>OY757928.1:8767055-9014555 GCA_963585895.1 Sepioteuthis lessoniana | reverse complement strand
TATATATATATATATATATATATATATATATAAGTTTTTGTTAGCTTCATAACTAAAAAGACTTTTGAAATTCACCACAAATCTCATTGTAGAAGGAAAATTCTAATTTATTGACATGTGTGTGGGGGGGGGGGGGGAAGAGATAGATAGATAGATAGAGAGAGAGAGAGAGAGAGACAGAGTGTGTGTCAAAAAATAGTTCCATTGAAGTGTAGACTTCAAAAAACAACACATTGGGAAGATAATGTCTATTTTAGTTTAGACCAAATAACTAAAGTGACAGACACAAATCTATGATGGTCAAGTTGGCTGAGGATGCAGAATACACAGACTGCATCTCTGCAGAGGGGTAAGACTCCATAAACGAATGTCCTAGATATGACACTAAACAATCTGATGGTGAGGCTCCAGTAATGCAGGAGCTTTATTGACATCGCTCCCAAGTCCACTCTGGCTCGGAGTGGTAGCACCTGATAGGGTTCTATCTACGGGTCCAATAGAACTGTTTGACATTTAAACTGTACTTATGCTAAACTGATTTTTTGAAATAGGACAGTTTGATCATTTAACTGTTTATAAATAAATTACTGAAGTTAAATTGAATTGTTAGCGATATATAGCAACGCTTGAAAATATTAAACTGTGTGCAAACAAATAATTAATATTAAGTAGAAAAATTTTTTTTATTTTATTTATTTTTTTTTTTTTTTTTTATTTTATTTTTTTTTTTTTTTTTTAAAATGTTCATTTATTTTATTATGTACACATGGGAAGCAGCATGATGTACGTTAAGGTATTTGAATAAACCAATGGACGACCAAAGTCAATACCCAAATGGGTCCTGGACGTGAGTTTGACGACTTTTCGCTCAGGATCGACAGTTCGATCGGGGAACTACTGCTGCTCCTCTATAAGAGTGGCTTCTATAGAAGAGAATAAAACAGCCATCGAAAGATAACCATGACCCACACTCAAACCACTTACACAAACCGCATCGCTCTTCGCGCGGGTAAAAAAGGGGCGCGTCCTGCTGAGGTTGGAGCCCTGGCCTCGGTGTTCGAAAAATCAGCTACAGAGCTCAAACAATCAAAACTACTAAAATGCAAGCAAACACTACAAATAGCCACATTTAACGTAAGAACCTTAAATAGAATAGGACAACTCCCAGAGCTAATTGCATCGGCCGAAGAACATAATATAGAAATAATTTGCATACAAGAACACAGATACACGCACACAGAAGATATCAAATATCACGAAACTGGCAATGGATGGTCGCTCGCCACTGTATCCGCATGGAAAAACTCTGTCAACGCCGCAGTAGGAGGGGTAGGATTGCTTATAGGACCTAGAGCACTAAAAACGCTTAATAGCATAGAGAAAATACGACCTAGGATGATGGTAGCTACATTTAACGGAAACCCCAGAGCAACAATCGTCTCATGCTACAGCCCCACCAATGTTAGTGAAGAAAATGAAATAGTCACCTTCTACGATGAGTTATCCTCATTAGTGCGTAGCATCCCGAAACACAACATGTTAGTCATTGGCGGAGACATGAATGCACAAATCGGGAAAAACGGAAACAACAAATACAGCCTCCACAACACGTCAAATAGAAATGGGCAACATCTAACAGATTTCATGATAGAAAATAGATTAGCATGCCTCAATACAAACTACCAAAAAAGAGAGGGCAAACTATGGACATACACGTACGCAAACAATACTAAAGCTCAGATAGACTACGTCCTTATAAACAAGAAATGGAAGAATAGTGCATTGAATTGCGAGGCATACTCCTCTTTTGAGGGTGTGTCCACCGATCACCGAATAGTCACAGCGAAAATACGGTTAAGCCTACGAAAAAACGCCAAACGAACAGCGACCACCAAACACTATGACTGGGCCCTATTAAACAACAAAGATGTCAGAGATAAATACGTATTAGAATTGAGAAACAGATTCGAAACACTACAAGAAAAGACGGAAAAAAGTACACCAAACGACGAATACGAAAATTTCGTCAATGCACACCTTGAGGCAGCAGCAAAATACATTCCAACAAAAATTAAAACTAAATATAGAGTCCCATGGGAAACCTTAGCGGTGAGAGAAAAACGTGCACTAGTGAAAACAGCCTCCAAAAACTATCGAAAAAACCCAACAAACACAAATGCCTTAAAACTAAAAACGGCACAAAATCAATTAGCAGGCATATATATAAAGGAACAGACAGAATACATTCAAAATCAGATAGATAAGATCAGAGACTCGGTAGAAGATAGACAATCTAGAATTGCCTGGCAAACAATAAACGAAGTGAGCAGAAGAAAGAGCACAGCCAAAGCAAAACTTAAAGCAGCAAACCAACAAGAAAGAATAAAACTGTGGAAACAGCACTTCGAAAACTTACTTGGAAACCCACCAAAAATAACGCATGAACCAATCACCAGAATAATTAGCAAACAATTAGACATTAAACTTGGACCGTTCACACAAGGAGAACTCGACTCGGTTCTCAGAAAAATTAAAAATAGGAAAGCTGCAGGACTGGACGAAATTCCCCCGGAAGTATGGAAGACCAGACAATTCGACGACATACTGCTCCGACACTGCAACGCAGTATACAATCAAAATCCGATAGATAGATGGACGAAGGGATGCATACTCCCCTTCCCTAAAAAGGGGGACCTCGGATTAGCCAAAAACTACCGAGGCATAACACTTACATCCATAGCTGCCAAAATCTACAATGCCCTACTACGAAACCGCATAGAACCCAAAATCGACAACATACTTAGAAAAAACCAAAATGGCTTCCGAAGAAATAGATCTACGACCTCACAAATACTAACCATCCGCAGAATCCTTGAAGGTGTACGGGCAAAGAACCTACAAGCGACATTAATATTTGTCGACTTTACCAAGGCTTTCGACTCCATTCACAGAGGAAAGATGGAACAAATCCTACTAGCGTACGGCATACCTAAAGAAACCGTAGCGGCAATAACGATTCTCTATAGAAACACTAAAGTAAAAGTACGATCACCAGATGGAGACACAGAATACTTCGACATTGTAGCAGGAGTACTACAAGGGGACACGCTGGCTCCGTATCTCTTTATCATTTGTCTAGACTACGTACTTAGAACATCGATTGACAAAATCAAAGAGAATGGCTTCGAACTGACGAAGAAAAGAAGCAGAAGATATCCCGCAACAACAATTACCGACGCCGACTACGCCGATGACATAGCGATACTGGCAAATACACCTGACCAAGCCGAAACACTTCTGCATAGCCTGGAACGAGCAGCAGCAAGCATAGGCCTCCATGTTAATGCACACAAAACGGAATATATGTGCTATAACCAAACGGGGGACATCTCCACTCTAGAAGGAACCCCACTTAAACTAGTAGACAAATTCACGTACCTAGGAAGCAGCGTCGAATCAACCGAAAAGGACATCGAAACGAGGTTAACGAAAGCATGGACAGCTATCAATAGGCTATCGACTATATGGAAGTCGGACCTGACCGATAAAATGAAACGCAGTTTCTTCCAGGCAGCGGTCACATCGATACTGCTATATGGATGCACTACATGGACGCTAACAAGACGGCTCGAGAAGAAACTAGATGGCAATTACACAAGAATGCTGCGTGCAATCCTCAACAAGTCCTGGCAGCGGCACCCCACAAGACACCAACTGTACGGCCACCTGCCCCCTATCACGAAATCTATTCAAGTTAGGCGAACCAGACATGCAGGACATTGCTGGAGAAGCAGAGATGAACTCATAAGAGATGTACTCTTATGGATCCCCACACACGGCCGCGCAAAAGCAGGACGACCAGCACGAACGTACATTCAGCAGCTGTGTGAGGATACAGGATGTTGTCCTGAAGACCTGCCTAGGGCGATGAACGATAGGGAGGAGTGGCGAGAGAGGGTCAGGGATATCCGTGCTGCCAGCACGATATGATGATGATGATGATTCGTATTAGATAGAAATAAATAAAACCATTTAACTGTATGAAAAAAAGAGCTCAGGCTTGTTTAAAAATGTTAACTTCAAAATATGTTAAGAAATCATACATTTAATATATATTTATGTGCTTTAATCAGAAAGGCGACATCTCCACACTAGACGGAACCTCTCTGAAACTGGTTGACAAATTCACCTACCTAGGAAGCAGCGTCTCATCAACCGAAAAAGACATCGACACACGGCTAACGAAGGCATGGACAGCTATCGATAGGCTTTCGATCGTATGGAAACCAAACCTGACCGATAAAATGAAACGCAGTTTCTTCCAGGCTGCGGTCGTGTCGATACTGCTATATGGATGCACTACTTGAACGCTGACTAAACGGCTGGAGAAGAAGCTAGACGGCAATAATATAAGAATGTTAAGAGCAATATTGAATAAGTCCTGGCAGCAACACCCCACAAGGCGCAAACTATACGGTCACCTACCACCTATCACGAAAACTGTCCAAGCTAGACGAACCAGACATGCCGGACACTGCTGGAGAAGCAAGGACGACCTCGTAAGTGATGTACTCCTGTGGACTCCCGCATATGGCCAATCAAAAGCAGGACGGCCAGCTCTAACATACAGAGAGCAGCTATGTGATGATACGGGATGTAACCCTGAAGACCTGCCAGAGGCGATAAATGATAGGGAGACGTGGAGGGAGAAGATCAGGGATATCCGTGCTAGCCACACGACATGATGATGATGATGATGATGAATATATATGTATAAAAAGGATTTGGCATTAAAAGACTTATAATAGTTGATATGCTATAAAACCAAACCGAACCAAACCGAATAAAATCTACGGATTACAACAAACTTATAATTATGCAACAACACTTCTGCTCAAACTGCGAGGACTTTAAGAAACACGCAAGCTTTACTCTCAAAGAACTGAAAAAGAAGAGTAATAATAACAACAATGACAGAAACATTTGAAGATAAATAAATAAAAGGCTTACAAACAAATGGTCTTAACATGAAACATAATGACTTTGTCTTGAAATATGTTGGACAAACATGGGATGACACATAAACTCCTACAACTAAATAAGGAAAACACGCAGTTGTGGCTAATTTGAAACACACTCCTTGCAGGCTGAAAATATACTTTCCAAATGAAAAATTCATTAACCAGGTTGGTTGGTTGATTGGGTTTTATGGCATATCAACATTTGTAGGTTATTTAACGCCAAATCCATTTTTATGCAAATAATCAGTTCTATTTCAAAAAATTCAGTTTATCATGAGTACACAGTTTGATTGTCAAAAACGTTTCTATTTCAAGCTATTCAGTTTATTCAAACAGTTATAATTCAGCTTATTCAGTTTAGTATAAGTATAGATTTTGTTTACACACAGTTTCTATATTAAACAATTCAGTTTAGTGTATGTAGAGTTTCAATATCAAAAAACAGTTCGATTTCAAACAATTCAGTTTAGCATAAGCACGCAATTCAAATGTAAGTACACAGTTTATTTGTCAAAAACATTTCTATTTCAAGCAATTCAGTTTAGTCATACTGCTCCAATTCAAACAATTCAGATTCGCATAAGTATGCAGTTAGTTCTATTTATATTTTGTTACACAACAGTTCTATATCAATGTCACAACAGTTCTATATCAAATAATTCTGTTCGGTATAAGTAAAGTTTCAATGTCAAACAACAGTTGCATTTCAAATAATTCAGTTTAGCATAAGCACGCAGTTTAAATGTAAGTACTGTTTAATTGTCAAAAACATTTCTATTTCAAGCTATTCAGTTTAGTCAAACAATTCAGTTTTGCATAAGTATGCCGTTAGTTCTATTTAACCCATAGAAAGGGCCCTATCAGCTGCTACCACGCCGGGCCAGAGTTGACCTGGGAGCAATGGTAATGAAGAGGTGCTCCGCATTCCCCAAAGCCCCAGCATCACTGGAACCCTACCATCAGAGTGTTTAGTGTCATATCCAGGACACTCATTGGGGAGGCTCTTACCCCTCTGCAGAGGTGCGGTCGGTGTATTCTACATCCCCATCAGACTGGGCAAAGATTAACCAGTTGGTTTTACTACAGATATTTAAATGTCAGTTGAAGACACTTGGATTATAGGAATAAATTTTCATTCCACAAATGGACATGCTACGTCACTGATGAATTTTTCCTGCATCATTTACCAACACCATTAAAAACTTTTTAAAAGAACTTTCGAAAAATCTTTTTTTCCCATAAAAGCAGTAAAACCAGTGCTTTAACCCCCTAATGAGTGTAAGTGTCGAGTTCTCTCCCCGTCAATTAAGAGAAAAGGTTGAAAACCCTCCTCTGTATCCTTTGTTTGCCAGAACATTAAAATAAAAGGATGCTTCAGATGATGAATAATACACTTGTTGATTCATTGGAAACAGATAAGGCATATCCTTTGCCACAAATTTTTGATTGGTTGATAAAACATTAAATACAAAATTCTTTCACTCATTTTTTCCCTTTTATTTTCTGTTATTCTTTATGATGGGCTTTGGTAATTGAATATCAGGGATTTTTTAATACTTTTTCTGATTGATTCCAGGGTTGTGCAAAAACATTTTTTCTTCTTTCATAAATAATATGGTCATATTTTTAGGACATCCGTTGAAAACCAAAGTCACTATTAATAGTTCTCCTGGTTTTAGCGAATAAATGTTCAAAGTTTCCAATCTCTATACAAATCTTTTCTAGTTGTAATCACTTTTTTCAGCTTACAGTCATATAATTTCCAATCCTTGCGGTACAATTATTATTTTGGCCATGCACCAGACTAGACTAAGTTTAGTAAATATCTGATTATCACAAACTTACAACCAAAATTTCTACTTTATAAACAGATGGTTATAAGTAGTTGTTAATACTATTTTATTGATAAATCAGATCTACAATCAATTTTTTCTCCTGATAATGAACAAAAGAGGCCCAGGTGACTTGGTCTGTAGAATACGCCGATTTCATCTCTGTAGATAGGTAAGACACCTCCCAACAGGTGTCCTGGATATGCCTCTAAACTATTTGTGAGGCTTGTGTTCAGGGAAATGAGGAGTACCCCTTCATTGCCATTACTTCAAGGTCGACTCTGACTCGGAGAGTTAGTACCAGATAGAGTCTCACCTATCGGTTGAATAGAACTAAGATCAAGCAAATGACTGACATTAATTTGAATTGTTAGTGTTAAATAGCAAAACTTGAAACCTTTCATCTGCGTGCAAGGGAATTAATAATGTAGAATAGTATTAATCGTATTGAATAGCAATTCTGGATGTAGTTTAACTGGGTACAAAAATTGAATTATTTGTTTCACATACCAATACTTGATATCACTTAACTGTATGTAAATGAAAAGTGTTGAATAGAATTACGTATTTGTGTAAAATAGTAATACATGAAACCATTTAACTGTGTGCAAGCAATAGTTATACTTAATTGTGTGCAAAAAAATAAGCTCTTTGGCATTTAAAGATGAATTTATCTAAAGTTTACTTACTAGTGGGGGGGTGTTATGGTTAAAGCACTTGACTGCCGAATAGTTGTAAGCGAGTTCGAACTCCAGTCGCTCTATAATGTTCACTTTCGGACAAATTTCCTTGGAAAAGGTATGAACCAACTTATCTTCTCAGCTATGGGTTGAATAGTACCACTACTGTTCTTCTAGAAGGATTGATTTGGCATTAAATAAACTAAGAAGGTTAATATGCCATTAAACAAACAAATCATGGATGTATGATAATTAAACCGTGTACAAAGAAATGAGCTCTGGCTAGTTTAAAAATCTTACCTACAAATTATTTTTTAAGAATAATATATATTTGATATATGTATGAACAAGGTTTGACATTAAATAATCTACAAGGGTTGATGTGCCATAAAACCAAACGAAACAATCATGAACTTAGATTGAAACTAGTTGATGACAATCAAAAAATAAATAACATGAAATGAACATTCCTATTTCTCATCAATTTTGTTCCTCTTCACAAATCATTAATACGATAATTTCTATTGTACTTTTGTCATTTTATATTGATTCATTAAATATGTTCACCGAGCACGTGTTGGAAATGTTTGTTTTACTGGTTGTCGACTTTAAGTTAAATATTTTGATTTTAGCCCTGCCGTATAAGTCGACTGAAAAGTAGGAAGAAAGAATCAGTGGAAGAAATAGAAAGACAATATTAGAAGGCTTGGGGATAAGGAAAAATACAAGAATGTAGGAATATTGGAAGTGGATATCATCAAATAAGCGGAGATAAAGAAAAGAAAAAAGAAAAAGAATTCCTGAGGAGTACGAAACCAAAAAAGGGATTAATACCTGAGCAGTCCTCTTTGTAAGATACTTGGAACTATTCTTAAAATGGACAAGGAAGGAACTCAGACAAATGGACCAAAGGACAAGTAATGGAGGTGCCCGTGGTGTAGTCGTTATCGTCGTAGGAAATGAACACGGCGACTCGAGTTCAAATCCTGGACGAGACTGATTGCATTTCACATAGCACTAATACCCTTGGGAAAGGTATGAGTCCAAAATATTATCCCTCCAGCTATGGGTAAATAGTAGGACAGACTGGGTTCTTCAGCCTTGGTGAGGCAACTAGTCTAGAAGGAAAACTCTGAATTCAAACCTGTTAAACTCCGCTTAAAAATTGACCTTGTGTCATATCCTGCCCGAGCGGAGGGGTTGGGTAAATAGTACCAAAGGACAAGTAATGGGATGACTACTCACAAAAGTTTACATCCGACACATGACATAAACAGACAGGGTGTGTCAAGAAATAAAGGAAGAAGTGAACTTGTCAAAATCCACACCAGACTGTACACACACACTTACACACATTGTATACATACATATATATATATATATGTGTGTGTGTGTGTGTGTGTGTGTCGAAACTCATTGAAGGCATGATGTATATATATATATATATATATAGAGAGAGAGAGAGAGAGAGAACTTTATCGAGTAGGAATAATTCCAATAATACACCGTGTTTTTAGTACATAGTTTTTTTACTATAGATAATCACAAACTTAAGAATCGAACATTAAAATCTTTTATCTTATGTTTTTAATCTATTACTTACATCGACATAATATCTTTTACAGATTAGTTCTACACTTATTACAATTACGAGGATCATTAAATAAGTTTCCAAACTTTTTTCGTATGGGCACTTTTATTGATAGTACACACATGAAACTCTAGTCCCCTTCGAAATAATCTCCCCCGGCTGCAATGCAATTGTTGTACCGTTCCAACAGCTTCTGGAAGGCCCCATGGAAGGCCTCTTGTGTGAGCGTGTCAATGACCTTCGTCACAGCCTCTTTCATCTCCTCAATTGTCTCATAACGACAGCCTCTGAGCTTAGGGAATAACCAAAAGTCACTGGGAGAAAAGGCTGGATGATAGGGAGGCTAAGGAAGTGTCTTGATGCCCATCTTGGTCAAATAGTCTGTGACAAGGATGGATTTGTGGACTGGTGCATTGTCCTGGTGGAAATGCCACTGAGCCGATTTGAAGAGTGCTGGCCTCTTCCGATGGAATCTCTTCCTGAACTCCCATAAACCTCAAGGTAGTAACCCTAACCCTAACCCTTTGGCCAATCAACTCTGGTGTATTGACTTCCTTACTCCTCCCACACCTCTCATCATCCTTCACAGACTCCGTGCCTTCCTTGAATCTCTTATGCCACTCAAAAACTCATGCTCGATTCATGCAAGATGCTCCAAAAGCAGTCTGAAGCATCCCATACGTGTCTGTGGCATTTTTTCCAAATTCAAAACAGAATTGTATTGCATATCGTTCTTCTAAAGTGTCCTCACGTCCTGATTGCATTTTTGAAATTGACCAGCTGTGACAATCAGGTTTTAGTAGTGTATATTCCAATTACTGCTGTAGCTGTTGATTTGAACCTGAAATTATAACAATTGTTCAGTCATCTCATAAGATGTATAGCAATAACATACTGAATTTCCGAGAGGCTACGACAATTTTAAATGGCTGTACAAAAAAAGTCTGGAAACTTATTGGCGGCACCACGTACCAAACATAAGATATGTGAATTACATATTAATCATGTGTTTATTACGATCTGCTTAAATTTCGATTACGAAATTTTCTTAATATAAAAAATTTGAATTCTTGCAGTATTTTGAAAAACAAAAATTAAGTTTTGTAATTTATTTATTTTTCCTTATATTTTTAATATTGATAAAACATAATAGTCTCAATAAAAGTAGAGTATAAACTTTATGATTTTTTAAAAAGTCGCGTACCAAGAATTATTTGTTACGTAAATTAGGGATAACGGTATCATTTTTAAATACACACACACACACACACACACACACACACACACACACACACACACACACACATATATATATATATATATATATATGAAAAATAATAGATATAATATCTTAAACTTGTATTGATTTTTTTCTTGTTCAATAAATAGATAAAATAAGTCATTTTAATTTAAAAAGATAGAAAAAAGAAAAAAATAGAGTGTTTTTCAAATTCCATTCTCGTCGGAAGAAATATGATAACATGCTTTTTGCTCGATTTAATGATGATGATGATGATGATGACAATGATATATATGGGAGATGTGATCAGAAATTATTGAGACCTAATATTTAAATTTAAAAATTCTAACAGTTAAATGTAATGTATGATATTTGTCGCTGCCTCCCACCAGACAGGACTTGACACAAGGTCAAAAGCCCGAAGGCCGATTAAAGTGGGGATAAAGGGGAGGGGAAGGTTGGGAACGAGTCGAGACTCGAACCCTGCTGCAATGTGGGTCTAATGAGGCAAGCAGTTTCATGAATTCAAATTTGGATCCGGGCACGTATGCCGGGTTATCGCTTAAACTAGACAGCAAGACCTAGTGCTATACGTAGGGAACAAAGCTTGCAGCTCGCCCACCCAAGAGTAGCCCAACCGAAGTTGGGGGCCTTTCGGCCTCGAATCTGCCATTGTTTGATACCCCATCCAACACGAATGCCAGACAGCCCAGCCAAAAGCCCAGGGAAATTAGGTTTGGTTTCTTTGTTTAATGGCATATCAACCTTTGTAGGTTATGTAATGCCAAAGCCATTCTCCGAGAAGAACAGTAGTAGTACTATTTAACCCATATCTGGGAGAGGATAAGGCAGTTCATACCTTTCCCAAGGGTATTTGCCCGAAAGTGAACGTAATAGCATGACTGGAGTACGAACTCGCGTACTACGATTCTGCAGTCGATCGCTTTAACCATTACACCACGAGGACACCCCCACAGGGAAGTTAAATGTAGTGTATGTTTAAACAACTTATATAATAAATGATGATTCCCCATGATTGCAGCATTAATGAAGCCTCACCATCAGATTGTTTAGTGTCATATCCAGGACACTCATTGGGGGAGTCTTACCCTTCTGTAAAGAGGCAGTCTGTGTATTTCTGCAGCCTCAGCTAACTGGGTAAGAAATCGGACAGTAATTTCTTTATAACTTTATATATATATATATATATATATATATATATATATATATATATATATATGCGGGGGTAATATTTCAACTATAAAATAAATTAAAATGGGATAAAAATACGTCATTTCACATGGCCAGTCTTTAAAATCCGTTGAATTCAATTATAAAGATATATTTACTCTTGAATTTAACCGACTTCATGCGTTGATACAATTGTGAGTGTTTACCAGTTTTATTTCATTTTAAAGTTGAAATATTCTAATATTGCTCCTTTTACGTGCCTAAAACTTAATTAATTTACTTAATTAAAACACTTTTTGCAGTATATATATATATATATATATATATATATATATATATATATATATATATATATATATAATGTAATTAGAAGAAAACTCAAATCTGGTAAAATTGTCATAAATTTATTTCGGTGAGGAATATATTTATTCTGTTCGCCTCATCAGATGACTTCACACGCTTAATTTGAGGTTGAAAAACAATTTAATGACATTCTAACCAGGTTTGAGTTTTCTATACACTCTATAAGTGAGTTTTGTTATATAAACCTGGCTAAGGACTATATAACAATAGCTATACATCGAGCACTCCCATAGATTTATATGAAATTCCTCACATATTCTATACACGAATAATCCACACCCATTGTCTTCGAACTCAGACAGGATATATATATATATATATATATATATATATATATATATATATATATATATATATATATATTCCCATAAGTTTTTAATCTGGTGGACAAGACGGGAAACTAGAAATAAACCTTGAGTGTTAAGTAAGGAGGCATCAAGTACCATTTTTTTAATCGACCAGGGATTGAACCCCTGTCTTCCGGACCATTGGTGGGTACTCTAACCATTTTGCCAATAGGTCGGTATATATAATCATTAAAACAAAGGGAAAATTATAGCATCAAAGATATGTGTTTGATCTGCAAATACAGGCATGAAAACAATCATACTTGGGATAGGTAGGTAGTTTTGCTATATTTTTTGTAGAATGGGGAACAATTCGGCAGATCCGGATTGGGCGAGGTCATGAATTGTGAGGAAATACACGAGACTGTACTCGTCTGGTATTCCCGGAATTCTGCTCATAAGATTTGCCTCTATGGCTTTGAGCACGGCCTCGGATTCCACACTTTCATGATTGTCAAGGTTCTTTCAATCCCATCGAATTTTCTTGAATTATCAATTTACTTCCCTCTGATCCACTGCGCTTTTACCTTTTATACGACAATTGTCTTAAGATACTTCCACGGTAATATGGCTGTTCGAAATCGCAAATCGTACGTCCCCGAATTTCAATTACATTTAACGTTCATTAGTACAGCTTTTGAATAACACACAAAGTAATACACATCATGTCAGCGTACCAACTACCGCTGCAAATACATACCGTGATGTTAACTGATTCAGTCGCATTATATACGCACCACAAAATAAAACCGTCCCAAAATAATGCAAAGTTTGGGCTCACCCTACTGTAAAGTTAAGTAAAAGTAAAGTCGGCGACCTTAGTCGAGGGGCAGCCGAAGGCTCCTTTTTCAATAGCCACTACATCGGATTTCTCCACTTTACCCTTGATTATAATGCGGAGTGCTAAGCAAGGAGGCAACTAGTACCATTTTTTGGGTCTTTGGTATGACTCGACCTGGGATTGAACCCTGGTCTCCCGGGTCTTTGACGAACACTCTAACTGCAGGCTAATGACTACGGTATATATAGTAAAAGCCCTTTATTTCCGGCATTAATGATTGATATTTCATTTGATTCTTCTTTTAATATTGCTTGATGAAAACGAATATATGTTGAAATCAATGGAACATCAAAGAACTAGTTTGTCAAAATGGTAGAAAATGGCAACTCATATGAAATTTTGAATTCTCTGAATGAATGTTCATAAAGAAGACCACTAACCATTAAGTGAAGGTTTGGCAATTAATGTTCAATTCAAGTCATCAAATGGTAAATATTATCATGTAGGGTGCAATATTTCCAATATTTTGATGATATATTCTTATTAGCTAAAAATCACGAAAAAGTCACTCACAAATATGAGTATATGCGCTAACTTGCTTTAAATCTTTGATATATATATATATATATACATATATATATATATATATATATATATATATATATATGCGTGTGTGTGTGTGTGTGTGTGTGTGTGTGTGTGTGTGTGTTGTCATACACAGACTGTTTCGTGGTATCACAACTCATCAGTCTAGTTAGACTTGCGAGATTATTCAATCTGGTATCGAGTCCCGGCTGACTTACGTCAGTCAGATATTTTACCCCAAATATCGTCATTCTCAACGCAAGCGAAGGAATTTTCTGTGCATATATTTTTACATATATGCTATCAGCTACCGGAGTGCTCAATTCATGAGAAGAGTTTTGCATTTACGCGTATATGGAGACCAGTAATTCCCCACTCAAGTGCTCAACCAATTGCTGAAGGAGTGTATATATATATATAAGTTAGAATATTAGTGGAGACACAGAGTCCACGGCACTTGGTAACTATCAGTTTCTGGCCTATTCGATCATTGGACAAACATATATATATATATATGTATATGCTTTCTTTAAGAAAAACAACAAAACCGGTCACATCGGATTATAAATTTATTTCCAGGGAATAGAAGAGGGGTGAAGAGTTATCTCCTCATATTAAAAAGATCTAATACCCCAAAGTCTTTTGATAGTAGGTGCAATCTGTGTCTTGAGGAAAAAATCCACATTTTGCTTTTTCCAGAGCCAAAAAAAAAACATTAAATAAGAGAAGTGAATTAATAGTTAGGTGTAGACATAGGGCTAAATTTAAACCATAAATAATTAACAATTTTTTTTTTTAGAAAGCATAGAGTTAAATTGAGAATTAATGTAAATGAATAAATAAAATAAAATGTTTGATAGAAAATTGTGAAAAAGCATATAATACATACGTACTACTCATAAAAACTGTAACTGATTAATGGTTTCTATATAGTTTTGAAATTTTAGAATATTTTAAATAAATTGAATATTTGTTTTAGTTTAATATGTCTATTACTGTATCATTACGTAAGTTTAAATCTAATTCAATATAAAATCTGTAATTTTGGTAAAAAAAAATTAAAAATTAAATAAATTTCTAACCGAAATTAAAATTTAAAACGGAAGTGTGCTAAATGAGGAGATAACTTTTCACCCCTCTTCTATCCCCTCCCACTTTTCTGTGTCTATTCTAGTTTTTTTTATCTAAAAGATCTGAAGAAGTCCTGTTAATTTTTTTTCGTGTTTTTGGAAATTTCAAAAATGCGTAACAGGATAGAAATAAATTTATAATCCTTTGTGATTGGTTTTGTTGTTTTTCTTAAATAATTTATTGCTCTGTATTATTGTTACATTGAGCTCTTTACCAGGAAAATTTTAAATATTCATTCATGAATAATTTCTTGTCTTGATGGAATTACTCCCAACTCCGGTTTAACTGGACCAAAGAATACTATATATATATATATATATATATATGTATGTATGTATGAAGGTATGCATATCGCCTATGTAATCATAGGTCCAAGTTGTCATCAATGAAATAATTAAGATCCGATGATCGAAAGGGTAAGAAATTGATAATCACCAAGTGTAATTGATTCTAAATCTAAAATCTCCTAAGTTAGGTATATATGATCTATTACCGATATTGTGTCTTTATTTATAAATGTAGCAAACCATATATATATATATATATATATATATATATATATATATATATATATATATATATTAGTTTTTATATACATTTAATAGCATGGATGTTTATCTGCGACTCGTGGTTTCATACAGTCTTTATTACGACAATCATTAGGCTGAGAAAGATGGGAAAAATCGAAAAATACTCTGTGTGTATATGTGTGTGTGATTATATTTTCGTATTATATATATATATATATATATATATATATATATATATATATATACGAGAGACTGCTTAAAATTTTATAGGCTGATCAAGATACTCACGAAATATGATCAAATGAGGTTTATTTTTCAGCTTAGTCCTTTTTGTATCGGCAAACCTCTTACATTGGTGTTGCGGTGTTTATATTCCATTTATCAAAAAAAGTCACCGACACCAGATATTATGTCATCCT
Organism: Sepioteuthis lessoniana; assembly: GCA_963585895.1. Taxonomy (NCBI): domain Eukaryota; kingdom Metazoa; phylum Mollusca; class Cephalopoda; order Myopsida; family Loliginidae; genus Sepioteuthis; species Sepioteuthis lessoniana. The sequence continues at coordinate 8,998,844 of OY757928.1, read as the reverse complement.
GAACTGTAAATGGGATATAAGCACCGCAACACCAATGTAAATAGTTTGCCGAATGCAAAAGGGATTATGTTGCTGGAACGAGCAGCTGATGGCATAGGCCTCCACATCAACACAGACAAGACGGAATACAAGTGCTTCAATCAAAGAAGTGACCTCTCCACACTAAATGGTATCTCTCTGAAACTAGTGAACAAGATCACATTCCAAGGAAACAGTGTCTCGTCAACTGAGACAGACATCAACATGCGACTAGCAAAGACATGGACAGCTATTGATAGGCTATCGGTAATATGGAAGTCAGACCTGACTGATTGAATAAAACGCAGTTTTTTTCTAAGCAGTGATTGTGTCGATACTGCTATATGGATGCACTATATGGATGCTAACTAAATGTATGGAAAAAAAGCTTGACGGCAATCACACAAGAATGCTGCGAACAATACTGAACAAGTCCGGAACGCAACAACCCACGAAACAGCAGCTGTACAGCCACCTGCCATCCATCACGAAAACTATCCAAGTTAGACGAATCAGGCATGTGGGACACTGCTGGAGAAGTAAGGACGAACTCATAAGCAATATACTCCTGTGGACCCCTTTACATGGACGAGCAAAGGTAGGACCTATATACAACAGTTCTATCCTGATTCAGGATATAGCCTTGAAGACCTCCCGGGAGCGATAGACGATCGAGACTGGTGGTGAGAGAGGGTCAGGGAAATCCATTCTGGCAGTGCGACATGATAATGATATATATATATATATATATATATATATATATATATATATAAAGTGTATTTTTCCTGAGGAAGTCCTATTTAGTCTAATAAGTGTTTGGTGAATGTAATATAAAACAAACTTATGACATATCTGTCTCTATATCACCCGATCATTAGGCCTTATTCTTTTGCAAAAGGATAAGACCTCATCAAAAATGGCTATCCTTGGCATGACACTGAACTGCATCTGGTGGTGAGGCTCAAGTTCTAGAGGTCAAGAAACTCGGTGTAGTAGTACCTGCTAGCATTCCAACCATTGATCAGAAAGATGTTTAAAGATTATTAGTATTATATGGGTCTGCGTGAAGCCATATAACTGTCAGCCCAGTCAGTCGGGGTTTAGAATACACCTACAGCATCTCTGCCGAGGGGTAACCCCTTTCTCGTTACGAATGTCCTGATATGACATTAAACAATCTGATGGTGAGGTCCCAGTAAGGCAAGAGTTTTGGGAAATGCGGAGTAAGCTAAATGGTTGCTATGTATCACTAACAATTAAATAAAACATCTCTCATTTGTTTACTCACACTTGAATGTTAAAACAGTTCTATATCCAAGAATTCAATTTAGCATAAACCAACAAAGTTAAGTGGTTCCAAGTATTGCTATGTATCACTAATAATTTAATCAAACATCTATCATTTCTTTACTCAAATTTAAATGATCAAACAGTTCCGTGTCAAACAATTCAATGTTGCATAAGTCATTCGTTTGGACTCAGTTTAAATGTCAAGCAGGTCTATTTGACCCCTAAATAGGAACCTATCAAGAGCTACCAGAGAATTTTATGCGTTTCATTTTCGAGAATTGTGCATATTATAGTTTGTGCATATACCATTTGGTCGTTTAATAAAATTTCAATTTCCCGCACAATTCCAAATAGATCACCTCTCCCACCCTGTCGTGTCTAGTCTTATAGTCCTTTTGGGCGAGCTTGCTACATTTGTTTATCATGTGATTTATTTTCTCGTCACTGTCATCACACTTGCTGTTGCGTATCATCGATTTTTGATTTAATATAATTGGTCCTTATGACATTGTTTTTGCTACTATTAGAAGAGATTTACTTTCTCTCTTAAGGTTTCTCTTTTATAGCCGTGCCTAGATATTTTTGTGTGAAATTTCGCCAGTTTGTAGCCTGAAATATCCTTACAGTTGTTTTCTTACCATTTCTGTTCCCTGTTTTTTGCTATTGTTCTGTTTGTCTTCATCTTGTTACTACTTTTACTGACAGCAGTGATGAGTTATTTGCTCTTTATAATATTGTCCACGAGTCCTCGTAGGAATACATCCACGCTATCTTTAATGCTGATTATCATTATTATTAATAACTTGAAATCATATAATTATGAACAAATTGAAACGCAGTTTCTTCCAGGCAGCGGTTGTATCGATAGTGCTATATGGATGCACTACATGGACGCTAACTAAACGGCTGGAGAAGAAACTAGACGGAAATTACACAAGAATGTTGAGAGCAGTATTGAACAAGTCCTGCCGACAACACCTCACGAGACACCAACTATACGGACACTTGCCCCCCCCCCATCACGAAAACTATACAAGTAAGACGAACCAGACACGCGGGCACTGTTGGAGAAGCAGGGACGAGCTCATAAGTGATGTACTCCTATGGACCCCCACATATGGCCGTGCAAAAGCAGGACGACCAGCTCGAACTTACATACAGCAACTATGTGAGGACACAGGATGTAATCCTGAAGACCTGCCGGAGGCGATGAATGATAAGGAGAAGTGGCGAGAGAGGGTCAGGGATATCCGTGCTGGCGGCACGACATGATGATGATGATGATGATTAGTATTATATACGAATAATTAAAACCGTGTAACTGAGTGCAAATTATTTGTATAAGATTTACTTGAATTTATAATTGGTTACAAATGATTATAACCAAATATTTTTTTCTTACGGTCAGGTCTGATTTCCATATGATCGATAGCCTATCGATAGCTGTCTATGCCTTCGGCAGCGGTCGTATTGATACTGCTGTATGGATGCACTACTTGGACGCTAACTAAACGGCTGGAGAAGAAGCTAGACGGCAATTACACAAGAATGCTGCGAGCAATATTAAACAAGTCCTGGCGGCAACACCCCACAAGACACCAACTATACGACCACCTGCCTCCCATCACGAAAACTATACAAGTTAGACGAACCAAACATGCAGGACACCGCTGGAGAAGCAGGTACGAGCTCATAAGTGATATACTCCTATGGACCCCCACATATGGCCGGGTAAAAGCAGGACGATCAGCTCGAACATATATTCAGCAGCTATGTGAGGATACGGGATGTAGCCCAGAAGACCTGCCAGAGGCGATGAACGATGGGGAGAAGTGGCGAGAGAGGGTCAGGGATATCCGTGCTAGCGACACGACATGATGATGATGATGATGATAACCAAATATACTCAAGTATCAATTAACAGAAAATGGAACTATTTATTGACTATTGCAGCTGAAAATTATTGGTATACCAGTTAATCTAGGCTTAAGTACACTGTGTAATATCTAAAATTTTCGTCAGCAATATCCATCAAATAGCGTATCATGCAATATTTTGAGACTTGAATTTTTACCTAATATTAGGGGGTCGCACCATATATGAGAAACACTCTAAGTTTGTATCTTGTTATTGGTGAACCCCTAATATTAGATTCAATTTTAAGTTTCTGAAAATTACCAGATACGCGAATATATACAGTGCCATTGATTGTTTGAAACCAGGTAATTACTTGCAACCCCCACCAAAAAAAAAAAAAAAACTGACTCAAGAATTATATATATATATATATATATAAATACTAAAAACGAAAAAGGTTCATCAGTGATTAAACCACCTGCTGGGAACTGGAACATCGAAAACATGTGTCGCACAAATGTATAAATATACAGAATAATATAAATGAAAAAAGTAAAACTAGATACCACATTTTAAATCATTTTGAAATATATACTGTTCTTGCGTTGGACTTACAACAATCTCTTTATATATATATATATATATATGTGTGTGTGTGTGTGTGTGTGTGTGTGTTAAACATGTTTGATTGAATAGGACACTTCGTGTCAGCCTATTCTGTCTTTGATCCGTTTATGTCTTCCTTTGCGTAGTTTGAATTTTGAAGAGAATGAATTTGGGAAGGAGCCATATTTTTCCCAAGTACTTTTGGCCCTAACTGGACCTATCTTGAAGAGAGCTAAAAAGAAAATGACAAACATAATAATATGTCATATACGTTTATATGAAGAGTATGAGGAAGAATAAGTGAAAGGGGTAAGAGAAAGAATTGGCAGAAAAATTTTTATAATTTTAGAACGAGGCTGCTTTATTTTAAGTTGATCTTGGTTTAGAAAAGTTTGCTAATTTCTATATTTAGAATGTGAAGAATTTAGAGGTGGGGGTTGTTTTGTTTCTTTCTTTCTTTGTGTAATATTGGGTTTTCTTCAGTTATAATTTCTCTGTATATAGAAGAGGGATACGAATGTGTTTTGAGGTGTAGAGAATTTAATCAAACGTTTAAAAGTGGAAATGCCGCATATATATATATATATATATATATATATATATAACAAAAGGCGGTTGAATGAGCTTGCAATACAAAATGTTCCAGTTATAATTTGTTTTTATTAAAACTTAAATCTTAAGGAAAGAAATGATTTCACAGTCCAGTCATTCCTTTTTACACTTCAATTTCGAGAATATCGAAAAACAAAGTAATTTAAAAGTGATGAATTTATTACGAAGGTGAGTAAACGTAAAAACGCCTCGGTTTTAATGAACCTTCATCGGGATTTTAAGATGGCGAAACAAGTGTTCATAGAACAACGATAGATGTTCAAAGAATAAAATAACAGAAGAAAAGAAAAATATATAAACAAAGAAAGATAATATAACCGTTCAATAATTCGATCAGCGTTCTTTTTTAAAAAAGATTGGTACAGGTATGTGAATGTCAGTTCAATCAGCCACGTTAGAATTAATAAGAGAATGAGTATAGAATTACTTAGTTATCAAAGATTGATAAGAGCAAAATCTCCGGCAAAATGTTTGATAAACCTTCTAAAAAATTTTTTTTTAAATCCCCAAAAAACAAAAGAAAAAAAACATGAATTTACAAGTTGGATGTGTTAATGTTTCACTTTTTAAAAGTTATTTTTTTCTAATTTTGATGAATAAATTCATATATCTTCCTAACTTAGTTTTATTTTGTCTAATGATGATGGTGACCGCTGATTGAAAGGATTAAAAAATTTAGATTTAGATAAGATGTTATTGATAAAACAATTAAAAAAAGATTAAACATGCCGTAGTAAATATAGATTTAACAAAAAATATCAGATTACTTAATAAAATCTGAATTTTTATTTATTAAATAACTCAACAAGGTTTGGTATATACCAAAACCAACCAACCAACCAACCAATGAAAGTTGCCCGTGACAGATGCAGGACCATAAATTTGGGCACCTAATGATTCTACTTTGGGTTTAGAGGAGACTGGGGTTCAATCCCAGGTTGAGTCATACCAAAGACTCAAAAAATGGTACAAGCTGAACACTTGGCATTATAAGGTACATGTCCAAAAAAAAAAAAGTCCTCCCCTATATATCGGTGTAGTAACTAATAAAAAGACAGCCTTCGTGTTGCCCTTGACTACGGTCGCCATCTATACTTTTTTCTAGTGAAAATGAAAGTATCTCCTCATACAAATTTAAATACAGTATCTCTTTAATCTTTTTAATCTCTTTAATAATCCGATGCATAGGTGAGTTCCAGTGGTGCATTTGATATTGTAACTATATAAAATCAATAATGATTGACTTACACTTTTAATTGATACTTCAATGATCGTTAAAGCAAAAAAAAAAGGGTGTCTTGGATCATTTTGGGAAACATCAAACGATTCTTTTTTTCTTCCTTCATTTATCATAATTGATTTTTCTTTCTTTCTTTTATGCCTTCTTTTCTTTTTCTTCTTTCTTTTCCTTCTTTTTCTTTCTCTTTTCTTGTTTCTTCTTTCTTTGCCTTATCCTTTTCCTTTTCTTTTTCTTCTTTCTTTTCCTTCCTTCACTCTTTCTTTTTCTTCTTTGTTTTTCTTTTATTCTTCCTTTTCTTTTCCTTTTTTCGTCTTCTTTTTTCCTCCCTTCTTCCTCTTCCTTTTTTCTAGTTACTTTTCCGTTTCTTTTTCTTTTTCTTTCTTTCTTTTCTTTCTTCTATTTTATATTTATCTTTTTATTTTCCTTTCTGCTTCTGTTTTTTTTTTTCTTTTTTGCTTTTCTTTCTCTTTCCTTTACCTTTTCATTACTTGACATATTTTTTTAGTGAAACTCCAACTTTAGATCTGAAACATCTGCGTTCACCCTTTCATTGCCATTACTCCCAGGTCCACTTTGATCCATAGTGGTAGTAATTGTTAAGGTATTACTCATTGATAGATCAAATAGATCTTTTTGAAATAATGTCTAAAATTTCTACGAACTTGGTTAATGCATTACATTGCAATTACATGTAATATGAAATATTTATCACTCCAAAATAATTTTGAACTCTATTAATACATTGGCTTTTAAAATATTGATATTACATCTACGTATGAAGTGTTTACATGTTTAAAATGATTAAGATAAATTTTTGTACAGTATACAACAGTTAAACTGACCTCTGCATAACATAACCCAACATTAACTGGCATGCCCTAAAACCACTACCCAACCACTCAACCACCCCCATTTTTCATTATTTCCTTTCTTCTTTCTTATTTCCTTTTGTCTTTCCGTTTCTTTTGGATAATTCATTTTCCATTTTTCTCTTATTTTCAATTCTTTGCATATGGTTTTTAGAGAACCCATTCATTGCCATTACTCCTCGATCCACTCTAACCTAGAGTGATAGTAACTTTCAGGGTCTCATCTATGAGTCAAATAGAAATGTTTAATCATTTATTGAGTATGAAGTCATTTAATTGTATGCAAACAAATGATTGTTAAATTGAATTATTAGTATTATGTAGCAATACTTGAAACAGTTTAACTGTGTGCAAACAAATCTATTAATGTTGGATAGCAACACTTGAAACCATTTGACTATGTTCAAACAAATGAGCTTTGGCTCACTTAAAAATTGTTACCCACAAACTATTGCTTTACAGATCACATATATTTAACGAATAAATAAAATTCAGCATTAAATAACCTACAAGGGTTGATATGCCGTAAAATACAACTGTCCAACCCTCCATCAAACGGTTTTATAACTATAAAATCGATAGCATCTTCAATAATTTCAATAATTTTCTTTTTCCTCCATGTGTTATATAGTCATCTACAGCATCACAACGACACAATAATTAAACAGACGCACGCAGAAAGACGCAGTAATAAACGACGCACACAGAAAGACGCAGGAAGACTTCTTTACAATATTTTACCTCTCACTTTATTTGTAAGGTTTAGAAAGGGTTGTTCAAGGGTTGCATGTGAGAGGGAGCTGGAGACTGAACATAAACTGTAATATCTTGACCCCACTGTTATGACCGTCACGTTGTGTCTTTCTTGTTCTCTTGATGCTTGGGTCCACTCCATCGGGGTTCCCGAGGGCCCCCTCGGTCGGGTGTGGCTTTCCCTACCACATCTGGTCTCTAGCTGTCTGGAATTCTACTGGCAATTGCTCTGGCTCATCGAACTCAACTCAATTATATAATCGTTCGACGCCCACTCGATCTTTGAAATCGAATGCTTAATCGTCATCAAGCGGAAATAACTGTCATGCAGTTCAGAGGTAACTCTCTTCCGGTGCATCACTCTGTAGTGTACCATGGGAATTTTTCTTGCTCGTCCCATTTCACCAGCCAATTTCCGCCCACGCGATTTCCTCTCATAACTGCCATTAGAATGTGTCACCTCCTTCCGGTGCATCACCTTGACTGGCATTTTTGGCCGGGTCAAAAGGTCAAAACATAACACATGTTTATTAACTTTTTCTTCAATTTTTCTTCCTTACTTTATTTTCACCATACACTTTTTTTTCTTCAAACTCATTTTCTTGTTCTTTAAAATCACCTTCAATTTTTGAATTGCCTTCTTTTCATCATTTTAGTCTCATCTTATTCAGTGGGATTTAATTTCTTCCATTCTCAAAATTCCTATGTTTTCTTATCAATCAAGTCATTTCTTTCCGCTTATGGTGCAATGGTTATAACTGTAGAAAAAAACAGTAAATCAAGTTCAAATCCTGGAGAGAGTTGATTGCTTGAAGGAAAACTCAGAATTACAATTAAAATTGACCTTGTGTCACATCCTTCTGGTGGATTATTTGGTTGGTTTAGTTTTATGGCATATCAACCTTTGCAGGTTGTTTGATGCCAAATCAAGGGTAAGTGGAGCAACAGGGAAAAGAGTAGTGCCCTCCCCTATACCTTGTTGTAGTAGCTATTGAAAATCGAGCCTATCAAAATCTCATTTTCACTTTGTTTTGCCTAAAATGATACATCTTACCATGAGATGACCCTAGAGACTTTAAATGACCTTGGAGGTCAACATTTAATTGACTTTGTTAAATGTTGTAAGTAAAGTCCGTATGTGTGTAAAAAATCATGTCCTTCAGACGTTCTAATTGACCTTCATACTTTGAGAGACAAATATGCAATCACTCACAGTTTTCAACAGAGTAGCATAAATTTAAACAATTTAGAGATCAGATTTCCATATGGTTGCTAATCTAATCTCACTTATAAAATAAAATCAGGATTCTTCCAAACTGTAGCCATGTTAGTACTACTGTATGGTTGCACTATTTGAACTCTAATGAAATGCTATTAAACAGTAACAGAATGGCTACCTCCTTCCCATCTCACAAGCCTTCCAAGTATGACAGGCAAGGATTTCTGGGCATTGTTGGTTAAGTACGGACAAACTTAAGACTGATTTTCTTCTATGGACTCTTACAGAGGAACGCACCAGCATTGGCTGACCAGCAAAAGCTTACCCAGTTCTCTTCTTTGTGCAGACAGAGGATGTCATCTAATGTAATACTACTATGCACACTACTACTTATATGCAAGTTATTCACTGCTGCTGTGTGTCTAGTTGCCAGTTTTACATTATCATAATATATATTTGTAATGTAAAAAAAGAAGATGCATCAAATCTTTCTCTATTGTTTAATATCATTCTATCACATGCTTGGGTACAAGACAACAGGTAGAAATATAAATTGTGGTATGGTACAAATATGGTACAAATTGTAATTTGTAAAAATATCATGCTGGTAAACCACATCAGATAGTTCAAAAAACACTGCTCAAAAGCACTTACTAAGAATGATGACCGATAGGGACAGATGGTGAGAGAGAGTCAAGGAATCCATGCTCTCAGTACACCTTGATGATGATAATGCTGAAGATGATGATGATGATGATGATGATGATGAAGCCAGTGAGAGAAAACTAACTTTTTCAAAGATTTAATAATAGCCAACATGTTATTTCAGTTTTTAAATTTTATTAAAATATTATTTCAATATTTATTTTAGCAATGTGATGTAGTAAAAATTAAACAGATGTGATGATTTCAAAATTTACTTACATATTTTTTCAAAATAAAATTTATCAAGTTTTCATTATAGGTTCTTGGTTTTGTTTTGTTTTTTAGGCGGGGGTTTCAAATATTCTATAGGTCGATAATATCTGAAAGGAAATAATTTCTCTGGCCGTAAATTCCAACTTTTGGAATGCGTCGAATGAATTGGAAATTAATTTTGTCCAAGTTCTTTGCTCTCATATTGGAATTCAACCCAGAATAATTAACACTTGATTTGATTGATTGTTTATTGATAGATTTAAGAAAATGATTTTGATTTTGTTAGATGAATTTGAAGAATATCATATTTGGTTTGGGTTGAATGAAATTTAATTAAAAAAGCCAGATTGATGATATTTTTGCACAGAGAGGGAAAATATAACAGAAATTATTCTTCTGTAATTCTTGTTCCTTTCTCTGTGTACATGGATGAGACTATTTTCAATAGTTTTCTTTCCTATCTCCTTCTTTTTCAACCTCCTCTCTCTCTCTCTCTCTCTCTCTCTCTCTTCTCTCTCTCTCTCACTCTCTCTCAGCTTTGCTCTCAATCTTTCTCTCTTTTCCTTCTCTTTCAATATCAATCCCCCCCTCTCTCTCTCTCGTTTCCCCTCTCTCTCTCGTTTCCCCCCCTCTCTCTTTCTTGTTATCTGTCCCAGTTTCTTTTACTTTTCTTTTCTCTCCATTTCCCTCCTCCTTCTCCTTTTCCTCTTTTTTGTCTTGTCGCTGTTAAATTGATTTTCCATCTGAAAAGATTTGTCCTAAATTTTGTTAAAGGCAGCCGAAGACTCATCCTAGTACGAAGGCAAAATCCATGGAAAAAGCACAAATACGTTTATGGATGATATGCAAATTTGTATTTAAAACATTATCCAATCAGATCATTATCCAGTGTTTCTAACCGGATATTTTTTTACATCTCTTGAAATCACTCGGCCTCATTTTCTATCAATAAAGATAATTCTTTGATACATACAAAATTACCATTTTCTTTAAAATTAGCAAAAAAATAATTCGTATTTTGTCATCTCTTTCTACTTGGTGAATGACTTATCAAAACCTTGGTATACATCATTTTATATATACAATAGATGAAAACAGGTTCTATGGAAGGGTTTCATCTGCCCTTTAAGAGGTTTCATTTTTCCTTCTGTTGAGTGAAAAATCTGACTTCTCAACTGGTATGTATTCATTCAACTTCTCTGCAAGCATCAAATTCTTTCACAGTTTTCCCTCTCCTAGACTGGTTGTGTAACTAGCTGCTAAATATTATTATTTACCCATAGATAGGGGAAGAAGATATATATAGAAAACTTTCCAAAGAGCAGTAGTATAACTTTAAATGCAAAGAATCTTGTTCAGGATTTGAACTCTGCTTGGTGGGGTGTCCTCGTGGTGTAATGGTAAAAGCACTGCGTGTCCTGGATATAACACTAAACAATCAGTTATGCTGGAGCTTTGGAGAATGCAGAGTACCCCTTCATTGCTAATATTCCCTGGTCCACTCTGGCCCAGAGTGGTATTGCCTGATAGGGTCCTATCTATGGGCCAAATTGAACTGTTTATGCCAAATTGAATTGCTTGGAATAGAACTTCTTGATCATTTAACTGTGTTTAAACAAATGACTGATGTTTAATCGAATTGTTTGTGATACATAACAATACTTGGAACTATTTGACTTTGTTGAATTATGCTAAATTGAAATGTTAGAAATAAAACTGATCATTAAACTGCATGTATCAAAAAATGTGATTACAAATCATATATTTCATGTATACGTAAAAACAGGATTTGGCATTTAATGACCAATAATGGTTGATATGCCAGAAAAGCAAACCAAACCAAAAATAAGATTTGACATTAAATAACCCATAATGGGTTGATATGCCATAAAACCAGACCAAACCAAACCAAACCAAAAAAAAGATTTGATATTAAATAATCCATAAAGGCTGATGTGCCATAAAACCAGACCAAACCAAAGAAAAGATTTGACATTAAGTAACCCATAATGGTTGATATGCCATAAAACCAAACCAAACCGAAAATAAGATTTGACATTAAATAACCCATAATGGTTGATATGCCATAAAACCAGACCAAACCAAAAAATAAGATTTGACATTAAATAACCCATAATCATTGATATGCCATAAAACCACACCAAACCAAAAATAAGATTTGACATTAAATAACCCATAATGTTTAATATGCCTTAAAACCAAACAGCACTATTGGAGTTCAAATTCACTCCATATGATTTTGCTCTCCAGCATGTGAACCACTAAGCCACGGGAACCACCCCCAGCCCTTTTAGAATGACGGGATTTAAATATTTATATAATAAAATGAAGATAACATTTGCTACATCAAAAGTTTGTCTTGCTGGCACTTGCTCCGAAATAACTGTTATTGTAGTCCAGGTGTCGAGATAAAGGATCACATCCTGCTTGCAGTAGAAAAGTTAGGCTGATAAATTTTCATTTAATCTGAGAATCAAAATATATCACATAAAAACGTTAATAGTGATGTGTAGATGATTAGCTAGCTAAAGTGTTTGAACGGAAACCTTCATAATATTTAAGCCAGCTCACTTACCAATGAAATTGATTTTTCCATCATCAACTTCATCAGTGCTTTGATTTGATATTTTAAAAACACAGAATTCAATCCGAATTGTCACTGAAACTCATCATCCTTAAAAGTCATCACGAGAAATTTGTGTGTTTTTTCAATAGGTGTCAAATAAGTTTCAGTAATTTTTTTTTTATAGTGAGAGATGAATCTATCATTTCTTTGTCAAAATGTCACTGTTTTTGACATGAATATAAAATTTCTTATGCGTTTTAGTTCGATCCTTTTTAAACAAAGAAAAACAATAAATCTTTAGTCATCAAATGATAATGTCAATCACATTAAAAATAATTTTTTTAAAAAGTTTATCTCACTGGAAATTCACATTTGTTCTTTAGGATAAAGTAAAGACTGAATGAAACAAAGAAAAATTGAAGTTTTAAACTTTATGAAAGTTCATTCATCATATGTCAATAACTTATTTCCAGTTTTAGAATCAACTTTTATTCCTAAATTTAACCAGTGTTTAATCCGTCAAAATATGATCCTTGAACATCTATACATCAATTAGTAAGTTTATTTATGCCTGTAACATAAAACTAAAGAAATCTTTTAATGCAATTTCTGTTCCTCCTTTGGAACAGAATTTCTTTCAGTATAAAAAAAGGTTCTAGCTGTTTGAAAAAATGGTAGTCTGTTGGTGATAGACCAGGTGAAAATGGTGAATGTGGAAAATTCTCATATCCCAATTCAGTGGGCTCTTTCAGGGTCATTCGGACCGAGCATTGTCATAAAGTAAGATTATGACCAAGCTTGATAAATAAAGGCATCATTTTTTTTTTTTCATGTTTATGACTTGGGGCATATAAATTTTGAAATCATATTATGAAAGAAGCAATAGAAAAATGAAAAGAAGACACTTTAATTGTTAGGAATATGAATTTTTCATATAATTACCATTAAAATAATATCCTAGAACAGAATTTAAACAGCTTATAATAAAATCGGACAGTATTTTCTGAACAATCGAATATAATATTCATCTAAATATCTGAGATGAAGCTTGATCATTATTATTACTTAGAATATTCGGACAACTGACCACATCTTTATTGCTATACTCACAATATTTTGGCCGATATCTCCTTCGGCATTCTCCAGATGCTCATGTCAAACTCAGAAATCCACACAGAATCTCAAATGGAACCCTTTACTTGAACCATTTGCAATTCTTGGTCACGTTGTATTCATTTGGGGGCTTGACTTGGAAGAGATATTTTCAAAGAGTCTAGCTGCAAGAAAATATTATCCTGATATCATATGGACAGCATATCTTTTGAGTTTTTTTACAAGGCCTTTGAGATAGGGCAGAGAGACTATGGTGAGTTTTCATTTATCGTTCTCTCTTATTTGATCTAGATTTCTTGGAGCTAATATTATTATTGTATAGTGGCTCGTACCACGTGACTTCCGGTATCACAGAAGTATAAAAGACGCCGTGTTTCTCAAGCACAGACAAAAAGAAGCAGAAAGAGAAGCAGAGAGATAGCTCTGAAAAGACATCGGTCAGTAGTAAGACCAACTTCGGATGTAACAGTTACAGCGAGAGACTTATAATACTAATCGGACTGTAACACTTAAGTTAATAAACAATTAACTTTATTTCATTGTGTATCTTTTCCTTACCACAGTTATGCTATCTGGATAGTTGTTAAAATAAAGGATGTCTCTTAAACTCTTTATTTCCTCTTGACACATCTCACTGTCATGACTGGTGGATTTTGCTTGATATTGTAAGCAGTGAATGATCCCTGTCCTTACATTATATAGATGGTGAGAGTTGAAATTTAGGTACTGTCAAGTGAAAGTTGGCTATCAATACATGGATGACCTGAATCCTCGCTCTGCATAGGTTATTAGTACATCTTGCATGGATAACCTGTTGTCTTGTTTTTTCTCTATAGTGATCTGTATTGATGATTCGATTGAGGTTACATGATACAGTAGTATTTGAATAACAGTTTTTGACATGCCAGACAACTTGCATGGTTAAACACGTTCTTATAGAATAAAGAGCTTTTGCTGTTATTAGAAAGCGATTTTTCAAAGGAAATAGCTTAACCGATCTGTTCGAGAACGTCAAAATAGATGACATTCTGTCCTTGAGAGAGGCAGAGTTGTACCAAAATATAAGACTACTTAAAACTGGTTAATCTTCTGCAAACAAATGAAATCCTGCTAATAGAAAATTTTACCTACCTAAGTATTCGTTTTGAAATCTACTGACAGAATTAGGCGTTAAATGACCTACAAGGGTTGATATGCCATAAAACTCAAACAACCGACCAACCAAGTATTTGAATATCTTCCTAATGAGGCCAGACTATGAATGTATCGTCTACGTATCTAAGCCACAATGATGGCTTTTGTGATGTAGATCCAAATGCCATTTCCTCAAAGTATTCCTTGTATATATTCGCTAATACTGGTGACAAGGGCAGTCCCATTGCCAGTCCTTCTTCTTGTTGGTATATGTCAGACCCAATCCCAAAGTAGGTTGTTTCCACATTGAAGGTCAATATCTTTATCAGGTTATATATATTTTTTTTTTCCAGCCAGAGGCGATGAATGATAGGGAGACGTGGAGAGAGAGGGTCAGGGATATCCATGCTAGCCACACGACATGATGATGATGATATATATATATCCCAGTGATGATTCTGGGTTTAGGGCTTTTGGGGTTCAGCCAAAAGAATGATTCTCTTGTCCATTTATTTCAAAATAATAAAAATTCTCTCAGAATAAGTCATGTGTTTTTGACTTGGGTTGGTTTCACCATCCTAATAAAAACTATAGTGAATAATGATTTTAAGTGACTAATTTTAATAACTTGGTTTAATTTTCATCACTTAAAATGTTGATTTAGATGAATTTTGCAATGTTCACAAAGATGTTAAACAAAAACAAAAAAAAAAAATGACAGGGTTAGTTAGAAAAATTAACCATAAAAAAAACGACAAAATTCTTCTTATAAAATGACTCAAAGGAATTAATTGCTGTTTGAAATAATAAAGATATGCTTTGTAAATATCAACAGCTAAAGAGATTATATCATTTTGGATTTTGTAGAATGGTTGGTTGTCAAGTACATTTTCTGGACATATAATTATTAAGTCTTATTCTTATTCAGTTTACATATATATATATATGCCTACACACAAATATAGGGGGTGTCCTCGTGGTGTAATGGTTAAAGCGATGGACAGCGGAATCGTAGTACGCAAGTTTGTACTTCAATCACGCTATTAAGTTCACTTTCGGGCAAATACCCTCAGGAACGGTATGAACCCCCTTATCCTCCCAGCTATGGGTTAAATAGTACCACTACTGTTCTTCTAGGAGAATAGCATTGGCATTAAATAACCTACAAAGGTTGATATGCCATTAAACAAAGAAACCAAACCAAACACAAATATATATTTGGCCCAGTCAGCTGCAGAATACCCAGACTGTATCTCAGCAGAGGGGAAAGACTCTCCCAATGAGTGTCTTGGGTGTGACTCTAAACAATCTAATGCGAAATACCCCTTCATTGCCATTGCTCCCAGGTTGACTCTGGACCAGAGTGGTGAGCACCTCATAGGGTCCTTTCTGTGGATCAAATAGAACTAAACAGTGAACTAATGTTCATCTGAATTGTTTGAAATAGAACTATTTTCATATTTAACTGCATGTAAACAAAAAATTATACATGTGCTAAACTGAAGTGTTTGAAACTTTTATCAAAATAACTTAATTTGGTATTAAATGACCTAAAAAGGGTTGATACACCTTAAAACGAAACAACCTACCAACCAACATTTATATAACATGACAGAATTCCATCTGATGAAGGTCATTTTGGTTGAACTGAAATGAAATTTTTATGGAACGGCTGGATTGAATTTTTTTTCTGAAATTTAAAAAAAAAATGTTTTAGCTCAGCACGTGAGTTTCCATATATTTTTGATCTGAAATTAATTATATATTCGAAAGCTGTTGACATTGAGCACTCAACTGGATATTCCTATTATATATATATATATATATATATATATATATATATATATATATATATTACATAAGAACACAAAACACAAAGAAACATAACATGTATATATATATATATATATATATATATTACTGTTATGACCGGTTACAGCAATTACACAAGAATGTTGCGAGCAATATTGAACAAGTTCTGGCAGCAGCACCCCACAAGGCACCAATTATACGGCCACCTGCCTCCCATCACGAAAACTATCCAAGTTAGACGAACCAGACATGAAGGACACTGCAGGAGAAGCAGGGACAAGCTTATAAGTGATGTACTCCTATGGACCCCCACATATGGCCAAACAAAAGCAGGATGACCAGCTTGAACATACATACAGCGGCTCTGTGAGGATATGGGATGTAGCCCTGAAGACCTGCCAGAGGCGATGAACGATAGGGAGAAGTGGCGAGAGAGGGTCAGGGATATCCGTGTTGGCGGCACAACATGATGATGGATGATGATGAAATAGATAACTCAACACACAGATATGAGATGCCAACACAAATGTATCCAAAAGTCTCTGAGGAGGTCTCCTTGGTTCAAGGTACACAAAGACAGGCAAGGTGCTTACTACAGCTGCTACTGCTCTCTGCTCGACCAGCTTAGCTCTTGGTTAATATTGTCTTTCGGTAAGTCCATTATTCTGGTCATAGGTGAGTCACCTACAACAATTACATAAAAACCCAAAACACAAAGAAACATAACATATATATATATATTACGTAAGAACACAAAACACAAAGAAACATAACAAAACTTTCATATCCAACACATAACACTTCAGATCCCACACAATGAACTCTTGGATCTCCATTATAATAAAAAAAATAATTTTGGGATTGTTTCCAGTAGAAAAAAAATAATGTGATCCTTACTTAATTGGGTCAATTCAGTTAATCTTTAAAAAAAGATTCTGTTTAATATTAAATGATTTTTTCATTTTCTTAGTTTTTTTTCTTCTTTTTTTAAATTCACAGAAATCAAATTGAACAATCAGGAAAAAATAATCAAGAAAAAATCATTTAAAACAAAAGAAATGAACCAACCATTTGGGATGTGAGGGAAGACTATTTAGAAATAATTTATGCTTCACACAAAATGCAAATCCAAACATACAAGATGCATATGCACATATGCATGTGTATACACTTTTCCCATGCATACATGCATGACGTCTCATGTGAATCTAACATTACATCATGTTTTATCCCTATTAAAAGGTAGTTAAAATTTGCTGTGTAAAGGTCCCCCCTCTCTCTCTCTCTTTCTTTTCTCTCTCTGTTTAACTCTTTCTCTCTCTCCCTCTCTCTCTCACATCCACACACTATATTAATATGTGTATTTATATATTTGTATGTAGGGGTCTATATATATATATATGTATATATTTGTATGCATAAATATATATATATATATATATATATATATATATATATATATATATATGCTCCCCTACCCTTGTGGGGTTGAGCCCACTAGTGAGGGAAGTAATGGTTGCCACTCACATAAAGCAAGGCTCTTCTAATGAATTGAGCTCTCGGTAGCTGTTAAGTGGATATATGTAAACAAATCAAATGTGATACATAAGCGTTTAAATATCCTTCGCTTGTGCTGATTTCCTCGTGGATGAGTGTTAGAATCTTAGATTGGCATTTCAGTTAGCCAGGTTTTGATCCTAGCTTTGTGAATCTAGCCTGTCTAGCTACACAAGAGTTCCGATGGAATGCAACAGTCTGTCGGTGGATGACAATATATATATATATATATATATATATATATATATCATATTTACCAACCCCTCCGCTCGGGCAGGATATGACACAAGGTCAATTTTTTTTAATCGGAGTTTAACAGGTTTCAATTCAGAGTTTTTCCTTCTCCTAGACTAGTTGCCTCACCAAGGCTGAAGAACCTTGTCTGTCCTACTATCTACCCATAGCTGGAGGGAGAATAATTGAATTCATACCTTTCCCAAGTGTATTCGTGCTATGTGAAATGCAATCAGTCTCGTCCTGGATTTGAATTTGTGTCGCTATGTCCATTTCCTGCGACGATAACCATTACACCACGGGCACCTCTACTATATATATATATATATATATATATATATATATATATATATATATATATATATATATATTAGCAAAGTGCATATCAAAATTGGTTGAGATTAGTGTACTATTTGTGTACTATTCTAAGGATCAAAATGTCATTTCTTATTTATTAAAAAATGAACAACTGTATATTATTTCTTGTTCTATTTGATATTTTATAAATATAGAATATAAATATTGGCTTAATTCAGTTGGTCTTATGATTGAAAGAATTCCAATCAATAGCAAAATAATTTTCTTTATAAGATCAGCTTTATTGAACAGTTCTGACCAGGCTGACCCAATAATCATGAACCAACAAAATACACGTTTTCTTTTTTTGGGTGGGGGTAGATCTGTTTTAGATATTTATGATACTTTTGATTCATCGAATTTATAAAGCTTTTCTTAGACTGTCACATAGACCTCAGATTACTTACAATATCTTGCTGTTCCTGAGGGGTCACCCCTTCTAAGCTCTAAGTAAGACTGTTCTTGTTTCTTAGTTGTCTTTTGCATTCTCTTCTAAGAAGATTCAAAACCAAAAATGTCTGGAATATGGATTTGGCATCAGTTGGGTTTGATTCTAAAAGTCTTATCTTGGAGAGGATGATAAAAGAAAGAGCAAGTTTTGTTTTGTGTCAGAAGAAAGAAAAAGGTTTGAAATTTGTAGGATTAAAATTATATAATCTTTTCTTTTCCAGCAAATGGCCTTCAGTTTATGAAGACTTTTGCTGTAACTGCAGTTTAATCACAGATCATAAAAGACAAGAATAAATATAAAAGATAATTTTAAAAAAATAATTTTTTTATGATAAGGCATTTCTCTATTTTCCCAATGCATGAAGTATTGTCATAAAACCGACAGAATAGAAAATGGAAGACATACATAAACACACATTTATAGTATAGTATATACAGATATTTTTCTCTCTCGATCTCTCTACCTCTTTCTCTCTCTCTTTCTCTCTCTCTCTCTCTCTGTCTCTCTCTCTCTCTCTATATATATATATGTGTGTGTGTGTGTGTATATATATATATATATATATATATATATATATAGAGAGAGAGAGATAATTCAGTTTATATATATATATATATATATATATATGTATTTCTGTATGTAGGTGGGTGTTTGTGTTCTTTAATATCAAAAGATAATGGAAACTATCTTCCGGTACAATTATACAGATATTTACATCAACTTGTTACACACACATGCACACACACAAGGGTAAAAATTTCAATATAAATATATATTGTGTGATGGGTAAATTGCTGCTATCTTAAATTATCAGTTTTGTCCATTCACTCTGTTTGTTTTAGGTTTTGTCTACCGCATAACAAAATAGAGCCAGTGGGGCATTGTCTGTGAAGAAAGCGGCACCATGACGCCATTCACTCCTTCAGAAATTTGGAAATGGCAAGCTGTACTGCAAGGCATTCATGTCAAAAGTTACAATACTAAGATTTCACTGTGTTTGGCTGTCAATCTGCGGACAGCAGAGAGGAACTGAAAAGAGTTTGATGAGTCCAATGGTGATTTTGAAAATATGGCAGCTCAGAAGCTTTACTCTGATCATCTGATAAGAAAAGAACTCCAGAATTTGTTGCTGAGATCCAGGCAATGATTGACAACTATCCCAGCAAGTCAATTAGGTCCAAAGTTAGGGATATGGGAGTCTGAGTTTTCTATCAAGCGGGCAGTACAAAAAGATATTCGGTTTTTCTCATACAAGATGAGAAAACGCCTATTTTCTATCACAGGCCCAGAAGGACAAAAGTAAAAACTACACAGCAAAGCTTTTGAACAAAATCAATCAACACCTCAGACCAAACATGCTTTGGTTTTTCACTAGGTTTCGAGTGCCAGCAAGTCTCCTCGAGTCATCAGGACTCTTTTCCGTATTCTGGCCAATCTTAACAATGCAGTACTTTTGGATGGTCTCCACTCCTCCTCTTATTTTCAGTCCTTTTACCAAACCTTTTGTGACTGTGCCAAGTGCACCAGTTACAATTGGTATCACAGTCACTTTCACTTTCCTTAGTTTTTTCAGTTCTCTAGCAAGGTCTCAGTACTTATCTCTCTTGTTGCTTTCTTTCAGTTTTACCCTGTGGTTAGCTTGAACAGCAAAGTTCACAATTCAGTTGGTTCTCTCTTTTTGTTTTTTGTTGACCCTCACTAGGTCTGGTCGTCTGGCTGAGATTAGATGATCCATTTGTATCTCAATATTATTATCATTATTATTATGATACTGCTGATGAGTTTTTAGCATCAGTTTGACTGAGAGATTTTACAGAAGTCTGAATGACAGTAAATTTTCTCAGCTCTACAATATTGTTTTAAGTATTGTATGTTTTATTTTCTAGGACAGATTCTCTCTTGTGCATATACGAGGATCATTAAATAAGTTTCGGCACTTTTATTGATAGTACACACATGAAACTCTAGTCCCCTTTGAAGTAATCTCCTCTGGCTGCAATACACTTGTTTTACCGTTCCAACAACTTCTAGAAGGCCTCATGGAGGTCCTCTTGTGTGAGCATGTCTGTGACCTTCATCACAGCCTCTTTCATCTCCTCAGTTGTCTCATAACAATAGCCTCTGAGCTTATGGAATAACCGAAAGTCACAGGGAACAAGGTCTGGACTCTAGGGAGGCTGAGGAACTGTCTTGATGCCCATCTTGGTCAAATAGTCTGTGACAAGGATGGAGCTGAGGACTGGTGCATTGTCATGGTGGAAATGCCACTGACCTGATTTGAAGAGTGCTGGCCTCTTCCCAAGGAATCTTTTCCTGAACTCCCATAAAACCTCAACATAGTATTCCTTGTTGACTGTCTGTCCAGTGGGAACCCAGTGCATGTAGATCATGCCAGTGCTGTCAAAAAAACATGTCATCAAAAGTTTGTGGGTGGATTTGCTCTGTCTGGTCTTCTTGGGCCTGGGATAGCCAGCATGCTTCCACTGGGAACTCTGTCTCTTGGTCTCTGGGTCATAGCAGTAGATCTAGTTTTCATTGCATAGCATTTTTCCAAGTTTAAAACTAAATTTTATAGTATATCATTCTTCTAAAGTCCAGATTCCATTTTTGAAATTCACCTGCTGTGACAATCAGGATTTAGTTGGGTGTATTCCAATTCCTGCTATAGCTGTTCATTTGAACTTGAAATCATAAAAATTGGTCATTCATCTCATAAGATGCATAGCAATAACATACTGAATTTTTGAGAGTCTACGACAATTCTATATGCCTGTACCAAAAAGGTCTGGAAACTTATTGAAGTCATCACATACGTTATTGGCAACCAGGAGCGCTCTAATCTTGAGAAGAGCTATTTCCCGCCAGAGTGCTCGACCCATATATATTGTCATCTATAAACATACTGTTTCCTTGTATCACAACTCTTCCAAGGGGCTGATTTTACATCAGTCGAATATTTTACCTTAGAGCCATCATCATTATTAGCATTAGTGATGTCATTTTTTACATTTACTTTTTTACATATATGTTATCGGCTAACAGGAGTGCACAATTCTTGAAAAGAGCTATATATATAATTTGTAACAGAAAAACTTGTCGATAACGTTTTTAAACAAGCCAGCATGAGTTCTTTTGTTTGTATATAATTAAGTACTTTCAATTATAACTATTTATTGTTTGCTTACAGTTCAAAAGTTTCAAACATTGCAATTCAACACAAGTAATTCTATTTAATGTTAATCATTTGTTTAAACACAGTTAAAGGATTTCAGGTATTGCTATTTTCTGTTTGTACACAACCTAATGGCCTATGTACCAAAGCCCAGTACTAATAATTCCATCCAATATTAGTAATAATCCCCTGAGAAAGATTTCAAGCATTCCTATCTAGCACTTATAATTCCATTCAACGTTATTTACTCATTTGCAAAGTTATATGATTTCAAATACTATTACGTAATATCCAACATTAATCATTTGTTTGCACACAGTTATAAGGTTTCAAGTATAATAAATGAGTAAATAGTTATTTTTGACCCTAACAGGTACTAGCTCACCGGCTTAGAGTGGACCTGGGAGTAATGGTAATGAAAAGCTTCCCCACATTCCCCAACCGACAGGAGCCTTACTATCAAATTGTCTAATTTCATATCTAAAACATTCTTTGGTAGTGTAGAAGTCAAATGACTAACTTGCTAACATGGCTGTCTTCTAGAGTCTTCTTGGGGAAAAGCAAGCCAGCTAAGCTTACCTAATGCATCAGGTGGGTTGGTACATTTTGCAAGGATGGACCTGCCCAACACATTTCCATGAGTGGTGTCTATTTACCCATATATTTCTCCAGTAAATGTCTCAGCGTTATCTGGATCTACACTAGTCTACTTGTGTGTCAGACCATTTGCAAGTCAACCAATATTCTACAGGTAAGAGGTCTGATCTCTCAGGACTGATGCAATCAGTGTATTCTATAGGCCCAGTCAACTGGACTGGAAATGACATCAATATGCGACGAGCGAAGGTAAGAACTGCTATCGATAGGTTATCGATCATACCTATCCGATAAAATAAAATGCAATTTCTTCCAAACAATGGTCGAGTCCATACCACTATATGGATGAACCACATGGACGCTAATTCAGTGTATAAAGAAAAAGCTTGAAGAAAATAGTACATGAATGCTACGAGCTATATTATGCAAATCCTGGAAGCAACATCTAACAAAACAGCTGCTACATGGACACTTGCCTCCTATCTCTAAAACCATCGAAATAAGATGAAGTAGACATGCTGGAGAAGAAAGGACAAACTTATAAGCTAAGTTTTCCTATGGAACCGTTCACAAGAACATGCAAGTGTTAGCCGACCAAAAAGAACTTAACTACAACACCTCTGTACGGACTCAGGGTGTAGTCTCGAAGACCTGCCGGAAGCGACGGAAGTTAAAGACAAATTCCGAGAGACAGTCAGGAAAATTTGCATAAGCAGCTTGTTATAATAAGATGATATATATATCTATGTCTATA
Organism: Sepioteuthis lessoniana; assembly: GCA_963585895.1. Taxonomy (NCBI): domain Eukaryota; kingdom Metazoa; phylum Mollusca; class Cephalopoda; order Myopsida; family Loliginidae; genus Sepioteuthis; species Sepioteuthis lessoniana. Next base: position 8,975,694 of record OY757928.1, on the reverse strand, counting down.
TATGTGTGTGTGTGATATATCTATCTAATAATCAATCTATATATTTTATATCTATCTACCTATCTGTCTATCTTTGTATCTTTATTTGATGGCATATCAACCTTCATGGGTTATTTAATGCCAAATCCATCATTCTATACCTTTTCCAGTTCAAAATGGGAATAGTTCAGTGGAAAATAGGAATAGTTCAGTTCAAAATGGAAATAGTTCAGTTCAAAATGGGAGTAGTTCATTTCAAAATGGGAATAGTTCATTGCAAAATGGGAGTAGTTCAGTTCAAAATGGAAAATAGTTCATTTCAAAATGGGATTAGTTCAGTTCAAAATGGGAATAGTTCAGTTCAAAATAAGAAATTTAAAATTAAAAAAAATCAAATTTATAAATATCTTTGGTACTGCAACAAGGTATTGATTTGTTAATTTTTTTTAGCCTAATGGTTAGGTCAACTGAAAACCGCGATAACAGGAGAAGAGCGAAAGCACGTATCTTGGAGGTATATGAGATGGATGGAAATTGGAAAGCCCTAGCGGAAAATCTTTCTATTCCGAAAACCACCCTCTATCACTGGAATAGTAAGGGAAATCAACCTGATACCAGAGGAGGGCCTTCAAATTGTAAGGTCAAACAGGTGCATTTGGATTTTATTCAAACACTAGCGGATGAAAATCCTAGGATCACATTAAAGGTGATCAGTGAAAGGATTGAAGCCCAGTTTGGGTTTAAATTGTCCAAATCTACAGTAGCAAAGCATCTAGATATGATGACTTATACGCTTAAAGCTGTAAGATTTGTGCCCAAGAGGGCAAATTCAATTGAGAATAAAAATAAACGTAGTTTATTTTGTTCAAAATTATTGAATTATTAATCAACTGGAAAACCCATTTTATTTATGGATGAAACAAACTTTAATCTTCATATTTCCAGGAGAGATGGGCGTTCTCTAAAGGTTAGGCAATGTAATGTAGTTTCAGCCGGAACTCAGGGTGACAATATTCACGTTATTGGATGTATTGGTCCCCATGGCCTCGTGTACCATGAAATTTAAAGAGGATCTTTTCGAAAGGAAAGCGCACAGTCTTGGATGCGAGAATGTTTGAGAGCTGCAAAGGGACAATATGGGGGTCCAGTTGTGATGGTTTTTGACAATGCTCCATGTCACTCAAACATTGAAGAAGTTTTTAGTGTAGAAGAATTTCTAGGATGTGAAGTGCTTAGGTTGGGACCATACAGTCCAATGTTTAATCCGATTGAACAAGTATGGTCTTTAATCAAAGCTTACGTCAAGCAGGAATTGGCTGCTAAAATTGTGAGTATTCTTGCAATGGAGAGAAGAGATGGCTTGTCAATTACTGAACAAAGGGCAAGAGCTTTGACTTCATTAATTGAGGAAGAATGTGGAAGGGTTACACCAGAAGTATGCAATCGTTTCATAGCTGGAATTCAATCTAAAATTCCTGCAGCTGTAGCATTAGAAGATGTTGTGTTCTAATAAATGACTTGAAGAATTTTTTTTATATTATAAAATGTTAACAATTTTATTGCTAACATAATTCATAAAATATTTTTTATATTTATACTTATAATAATTTTTCCATTTTTAACTGAACTATTCCTATTTTGAAATGAACTATTCCCATTTTGAACTGAATTACTCCCATTTTGAAATGAACTATTCCCATTTTGAACTGAACAACTCCCATTTTGAACTGGAAAAGGTATGGAAGATCTGCAGTGACACTATTTTACCCATAGCTAAGAGATGAGATGGTTCATTAATTTCCAAAAGGAATTAGTGTCAACGTCAGCATATAAGCGTGACTTAAGTGCGAACTGTTTTATCACGGCTGAATTTCAACACTTTCGCCATTACTCCATGCAAACCCCATCTCCCTCTCCCTTGATAGATTTGCTTGGTGTTGATTGTTTGCTATATCAACCATGATAGGTTATTTAATGCCAAATAGGGTTTATTTATACACATTAGATATATATGATTTGTAAACATATGTCAACAAATTTAAATAGTTCAAAGTTCATTAACAATTCTATCAATCAATCATTTGTTCAGGAAATTTCAAACAGTTCAATTTAGCATCAAAGTTAAATTATTCCAAGTATTGCAATGTAACACTAACAATTCAATTAAACATCAGTCATTTATTTATACAAAGTTAAATGATCAAAAAGTTCTTTTTCAAACAATTCAGTTTAGCATGCGTCAAAATTAAGCGGTTAAAAGTAAAGCTATGTATTACTAACACCATTCCTTTGTTTACTCACAGTTCAATGAGAAAAAGTAATATTTGAAACAATTCAATTTAGCATGTTAAAGGGTTCTAAGTATTCCTATGTATCACAAACATCAGTCATTTATTGGCACACAGTTAAATGATTAAACATTTCACTCTCGCACAAGTCAAAGTTAAATGGTTTGAAGTATTGCTATATATCACTAACAGTTCAATAAAACACCAGTCATTTGTTTGCACACAGTTAAATAATCAAACAGTTCTGTTGCTAACGATTCAACATAGCATAAGTCAGTTAGAAGGTTCTAACTTTTGTTAGGTTTCCCTAAAATCAGTCATTTATTTACACACAGTTAAATCATCAATCATGTCATTTGTTTATACTCACTTCAAATGTCAAACAGTTCTATTGACCCATAGATAGGATTCTTTCACGTGCTACCCCTCCTGGCCAGAGTTGACCAGGGAGCAATGGCATTCCACAAAGCTCCAGCATTACCAGAGCCTCACCATCAGAGGATTTGGTGTCATTGTCTGGACACTCGTTAGAGTGGTCTTATTCCTCTGCAGAGATGCAGTTGGTGTATTCTTTAGCCCCAGTTGACTAAGATAGATAGATAGAATTAAATATATACATGTGCAAGTGTTATTGAATATGTTTTAGCTTGATAAATTTATTAGCATTTTTTATCAGAAATTTTTGTGCATTGACAAAGTAGGAGATATTGAAAAAACTATTTGTATGCCACAAATACTTTTTCATCATCAGGCTATTAACTTATCTGTCTGCCAAAACATATATATATATATATATATATATATTGGCAGACAGATAAGTTAATGTATATATATATATATATATATATATATATATATATATATATATAAACAGTTTTCATTGCATTATTTTCTGTTGTTTATTTATTGACGCCCAAATGATTTGCATCGAAACAATAAAATTGTTATTTTCCTTCTGTATGGCATGATAATAACCCTTCCACTATTTTTATTCACCATGTGTTTCTAGATTATGTTTTTATAAAAACCTTATTTTTAACCCTTTCTTGACCCATCTTGCCTTTTCCATCTGTCCATTTTCACAGAGTACATTACCCTTTGGCATTGCATGGGCAATTTCTCATAGAAGACTTCCAATGAACCATAAGTCAACTCTAAGCTTCTCATTATACCGACAGCAGACAATATTCTTTCTATCATTCAGCTCTTGTGTTTGGATATCTTTCTTCAGATCTTGGTTTTCATCAAGAATTTGTCTTAGAAATTGACCAGATGCTAAAATCATGAACCCTAAAATATGCACGTTTTTTTTGTATATTTTTATTTGTTTGTTTATTTTTTAATATTTTCTGGCTAAATTTATTAATTTTCCTAGTAAATGTTATAAATGAATATTCAGGGATTGTATTCGATGTACCAGGTTAGCAACATTCTTTGCCAGTTGCATTAAAGAATTTACTGTCTGATATTTATCAATCATAACTTATTATGGCACCAGGACTAAAGTGAAAAAATTAAGAATGATTGACTCATTGGTTTTAACTAATATGTCAATCAGTCTGGAGTTAATTCATGCCAAGAGGTAAGGGAATTGCCTACGTTGTACGTTTATATTCATATTTTTTGTGTAGTTTCTTAAGATTTTTCACACGGTTATACGATATCAAGTATTCCTATCTAATGAAAATAATTTTCAAATAGGATCTATTTAACCCATAGATGAGACCGTAACAACTATCACTAATCTGCGTGTGAGTGAACCTGGGAGTAATGGCAATGAACAAACACTCCACACTCCTCAGATTTTCAAAACCGGAGTCTTCCCACCAGACTCAGTTTAGTCATACGCAGGACTTCCTATTTGAAGGTGGGGTCTTACCCCTCTGGAGGTGATAGTGTTATTCTAAGCTCCACTAAAAGAGCTACTGAATTGTTTAGTTTGTTTTGATTGGGTAACACCCATTGTAGGATATCTAGAGCCAATTCCTCTTTATACATATATATTAGATAAATATGATTTTGTTTGGTTTGGTTTGATTGCATTTCACCCATTGTAGGATATTTAATTTTTTGGGTGATTCAAAAGTATTTTTACTTTGACAGGTTACTTCATATATACTTTGAAAGGACATTTATAACACCTTACGAGTAATTTATAAGTATTTTCATTTTTTACTGGTTACTTCTGTTAATACTATATAAGACTCGTCGCATGGGTGATTAGAAGTATTTTCGTTTTCATCTGATAACTTAATGTACACATTTAAAACGACTCGCCTCTTGGGTAATTACAATGTTTTCGGTTTTGACAGGTTACTTTACGAATACACGTAAATACTACAGAAGGCACGAATTATGGAGTATTCAAAATCATTTTTGTTTTTGACAGGTCACTTAATGAACACGTCGAAAGACTATATATGACTCGCTTTATGTACATAGAAGGCACATACGATAAGTTTCCAGACTTTTTTCGTATGGGCATTTAAAATTGTCGTAGACTCTTGAAAATTCACTATGTTATTGCTTAACATCTTATGAGATGACAGAGTAATTCTTATGATTTCAGGTTCAAATGAACAGCTACAGCAGCAATTGGAATATACCCTACTAAAGCCTTATTGTCACAGCTGTTGAATTTCAAAAATACAATCTGGACTTGAGGACTCTTTAGGAGAACGATATGCAATAAAATTGTTTTAAACTTGGAAAAATGCCACAGAAACGTATGGAATGCTTCAGACTACTTTTCGACCATCTTGCATGAATCAAACATCAGTTTTTGAGTGGCATAAGAGATTCAAGGAATGCAGGGAGTCTGTGAGGGATGATAAAAGGTGTGGGAGGAGTAAGGAAGTCAATACACCAGAGTTGATTGGCCAAAGGGTTAGGGTTAGGGTTACTATGTTGAGGTTTTAAGGGAGTTCAGGAAGAGATTCCCAGGGAAGAGGCCAGCACTCTTCAAATCGAGTCACTGGCATTTCCACCAGGACAATGCACCAGTCCGCAGTTCCATCCTTGTCATAGACTATTTGACCAAGATGGGCATCAAGACAGCTCCTCAGCCTCCCTTTTTTACAGACCTTGCTCCCTGTGACTTTTGCTTCTTCCGAAACCTTAGAGACTGTCGTTATGAGACAATTGAGGAGATGAAAGAGGTTGTGACGAAGGTCATTGACACGCTCACACAAGAGAACTTCCATGGGGCCTTTGTGAAGTTGTTGGAACGGTACAACATGTGCATTACAGACGAAGGAGATTACTTCGAAGGGGAGTAGAGTTTCATGAGTGTACTATCAATAAACGTGCCCATACGAAAAAAGTCTAGAAACTCATGGTATGCACCTCGTATATTGTGTGATTCAAGTTATTATGAACTTTATCAATACATTGCCTTTCATAATATTCATTTGGCTATGAAGTATGTTGAGTGTTTGCCGATTTTAAAGATCTCATTTATATAATACTAAAATCCTCCTTATATATATATATATATATATATATATATATATATATATATATATATATATATCATCGAGAGAGAGGGCTGGGGGAACTATGGACTGAATTCCTGTTTTGTCGTTGGCAGGTTTAGGGCCCCATCTGTGGGTTAAAATAGGTCTGTTTGTGGATATTGAATTTGTTCTGAAATAAAATGAATTCATCGACTTTTAAAACATTGATATTGTAAGTACCAATAAAGTTTTTAATTGTATAGAATATTTCAAGGCAGAAGAAATAGAATAGAAATTTTGTGTATATGAATTGGTGAGGAGCTCATGCATTACAGAAGGTAGAAATAAAAAAAATTATTTACCGACAAAAATATTCTTAGCCAATTGTTACTTATTTTCTCCTTAGGTGATTAGTATATATATATATATATATATAGTAATTATAATTATAATAATAATAAATGTATATCATTATATATTTAATCCAGGGAATAAATATATAATAATATATATTTATTTATTATCATTATTATTATTATAGCTCTATCATAGATATTGAGCTCTCTCCATATTATATTGCACTTGGTTCGACACATAACCACATAGTGATTTACTGATGACCAACACTCTGATAATATATATATATATATATATATATATATATATATATATATATATATTGAAATGGACTATCCCACATCCCCTCTCAGTCATGTGGAGTGACTATATATATACAGTGAGCACGGCATTATTGCAACTATTAGCAATTCATCTTTTTCCGTGACATCTTTAATATATCTTGGCCTTTCTCTATTCTTCGAACGTGTTGACTGTTTCTTTCCACTAAAGTACCACCTTGTCTGATTATATCTCTTTCAAGGATCCAACAATATATATCCAACATTTAAAGGGAAATATGTCTGTGGTGACCAAATAAGATAATCTCTGTTTGACCTAGTTTGGTACGCACCCAAAAGCACTTAATGGTCAAATCGCTAAAGAACGCGTCGACGCAGTTGCCAGCCGCATCACATTTCGTTCCAATTCATTCCCTTCAGACAACACTTGCTTTGCAACTCTGAGTTCATGCCTTTGCACGTGAGGCTCCTCAGTATACGGAATGCCAAAAGGACCAAGCATTTTTTTGAAATAGCAACGTATGATTCTCGATTTGCTTTCGACTCCCCATTATAAAACGACCATGTGTGACATCTTGACCTCGTGGCAAGTCAGTTACATACCACAATGTGGACGCTCTCTGTCTCTCTCTGTCTCTCTCTCTCTATCTCTCTGTCTCTGTCTCTCTCTGTCTGTCTGTCTGTCTGTCTGTCTGTCTCTCTCTCTCTCTGTCTCTCTGTCTCTCTCTCTCTCTCTCGTTACGGATATATCTTTTCTTCGGCCTAATGAACTAATCTACTCGCTTAACCATTCACTCAAACGGTGCACTTCGCTGACACTCTAATGATTCGCTCCATACACTTGTACCTCGTTCAATTCTAAATGAATATTAATGTTACTTGCTTTCCTGTATTCTTCTGGTCGATTTTAAATGTTTAGGGTGTTGACCCAAGGCCATCTTTACACAGCGCCGCTACATGTCTTCTACGAGAGAAGAAGGAGACTACAAAAAACTAGACCAACAATTTTTAAAAAGCTGCGAATTACTGAGCCTTTTTTCTTTTAACAATTTTATACAATTCTTGTCGGAGCATAAAATTAAACAGCTCTTGTGATGTAAAGACAAAATAATTCATTCTGCCTTCTTTCCAGTTCCAGTTTGGATACAGAGTATTCCTTCTCCTAGACTGGTTGCCTTACAAAGTCTAAATAACTTAGTCTGCCCTACGAGATTGCATGTAACCAAGCAATGATAGTTTCTTCTTGGCTGATCAGTTTTTTGTTCACTGTATTTGGATTATTAATTATTATGGTTTTAAGAGAATGTTCATAATATTAAAAAAATACAATTCCATGGACAACTGAAAAGAATACTTAGAACAATTCTTTCTTAAAGAAGATAAAAGTTCTTGCAGGGTGAAATTAGGACTTTGAAAAATAGCAGGAAATAATAAACAGTAGAAATTTTGTTTAATAAAGTTAATTACAAAAATAAATCATTTTAATTTTTTTTTTAATATTCTAAGCCCAGCTATGGGTTCAATATTACCACTACAGGTCTTCTACAAGTGCAGATTTGGCATTACCTAATCAACTAAGGATGATATGCCATTAAAATAAAAGAAAGAAAGATTAAGACTTTGGTGAAATTACTAATTCTAATTACTCTATCTTTCTTTTAGGAGGCGTTTGTGGTATAATGGTTATCGTCGTAAAAGAGGGACGCGGGAACCCGAGTTCAAATCCTGAACTCGGCAGTCTACATTTCACAAAGTGTTAATACCCTTGGAAAAGATATGATTTTTCACAATTCTCTTTCCTGTTATGGGTTAATAGTAGGGCGGACGGAACATTTATATAACAATAATTATTTTCAAATTTACAAAGTCCTTATTGGGCTGTAAATTTTCAAATGATCTCGATTGCTTTTTCGTTAGTTTCCTAAAGCAACACGAAATGACATAACGAAATGATATAATGTTGAAACACGAAACAGTCCAATGAGAGTGGAGGAATCAGTTACGAATCAATCCAATCAGAGTGGACTGATTCGTCCACTCTGATTGCATTTACCCAATCCCTTCACTATGTTTCAGATGTCTCACCACGTCAATTTTTTAAAGCGGAGTAAAGCTGGTTTGAATCCAGAGTTTTCCTTCTCTTAGACTGGTTGCCGGACAAAAGGCTTAACAGTGTTGGATTCACGCCTTTCTCAAGGGCATTAGCGTGAAGTGAAACGCAGTTAACCTCGTTCAGGATTTGATTTCGAGTTGCCGATTTTATTTCCTTCAACGAGAACCTTACTGCACACTTCCAAATGCTAAAAATCTGTAGCCTTACCAACAGATGTAGTTTCGAATCACAACTAGGTGACACTTCCGATGTACAAGATTCTTTGGAAGTAAGCTAAAAATACAACTATACTCACTATCTATCTATCTAGCTAGCTAGCTGAGTGAGTGAGTGAGTGAGATAGATAGATAGATAGATAGATAGTGAGTGAGTGAGTGAGTGAGAAAGAAAGATAGTGACTGACTGACTGAAAAGTTAAAGATCTTATTCTTAGTTCAATCAGCACATTTTTTATTCGAATTATTTTCGGTTTTTTTTTGTTTTTTTTTTGTTTTTTGGGTTTTTTTTGTTTATTCAGAGGGGGAAATGTGGGCACCTGTCAAACCGTGAACCTCTTTTCTGGACAGAAATGTAAGACTGAATTGTGCACTAAGAACTTGTCCAACTCTTCTTCTTGGATGGATATCAAGATCAAGTTTATTTTTGTAGATCCCTGGAGCATAATTCCTCTTTTGATGTTTCTTTGAAAAGGTGCTGATGGCCTGAAGCGTTCAATTTAGGTAACCTTCCTGGTCATTTCTTAGTGCAATATGTTTATGAATTCTTCAGAGAAATCGCCAATGGTGGTTTTTTTTTGTAATTGAACTAATTCTGTTGTTTTCTTCATAAGAAGCCAAAGTTATCATTTTCTTCTTTGTTGAATTCTTTTTTTTTTTTGAAGTTTTTTCCTCACAGCATCTTTTAAAAATGCAGAAAGCGTCGAACGCAGCGTTCAAATGACAACAGACTTTTTTTTTAGAATCACCTCAGTATTGACAACAGAATTTTTTTGGAAATTTCTAGGAAAGATCAGAAATTATCACTGAGTAACTTGACTCTTTCTTGCCACTTATCCACATCATTTACATTTACCCAACCCCTCTGCTCGGGCAGGATATGACACAAGGTCATTTTTTTTAATCGGAGTTTAACAGGTTTGAATTCAGAGTTTTTCCTTATCCTAGATTAGTTGCCTCACTAAGGCTGAAGAACCCAGTCTGTCCTACTATTTACCCATAGCTGGAGGGAGAATAATTTCATTCATACCTTTCCCAAGGGTATTAGTGCTATGTGAAATGCAATCAGTCTCGTCCAGGATTTGAACTCGTGTCGCCGTGTCCATTTCCTACGACGATAACCAGTACACCACAGCATTTATCGCTCCTGATAGGTCTTCTAGACTGCATCCCGTGTCCACACAGATCTGATGTATATAATTCCTTGCGGGTTGGCGAACACTGGTGCATCTATGAGTAGGAGTCCATCAGAAAAAGTCATATGAATTTGTCATTGCTTCTCCACCCCCATCTTGCTCGCTTTATTTGGATGATTTGTGAGATGAAAGGTAGGTGGCCATACACCAGCTGTTTTGTTGGGTATTGCTTTCAGGATTTTTCAAAACAACACGTAGAATTCTTGTGCAGTCCCTATCGGGCTTGTTCTTCATGCGTTTTTTAGCGTCCATGTAGTGCATCCATACAGTAGTACTGATACAGCTACAGCTTAGAAAAATCTCCTTGATAATAAAAAGAACGGGAATTAGATGTTTCCAATATTATGCCACCATGTCAGCGGAAATTAGAATACGCTGACTGTATTCCCTGTAATATGGTGAAAACCACCACCATAGAAAAGCCTGTTGTAGTTATGATACTAAACTGCTTCTTATAGTGAAGCTCCAGTTCCGGAAATCTGCAGAATGCGAAGTTCTCCTTCATTGCCATTACTCCCAGATCCACTTTGACACAAGTCAAACGGGTCAAACAGAACTGTTTAAAAATGATTCATTTTTTATCGGACTGAGGGTTAAAAAAGGATCTTAATGACACAGAAAATGTAAATATGAACGTTTACTGAATGCGATTCCATAATCTTTAGGCATAAAATAACTCTAGACGCGTTGACATACCGTTAAAAGTAATCAATCAACGAATTAATCATCATCATCATATCGCGCTGGTAGCACGGATATCCCTGACCCTCTCTCGCCACTCCTCCCTATCGTTCATCGCCCTAGGTAGGTCTTCAGGACAACATCCTGTATCCTCACATAGCTGCTGAATGTACGTTCGAGCTGGTCGTCCTGCTTTTGCGCGGCCATGTGTGGGGATCCATAGGAGTACATCTCTTATGAGTTCATCTCTGCTTCTCCAGCAGTCCTGCATGTCTGGTTCGTCTAACTTGGATAGTTTTCGTGATAGGGGGTAGGTGGCCGTACAATTGGTGTCTTGTGGGGTGTTGCTGCCAGGACTTGTTCAGGATTGCACGCAGCATTCTTGTGTAATTGCCATCTAGCTTCTTCTCCAGTCGTTTTGTTAGCGTCCATGTAGTGCATCCATATAGCAGTATCGATGTGACCGCTGCCTGGAAGAAACTGCGTTTCATTTTATCGGTTAGGTCTGATTTCCATATAATCGATAGCCTATTGATAGCTGTCCATGCTTTCGTTAACCTCGTTTCGATGTCCTTTTCGGTTGATTCGACGCTGCTTCCTAGGTACGTGAATTTGTCTACTAGTTTAAGTGCGGTTCCTTCCAGAGTGGAGATGTCCCCCGTTTGGTTATAGTACATATATTCCGTTTTGTGTGCATTAACATAGAGGCCTATGCTTGCTACTGCTCGTTCCAAACTATGCAGAAGTGTTTCGGCTTGGTCAGGTGTATTTGCCAGTATCGCTATGTCATCGGCGTAGTCGGCATCGGTAATTGTTGTTGCGGGGTATCTTCTGCTTCTTTTCTTCGTCAGTTCGAAGCCATTCTCTTTGATTTTGTCAATCGATGTTCTAAGTACGTAGTCTAGACAAATGATAAAGAGGTACGGGGCCAGCGTGTCCCCTTGTAGTACTCCTGCTACAATGTCAAAGTATTCTGTGTCTCCATCCGGTGATCGTACTTTTACTTTAGTGTTTCTATAGAGAACCGTTATTGCCGCTACGGTTTCTTTAGGTATGCCGTACGCTAGTAGGATTTGTTCCATCTTTCCTCTGTGAATGGAGTCGAAAGCCTTGGTAAAGTCAACAAATATTAATGTCGCTTGTAGGTTCTTTGCCCGTACACCTTCAAGGATTCTGCGGATGGTTAATATTTGTGAGGTCGTGGATCTATTTCTTCGGAAGCCATTTTGATTTTTTCTAAGTATGTTGTTGATTTTGGGTTCTATTCGGTTTCGCAGTAGGGCATTGTAGATTTTGGCAGCTATGGATGTAAGTGTTATGCCTCGGTAGTTTTTGGCTAATCCGAGGTCCCCCTTTTTAGGGAAGGGGAGTATGTATCCCTTCATCCATTTATCTATCGGATTTTGATTGTATACTGTATGTATTTTCAGCCTTAGAGCGTGATTTTTCCAAATTTTCATATATGAGAGCTGAAAGCAAGTAAATCTTTATAAGCTTCCATGAATATTTGACATTTGGCAGGTATATTTGTAAGGTTTCTGATAATCTACAGTTTAGGAAAAAGCTCTTTACAAAAATTAAGCCTAATCTGGAATAACCCACAAAGAAAATCGTATTGCTTTTGGAAGAGATTCTACCCGCCTTTAAAATTAGCACTAATAGCAGACCAAATTGCATATATATATATATATATATATATATATATATAGACATCCACAGACAGACTGTTTCGTTCGATTAGAACTCTTCAGTATGGCTAGACATGCAAGACGCTTGAAGCCGGGATCGAAATCCGTCCAACTTTACGTTAGACTGTGTTTCAGACCACTCGTCGACCAAGTGGACCACGTTGGCTAAGGAAATTTAAGGTATTTTTATTTTTAGAAACAGCAGCAGCAGCCTTTGTTTACATTTTTTATACCCTATCGGCTACCAGAGTGCTCAATTCTTTCGAAGAGCTTTGCATTACGCTAACGGCGGCTGGCAATTCCTTCGCCAGAGAGCTCAACTCCCATGGGGGAGCATATATATATATATATATATATATATATATATATATATATATATATTAAAATAAGTAGATCCACGAACAAAAAATACAAATCTCTTCGTGGACCTACTTATTTTAAATATATCCTTATTCTTTCTTTGGACCTACAACAATCATCTTTATATATATATATATATCATTTTAGTGTCATCATGTATATAAGGGTATAAATTGTCCGACCGGAGTCGAGGGTGACCCGAAAGCCCCCTTTTCAATAGCTACAACACCAAGGTGCTGGGGAGGCCACTATTCCTTTTTCTGGATTCCTCCATTTACCCTTGATCCGTACCTTATTATACTAAGTGTTAACCAAGTACCATTTTTTGAGTCTTTGGTATGACTAGACCTGAGATTGTACCCTGGTTTACCAGGTGATGGGCGAATACTATAACCATTTTACCGGTGGGATGATATATATATATATATATATATATATATATATATATATATAGGTGTGTGTGTGTGTATGGTGCCCTTTAAAAAAAGAAATATGTCAAATAAATCAACATGCAACACGGACATAGTTGTAAACAAACCATGTGATTAAAAAAACAATACGATTTAACAAAAGTCGGAATTTTGGTCGGAGTACTGGTTTATACAAAAAAAAAAACACATCTTAGGGACCCTCCACAAAAAGATCTTGACAGCCACCCAAGAAGGCTCAGCAATCGGCAACAAACTTTACGATACGTCTTACCTGCAATCTACAAGTGTATCACCCCTTATTCGACCGGTCAGCAACAATTCGCTGCCACACACATAAGAATACCAGCAGAGACACATTTTCTTATTGCACAGGTCACAGAACGAGCAAGTTCCTCGCTGAGTGAATAACTCCATGAGTATTATCAGTAAAACATAATATGCACTCGATATAACAAGACTGAATTCAGTTTCCCTTCTCCTAAATGGGTTGCTTTGCTAAAGAAACCAGTCTGTTTAACTAATTCATCTTTACTTTTGGTCTTTCGTTTTTTGGTCAGTCCAAGAAGTTTCCAGCATCGCCTTTTATATACGAGGTGCCTTCAATAAGTTTCCAGACTTTTTTTGTACAGGCATTTAAAATTGGCGTAGACTCTTGAAAATTCCTTATGTTATTGCTATACATCTTATGAGATGACTGACCAATTTTTATGATTTCAGCTTCAAATGAACAGCTACCTTCTATATATATATATATATATATATATATATATATATATGTGTGTGTGTGTGTGTGTGTGTGTGTGTGTGTGTGTAGGTGGGTGGTTGGATGAAAACACACACACACGTGTGTGTGTGTTTTCACCCAACTCTAAGGTTAATTCTAAGAGGAGTTTAACAGGTTTAAATTCAGAGTTTTCATTCTCCTCTATCGGTTGCCATACCAAAAGTAGATATTCAGTCTGTCCTAGTATTCACCCATTGCTGAAGGGGGAATAGTTAAAAGCATACCTCTTCCATGGGCGTTAACACTACATGAAATGTAAACAGCCTCATCCAAAATTTGAACTCGGATCACCGTGTCCATTTCTTACAACGTTAACCATTACAGCACGAATATATACAATCTCCATATCTCTCGATTATTGTGGCGTAGTAGCTAACAAGCTAGATTGCACTATCGAACTAAACAAGTTCAAACCCCAGTCGAACTATTTCGTTTACTTTCGAACAAATATCCATGGGAAAATTATGAACCCACTTTATTTCCCCTCTTATGGGGGAAGTAGTCCTACTATTGTCCTACAAGGATGGCTTTGGCATTAAATAACCCATAAAAGTTGATATATCATTAAACAAAGAAACCAAACCTCATGTATGCACACACACGCTCACACATACATACACTGTCATAATGGATCTAATATACATCCACACACACACACACACACACACACACACACACACACACATATATATATATATATATATATATATATATATATATATATATAAACTCCCTTATCTCTCCCAGCTATGAGTAAATAGCACCGCCACTGTCTTTCTACAAGGATGGATTTGGCATTAAATCATCCATAATGGTTGATATGCCATTAAACAAACCAACTTTGATTATGCATGTATGAGGGGTGTCAGGATGTGTTGGTGTGGGTGCAAGTTGACAGACATACAATAACATACTCTCATATACAGGCATATGCACACACCTACATGTGCATACACACATACATGCAAATACATACATAATTTTGCTAGTTCATAGTTGTTAGGCTTTCATCTATGAAACTAAAAGAAAATTCTGACTCTTTATTTTATCTTTTATATACTTACACACACATCCTTGTCGAGGAATGCATGTTCTATTTATCGAGAGTGTGGCATTTTCAAGGCTGCTACTGTCACCGTGACGACAGATACTGGAAACGCCTGTCCTGCCCCTCTTCTTAATGTCACTTTGTCAGCAGAACATTAAAGTGACAAGAATACAACCACAAAGAAAAACAATGCAATAAAAAAAGAAGAAAAAACGTCCTCCTGAATTTCAAAGAGTGATTTTATTTCATTTTATTTTAGTTTAGTTTTGCTGTTGTTGTTTTGTAAATCTTGACAATACATAAATACTTGATGAAATTCTTTGATGAATCATTATTAGTTTTTACAACAAAAAAAAAAACAAACAAAAAAACAATTCAGATAAATATTCGCCTCCTTTCTCTTTGCAAAACATTTTAATCCGTTTATTTCTTTGACCTTCAAGAAAATGTAACATGATGAAAATCAAACAGAATATACTGTTCATAAACGCTTTTGTTTGTATTCGGGAAATACATTTGTGAACACTAAGTTTATATATATATATATATATATATATATATATATATATATATATATATATACGTGGTGCCTTCAATAAGTTTCCCGATTTTTTTGTACAGGCATTTAAAATTGTCAGAGACTCTTGAAAATTCACTATGTTATTGCTATATATCTTATGAGAAGACTGACCAATTTTTATGATTTCAGGTTCAAATGAATAGCTACAGCAGCAATTGGAATACACCCTACTAAAGCCTGATTGTCACTGCTGGTGAATTTCAAAAATACAATCTGGACGTGAGGACACTTTAGAAGAACGATATGAAAAATAATGTTTTAAACAAAAATATTGTTTTTAAAAAAATGCCACAGAAACGTATGGAATGCTTCAGGCTGCTTTTAGACACCATCTTGCATGAATCGAACATCAGTTTTTGAGTGGCATAAGAGATTCAATGAAGGTAGTGAGTCTGTGAGGGATGATGAGAGATGTAGGAGGAGTAAGGAAGTCAATACACCAGAGTTGATTGGCCAAAGGGTTAGGGTTAGGGTTACTATGTTGAGATTTTAAGGGAGTTCAGGAAGAGATTCCGTCGGAAGAGGCTAGCACTCTTCAAATTGGGTCCGTGGCATTTCCACCAGGACAATGCACCAGTCTGCAGTTCCATCCTTGTCATAGACTATTTGACCAAGATGGGCATCAAGACAGTCCCTCACCTTCCCTATAGTCCAGACGTTGCTCCCTGTGACTTTTGCTTCTTCCCTAAGCTCAGAGGCTGTTGTTATGAGACAACTGAGGAGATAAAAGAGACTGTGACAAAGGTCACTGACACGCTCACACAAGAGGACTTCCATGGGGCCTTTGAGAAGTTGTTGGAACTGTACAACAAGTGCATCGCAGCCGGAGGAGATTACTTCGAAGAGGACTAGATTTTCATGTGTGTACTATCAATAAAAGTGCCTATACAAAAAAGTCTGGAAACTTATTTAATGATCCTGGTATATATATATATATATATATATATATATATATATATATATATCATCGTCGTCATTATCAAGCCTCACTGAATAGCACGAAGTTTTCAGACTCCCCCCACCAACCCCTCATTATCATCCATCGTTCCTGGTAGTTCTTCTAGATTGCATTCAGTGTCTACACTGAGCTGATATAAGACCTCGTTGGTCGGTCAATACTCGTGAGTCCATGTACAGTAGTCCATAAGAGAACGTCGCTTTTTAGTTCGTACTTACTTACTGCAATAGTGCCTCATATGTCTCGTTCATCTTAATTGGATGGTTTTTGAGATGGGAGGTAAGTGGCCGTACAGCTGCAGTTTTGCGGGGTATTGATTACAGGATTTGTTCAAAATAGCCCGTCACATTCTTGTATAAGTCCCATCGAGCCTTTCGCCATGAATTTCGTAAGTATCCATGTGGTGCATCCATGCAGTAGTTGTGACTCAACCACTGCTTGGAAGAAATCTCGTTTTTATTTCATCGGATAGATCCGATTTTCGTATGATCAATAACCAGTCAATAGTTGTCTTCGTCTTCGCTTGGCGTATATTTCCGTGGAAGAGATGTTGCTATCCAGGTATATGAATTGATGAACTAATTTAAGACGTTTACCACTTAAATTGAAAACGCTGGCTTTTTGTTTGAAACAGATGAACTCGGTATTATTTGCGTTCACTTAAAGATAAATGCCTCTTGTTGGTTGCTCCAGGCTATAGAGATAAGAGTCGACTTGTGCTGGTGCATTTGCGAGAAGCACTAGATCATCTGCATAGTCTACAATTGTTATGGCTACTCTGGGTTACCATCTGCCTCTTTCTATTTTCTTTTATTTGATCTATTGACGTTCGTAGTATGTAGTCTCGGCGAATTATGAATATATATGGCGCAATACCCCAGCCACAAAATCGATGAAAACTGTGTTGCCATCAGGTGAACAAACTATTACATTCGTGTTTTTGCAAAGCATAAGTATTGCAGCAATAGATTCTTTGGAGAGACCATATATATATATATATATATATATATATATATATATATATATATATGTGTGTGTAATTTTACTCTTTTGAGAGTTTTTTTTTCACACCAACGTTGGTTGATTGTTTCTCATTGGAGTTTGAGTGACAGCAAGTCTCCTCAAGTCTCTTCTATTGTTGTTTGCAATAAAAATCTAATAAAAATATTTTGATTAGAAACTATATCGAAACTTTTAAAGTAAGTATATTTCTTTAATAATTAATAAAAGCTAATTTATATAAGGGATACTATATTTATTTACAACTCATTTTAACTAAGAAGAAAAATTGAAAAGAAAAAACGAGTCTTTATTTGACTGAATTATAATCAGAAATAATACTAGATTCAACCATTTTTTTGTGTTGTGTATTATGTATAATAACAAACATTTAAGAATCTTTAAAATTATAATTATGTTTGATTTCTAAATTGTGTCTTACTTTCTATTGTGCTCGACTTTGAAATCTCAAATGTGTTCATAAATAGGTTTTTTGATCGATTTTGAAGTCTGGCCAATATAGTTTCGTATATAATAACAAATTAAATTTTAAAGTTTATAATAAATCCACTCATAAAAAAGTCCATATCAATTTTAGTCACATCATAATACAAAAATAAAAATGGATTAATCATAGATTTTTCACCTCAGAGCACTTAGAATTTCTACACCCAAACTTGTAAATGATGAAATCGATTATACAGAAAATCCCTGTACACAACTTCAAAATAAAAAAATCTTTTAATACGACGTGCTAAAATAAAATAAAAAGCTTTTACATTTCACAAACGAAAAGTTTTCCTAAAAATTCCAATAACAATTTTTCCAATAATATTCTATCATATAAATGTATTATTTTACCAAATAATGTCATCAGGGTATCTTGACATTACTATATCTGGTTATTTACTGAGATAGAAATCAATCTGCTCAGAATGTTTATTGTTATTAACATAATTTTGGCTGTTAATTATTACTAATTTCGTTTTCTTAAATGGATATTATTTATCATTATGAATAAAAGGATAAAGTGTTTCATTTTTTTTAACAATTCAGAAAGGCTTGTTAGTAAAGAAAGAGAAACTCATATTCAATACAAGAATAATAAAATCATTATTCCCAAAATGACACAAGTTAAAAAATGGCCATTCTTTTTCAAAAATGGAATTGGTTAATTGTTTAATTCAAAATTTCATAGAACGTGCATTTTTCTTTTTAATTTCAGTTTTTAATCCTCAAGAGACTGACATTTTTTCACCTTATCAAAATATTTTCTTTCTTATATTAAAAAATTCCTTTATCTCTCCATAAAATCGTCAGTGTAATCAAATACAATACTATTTTAATTAACAATGCCCTAGAGAGGTGAATATATTTCTTTTTCTTTTTTTATCAAGATGGAAAAATTAAATGCGCTTGTACAGCGTTGAGTAAAAAGTATTTGGATTGTTGGAAAATGGTTATGTGAAATTAACACATATACATGGTTCAATCAAAACTTTCTTCAACATTCTCTGTTTCGAACAAAGTGCAAGTTCAGTGTAATTGTGCAGGCCCGTTGCACAAGGCAATTGCATAAGAGCAAATATGCAGATACTGCTGAAAGTAATCAATAATTTTTTTTCAAATCGGGCTCACACACTGTGTCAAGCTATGAACATTCGAAAATGAGCTACATTTTTTAAGACGCTCACCCGTTTATTTCCACTTTCAGGATGTGAAACTGAAAATTTAAACATGGTTTCCTGGGTATGAGACTAAACTGCATCTGATGGTGAGGTTCCACTTCTTTAAGCTCTAAGGCTGTGAAGTACTTCTTCACAGCTATTACTCCCAGTTCCACTCTGACCCGGGGTAGTTGAATCTGTTACGGTCAAATAGATCTTTGCTTTCTTAGTTTTTAATGGCATATAAACCTTTGAGGGTTGTTCAGTGCCAAAGCCATCCTTATGCTATATAACCAACATCTTGGGAGATAGGAGGGTCGATACCTTTCCTACAAGTATTTGTCCAAAGTAAAAATAATATCGTGACTAGAATTCTAACACGCTTACTACAATGCTGCAGTCGAGCACTTTGGTGATTACGCCATGAGGACTCCTCTTCAAATTCATCTGTGCATAAATCATTTGTATTAGATAGGAATAGTTAAAATCTTAAAATTGTGAGCAAAAAAACTTAAGAAGCTACACAAAAAAATGTAAATACGAATATACCATGTGCGCAGTTCTCTAATCACTGGAATAAAATAACCCAAGACGAGTTGACGTGCCGTTAAAATCTATCAAATTTGAGCTGAGAGCAAATATTAAATTCTGAAACAAAGCAGAAACAAATCAACTAAAGAACTATAAGTACCAACAAAAAAGAAAAAAGTTTATGGATAAAATATGTATTTCGATCAATGTCTGTTCCAGCTGTTCGAAACATTTCTCCGGAAGAATTTGAAAGGCTTTCCAAATATAACGATATGAAAGTAAAATTAACAAAAAAGGACAACTGTAAACAAAAATAATACCAGTAGTTGTTGGAGAACTAGGACTGTATGTCAAAAACATCTTCGGATAGCCGAATATGTAAGAAAATAAAGTTGGTGACCATAGTTGAGGATGACCCGAAGGCGCCCTTTTTAATAGCAGTAGTTGTTGGAGAACTAGGACTGTATGTCAACAACATCTTCGGATAGCCGAATATGTAAGAAAATAAAGTTGGTGACCATAGTTGAGGATGACCCGAAGGCGCCCTTTTTAATAGCTACTACACCGAGGTATAGAGGAGAACACCCCTTCATTCCCTGGTTTGCTCCACTTGACCCTTGATCCTTAACTTATAATGCTGAATGTTAAGCAAGGCAGTATCAAGTACCATTTTTTGAGTTTTTGATGTGACTCGAACTGGGATTGAACTCCGGTCTCCCGGACCATTGACTTTACAAAATGTAATGAATGATTTTGATTAAACAGCGCGTATCTTTAAAAATTCTTCTTATATTATCAACAAATGAGACCCGATTATATGAATCAGTGTAAAACAGACACATATAATTGCGTTTTATTCCTATATGAATAATATTTCTAATACTTTAGCTATATTGCTGATATTACATGAGGAGAACTGGTGGGTCACTTGAAGAAAACAAAATCAAATAATAATAAAGTCTTGAAAACAAAAATGGGAAGAAAAACAACTGTACGGGTATTGAAAGCGACAAATTGGGGTGATTGCTTAGGAGATGACCTGGACATGTCTAAGAAAAGGGAGTCTCCAGAAACTGAATCTCTTTCAAAAAGAGCACAAAACTCATAAAGAAACGAAACTCTTTTTCTAGCACACCTCTACATCTAATATTACTGCATTATAGAATCAATTTAGATATTGAGTTATCCATCAAGTCAGATTGGACATCAAGTCATTTTATAAGGGGAAGACCACGCTCAAAACAAGACTCATGCATAGCTGTAACAAAAAAAAAAATGATTGATTATGACAGTATTCACCTTTTTGGGGCGCCTCAGACACCAAACGATAAACTTAGACCTGCTAAGCTGATATGGCCAGGGGAAAGCCCCTCTTGGACCTGGTGATCAACATACATTGCCCCACCTGGCGCAAATGCCAGATCAGTCCTAGTCTAAACCAAGTAAGAAAAATTAATCAGGGTACAAACACTGTTTGTGCCCGGTATCTGGATAAACATTGACCTACACAAAATCTCAAGATTATATATTCGACTAAGACCTTTTGTCACGTCCTGCTCGCGCAGAGGGGTTGCTAAATTCATCTATAAGACCGGATATATATTTCTTAGCTTTTTGGTGGGGTAAGGAAGAGGTAGATTCTCAAAGATGAGACATACGTTTATGCCGGAAAATATGATGCTATTTGATTTGATGATAAGAACCTGAATGTATATATTTATGGGTGGGCTGAATTCTGACAGGAGAAATCTCATTTCTATATCACTATTGCCTAGCAATCAGTCTGTTAATTAAGAGACAACAACAGTTTATACTTTCAGCAACTTTTCAGTCAAAAACTCAGGAAAGGGAGTCGAAGAGGCTCAGGGTTCTAAAGGTTAATTTCTAGCTAATTATAAAAAAGTATAATGTTTCAAATGAGATAATGAGGGCATTTGCATATATGATTAATTGATGGATTGGTTGATTTTAACGGCATTTCAACGCGGCTAGGATTATTTTAAGAAGTTACCGGATTACATTCATTATGTGTTCATATTTATTTTTTGTTATTGTTTCTTAATTTTCTTTTTTTTGTTTTGTGTTTTTGGTTTTGTTTTTTAAATACGGTCTTATCGAAAAAGAATAATTTTTAATCGATCAATTTGACCCATAGATGGTTGGTATTACCAGTATTACCACTTCAGGTCGGAGTGGACCTGGAAGTAATGGCAATGAAGGGGTACTCCACCCTCCCCAGATCTCCAGAGCTGGAAACTCACTATCAAATGCAGTTTAAAGTCCTACTCAGGACAGCTCTTTTGCGTGTAGAGGTCTTACCCCTCTGGAGGGGATGAAGTCCGTATATTCTAAGTCCCACTGACAGGTTGACATTCACATTTTGTAATACAGTATTTTAGATTGGTTGGTTGGTTGGTTGGTTGGTATTTTATAGCATATCAACCTTTGTGGATTATTTATTATCATATCCTGTTTGTATTTATATATGATGCGCAAGTGAATAGTTTGAAGGTACTTAAAGCTCATTTGTTTGCACACAGTTAAATGTTTTCAAGTATTCCTATCTTACACAAATAATTCTATTTATTAAATATTCTAATGTAATATAAATAATTCATACACTGCAGTATTGTTTCAAATAACTAATAATAATAATCCTTAGTAAACGAGTGAACACTTCTATTTGATCCACAGAAGGGAGCCTAACTGCTACAAGCTCTCTGGATCAGAGTGGACAAGGGAGTAATGATAATTAACTTCCAAAACAAATATCTTCTTATTCTGTTTCAACTAAGGCAGATTTTGGTAAGAGAATTATAATGGTGAAGGTTTTACAAGCAAAAACATTTGTAAATGAAAAAATATGTAATAATAATATTAGAAAACATAACGACATTTTCAGCGTTCAAATGTTTAAGCCAAATCATTATAAAAATACGCATATGATATATAATAAAAAAACAGTGCGTTTATCTTGAAAAAATATATGAAAATCTATATATACTATTTATTATAATGTTCAATTATTCTATGAATTATAACATCTGCACTTGAAGTAAAGTTACGATGAAAAATAAGTTAGATAATAATGGTTAAATAATATACGAGGGTCATTCAAGATTAGTAAATTTTACATAGGCAGTTAGCAATAAAAAGCCCTGATAACAGTTGCACTGTTTTCAGGGAAATCAAAAGGGAGGAGTTTATTCATGTCCCTTAAGACTGTAAGTATCACCTTCTGTACTGACGACAGCACCAAGACCTTCTTAACTAACGGCTGCACCAAGACCTTCTTAACTAACGGCTGCACCAAGACCTTCTTAAATGACGGCTGCATCAAGACCTTCTTAAATGACGGCTGCACCAATACCTTCTTAAATGACGACTGCATCAAGACCTTCTTAAATGACGGCTGCACCAATACCTTCTTAAATGACGACTGCATCAAGACCTTCTTAAATGACGGCTGCACCAATACCTTCTTAAATGACGACTGCATCAAGACCTTCTTAAATAACGGCTGCAGCAAGACCTTCTTAAATGACGACTGCATTAAGACCTTCTTAACTAACGACTGCATCAAGACCTTCTTAAATGACGGCTGCACCAATACCTTCTTAAATGACGACTGCATCAAGACCTTCTTAACTGACGGCTGCACCAAGACCTTCTTAAATGATGGCAGCAGCAAGACCTTCTTAACTGATAACTCCACCAAGACATTCTTAAATGACGACTGCATTAAGACCTGCTTAAATAACGACTGCATCAAGACCTTCTGAACTGACTACTGCCCTAAGACCTTCTTAAATGACGGCTGCACCAAGACCTTCTTTACTAACGGCTGCACCAAGACCTTCTTAACTGACGTCTGCACCAAGACCTTTTTAACTGATAACACCAAGACCTTCTTGAATGACGGCTGCACAAAGACCTTCTTAACTGATAACTGCTCCAAGACCTTCTTAGATGACGACTGCACCAAGACCTTATAAAATGACGACTGCATCAATACCTTCTTAACTGACGGCTGCACCAAGACCTTCTGAACTGACCACACCAAGACCCTCTTAAATGACGGCTGCACCAAGACCTTCTTAACTGATAACTGCACAAAGACCTTCTGAACTGACAGCAGCACCAAGACCTTTTAACTGATAACTGCACCAATACCTTCTTAAATGACGACTGCACCAAGACCTTCTTAACTGACAGCTACACCAAGACCTTCTTAAATGACAACACCAAGACCTTCTTAACTGACGTCTGCACTAAGACCTTAGGAGCTAATAACTGCACCAAGACCTTCTTAACTGACGACTGCACCAAGACCTTCTTAACTGACGGCGGCAGTATGACCTTCTTAAATGACGACTGCATCAAGACCTTCTTAACTTTCGGCTGCACCAAGACCTTCTCAACTGACGGCTGCACCAAGACCTTTTTCTTTACCAGAGAGTGTTTCCACTTCATGGACACTTAACAACTCAAGCCTAAAGTGATTGGTAGGGTTAGGGTTAATCTGTTTCGCCCATTTGTAAATATTTTTTACTAAAACCTGTTTCTCTGAAAAATCTCATTTTCTTCGGTAATTTCACATGTTTTGCACTTTTCAGTCGCCCCAGATTTGATGACGGAGTTATGTTCATGTCGGTAACGCTCTGTTTGATTTGCTGCTATTTTGAATAGCATCAAACAAATATTTCTGAGATATAATATTTTTTCAGTCGTGAAGAGTTAAAGCTTATGGGAAAATTCTGGAAAAAAAAACAAGGATGCTTTCTGCAAAAAATAGCCCTATTTTATTCGATGTACTTCATGCATATGATAGGTCCCTCATTCAAAACCCTTCCCTTATATATTGAATGATCCTCATATATATAATAAGTTATTTCGCAATTAAAATTTCCCTTTATTTGTTGAATTAGTCGCGCATATTTAATAGATCCCACCTAATTCAACATTTTCCTTTATTTATTAAATAACCCCCGTATATATAATTGGTCCTTCCTCAGTCAAAAAATCCCCTTTATTTATTGAATGATCCTCGTATATATAAATAGATACATTCTCAATAAAAAAAATTCCTTTTATCTATTAAATGATCCTGGTATATATAACAGGCTCTCCCTCAGTCAAATAGGGTTCCCTTTATTCATTGAATAATCTTCGTATATTTAATAGGTCCTTCCTCAGTCAAATAAATTCCTTTATTTATTAAATGATCTTCGTATATAATATAGGTCCCTCTTCACACAAAAAAATACTATTATTTATTGAATGATCCTCCAATATATAATAGGGCCTTCCTCTATCAAAAACATTCTCTTTATTTATTGAATGATCCTCGTATATATTATAGGTCCTTCCTCGGTTTAAAAAAATCCCCTTTATTTATTGAATGATCCTCGTATATATAAATACATCCCGTCTCAATAAAAAAAAATCCCTTTATCTATTGAATGATCCTGGTATATATAACAGGCTCTTCCTCAATCAAAAAAATTCTCTTTATTTATTGAATGATCATCGTATATATAATAGGTCCTTCCTAGGTTAAAAAAAATCCCTTTATTTATTGAATGATCTTTGTTTATATAATAGTACCTCATCAGAGGAAAAATTCACTTTATCAACTGAAAGACCCTCGTATATCAGCAAAAATGTCGAGATAAACTCAACAGGAATGAAAGTAATTATTTGAATCATTGAATCATGATAAAGTAACAAGGCACTGAGTAGCCAACTACCTTGGCAGAAAAATAACCTCGTGTCGCTTACATTTTTTGTCATGTGCCAAAGTGAGAACATCAGGGACGTGTGCAACATTGTTGATTTGCAATTTTTCTCTTATAAGGAAATAGTTAGCCTTCTCCGTATAGAAATCATATCAGTTGTCTTTTTGGCAGTTACTTCAGTTGATTATCAAAAATAGTGACAGATTTTGTAAACTGTGGAATATGAAATATTCAAAACACAGAATAAAAGTTACAAAAACCTGCAATCTTTGTATTTCAACTGAAGATAGAGACTCAAAGTTTCAGACAATAAGGAATGTTAAAGAATTTATCAGCCTAAATGTAGTTATAGATCAAGAATGATGATATTAGTCCAAACAATCTATATTTTAGGATTAAAGATTTGTATATCTTAGCCAGGGTAGATTTTTGGGGATTTGCTTTATTTGTTTTTTTTTGGTGGGGGTTCTTTGGGGGTTTTTTGGTCTTTTTTAACAGTTACTGATTAGACCCTAAATTACAAATCGAACATAACCTGTGTGTTTGTCACGACCCTACACCTTCCTGATGCTTGTTGTACAAAAAGACCTTAAAAATGTGGTTTATGTCTGAATTGTAGCAAGTTGAAGAGGTAACTTTGGGGTTGAAAATTGATCATCCGTATTAGGAATGTAAGTATTAATCTTGTATAATCCTTTTTTTGATAAATTTAAATTCATCAAAAATGCATATAAAAGAATTATCCTTATATCCACAATCCAATGAAGATTAATTTTACTCACAAAGTTACGTCTTGTGAATTTAAGTGGGGTGTATCTATTCTGAATATGTTTAAAATATATATATACTATGTTGGAAAATGTTGTAAATGCCCTAACAGCGGGGCTTAGAATATGCTGATTGAATCCCCAGCGGTGAGGCAAGATCACATTTCAAAATGAGGTGTCTTCCGTATAACTGATGGTGTGGTTCCATTTCTGTTGATCTGAGGAGTGTGAAGTACCTTTTCATTTCCATTGCTGCCAGTTCCGTTCTGATCTGAAGTGAGAGTTCTTGTTAGGATTCTATTTATGGGTCAAATACATCTCTTTAAAATAATATTCGAATTCAACAGGACAACGTACGAAAAACAAACTCTTAAGAAACAACTACACAAAAAATATAAATATAAACATACAATGAATGCAATTCCTTAACCTCTTAGCATAAAATAAACCTAGACGGTTTGACGTCGTTAAAATCAATTAAAAAAATGGCAAGAATATAAAACTTGAAAGAAAACCAGAATTGTTCATGTGTCAATGTGAAATTTGGGTTAAAGTAAGAATTTGATTATTATTTAAGCATTCTACTGATCTATTCTACCTGATGTCCAATAAATTAATTGCTTTTCATCCACTCCTGTTTTGATTATACACTTTATTGATTGTCAGAAAGTTTGATCTTTTTTTTTACCAAAATCATCAACATAAAACCAACAACAAAATTTTTCTGTCTTTTAAGTCACATTTCCGAAAAAAGAAAAAGACGACAACGAAAGATAAATAGTTAAATCAGCAATTACATTGAGTGCCACAAGAATTTTCATTTTTTTCTCCTTATATCTTTTTTACTTTTTTTTTTTTTGCCAAATTTTCTTTCATGATTCTTCATTTATAAATCGATTCAAATCATTTCCATTCGGCTTTCTATGTAAAAAAAAAAATGAATCATTTTCATGAAATTTTGAACAGTCTATTTAGGTAGCGATATTTTTGATGGGTATATTTTATTATAGATAATAGTTTAAATCTACTATATAATTAAATAAACTTCTGGACGAATTGGATATGTTCGGAATATAACAGAAATACAAACAGTCCCGTAATGATAAAATGTTTGGTTTATTTTTAATGGCTTATCAACACTTGTGGGTTATTCAAGATTGAAGTCATCGTTGCAGGCGAATAGACGTGATACTATTTCACCCACAGCTGAAGGGATAAGGGAATTCGTATCTTTTCCGTGGGTATTAATCCGAAAGTTAACGTGATAGCGTTACTGGAGTTCGAACTCGCTTACTACAATGTCACAGTGTAGCACGTTAACCACAACACCATAATGACCCCCATGAAATAGACATCTATTCGGATACAAAATTGCTGATACTCAAACAACTAATGGTTGGTCGCTTGGGTTTTATGGCATATCCACCTTTGTAAGTTATTTAATGCCAAATCCATTTTTAAACAAATAATCAGTTCTATTTCAAACAATTCAGTTTAGCATGAGTACACAGTTTAATTGTCAAAAACGTTTCTTTTTCAAGATATTCATTTTATTCAAATTGTTCTAATTCAAACAATTCATCTTGGCATTAATGTGCAGGTTAGTGCTATTTAACCTATCGATATGAGCCTATCAGATGCTACCATTCCGGGCCAGAGTGAACCTGGGAGCAATGGCAATGAAGAGGTACTCCGCATTCCCCCAAACCCCAGCATCACTGGAACCTCACCATCATATTGTTTAGTGTTATATCCAGTACACTCGTTGGTGGTGGTGGTGGTGGGGGGGTCCTACCTTTTTGCAAAGGTGCAGTCGGTGTATTTTACAGACCCAGCCGACTGGGCAATCAGACACTAAAAACATGGGAAAATGGCTCATTTGAGAATTTATTTTAGTTTGGTTTGGTCTGGTGTCTTTGTTTAATGGCATATCAACCTTTGTAGGTTATTTAATGCCAATGCTATTCTCCTAGAAGATCAGTATTGGTACTATTTAACCCATAGCTGGGAGGATAAGGGGGTTCATACCTTTCCCAAGGGTATTTGCCCGAAAGTGAACGTAATAGCGCGACTGGAGCACGAACTCGCTTACTACGATTCCGCAGTCCATCGCTTTAACCATTACACCACGAGGACACCCCTTAGAATTTATTTTGTAAACGTTCTACGTTCATATTTACTTTTTATTTAGTTGCTTTAAAGAAGGTTGTTTTTTTTTACATGGACCTATCGAATGCGAATTATTTTTAGACGTCTTTTTGATCCATAAATTGGGGCTAAACAGGTACACCAAAGTCAGAGTGTACTTAAAAGTAATGGCAACAAAGGAGTGCTCTACGCTGACCAGATCTCTGGAACTTGATCCTCTCAATCAGACGCATTATTGGTAGGGGTAAGTTTTAATTCACTGAGTGTTATTCAATCAGCGTATTTTGAGCCCGGGCGATTGAACAGAAGAAAGAAGAGATGAGATGAGATTAGTTCTAGATAGAAAAAGAAAAGAAAGATTTTATTCTCGGTTGATCTACAGAGATTGTTGTAAGATGTCATCGCATCATGTAATCAAATGTTATCTCATATTCTAGTTTGTCGTGTTTTCGTAAAAAGGTTACTGCTGCTGCTGCTGTTTAGTGATCTTTCGACATCTCTTTGAAGTTACAGCTGCTGCTACTATTAATTGATCATTTAACATCGCGTCTTCAGAAATTTTTAAATATTTTAGGCGGCATATTTTTCTGTGGGCATATTCTATTTTAGATAATAGACATGTTAAATCTACTAAATTTGTCTGTGTTCGTAAAATAGGAGGAATACATGGGATTGACATTTATTTGGATACAAGATAGCGGATACTCACTCACTAAATCAATGGGGGCACGTGATTCAGTTGAGCTTTATAGTATGGCATGAGTTGCAATAAGAAAGTATTTATTCTGCCCTGTCGATTGCGTTTAGAATATGCTATTTCTCTTGCTAAACTATAAGACTCCACCGAAAAAGGATGCCCTGGGTAGAACAGAATCTGATAATGAGGCTCCTCCGCTGGAGTTCTGGGAATGTTGAGTACCCCTTCATTGCCGTTACTTCCTGGCACACTCTAAACCGGAGTAGTAATGCTATTTGAGTCCCATCTATGGGTTGAATAATTTTATCTAAGAATCATTTGTATTTGATGTGAATACTTGATATATACCTCACAACTCTGTAACTTGTTTTTCTGTTGGCTTTTTTTTTTTTCGGGGAGCGGATATTAACGTAACACGTCGTGGGTATGAACAGCCTGTTGAATCTAATCCGTTACCAGGGCGACAGTTGGTTTGAATTCTACGTCGGTTACCATTCCAAGGTTAAAGTCCCCGGTCAAATTTACTAAATATCCATCATCATCATCATCATCATCACACCGTGCCGCTAGCACGGATATCCCTGACCCTCTCTCGCCACTTCTCCCTATCGTTCATCGCCTCTGGCAGGTCTTCTGGGCTACATCCCGTATCCTAACATAGCTGCTGAACGTATGTTCTAGCTGGTCGTCCTGCTTTAGCCCGGCCATATGTGGGGGTCCATTGGAGTACATCACTTATGAGCTCGTCCCTGCTCCTCCAGCAGTGTTCACTGTGCCTGGTTCGTCTAATTTGGATAGTTTTCGTTATGGGAGGAAGGTGGCCGTATAGTTGGATTCATAACTTTTTCAATAGAATTACCTCTATGTAAAATGCAAATAGCCTCGTTCAATATTTGTACTTTGGTAGCAAAATTCACTTCTTACGATGATAACCGTTACGATGACTGTGTAACATATCCATAATAAACGGATATGTGAAATAGACATCAAATGTTCATAACTCATATATAGATAACAGGAATCCCGAAACACACAAAAAAAAAAAAAACACACACGACTTCTTAGTTCAGGTACGAAACTTTTATTACCTTTGAGTTAAAAGGTTTTTCGACACAAGGAGAGAGATACACAATCTTTCTAAGCTGACTTTTCCATCTGCCCCCCCCCCTCCCACCACGCGCGACACCCGCCGCAAGGCTTTGGCGAGCCCCGAAAGTCAACCTTCTTCTTCGGAGGCAAAAACTCAACTAACTGACTTTTCTCAAATCCCCAAAATCCTCAGCCCACACTTCCGGTGCATGACGTCATTCACACCTCCTGGTCCTATTTCCTATCTGGGGTTTTATTTTGACATCTGTGAATGACGCATCCTCCCCGAGCGCGCGTGAACACCTGCGCTCATGTTTGCACCTAACTACCACATGCACTAAGCGAAAGGTTCTCAGCCTAACTAAACCGAAAGACAAGATATATAAAACGAAATCCCTCGGCCATTATATTTCAACTGAATCTCTACAGAGAGGTAAAACTAGCTTTTAGCTAGTGTCCTGGATTTGACATTAAACTATCTGATTGTAAGGCCTTAGTAATGCTGGCAATGTAGAATTCACTTTAATTGCAATCGTTCCCAGGAACACACTGGTCCGGTGTGATAGCACCTGATAGGGTTTTATCTATTTATCATATAGAACTGTTTTATGTTTACACTGTGTGTTCACAAATGATTTATGCTAAATTGAATCGTTTAAAATAGAACTATTGGATCATTTAACTGTGTGGGAATAAATTAATGTTGCTTAATTAAATTGTGAGTAATCCATAGCAATACTTGGAACAATTTAACTTTGTTGACTTTTGCTAAACTAAATTGTTTGAAATAGAACTGTTTGATCATTCAACTGTGTGTAAATAAATGACTGATGTTTAATTGAATTGTTTGTGATACATAGCAATACTTGGAACTATTCAACTTTGTTGACTCATGCTGAATTGAATTATTAGAAATAGAACTGTTTGATCATTTAATTGTGTGTATTTACAAAATGTGTTTAAAAAATATATATTTAGTATGTATGTAAAAACAGAATTTGGCATTAAATAACCAACAACAGTTGATATGCCATAGAACTAAACCAACCCAAACAAGTACTTTGATATCCAGTAACTGCATACTGAAAACCCTTTAAAAATAACAAAAAATGTAAATATACTTTTACAACGTTTGCAGTTCTCTAATCTCTTGGTATAAAATAACCCCGGCCGGTTGACATTCCGTTAAAATGATTAAATCAATCGTATTGGTTGCCAAATTATATGTTGCTGTAATGGTTATTGTCGTAGGATATGGACCCGATGAACAGAGTTCAAATCCTGGACGAAGCCTTTTGCATTTTACATGTAAGGTATGCATTCTCTCTCGGTCTATGGCTAAATAGTCAGTCAAACTGATCTCTTTAACCTTGGTATGACAACCAATCAAGGAGAAAGAAAACCCTGAATCAAAACCTGTTAGACTTTGTTTAAAATTGACGTTCTCTTGCATCCTGCCACTGGCAGAGGCGTTGGGTAAATATACCAAGGCCGCGCAACTGATTTTCAAAATATTCAAAAGTGCTTGACATTTTTGAAACAAACCTTATTAAAAGAAATATTACCGTTAATTATCCTCATTCCAAAGAATCATTGTACGATGATGTTATAGCAATATTAATTGTTGATCATGAAATACTGTTCTTGAAGACAGGGATCAATATTCTTTTTTTCATGCTCATATCATCTTAGCACATATTTCAAATTTGATTTACCTTTGTACATAGCTGAACAAATGCGATTCCCAGGGACATTTTTTAACTTGATATTCAAGAGAAATAGAAGTGCTTCAACATTTGTCATTACATAAAGCCATCTTCTACTCCCTGTGGGCCCAATATTGAATAAGATTTTGTGGTTGGCATCAGTGTACCGAAAGAGTTATAAATAAAATCATGTTTTCAGATTAGAATGAAAGAAAGAAAAAAATACCAAATATTGAATGAGATGGAATCGGTAAATTCCCTGGATACACCTTCAAGGAAGAAGCTGTCACCAGAATGATTGTCGTGAGAAAAATCTTTGACTGAATAAAACGAAGTTCCTTCGGCAAGTTTTTCGAATTTCTGCTGACTGCCTTCAGGTGGGTGGGAAAGAAGGAGATTTGATTGTTCAACGTGTTTGTCAAGCAAAAACAAGACATTCAAAAAGAATGAGAGAAGACTTTAACTGGAAGGGAGATTCTTCTTGTGGAGGACGTTTTTTTTTTTCGTTGTTGTTGTTGTTGTTGTTTTGATTTTGTTGTTGTTTTTTTCTATATCAAGATTTATTTGCTTTTTTTAAATAATTATGTATTTTTGATCAAGTGTAGGATTGAATTATTTTGTAACAACCTCAACATCTGCTTAACAATACTTACAAAGAAATATACACAAATACATTAACCCTTTCGTGTCAATCTAGAGTGGTATTGGTATTGGCACTGGTATGCTCGATGGCAGGGAAGATATTAAATCGACTCACCTCTCAGCAAGGACCAATATTTATCAACATCGACAAGGCGTGTCGATAGCACAGGCTCTGTCTGTCTGTCTGTCTGTCTGTCTGTCTCTCTCTCTCTCTCTCTCTCTCTTACACACACACACACATAGATAATATGCATTTAACGAGGACTGAAGAATGCATCAACCGAAAATTTATTCTTGATATTGTTTCTCTTCTCTTTTCTTCTCTTCTCTCTCTCTCTCTCTCTCTCCGTCTGTCTCTCTCTCTTACACACACACACACACACACACACATTGATAATATGCACTTGACGAGGACTGAAGAATGCATCAACCGAAACATTATTCTTGATATTGTTTATCTCTCTCTCTCTCTCTCTCTCTCACACACACACACACACGCGCGCGCGCACATGCATAATAATCCGTCTCTATCAACCATCGCACTTGGTAAGTCTACTAGAGAGTACCCAGTGTCTAGACAAAGTTATTTGTTTTTTTAAATAAGTGTTTTTGATCAAGTGTAGAGTTGAATTATTTTACTTAACAACGCATACAAATATGCTCACATGCACTAACCCGTTTTAATATAGATTGGTATTGGTTTTAGTATGCTTTGTGGTCGGAAGATACGTGTTGCCTTCAATAAGTTTCCAGACTTTTTTCGTACAGCCATTTAAATTTGTCGTAGACTCTTGAAAATCCAGTATGTTATTGCTATACATGTTGACTGACCAATTTTTAGGATTTCAGGTTTAAATGAACAGCTAAAGCAGGAATTGGAATACAACCTACTAAAGCCTGAGTGTCACAGATGGTGAATTTCAAAAATGCAATCTGAATGTGAGGACACTTTAGAAGAACGATATGCAATAAAATTCTGTTTTAAACTTGGAAAAAATGCTACAGAAACGTATGGAATGCTTCAGACTGCTTTTGGAGCATCTTGCATGAATCAAGCATCATTCTTTGAGTGGCATAAGAGATTCAAGGAAGGCAGGGAGTCTGTGAGGGATGATGAGAGGTGTGGGAGGAGTAAGGAAGTCAATACACCTGAGTTGATTTGCCAAAGTGTTAGGGTTAGGTTTACTATGTTGAGGTTTTAAGGGAGTTCAGGAAGAGATTCCCAGGGAAGAGGCCAGCACTCTTCAAATTGGGTCAGTGGCATTTCCAGCAGAACAATGCACCAGTCCGCAGTTCCATCCTTGTCACAGATTATTTGACCAAGATGGGCATCAAGACAGTTCCTCAACCTTCCTATAGTCCAGACGTTGGTCCCTGTGACTTTTGGTTATTCCCTCAGCTCAGAGGAACGTAATATAGCGACTGGAGTTCGAACTCGCTAACTGCGATTCAGCAGTCCAGCTTATTAACCATTACACCTCGAGAACACCACCCGACAGGAGTTTGAACTCGTTTACTACAATGTTGCTGTCAAGCATGTTAGACATTACTATAAGGGGCACCCTCTTTAGATCCGTAAGTTGATAATTAACCAAAATTTTTTTTTGAGCCCAAACTGTTTTCTATAAGGGTCAGAGTCCCTGTGGCGTAATGATTAATGAGTTGGACTGGGACATCGTAGTAAGCGAGTTTGAACTCCAGTTGCCCAATTATGTTCCATTCTGGACTAATACCCCAGGAAAGGGCATGAGCCCTCTTATCCCTTAGGCTAGAGTTTAAATAGTATCACTTCTGTTCTTCTAGAAGGAATGCTTTTTAAAAACAAGGAAATTGAATGTTATATTCATAACCTTTCGGCCATTGCATCCTTTAGATCTTTTCTAGTTTTTTTTTTTTTATGTGTTTTTGTTATACCGGAACTATACACTCAGTGACTCTTTTTAGTATGACACCGGTAAAGATATAAATGGACGGTGTCTGACTACTTCAGGGGGAAAAAAGCGTTAATCGTTCTTTGATAGACTTGCCAACTCTTCGGCTTGTACCTGTGGAATACCTTTATTGAACCAACGATACAGCAGTTTTCTAATAATCCTTCTTCCCTGAGTCAGATGGGACAGATTAAGTCTTTGAGCAGATTACAATTGTTTTTTCTCCTCCAATACTTGTTGCCAGACCAAGGCTAAAGAGTCCAGTCTGCACAACATTAACGAATAGCAGGAAGAAGAGAGAGATTCAAGGGCATTAGCATAAAAGAAACTGCAACCAGCCTCACCTTCGATGATAGCTGATATAACACTTATTTCAATATGGATCATCATTTTTCATTTGGAGAATGTGTTGGTTTCAGCTAAAATTGTTTGGGGGTATAAAATCTCTGATTTAACCAAAAAAATTCCAAACAAAAAATTGTCTGCCCCCATACAAACGAAAGGGTGCAGCAATATAAGCATTGGTTGTATAACATCATCATTATCATCATCATCATGTCATGCTATCAGCACGGATATCCCTGACCCTCTCTCGCCACGCCTCCCTATCGGGCATTGCTTTCGGCAGATCCTCAGGGCTACATCCTGTATCGGCATACAGCTGCAGTATGTAGGTTCGAGCTGGACGTCCTGCCTTTGCTCGTCCATGGGAAGGGGTCCACAGGAGTACATCACTATTGAGCTCGTCCTTACTTCTCTAGCAGTGTCCCGCGTGTATGGTTCGTCTAACTTTGATAGTTTTCGTTATGGGTGGCAGGTGGCCGTATAGTTCGTGTCTCGTGGGGTGTTGTCGCCAGGACTTGTTCAATACTGCTCTCAACATTCTTGTGTAGTTTCCGTCTAGTTTCTTCTCCAGCGGTTTAGTTAGCGTCCGTGTAGTGCATCCATATAGCAGTATCGACACAACCGCTGTTGCTTAGTCGGTTGCTGTCTCCAGGACTTGTTCAATATTTCTCACAACATTCTTGTGTAATGGCCGTTTAGTTAGCGTCCATAACCAACGTTAGAACAATGGTAAGAGACATGTAAATAAGATGAATGTATATTATTTATATTATGCAACAGGACTGAAAAAAGTAAGGGAAAGATACAGGGGGAAAAAGGATGAGAAGTAATATACCCTTTTTTAATTTTGTAAGCGTAGGGTGCTTTTTACCTAAAATATGTTTTAACTAGTTTCGGCATTTAATCTACATGTTGTGCTTTAAAATTTGGGAAAGATTTAATTAACTATATCATATTCCTGTGGAGAAGAGGACCATTAGGCGTACAAAAATATTAATTCAATGTCAATATCGTTTATTTTTTCTAGCACAATAATAAGTTCCGTATTAATAATTGGGAAGTGTTTGTTTGTCGGTCCTTTATAAATAGCTTAATGGTTTTGTGCAATTATAAAAATTGGTATGTCCATTTGATGAGGGTTTAAGTGTAAAAAAATATTTTGCTTCTTGAAGGAAAGGAGTTTTCATTGAGAGCTGCCAGAGTGAGTCAAAAGTTTTACAATATTTTGGTAGTAAGTGATGCATAATTTGCTTTAGCCGAGGCCATGAAGGTAACGAGCCACATAAGATGCCGAGCTCGTCTGATACTCTCCGATTGATACTCGCCGGATTTGCCTTTATTGCTTGTGTTTCGGCCTAACTGACCTTGCCTTATCATCAAGATTCTTGCAACAGGAGTGTAATTTCTTAAACCATCTGATTAACATGCTTTCATCGTTCCGATTAAAAAAATTTTGGTTGCTTCTGTGGCTCATGGAGATTAATAAAAATGAAAATAAACAATAAAATAAAATAAATTCAAAAAGAAACCTCTGAAAGAAAGCAAAATGAGCGCATGGCTATAAAACTTACTAGCACCAAGAAGAAACCCTGTCTTCCTTCAGCTTTACCCTTGACACTGAACAGACTTCTTGATTATAGCTGCTAGTAGGCAGCGCATGCGTCCGCCCATGTCTTGTACTTGGCGGAAGACCGTGTCTCCTGCCAGCAGCGGCCCCCATTAAAAATACCAACTGGACATTACCACAAACCTCAACTTCATAAACCCACCGAAAAATTACTGCCTTGTTTTAGATATGCGACTGTTTTCTTATAGTCCAGGAAGACATTTCCACGCAACAGAGAAGCTTTAAAAGGTATCTTCATCTCTTTCCTTCAGTGCCAAGACCCTCATTATCTCTACCAACCAAATTACTTATGGCCATCAGAATCGTCTAGCGAGTTTTTTTTTTGTTTTTTTTTCTCATCTTCGGTTTGGGATATTTCGCATTTTTTTTACAGATACGCCAAATACAACCGAGAGGGTGGAAGAAAAGAACAAACACGGACTTGGGTTAGCCCCAAGCACAAGAGGGGGAAGTGTGTGACACTTTTGTGCATTCTGTGAGCTAACACGAACGTGTACTCGAGCGAAAACTCTCACAAAACCACTAGCAATGCAGACATCCTCTCGTGTTGATCAACCTTGCATCTGTAGGTCAACAGGCCCGAGCAGCCGCCTTTACGACTTCTGTTGACTGATCTCCTCTCTGCCCGACTCTCATCTCCCTGACTGACCTGTTCTGTCGACTGGCCCCTGCTGCTCCCTTCTGCTAACTGTCTCCTTCTCTTGACTGCTCTCTCCTGCCGACTGTCTTCTTCTACTCTCCTTTGTCGACTGTCTCTTCTGGAACCTTCCTACCCTCGTCCTTCCGGCCGCGTGGAAGATCTCGCGCGCAGGCCTTTGGTGTGGGTTTCGCGCCAAAACAGACAAAGGGATTCTCTGACTGGCACCCACACCCAGAGAAACGGATGCCACCTATAGTGTCACATTTCCTTCCTTTCTTCAGTAATTTTTTGCAGCCTTCTACAGACAAAAAGGACGCCAACGAGTTAAATGGGGGTAAAGAATAAAGAACAAATGGAATCAAATATGACAACAACCGACAATCACTAACGAAAACAACCTACTAACCACGAACCTACGAAACGAAAATATAACCAAACAAATCTTCTTTTACCCTATAGTCTTTATGACCCAGTTCAAATTCGTAAAACATACGTTTCTAATATAGACAACGTTGGACTTTTATCTGTGTGGCTTTCAAATCACCCACTGAGTGAAGTAATTTACAACCTATCAGCGCACTGACTTACAGAATACTAGCAACTACAAAGGCCACTTTTACTGGTTTGAAATGCTTCCGCTGCAAAAGACCATGTACCAAAATAATACAAAACGTTTAACTCACCTGGGTAGTGTGTATATTAGAAATTAAAATTTTAACTAATACCTTGATAAATAGTGCCATGGATCATTGTGATAATTTATCAAAATATCTTGTGTTCTATAAAATTTAATATGAAAATCTAAAATTCTCAAGAAATTTTGCATCAAATTATCATTTCTTTTAGATGAAGATCTATCAATCATTCTTATAATAAAAAAAGCAATTAGAATTAGGAAGATAAGAATAATTCTCGTCAATATTTTCAATGATGCAAATTGTTTTGGCTTCATTTTTCAAGTTTGTATTTATTATAAATTAATTTTATTCATCACTTGTTTTTCAATTGATCAGAATATTTTTCAGTTGAATTTCAACAAAATATTTTTATTGGTTATGTATATTTTTCAACAAGGAAAGAGAAATAAGAGAATGAAAGAAAAGAAGAAGGAAGGAAAAAGTAAGAAGATGAAAGAAACAGAAGAAGGAAGGAAAAAGAGGATGAAAGAAACAGAAGAAGAAAGGAAAAAGTAAGAGGATGAAAGAAACAGAAGAAGGGAGGAAAAAGTAAGAGGATGAAAGAAACAGAAGAAGGAAGGAAAAAGTAAGAGGATGAAAGAAATAAAAGAAGAGAAGAAAAAAGTAAGAGGATGAAAGAAACAAAAGAAGGAAGGAAAAAGTAAGAGAATGAAAGAAACAGAAGAAGAAAGGAAAAAGTAAGAGAATGAAAGAAACAGAAGAAGAAAGGAAAAAGTAAGAGAATGAAAGAAACAGAAGAAGGAAGGAAAAATTAAGAGGATGAAAGAAACAGAAGAAGGAAGGAAAAAGTAAGAGAATGAAAGAAACAGAAGAAGAAAGGAAAAAGTAAGAGGATGAAAGAAACAGAAGAAGGAAGGAAAAATTAAGAGGATGAAAGAAACAGAAGAAGAGAAAAAAATAAACAAAGAAGTTATATTTTAGCTACATTATTGGAATATCAACCAACCCAGAAGATGCTGTATGGCTCCGACAAGCCAAAATCTTACCACAGGACTCGAGTCAATGTTATGTAATCCACCGAACAATATTTTATTGCCTGCATTAACATTGAGCAAATAAGACAGGCCTCATTCCAACAAGTGTCCGATCTCTACACTTGGATAGAGGCCAAAAAGATGAAGAATGAGTCACTGCAAGAAGCACTCAACTTGATAATAATCAGCAACTAAATCTACCCTGAAAAAATCTATGACACTTCAAAAATACTATCCTGACCAAATCACTTAGCGTAAAACAAATACCCAAAATATCCCTAACCCTAAGAAAATTTACTTTGAAAAAATATTCAACCTTCAAAACATTTTCACAGAACAAAATCCTAACCCTCAAAATATCCTGAATAAACCCATAATCCTAAGAAATACTCAGAAGAAATCTTTTGTTATCAAAAAATCCCCCCACACACACCAAAACATTTTTCAAAAGCTTACATTCTGGAGAGATTAGAATACCCACTCATTGTCATTACTCCCAGGTCTACTCTGCCCTAGAGTATTGTAGCTTAAAAAAAGGTTACTGAATGAGAAATAACCAAGTCGGAGCGATGGCCGATAGGGATGGGTGGCGAGAGGGTGACTCAAAGTAATCAAAGCGATCGGTTCGACTTGATGATGATGCGAATAAAACTCTGTCATCTTTGGCCAAGAAGAAAATTATTTTTCATTTGTTCAGGGTGTTCTTATTCATGGGAAATACTATATATGTACTTATTGGGTTTGGTTTCTATGTTTAATGGTTTATTAACCCTCGTGGGTTATTTGATTCCAAGTATATTCTTGGGATCCTTTTTAACCCATTGATGGGAAGTTAAAGGGGTTCATACCTTATGCAAGGGCATTGATCCGAAAGGGAACGAAAAAGCGCAACTGAAGTTCAAACTCCTTAAAAACAATATCATAGTTTTACATAAGAGATTGATAAGATTTCTTGTAGTGTAACATTTACGTCCTGAGCCGTTAAACGCGTGGAAAACCTGTTTGGCCAGTTTGTTCGATATACTTTTAATGAACCCGAGGTCATTTTGAGGCTTTGACTGGAAGAAAAAATTACGTACTCGGATGATCCCAGAAGTTATGAATAAGTTAGTGAGAAACACTAGACCCAAGCGGTTGAAATTCTCCATCTATATCATTCCATCTTTTATCACTAACTTCCCGTTTAATTGGATGGGTGATGGGAATTTGAAAGGACACCAAGAAATAAAAAGAATGTGTATATGAAATATTTCTTGTATTGTTTCTCATCAACACAGAAAAGAACTCAAAGCAAAACAAAATGACGGCAGAAAACAACAAACAAGAACAAAGATGGTGACACGAAAGAGACACAAGGAGGACAACTCGTGATGCCCGAGGGAACAAAGAATGATATAAAGTAAGATGGGTGCAAGGCGATTTTCGAGTAAGGACTCAACCCATGTCAGTGTCAACCCATTTCCAATCCCAGTCAACACACTATTGAAATCTTTCCCTTGTGATCTCTCTAACATCAGTTCTGATTTTCTAATAAAGATACTCCAATAGAATTATAAATATTTTTTAATCACATGTGAAAGATTCTAAGAATGTGTCTACAGAGATGACGATCATATGAAGACTGTTTAAAATCTTATTAACATAATGATTATATAAGCGTAATTATCAACATGAAAAATTATAAAACATAAAAATTATAACCGGAGATGATGACAGAGAAAAAAGATGGAGACGCGAGGCGACTGACAAGATTACCAAAGAACGAAGTGATGTGAAGAGATGGGCGCTTTTCAATCGACCGAGTAAAGGGCTATATATATAACATAACCCAGTATATAGCAACAGTCAAGCACGTTAGCCTCTACACTCAGATAACTCTATACTATGCCTCGGGGACTCCCTCTAATTATATATATGTTGCAGCCTTGTGTATTTGATTTTTATGATTTTTTCATATGGGTAATTTTGATATTTTTCAACATGCAATGTATATTTGTTAAATAATAGATTGGTATTATCTACTACTGACGTGTAGAGTAGCATTTAAATTAAGTTTTAAGCCGATAAACACGTGGAAAAATACCATCGATCACTTTGTATAATTGAAAGCTACTGAACCCAAGGTCAATCTGAGATAACTGCTCTATTTAGATGGTTGCAATCAGGTGACCAAAACGGTCTTAAAAGTTTAGAAAAGTTTAAAAGGAACGGTTGTGTTCCACCTATGTTCTCAATTTCTCGTAAGGCTCGCGCGTTTAAAATAGTTGGCGTAAAATAAAACTGGTCGCATAATAGTGTTTGTGTGGTTCCATGTAAAGAACTGAAACAATTATGTTTACAGCAACGAATAAAAACAAGACCATGAAAGAAGACACAGAAATTCTACACGAGGAGACAACAACAACAACAACAATAACAAAAACAAAGTTGTTGACTAGAGGAACACAGATTCGAGCGAAAGAGTCGCTGATAGAAAACAGAAAATATGAAATAGAAGATAAGACTGAACAAAAAGAGAAAAAAGGGAATGTAACATGTTTATATAAATTCAAGTTTGGGTGTACACATTTATGAGGAATCCTATTGGTCAGGTCAGGAATCATTCCTTTCTATCGGTAATAGACAAACCATTAAAGTCTGCTGCATATTACTTGGTGAGGAAACGCTGTAAAAGATGCCATGAAGAGCAATTACTCGCCATGACAGCTGACAATCTTACAGACCATGAGAAATGTTCACATTCATATTTAGTTCATAATGCTTGGACTTTAAATGATAATAATAATAAAGCAAAAATAGATATGATGCAACAAAATACCAAGTGTTGGTTATGTGATGATAGAGACGAAACGATCAATCATATAATAAGCGAATGCTGAAAATCAGCGCAAAAAGAGTATAAGACAAGACTTGATAGGGAAGGTGATCCACTGAGAATAGTGCAAGAAATTTAAATTTGACAATTCGAACAGGAGAATGAGACACAAACTTTTCTGAGATTTTGAAATGCAAACAGGTAATCTAATCTCAGCCAGACAACCAAACTTAGAAATATTCAGGGACAAAAAGAGGACCTGCCGAATAATGGACTTTGCCGTCCCGGCTGATCACAGAATGAAATTAAAAGAAATCGAAAAGAGCGATAAGTATTTAGACTTTGCTAGAGAGTTAAAAAAAAACTTTGGAACATAAAAGAGATATTTTAGCCTCAACAGCACTGGGACTCCCCTTAATACTTCATTGATAATTGGGATTTGTAAAGTCAGAAGCTCGTGCATAATAATAGATTCTTATCATATCTCAAAGGTTTCAACGATGATATAGACAAGGTAACTTGATTCTTCTTGCTCTCTTTTCAAATGATAAGTTACTTAATTCAGGGATCAGTTCAAATGCCCTTTTTTCTTTTTGTAATTTTTGTTTTTCCTTCAATGGTCTTTTGATCCTTTACGAGTCTTGAGACCAAACAACATAACACAATTTTTGCCGGGTCTTACCAAAGCAATAAACAAACTTTTCAACATCTTACCAACCATATATTCACATGATCAACGTATAAATCTTTGAATTTTATATTCTTAAATAATTCGCCTTTCAACATGTTTGGAATATGTTAAATTTCAAAATGCATGGAAAATCCTCACTCGGGGTCTTCATTCACACCCAGATCTTTTTCCATTTTTGTGGTCTAAAGCAATTATCTCTCATAGGAATATTTTTTCTCATGGAATATTCATGTTTTAGATTATTTTTCCCGATACTGGGCGCCATACATATAGAAGCGTTAATCTTGATCTGCCACTTATCCAACTAATCCACAAAATTGCCTACATCCGTATGAAGATTATAGAGATAATCCATAATCATGTTTAAACATTTTTAACCTTGTAAACCTTTCTATCTTTTATTGCATCTAAAACTAAGATATTTTTAAAGGGTTAAACATAATAAAATTGGTATAAAAATAATTCGACCACCAATATAAATGCATTTACCAAACCCCAACGAAGACACAAGGTCAATTTTATGAGGAATTTAAATGGTTTTAATAGAGCTTTCCTTAAAGACTGTTGCTATCATCATCATCATCATCAAGTCACCCTTACAGCACGGAGTTCCTTGACCCCCCCCTCTCTCGCAGCATCCATCCCTATTATCCATCGCTTCTAGCACCTTGTGTCCATACAGAGCTGATATTTGAAAGTTTGGTTGTCTATGTACAGGGATCCATAAGGGAACGTTGCCCATGAGTTTGTCCTTACTTCTCCAGCATTCCATGCTTATCAAACTAGTCTGGTTTGTGAGGTCGTAATTTACTAAGCTTTTTGCTTAGATGTAGCATAAGGCCATATGATGGAGGCACCCAATAAGACTCGAACTCACTCACAAAGTTTGGCTAGTCTAGCTCGCTAACCATTACACCCGCTGGAGTGTCCAAAGTAATTTACTAAGCTTTTTGCTTAGATGTGGCACAATGCCATATGAAGGAGTCACCAGTTAAGACTCGAACTCACTCACGAAGGTTGGCTAGTCTAGCTTGCTAACCATAACACCACTCAAGGTGCAGTTTTCTGGTTTGTGAGGTAGGTGGCCGTACAGCTGCTGTTTTCTTGGTTGTTGTTCCAGGATTTGTTCAAAACAACACTCACCATCCTTGGGTAATTTCCATTGAGCTATTTCTCGAAGTATTTCTTCAGAGTCCATTAACTGCAACTATACAGCTTTCAGTTGGGTTGTTAGCGCTACGTGAAATGCAAACAGCACTGTCCAGATTTTGAACTCTGGTCGCGGGGTCAATTTCCCATGATGATAATCATTACACAACGATTGCCTCCTATACATCATCACTATATGTTCATTTTTTTTTCAGTGTATAATTTGTAATTGCATATGATTACATCTCTTAAACTCCAAGTGATTGTTTAGTCAGTAAAATTTGTCTGCTCCTATCTGTTAAGTTAAGAGAGGAAGAACCTTACTTTGATTGGACGAATTGGCGCTTATTTTCAATGAACAAGCAAGATTGGCAGAATTCATCACCTATAAGAAGATTCGAATATGTTAAGTACCGAGTTTTGATAGAAGAGAGAAAATATTGTTTTCCTTTTCCATCAAACTGGTAAGTCTGTCAAATTGAATCTATATATAGGAAGGAAATTTTTCTTTATTATTAGTTATTCTTTGGGGTTTTTTTATTTTACTAAACATTTAGAATGACGTGAGGTTTTTAGTCATTCATTTATTGTTGCTAGCCATTAAAGAACAAGATTAACACAATGCTATAGATAAAACAATTGCAAACTTGGGCTCTCTGGTTAGGAAACTACTCTAGCTGAAAGAAAACGTTAAATTCAAAACTTAAATGGTATTAATCGGATAATCTTTTAGCGGGATTTATGGTACCGATGTGTGAGGATTGACCTCGTATGAATGCAGTCATTAGTAATAATCTATGCTATCGCAAAGAAAAAGAAAAAACAATGGAAACGAGATGTGTCTGTAATAAGAAGCAAAGATTTTATTCTCATTTATAAATTTACCCCACCCCTCTCCACAACCAGGATGTGACACAAGGTCAGTTTTAAGTGGGGTAACAGGTTTTGAATTCAGATTTTTCTTTCTCCAAGACAGGTTGCCATATGAAGGTTAAAGAGTCCAGTCTGCCTTAGTATTTACCCACAACTGGAGGGAGAACAGATTCATACCTTTCCTAAGGGTATTATCCCTTAGTTAAATGCAAACTACGTCGTCCTGGATTTGAACTCAGTTTGCCGTGTTCATTTCTTAGGACGATAACCGTTACACAAGGAGCGTCTCTTATTCTCGTTTATGGTCGGTTCATGTAGA
Source organism: Sepioteuthis lessoniana (assembly GCA_963585895.1). NCBI lineage: Eukaryota > Metazoa > Mollusca > Cephalopoda > Myopsida > Loliginidae > Sepioteuthis > Sepioteuthis lessoniana. The sequence continues at coordinate 8,931,234 of OY757928.1, read as the reverse complement.
ATGATTCGTTCAGGATGTTGTTCATTTGTTCGTTCAGGTATATGTTGCATAGCAGAGTGATAGTTAAGATGGTGCGTTGCGTCTTAATTGAGGTTGCTACTACTGTATCTCAGTCAGCATCTTAGATGTCTCAGCTGCTGGTTGGACGTCTTCTCTCTCATGCCACAAGGTAATATTAACCTTTCTTGTAATACTACACAAGTAGCTCAGATTGGCTCAAAATCGACTTGCTGAGATTTGCGTGACTTGGTTTCTGATAAGTCGTAAAATATTTCTATATCCCTTTATTTTTTTCTCATGTTTGACCAGAAAATGGGGGTATGGAGCCAATTGAATTTTGGTCTGTCTTTAGCAATAGCTGTTGAGGGGATCCCGTCCGTTTGGAGTTTTGAAAAAAGGTTCGAGAAACAAGGACAGTTCGTAGCCATTCATCTGTTATCAGCTCATCAAAAAAGCAAGGTTGACCCAACAAAAAACTTCTCCTCATTAACAAAAATAACTTGTAGGCAGTTACTTGTCTAAATTTCTGTGATGAAGCTTGATAACAGCTATTGACCTCATCTTCATAATTATTCTCAAAATGTTTCGGCCGATATGTCCTTCGGCCTTCTTCAGGTATTTCACGTCGAACTCGGAAGTTCGAAATTCTGTGTGGATTCCCAAGTTCGACATGAAACACTTGAAGAAGGCTGAAGAATACATCGGCCAAAACATTAGAGTATGGCAATAAAGATGAATTCAATAGTCCGAATATTCTAAGTAATAATAATCGTGTAGGCAGAATTGTTGATCATTTCTTACGATGCAAAGAACCAAAAAATGTTAATCAACAAAAAGATATTCGGTGCTTTTAATCCTAATGTTTAACACTGTCGACAAGGCTTAGAATTCGCTTTTATCCTCGGTAGAGAAGTTACCCCCGCCCCGCGCACACACAAATAGGTGTCCTGGGTGTGACTCTGAACTGCGTATGATGGTGAGTTTCCACATCAGAAAATCTGGGGAGAATGAGGTATTGCTTTATTGACCTTACCCCTACGTCCTCACTGACCCAGAGTGGTAGTATCTGTCATGGCTCCATCTAAAAGCCAAATAGATCTGTTTAAAAATTATTCGCATTCAATATGAACGATTGCAAAAAACTAATCTTAAGGAACAACTTCTTGAAAAATATAAACGTGCCAGGAAGACGATTCCTTAACCTCGAGGCATAAAATAAATCTATTTATGTTAACATGCCGTTAAATTCAATCAAAAAACCTGTATATTAAAACTAACCTCGTAAATTCTGCTTTCTTAAAAGCAGAATCCCTTGATTGTCAAGTTTTATTGTTTGTTGTTTTTTGTTGTTTTTTTTTTTTGTTTTTTTTTGTTTTCTTTTGTTTTGTTTTTACAAAGAAAGAATAAAATTATATAATTAGCAAGGAAACAGTTTGTTGAAATCTAGTGCCATTCAATTTCTTGACTTGGAAAAAGGCGGAATAATTCAAGAATGCCAATACAGTAATTACGTACAAGGCTACTGAATTGCATTTTAGATGCTTTAAAACAAACTAAAAACTGAAAACCTACATTTTGGGGTCTTTTATTACATTTATTTTTATGAAAAAAGTTAAAGATTTAACTTGAAACTCGCCAGGAAAGAATTTTCATTCTAATTTCTTTACTTTTCTTTTTTATTATTTATCTCATTTATTTCAATCTTTATTAGACTACAAAATTTGCTTATCATGTCTACTTTAAATAATTTAGCTTGATATATATATATATATATATATATATATATATATATATATGTATTACAAGAGGTCTTTTCCATTTGAGACACAGTTTTTAGATTCAGGTGCTTTTGTCAGCATTTTCTTTATATATTTTATTCTTTCTTTCTTTAGTTCCTTTTCCATTTTCTTTAATTGTAAAAACTCAATTTTCTCTTTTTTCTTTGTTCATATTAACAATTTATTTTATTTTCATTCTTTCACTTTTACTTTCTATTTCATTTTTCTTTGGTTATTCTGTTTTACTTTCATTTTCGTTATCTAATGTTTCTGTTTTAATTTTTAATGTCTTTGCTATTTTTTCTTTGCCTCCAAACTCATCTGCTAGCTTCCACTTTTTCCACCATACAATCAGCATCAGTGCTTACCACATTAAACATCCCTTTTATTTTTATTTGTTATTTCTTTACGTCGACTACAACCTCAGCAACTCCACCTTCCTTAGCACCCTCTTCAGCAATTGCTTTTGTCTGTCATTAACCAAAATTCTTCGTGTAGGTTTTCTTAACTTCTTTGCTGTATTTTACTTGCTGTTCTTATTTGTTATTTCATTTATTTGAGGTTTTCGATGGTAGATTTATTTATTTTGCTTTACCTATCACCCACTGTTATTTTGTCTTTTTTTTTAGTTTTATTTCTGTTGTATTTTAATCATTTTTGTCTTTCCTGGCAAAGAGAAGATTGTTTCGTTGATAGAAGCAGGATGGGTTGTGTTTAATGAAATCAGGAATTCCTAATTTTCATTCAAAAGCATATGCAATTTAGTAAATGTGTACACACGTACGGCTGAGTTCATTAAATAAATGTGTATGTACACGAAATATACATCAAAACACAGTCGTAAATACATGTTTATATGTATATGTCGGTATATATTTAAGCGTGCACTTATACACACACACAAACACACATACACACACAAATATATATATATATATATATATATATTCCATGACGTAAAATTGTAATTTACTTGTTGATACACTAACATTCAAAAACACTTATATCTAGGTATAAAAGATTATAAACACACACACACACACACACACACACACATGAATACGCATACACATATCCTAGTCACGGTACTCTATTGTGGCCTTAGTTCCGTGATACGTTTCCGGCTAGTTGGTTTATCAACTCACTCTGTGCCCACGTTGTGTTTGAAAGATCCACGGATGCGGGATGACACAATCTACCTGGAACTTCTTCTGATGACTGGGGGGGGGTTTCGTTAGAACAAGTTGCCTGGGTGTTGACAACTCAAAATCAGAAAGTACTCTCCCTAACAATCAGCAACTATTTATCACAACACAATGGTGTAACACACATATACACAGAGAGAAGCACACACGTATATGCATATATATAGGTCATTCTTATATATATATATATATATATATATATATATATATATATATATATATATATATAAATGAACAGGTTTTTCTTTTAATGTATTTCACAAAAATAAAATGAAAGTGCTCGATACAACTAGAGAGGGCCAAATAAAGCACAAAATAAACCTCGTTCACTTAACGTCTTGGATTGCTCCATTACTACCAGTTCCATGCAATAGTCCAAAGGGATTTTTTTAATCACAAACCTCAAATGAGAAGAATAAATAAAAATGTCATAGGAAACGAATCAATGCTCAAACTACTTTGGAAATCTTATACACATTTTCGGCGGAAACGGAAGTAGCGTTGTGAAGGTAGAAGGATGGGAAAAATGTTATTTTTGTGCCCAAAGGCCAAAAACAAGGTTCATACTCACAGCTTCCACCAATACGAATTTTGTCGTAACAGGAAATAAATGATCACACACACACACACACACACACACACACACACATATATATATATATATATTTATATATATATATATATATATATATATATATATATATATATATATATATATATATATATATATATTGTGGCACATTCAGTATTTAAGCAGTGAATTTAAAAGCATCTGCAGGCGTCACGGTTTTTTTAATTCTCTGAAGAGACATGACCGAAACGAAGGGTCCACTTTTTTAGAATTTTAAATATCTTAATTCATTTTAAAATCTTTTATTGATTTTAAAATGTATACACTTGTAAGATTATCGTTTATATATATATATGTATATATATGTGTGTGTGTGTGTGTTGATGGGCAGCAGTTGTTTAAAATTTTATTGATAAAGCTTAATGATTTTTTATCACTCTTTCGAACTATTTTCTTCTTCTTTATTGTTATATTCACAACACGCCGTCTTAAAGAAGTAGAGTATATGGTGGGCTACTATGAACAAATATATATACTTTATTTATTTATTTATTTATTTATTTTTGAACAAGTATAGAAATCAATAAAATTTGGCAACCAATTGTCAAAAAGGCTTGAAAAAATTGCAATAAGGTAAAAAAAAATGTACATAATAATAATAATAATAATAAGTAGTAGCAGTAGTAGTAGTAATTCATGAGTAATATTAGTAGTGGTAGTAGTAGTAGTAGTATAATTCGTTGAGAAAAGCATTAAACTTTTAAGTTCCAAAAATTCAATGCGAATTGACGCGTAGGGCACGTAGCCTAATGAGAGGATTGATTAATGTACATCTAAGTGGAATCAACTGGAGATTCCTGGTTCAATCCTGACTACAGGTAAAAATAACAAGGAATAATGGTTATCGGAATTATGAAAACCTACCTCCCTGGATTCGAAATATCGTGAAGTCTCGAAATCGACAAGAAACACCTGAAGGACGCAACAGCCGAAACTTTGTGGATATTTATACATCATTGAACTGTTCTTAACCTCTTTATTGAGACAAAAATTAAACAGCAGTCGAAGCTTATCAAAAATTGTGATAGACTTGTGTTATCTCGAAATATATCGTCAATACATTTTCTATATGTCAGTGGGTGTGCATTTTGTATATACCATTCCTTTTTGTTGTTGTTTTTACTTAGTTCAATATTCTTTCTGTAACTGCTTATGCTTTGAAGTAATATCTGAAAGGCCAAACCAACAACTGGAATGAAATCCTGAAAAATGCAATCTTTCTTTATAGACAACCAGGTTTATCACTGAGGCATCTTTTCTCAGCTTTCTGTGGATGAAAAAAAGGAAATTCTGAGACCTAAGAAGGTTGATTCTGTCGTGATAAGGCAATGAAATTGAAATTATTCTTTCAAATGTGTGTGTCAAAGTAGCAGGTGTTAAATGATAACAGTATGAAAGTCTTATATATATATATATATATATATATATATATATATATATATATATATATATATATATATATATATAGAGAGAGAGAGAGGGGGGGGCGTGTGTCTGTGTGTGGCTGTGTTTTACATTCTTCAAAAAACAAAGTTTCGCTAACATTTACTTATATTCCTAGCACTGTGTTTAAAAGATAATGCGCTTTTTATTTGGTAGGTATATGTTAAGCATAGAAGGAATGTGTTTCAAATTACCCATGACTGTTCTGTTTATTCATTTAGGTGCTTATGTATCACTCCAAATTTGTCCATTATATATATATATATATATATATATATATATATATATATATATATATATATATATATATATATATATATATATATATATATATATATATATATCACATCGGAATAGTTGACTTTGGATGTGGTGGTATATAGTCACCTGAAGATTATTTACGTGAAACTCCGAGTCGAGAGTTGTTTATCTATCTTAAAATCCCTTCAATATTTTATCAATGGAAAACCGTGATGTTTTCTCTATCTTTGTGTGTATAGAGCATTGAAATAATTTTGCTTGCTTTGCGACCGTTGTGGGAATGCTGAAAAGTTTAGAGGTTTCAGAACCTCTCCATTGACATTAGATGAGAATAAAAATAAATTTAAAAATGAATCGGGATTCACTCGAAAAGGGTGAGAGTTTGCAAAGATATTGAAGAGAGTTTTATTGTTACTCACTCGTCAGTAAAAGAACTTAAAAACAAATTGTTGACAGGCAAATATATAAAATGTAATTCTATATAAGAATTTCTTGCCATATGATGAAATATACTGTGTCTTAAATAAAACTACCATTCATAACTTGATTGGTTTCATTTGATTGGTTTAATGGTATACCAATCTTCGTGGATTATTTAATGCCAAATCCATCATTGTAGAATAGTAGCAATGATTCTATTTAACTCACAGCTGAGGGATAAGAGGGTTCATGCTTTCCCAAGGGGTAATATTCCGATAGTGAACATAATAGCATGACTGGAATTTCAACTCGCTTACTACGATGCTTCGGTCCAGCACGTTAGCCACGACGCCACGAGTACTACCCTCCTCGTAATATGAAGTATTTCGCTTTAAAAAATGCAGAGTGAAATGAGGGGTGTATTTGATCCCTGTGGACAGAGAAGGTCAGGTTTTAATATTCTCGATTGTGAGATACAATGTGTTATATATCTATTTTAATGCTTTTTCATTGGGTGCCCCATTCATAGGGCCTTGTACCACATCTAATTAAAAACCTGAGTAAATTACTACTTTAATGCTTTTTACATTGGGTGCCCTATTCATAAGGCCTTGTACCACATCTAAAGAAAAAGCTAAGTAAATTACAACTTTGATGCTTTTTTTTATTGGGTGCCCCATTCATAGGGCCTTGTACCACATCTAAAGAAAAAGCTAAGTAAATTACTATTTTAATGCTTTTCTTTCTTGGTAGAAAATGTTATAAAATAGAGACAAGTTTGTTTTGGTTTTTTTTATCAAATTTTCTTCATTTATGATTCTAACATTTCTTTTAGAATATATCAGTTTTTTTCTATAAAAAAAATTCAACAAGTTTTATTGGTCAAAGAAAATCAAAGATTGGAAATATATTTTTCACTATGTCAATTGATTTCCTTTCGATGATTCAAATTTTATGTCATCTTTTTTAAGTGAGACCATCGGCAGAAAAATTATTCTAAAAAACATTCTGACAGCATTTTCAGAAAAAAAATGTTTTTGACAAGATTCATTGGTCAAAGTATTTTTAGAAAAGAACAAAACAGAATGAAGTATATATATATATATATATATATATATATATATATATATATATATATATATATATAGTGTGTGTGTGTGTGTGTGTGTGTGTGTGTGTGTGTGTGTGTGTGTGTGTGTGTGTGTGCAGTGAGGCACTTTATTTGTTCGAGTCATTTCAAAAGATGTGTGAAGTTTCTGACGAGACATGAAAAAATTCGACAGATGAACAATGTTAGCCATATATATATATATATATATATATATATATATATATATTAATGTGCACGTATATCTGTATATGTAGAAACACGCACACACGCACGCGCACGCGCGCGCGTGTGTGTGTGTGTGCACGCATGCACGTACGTGCGCATGCGTGTGTTTGTCTTTGTTCATGGAAAATGAGATTCTTTATTTGCCAGAGTTATTTTAAAAAATGTGTGAAGTATCTGAAAAGATATGAAAAATGGCATGATGATGAATAGATTGAAATATCCGTCAAAATTAACTGAAATCTTTGATAGATAGATAGATAGATAGATAGATAGATAAGTTGGTTAGTTGGTTGGTTGTGTTTAACGGCATATCAACCCTTTAGGTTATTTAATGCCAAATACTGTTTATACATGGATCAAATATTTTTGATTTGTTAACGAATAATTTGTTGGTAACAATTTTACACGAACTAAATCTCATTTGTTCATACACAGTTAAACGGTTTCAAGTATTTCTATCTCACACAAATAATACTGTTCGCCTCAGCTGTACGGCCACCTGCCCCCTATCACGAAAACTATTCAAGTTAGACGAACCAGACATGCAGGACACTGCTGGAGAAGCAGGGACGAACTCATAAGAGATGTACTCTTATGGACCCCCACACATGGCCGTGCAAAAGCAGGACGACCAGCACGAACATACATTCAGCAGCTATGTGAGGATACGGGATGTTGTCCTGAAGACCTACCTAGAGCGATGAACGATAGGGAGGAGTGGCGAGAGAGGGTCAGGGATATCCGTGCTACCGGCGCGATGATGATGATGATGATGATGATGATGATTTGACCCATGGTTATGATACTAACAAGTACTGCCACTCCGGGTCAGAGTGGACCTTCGTGTAATGGCAATAAAGGGGTACTTTATTTTTCGGAAAGCTCTTGGACAGGGGTTTCACGATCAGATAGTTTTGTGTCATATCCAAGACAATCGTTTGGAGGAATTCTTAACCTTCTGCAGAGTTACAGCCGACGTATTCTACAGTTCCAGCCAACTGGACTGAGAAAAAATGGGGAGATTAAGAGATAGATAGATAGATAGATGTGCAGGCTGAGGCTCATAGATAGATAGATAGATAGATAGATAGATGTGCAGGGTGAGGCACATAGATAGATGGATAGATAGATGAATAGATAGATAGATAGATAGATAGATGTGCAGGCTGAGGCACATAGATAGATAGATAGATTCGCTAATTTTTGCTGAATTTCTTATTTTCTCAGAAAACTGAAAATTAGGACCCAAAATTTTCTAATCTCCAGAAATTAAATCATTTGTATAAATTTCATGCAGGTCTTTATCAATATCACCATTTTATTTTGTCAATACATTTTTCTATATCTGAGGTATAATGGAGAGTACTTCCAGCTTACAGACCATTATTCCTGAGTTCGATTCTTACTGGATGCTCGACCCTTCTAGCCTCAGCGATATTTAAGCTGACTTTAGTAAATAACTTCAGCGTGTGGCTGCAGAGAATTTGCTGTTTCGAAATGCATACATGAAATCCAAGTCCTCATTTGCCGGGTGTGAAAAAATTAGAGCGAGTTAAAAGATAGAAAGAGAGTGAAATGATAAGAGAATATGAGCGGGTGAGGGCGAGTGAGTGCAAGAGAGAGAGAGAGAGGAAAATAGAGAAAGCGACTGATTATGAAAACGAGAGAGGAGAAGGATGAGGATTAGCGAATAAGAGAGAGAGAGAGAGAGAGAGAGAGAGAGAGAGAGAATGAAATAGATAGCGAGAGGGAGAGAGGAAAAGAGGGAGAGTACAAATATGTACGAGGATCATTAAATAAGTTTCCAGACTTTCTTCGTATTGGCTCTTTTATTGATAGTACACACATGAAATTCTAGTCCCCTTTGAAGTAATCTCCTCCGGCTGCAATGCACTTGTTGCACCGTTCCAACAACTTCTGGAAGGTCCCATGGAAGTCCTCTTGTGTGAGTGTGTCAATGACCTTCGTCACAGCCTCTTTCATCTCCTCAATTGTCTCATAACGACAGCCTCTGAGCTTAGGAAATAACCAAAACTCACAGGGAGCAAGGTCTGGACTATAAGGAGGGTGAGGAACTGTCTTGATGCCCATCTTGGTCAAATAGTCTGTGACAAGGATGGACTTGTGGACTGGTGCATTGTCCTGAAGGAAATGCCACTGACTCGATTTGAAGAGTGCAGGCCTCTTCCGACCGACGGAATCTCTACCTAAACTCTCTTAAAACGTCAGCATAGTAACCCTGATCCTAACCCTAACCCTTTGGCCAATCCACTCTGGTGTATTGACTTCCTTACTCCTCCCACACCTCTAATCATCCCACACTGACTTCCTGCCTTCCTTGAATCTTTTATGCCACTCAAAAACTGATGCTTGATTCATACAAGATGATTGAAAAGCAGTCTGAAGCATTCCATACGTTTCTGTGGCATTTTTTCCTAATTTAAAACACAATTTTATTGCATATCATTCTTCTAAAGTGTCCTCACGTCCAGATTGCATTTTTGAAATTCACCAGCTATGACAATCAGGCTTTAGTAGGATGTAATCCAACTCCTGCTGTAGATGTTCATTTGAACGTGAAATCATAAAAATTAGTCAGTCATTTCATAAGATGTATAGCAATAACATACTGAATTTTCAAGAGTCTACGACAATTTTAAATGCTTATACAAAATAAGTCTGGAAACTTATTGAAAGCACCACGTATGAATGCAATAACAAAGGAAATAATCCTTTGGTTTGGTTTCTTTGTGTAATGGCAAATCAACCTGAATGGGATATTTAATGACAAAGCTATCCTTGTAGATGATCAGCAGTAATACTAATACAAACTGCTGGGGGTTATAGAGATTCCTACCTTTCCAAAGGGTACTAGTTTTTGAGTGAACATAATAGCGAGACTGGAGTTCAAACCTTCTTACATCAATGCCGCCGTCCAGCACTTTAACCATTGCACCACCAGGACTCCTACCTAGTTCTTCAGTGAAAGTATTACTGTGTGAGCGTGCACACGCGCGTGTGTGTGTGTTTAATTAAGTTCTACCTGCTTGTGTCCCCTAATTCTTTAAAAACCTGACATGTCCTCAAATTATGCCTTTTGGAATGATGCCGAGCGAAAGTGAAATAGTTTTCACAGCCGTGCATTTATGCACGATAAGGCGTTGCTACAGCAACTGCGGTGCCTCTTAACCGGAAGTGTATAAATTAAGTAAAGGTGCACCAAGTGGTAAGTGAATAAAAATAAGGTTTAGTTTCTTTGTTTAATTGCATATCAATCTTCGTGGGTTATTTCATGCCAAAGTCCTCCATATGGAATTAGAGTAGTGATACTATTCAATTCACATGAAATAAGAGAACGGGTATGAAATAAGAGAACGTAAACTTGCAATGCTCCGGGCGGTAAATGTATCTACCAAAGGGAGATAATCATGCTCTACTCCAAGCAGCAAGTGTATGAACTAAAGAATGGTCATCATCATCATCATCATGTTGTGCCGCTAGCACGGATATCCCTGGTCCTCTCTCGCTACTTCTCTCTATCATTCATCGCTTCTGGCTCGTCTTCAGGGCTTCATCCCGTATCCTCACATAGCTGCTGTATGTATGTTCGTGCTGGTCTTCCTGCTTTTGCTTGGCCATATGCGGGGGTCCATAGTAGTACATCACTTATGAGTTTGTCCTTGCTTCTCCAGCATTGTCCTGCGTGTCTGGTTCGTCTAACTTGTATAGTTTTCGTGATAGGAGGCAGGTGGCCGTACAGCTGGTGTCTTGTGGGGTGTTGCCGCCAGGACTTGTTCAATATTGCTCGCAGCATTCTTGTGTAATTGCCGTCTAGCTTCTTCTTCAGCCGTTTAGTTAGCGTCCAAGTAGTGCATCCATATAGCAGTATCGATACGACCACTGCCTGGAAGAAACTGCGCTTCATTTTATCGGTCAGGTCTGATTTCCATATGATCGAGAGCCTATCGATAGCTGCCCATGCTTTCGTTAGTCGCGTGTCGATGTCTTTTTCGGTTGATGAGACAAAAAAAAAAGAATGGTAATCCCACAACATTCCTAGCAGTAAGTATAAAAGCTAAGGGATTGTAATCCCGGAATATGTCTAACGATAAGTGTATAAACTAAGGAAAGGTAATCACTTTATTCACCAAAGGGTAAGTGCATAATCTAAGGGGAGGCAAACCTAAAATAGTCCTAGTGGTAAGTGTATCAACTAAGGGGAGATAATTTTGCAATACTCCTAGCGGTAAGTGTATGAACTAAGGGATGGTAATCTCGCCATACTACAAACGGTCAGTGTATCACTTAAGGAAAGGTAACCGTATTATCCACTTTGTGACAAGAGTATAAACTAAGGAAGATTATCTCGCATTGTCAGATGCGTTTATAAATATGAACAAGACGACAGGCATACAAAATAAGGTTTTATTTATCTCTGCCTCCCACCAGATAGGACTTAGCACAAGGACAATGACACGAAAAGCGGGGATTAGGGAATGAGATGGTCAGACACAAGCCGAGGCTTGAACCCTGCCGGACTTTGCTGGTCATCGGCTCACTTAGTGCAATGTGAGCCTGATGAGCCCAACTGGACATGAACTCAAACATGGGTCCAGGCACGGATGCCTGATTATAGCTTAAACTGGACAACGAGGTCCAGTGCTATACTTGCTGGTCTATAGCCATTGCGTGCCCACCCAACCAAAAGGCCGAGGGCCACGCATACAAGAAGGTTCTTTTTTTACAAATGTCTAAATGATCATTCAACTTTTTTTAAGCTAGTATCTTTAACTTTTTGTTTTTATCACAATATTGCAGCTGATATTTTCCTTGAAATTCAGTATATTTTACATATGGTTATTTTTAGACGTCACTTAGTACTTTGTCTTTTTATTATTATAGTTTAACAGGTTTTGTGAGAGAAAAATAACTAATCACTACCAGATGAAAAAATGCACTCGAGAAACATATCAAGAGACACATTAAAACAAAAGCTACAAAAATGAAGATAATAATCTGAAAAATGTGTGTCACAAAAATGTTTAATCTCAAAATTTTGAAGGCTGGGTCATCGTAAATTATACGTTGCATGTGAGTCACTTATGAACTCTAGTATTTACATGTGTGGAGATTAAAAAAAAAAGAAAATGAATAAATAAATGAAAATAAAATAAAATAAATTCAGAAGGTGATGGTACCCAGAAGACAGGAAGTAGGAACTGCGTATGCCTGAAAGACACCTACTGGCACTAAAAAGAAACCTATTCTCACTTCAGCTTTACCTTTGATACTAGACGGACCTTCTTTCCCTCGGCTACTCGCTGGCAGCGCACGTGTCCGCCTAAGTCTCGCACTTGGCGAAACATCGTGTCTCTATAGACACGGCCTATATCAAAAACACCCGCTGGACATGTTTACCGATTTGGGATGTATCTCCAACCGAAAATGGCTAATACATTTCAATGTCTCGTTTGGGAGACGCGACTGCTCTCTAAGGGTCGAGGAAGACATTTCCTCATGACAGAATAACCGTATATAACCCCAAAATAAAACTGAAATTTAAAAGGTATCTTCGTCTCTTTCTGCTTTCCTTCAGTAATTCGTTTGCAGCTTTCACAGACACCAACGAATTACATGGGGTAGAAAAAAAACAAATGGAGTCAGATACGCTAAACCCAAATAACAACAACCAATGAAACTAAAAAGCAAATAGATAAAAAAAACAAATATTCCTATGTCCCATGCATGTCTATTTACATGGCTAAGACAATTGTTCGAATCTTAGTTGTTATATACTGTTTGGATTTCTGAAATGTAAGTCGTTATTATTTGCACTATATATATGTGGATAAAAATCTAAGACGTACTGAGTGGATCATTAGAACTTATCATCTCAGGAAGTTGGACAAATTTGATGTTATTAGAAACACTAATCATTATAAGGTACGGATAAAGGGTAAAGTGGAGCAATATAGTGAATGTGGTAGCGTCCTCCCCTACACCTCGATGTAGTAGCTATTGAAAAGGGAGCCTTCGGGTCACCCTCAACATAGGTCGCCAATTTTACTTACTTAGATTAGTAGAGAGACTTATGTCTCTTCACTTTCTTTGCCAGTAATTAAGCAAAACAAAACAATCTTTACTGAGACAGTTTGTGCATTTACCCAACCCCTTTCGCCACGAAAAGGATGTGACACGAGGTCAATCTTAAACAGATTAAAGCTGGTTTGAAGCTAGAGTTTTCTTTCTCTTTAACTGGTTTCCTAATCAAGGCTAAAGAACCTAGTCTATCCAACGATTTACCCAAAGCTGGGATGAAGAGATGCATTAATGCCTTTGAAAAGGCATTTGCGTGAAGTGAAACAGCCTCGGCCAGGTTTGAACTCGGGCCACCTGTCCATTTTCTTGCACAATAACTATAGGGGGTGTCCTCGTGGTATAATGGTTAAAGCGATGGACTGCGGAATCGTAATAAGCGAGTTCGAACTCCAGTCGAGCTATTATGTTCACTTTCGGACAAATAACCCTGAGAAACGTATGAACCCTCTTATCCTCCCAGCTATGGGTTAAATAGTACCACTACTGTTCTTCTCGGAGAATGGCTTTGGCATTAAATAACCTACAAATGTTGATATACCATTAAATAAAGAAACCAAACTAAAGCAATAACTATAACACTACAGGCGCCTTCTGAGACAAGGTATGTGAATTTATTTTGTTTTTAAGTGACCATTATTCATGTGTCATTTTTAGATGCTGCGTTGTGCATATACCATTTGTTCGTATGGTCAAATTTAAATTTCTTCCACATCTCCCAGTGGATCACCTTGCCCACACAATCGTGTCTAGTCTTATACCCCTGCTGCGCCAATTTACTGCATCCACTTATTATGTGATTGATCGTTTCGTCTCTATCACCACATAACCTACATTTGCTATTTTGTTGGGTCTTCTCTATTCTCTCTTTGATATGATTGGTTCTTACGGCGTTGTTTTGTTCTGCTTTTTGGAGAGAATGTTTCTCTTTTAAAGTTTCCTTTTCTTAGCCACGTCCAGGTTATCTCGCGTGAGATGTTGTTTATTAGTCGTTTAAAGCGTCCATAGAGTTGTTTTTCTTCTCATTTTTGTTTCCTAGTTATTGTCATTCTGTTGACCATCTTGTTGTCAGTGTCGTTTTTGACGGCTGTAATCAGTCCTCCTTCGTGCTTTTCTATGTAGTTCATTGCATCTCTGTTCAACCAGTTTACGTCTTAGACATTTTCTCGCTTCTACATTAGCAAATTCTGCTTTTAGGATGAATCAAAAATCCCCAACAGTTGTTCATGGAATTGATCTCCTACTTATTTCTATTTAAATGATCAAAGTCACCCATCTCACATAGGATTACAGTTACCTCCCCTCCTCACCAAAAAAATCTTCCTCGTGAAAACCCTTTACTAGTCAGGATGAGACACTGTAATGAATTCAAGTAGAGTAGTTTGATCTAATTTCAAGTAATTTCAAACCCTGCAGGGATAACCCCAGGGAGAGGGCAGTATTTGGGGTTGAGTAGAGGATTCAGGGCCGAGGGTTAGGGTGGAGAGTCAATGAGTCGAGGGACAGAGATGACAATTTCCCCCTCTTGCTTGCATATAAACTTCTTCCCACACCCTTAAGTGTTATTTAAACAACTTTGTGAAGGTGCTCTTTATTCTGATAACAAACAAATGGCTTTTTGCTTTCCCCCTCCCCAGACATCCTTCACTGCACTTTACCCTTACACGATGCCATCTAAACACTATTTATTTCTCCTGACTTTTGTTAAGACTAACGAGCTAAGAGGTAAATGGGAGAGTGGGCTGCTACGCACGAAACCAAAGATAAAGCATAGATTGACAGATACTGCGCAGGAGTAAAGTAAGAACTAAAGATAATATGGATTGACGCTATATAATCTTCCAACAGACATTTCCAAAATATTTGGTCTTGTCACATGGCAGAGATAGTCGCATATTTCCTAACAGTGCTAAAAATCAGTATTCAAGCGGAATTAAGAGCCAGGGTTTTAAAGTTCTTAAGTTATCTTTATTTGAAATCCAACCTTCCTACTTCCATTTCCACAGCATTTGGCTTTATGCCATTTTCACGTTTTGGCTTAGAAGTCCAATATTTCAGACTGAGTTCAATTTACTATACAATGTGACCACAATATTTCAAATTTATGATTGATTAATATTAACGGTACTTCAACCCCATCAAGGGTTATTTCAAATTCATGATTGATTGATATTAACGGTACTTCAACCGTATCAAGGGTTATTTCAGGTTTAGGATTGATTGATATTAACGGTACTTCAAGCCTATCAAGGGTAATTTCAGGTTTAAGATTAATTGATATTAACGGTACTTCAAGCCTATCAAAGGTTATTTCAGGTTTAAGATTGATTGATATTAACGGTACTTCAAGCCTATCAAGGGTCATTTCAGGTTTAAGATTGATTGATATTACCGGTACTTCAAGCCTATCAAGGGTAATTTCAGGTTTAAGATTAATTGATATTAACGGTACTTCAAGCCTATCAAAGGTTATTTCAGGTTTAAGATTGATTGATATTAACGGTACTTCAAGCCTATCAAGGGTCATTTCAGGTTTAGGGTTGATTGATATTAACGGTACTTCAACCCCATCAAGGGTAATTTCAGGTTTAGGATTGATTGATATAACGGTACTTCAACCCTATCAAGGGTTATTTCTAATTCATGATTGATTGATATTAACGGTACTTCAACCCCATCAAGGGTTATTTCAAATTTATGATTGATTGATATTAACGGTACTTTAACCCCATCAAGAGTTATTTTTTTGCCGAAGGGTTAGAGAATCACATTCATTTGATGTTCATTTTTACATTCTTGTGTAGTTGATTCTTAAGAGTTTATTTTATTTTATTTTTTTATACATGGTCCAATTGAATACAAATAATTTTTAAAATATCTTTGACCCATTGATGGGACACAAACAGGTACTGCCACTTCGGGTTTGACTGGACCTAGATGTTATGACAAGATAGGAAGACAGTGAAAGAATAAAAATCAAAGCAATTGATTAACTAATTAAAAAATATGCAAAAACATTTAATTACACTGTACACATCCAAAAATGTTTAATCACTCAGCAAAACCTTTGGAAATAATTTCCTAAAATAATGTATGAAAAAAAACCGTCTTTTTCAAAGCAAATTTCTATTATTTGTTTTTCCTTTTTATTTTTAATTACTTTCAGCATAAATGCTGAAAGGAATTTTATCACAGCACCTAAAAAACTCGACTGCTAGAATATGGAGACACATTTCCTTACAAACTCAATACGCAAAATTCGCTGCAACATTTACACTAACTTCGTAAAGTTGTCTCCCTTTAGTCGAGGGCGACCAAAAGGCTCCCTTTTCAATAGCTACAACACCGAGGCGTAGGGGAGGGCACTACTCCTTTCCCTGGATTGCTCCACTTTACCCTCGATACGTACCTTATATTGCTGAGTGTTAAGCAATGAGGTATCAAGTACCATTTTTTAAGTCTTCAGTATGACTCGACCTGGGATTGAACCCCGGTCTCCCAGACCATTGGCGAACACTCTATCCAAAAAGAAAATATTTGAAAGATTTAAAATATTTTCGGCTTTGTCGTTTTTGTTGTTATTATTATTATTATTTACTCCTTGAGAGTTTTTCACATCAGTGTTAGTTGATGGTTTTTCACTGAAGTTTGAGTGAAAGCAAGTCTCCTCAAGTCTCCAGGACTCTTCTCAGTATTCTGGCCGTTCTCAATAATGCTGTAGTTTGGATGGTCTGCTCTTGTCCTCCCACCTCCAAGTCCTCCAGACCCTTCAATTATCCTTTGGTGACTGTACCAAAAGCACCAATCACGATCGGTATAATTGTCACCTTCATGTTCCATAGTTTTTTCAATTCCGGACCAAGGTCGAGGTACTTATATTTCTTTTCACTTTCTTTCAGTTTTATTCTCTGGTCAGCAAAGTCCCAATTTTGCAAGTTCTCTTTTTCTTTTTTCTTTTTTTTTTTTTTTTTTTTGATTATTATTAGGTCTGGTCTTCTGGACGAGATTAGGTGATCCGTTTATATGTAAAAGTCCCATAGGAGTTTATGTGTGTCTTTTTTAGATGCTGCGTTGTGCATATACCATTTGTTCGTATGGTCAAATTTAAATTTCTTCCACATCTCCCAGTGGATCACCTTGCCCACACAATCGTGTCTAGTCTTAACCTCTTGCTGAGCCAATTTGCTGCATCCACTTATTATGTGATTGATCATTTTGTCTCTATCACCACATAACCTACATTTGCTATTTTGTTGGGTCTTCTCTATTCTCGCTTTGATATGATTGGTTCTTACGGCGTTGTTTTGTTCTGCTTTTTGGAGAGAATGTTTCTCTTTTAAAGTTTCCTTTTCTTAGCCACGTCCAGGTTATCTCGTGTGAGATGTTATTTATTAGTCGTTTAAAGCTTAAAGTTGTTTTTCTTCTCATTTTTGTTTCCTAGTTATTGTCATTCTGTTGACCATCTTGTTGTCAGTATCGTTTTTGACGGCTGTAATCAGTCCTCCTTCGTGCTTTTCTATGTAGTTCTCGAGTCGTTGTATCGATGTGTCAACGCTGTCTTCAATACTCGCAAGTCCTCTTCCTCCTTCCTTTCTCGATACATATAGTCTTTCAACGTCGTCTCTCGGGTGTAAAGCGTTATGCATAGTCATTTGTTGCCTTGTCCTTTGGTCCATTTGCTTAAGTTCTTCTCTGGTCCACTTTACAAAGGGTCCCGAATATCTAACGAGGGGTACAGCCCAGGTATTTATTCCTTTGATAAGGTTTCGGCTAGATAGTTTTGTTTCGAGTAACTTTCTAGTTCTCCTGAGATATTCTTTCTGAATTTTTTTCTTTCGTCTCCACTTGTTTGATGGTGTCAGCCTCCAAGATGCCCCAGTATTTGTAGGTTTCCTTTTCTCCGAACGTTCTAATCTTATCTTGATTTGGTACTTCCATTCCGTCAGTCAGAAGTCGTTTGCCACTTTTCATTACTAGCATGGCACATTTTTATGCCAAATTCCATTCCTGTGTCCTGACAGTATACTCTAACAGCGTTAATTAGAGTTTCCAGTTCTTTTTCATTTTTTGCAAATATTTTGATGTAATCCATGTACATTAGATGATTGATCTTTTATTGTGTGCTACTAAGTTTGTATCCGGCTGTTCCTTTTTTTGAGTATGTGGTTAAGTGGCACCATCAAAATTATGAATAGTGACGGTGATAGTGTATCTACTTGAAATATAACTCTTTGGATCTTTGCTTCAGCTAAGCTTCTCCCTCCTGCTGTCAATTCCACTCTCCAGGTTTTCATGGTTTTTTCGATAAAGTTTATAACTTCATCTGATATTTTTTACATTTTGAGGCAGTTTATAATCCAGCTTTGCGGAACTATATCATATGCTATTTTGTAGTCAATCCAGGCCATAGCAATATTTTTCCTTCTGGTCTTCCTTTCATTTAGGATGCGTTGATCTATGTAAAGTAACTCTGCTGTACCTCTCGATCTTTGCGGCATCCTTTCTGCTCCAAAGGGAACAATCCGCAGCTTATAGTAAATCTCTTCCCTTATTTGTGCAGTTAATATTTTCCTCATCATCGGTAGGCAGGTTATGGGTCTGTTATTGTTTGGGGGTGGTTCTTTTGTTTTGGTCCTTTTGGGTCAATTTGGCCTTTCCTTTGGTCATCCATTCGGGTACGCGTGGTCCTTGTAGGCATCTGTTCACTTCTAGTGCTAGTCTATCGTGAATGGAGTTGAATTTCTTGAACCAGAAACCATGTATTCCATCAAAGCCGGGCGTTATCCAGTTTGATATTTTTTCAGTGTGTTTTGAGTAAAACGATGTGTATTTCCGCTTTTGAGCCTTCTTCGAGCCCTTCTAATTCTTTCGTCATACTGTTAAACCATTTGGCTTTTTTGTTATGCTTTTTGGTTGCCATATTTTTTGTCCAAAATCCTTTAGTTTCTCTTGATTCCGATCGTTGGTATGTTTTCGTGTCATCTCCTTTCAGTTGTTAGTAGGATTTTCTTTCGTCGTTTCGGAATGTCCTGATTTGTCTGTATTGTTTTACCCTTTGTCGATATCTCTTTAATCCTCCTTCTTTCTCCACGGTTCTCTAGTTATTTCCTCAAGTTGTATTTTTTGTTGTATCGCCTTTTCCTTTTTTTCTCTACATCTTCAAGCGTCTTTCGTTTGTTTTATCATTTTGGCCTGTTTTAGTAGGTTTTTTTTATCTGGGTTTCCAGTCAAATTTCCCATCCTGGTTTTGATTTTGTCTTCGTGCTTTTTGATGGTATCCTAATTTTCTCGCATACTAATTTCGCCCCTGCATAGATTAGTTCATTTAATTCGGTAATATGTAAGGTTGATATGTAAGGTAGTACTTGATTTATTTTATTTGTTTCCGTCTCGACTGCTTTCCATTCAATATTTCTTAGTGATGGTAAGGTAGTCTATTCCCCGTTCATAATTCTCTTTAAATATTCTAGATTTATCTTTTGTTCTTGTGTTAGTCTTTGTTCTGCGCTGTTTGGTTGTGTAACGTGTTCATTTTCCGAAGTTAGCTGTTCATTTCTGCTTGGCTGTTTTAGTTTGTTAATTTTTTATGTGTCTGGTACTATATTACTGTTGTGTTCATTATTTATTTTCTGATGTATTTCTAATATTTCACGGTCAAAAAATCAAACTTTCTTCATTGTTGCCCTGACTTGATCGGCAACTCTTTGACTCGTTGTCTGAAAACGAGCACATTCTTGCCAGATCTCAACCATTCTTTTCTTATATCCTCTATGTGAAAGGTTGCTCGTAAAATAGCAGTGTAGTGCAAGTTGGTTGTTTTCCCTAGTCCATGTTTTGTGTTTACGTCTCTGGTTGGTGTGGTTCCTTAAATCGTCATTCGTGTACCTGAAAAAAGAACAGCCAACAATCGCAGGAAGACGATCCGGTCTCCTATATTGGCTATCAGGAGAGCACCTGCCGGTCATGACACACAAGCCTGTTGCCTGGGTCCCACGTTGTGTCATATTTTGATGCAAGATTTTTATCATGGGTGGTATATTGTGGCTATACCAGACCCAGAGGTCTTTATTATCTGCACGCCTGACCCAGATGGACCAAGAACAGTCCTGGTGACTGTTCATGATCAGCGGGTCACAAAAAAGCAACAACAACAACAACAAAAAAAAACAATAACAAACAAACACCCAAAGTTTGTAACTTAGTTAAAGTCCGTTATCCTGTTATTTTATACCTTAACAATGAACTAACTGCCTGAACTAGTTTCAGGTCTTCCTGTATCACCTTTGTGGTTTATATTTACTGTCCTATTTTGAAACTTTATTAATGTATGTCCAGCCTCAGCGGAAATAAAGACGAGGCTCCTGATATCATTCCGGTTGTATTAAAGACAGTAACTCCTTATTTAGCGCTTTCAAACTATATCAGGTAGGCATTTATCCATCGATTGATAGAAGTCATAGATGCGCCATATAGAGTTCGATTCCTGCCATCTAATTATTGGCGGGGGGGAGTTTTTTGATATATTCTAAGAAATAGAGGTCACGTGACATTATTATTATTATTATTATTATTATTATTGTTGTTGTTGTTATTTTACTCTTATGAGAGTTTTTTTCCTGCCAGCATTAGCTGATGTTCTTCCACTGGAATTTTAATAACAGCAATTCTCCTCAAGCATCCAGGACTCTTTGCTGATCTTGATAACGGTGTGGTCTGGATGGTCTCTACTTGTTCTCTAATTTTTAAGTTTTCTAGTTTCTTAATCAATTCTTTGGGGATCGTTCCAAGTGCACCAATTACAATTGGTATCACTGTCACCTTCATGTTCCATCGATTTTTAGTTCTCTCGCTAGATATCTATTTATCTTTTTTCGCTTACTTCTATTCTATCTCTTTGGTATGCCTTATAGTAATTATTCTATTCCTTTGAGAGTTTTTCACGCTAGCGTTAACTCATGGTCTTCCACTGGAATTTGAATGATAGCAAGTCTCCTCAAGTCTCCAGGACACTTCTCAGTATTCTGGCTGATCTTAATAATGCTGTCGTTTGGATGGTCTCCTCTTGTCCTCATATTTTCAAGTCCTCCAGTCTCTTTATCAATCTTTTGGTGACTGTACCGTGTTCATCTATTACAATTTCAGGCTCCATATATTTTTTTGTAATTATTATTTACTCCTCTAGAGTTTTTCACATCAGTTTTAGCTGATGGTTTTTCACTGGAGTTTGAGGGACATCAAGTCTCCTCAAGTCTCCAGGACTCGTCTCAGTATTCTGGCCGTCCTCAGCAATGCTGTCGTTTGGATAGTCTCCACCCGTCCGCTAACTTCCAAGTCCTCCAGGCCCTTTAATAATCCTTTAGTTACTGTGCCTAACGCACCAATCACAATTGACACAGTCGTTACTTTCATGTTCCACAGTTTTTTCAATTCTCTAGCAAGGTCGAGGTACTTATCCTTCTTTTCACTTTCCTTCAGATTTATTCTGTGGTCCGCCGGGACAGCAAAGTCAACAATTCTGCAGATTCTCTTTCTTTTGTTGATTATTATGAGGTCTGGTCTTCTGGCCGGGATTAGGTGATCCGTTTGTATGTTAAAGTCCCATTGGAGTTTATACGAGTCATTTTCTAGGACAGGCGCCGGATTGTGCATATACCATTTGTTTGTATGGTCGAATTGAAATTTCCTGCACATTTTCCAGTGTATTACCTTGCCGACCCAGTCGTGTCTCGCCTTGTACTCCTTCTGTGCTAATTTGCTGCATTCGCTTATAATGTGATTGATCGTTTCGTCTCTGTCACCGCATGGCCTACATTTACTGTTTTGTTGCGTCTTATCTATTCTCGCTTTGATATGATTCGTTCTTATGGCGTTGTCCTGTGCTGCTATTAGGAGGGATTCTGTTTCTCTCTTAAGGTTTCCTTTTCTTAGCCAGGTCCAGGTTTTCTGGTGTGAGATGTTGTTTATTAGACGCTTAAAGCGGCCATAGAGTTGTTTTCCTTAATATCATTATTATTATTTCTCTCCTGGCAATTCTCCTCTCGGTATTTCACTGGAGTCTGAGTAACAGCAAGTCTACTTAGGTCTCTTGGACTCTTGAGAGTATTCTAGCCGATCTTAACCGTGCTGTAGTTTGGATAGACTCGATTCATCCTCCGATTTCCAACTTTTCCAGTACCCTTTCCATACCTTTGGGGATCTTTCCTTGTGCGCCATTTACAATTGTTATTACCGTCACCCTCATCTTCCACAACTTTCTTAGTTCTCTTGTATGGTGTAAGTATTTGTTTCCCTTTTGCTTTCTTAATTATTTGAAGGTGCAGTGGTTAAGGGCTCAAAGGTTTAAGTTAGTATGTTGGGTAAAATAAATGTTTTTTTTAATCATTAGACTGTGAATTTATTGACATACCAAGGCCTATGTAAAGATGATAAAAATTCTACATCAAATGAAAAATTCACTCCCCCATTCCGCCTTACTCTATTTATTTCTTGTTCAAGGAGTTACATCAACTAGACAACGTGGGGTAAAATAAAATAACCTCAGAATGGAGTCAGATACCAAATGGCAACACAGCTTGCCCTTAACCTCTGCCGGACCCCCAAAAGGACAAGATATTACTAATATTTCGGGGCTAGCAAAACAATACCCAACTACATTGAGATGACTCTAATTTTGCCGTTACTTCTTCAAATAAAAAATACCGCTTCATATCGTCCTTTTTATGAGACTGGTCTGGAGGTAGATTAAAAGAGATTAATAATGGGAGTGGTATTTTTTCTTAGACCATGTGTCAGGCGTTTTCCTTTTTACGATTGTTATTTCATCCTCATTTCTTTATTTCGAGCAATTTTTTTCAATACTCAGTGATGCGATACATTGGTGTACTTAACCACCATGTGAACCTTATTTTTCTCCACTCAAAAATAGATAGATAGATAGATAGATCCGCTGAGGGACACTCAAATTTCACTGAAAAATTTTCGATCATTATCGTTAATGTTCAACAGTAAATTAACGGCATTTACAAAGAAGGAGATTATGTTGAAAAATAAATACTAGACAAAAAATGCAAAATAAAATTACAGAGAGAGAGAGGAGGGAGAGGAAGAGAGAGAGAGAGAGAAAGAGAGGGGGGAGAGAGAAAGAGAGAGGCAAAAGAAAAGCAAAAGAATGAGTAAATGAAGGTAAATGAAAGGAACAGAAACAATAAGAAAGAGAAAAAGAGAAAAATGAAATAGAGAAGAAATAGTGAGAGTAGAATATCGCGTGAGAAAAATATAGAGAATTAGAGAGGGGTATAAAACACTTGTAAGGCTGAGAGAGAGAGAGGGGGGAGAGGGAGAGAGAGAGAGAGGCGATGATGGAAAGTAAAAGATAGATAAAAGAAACTGGGATCCAAGAAAAAAAAACAGATAGATTGATAGACTGATTGTTCTTAACGGCATAGCAACCCATTCAGGGTTATTTTATGACGAGATTTTAGAAAATCGCGTTCATTACACATTTACATTCTATATCGTTATTTAGTAAAGTTTGTTTTTTTTTCTCTCTTTTTGCACACGGTCCTATCGAATGCTAATAATTTTTAAATAAATCTATTTGATCCATTAATGGAGCCATAACACAGACAACGACCCCCCAATCAGAATGAACCTAGGAGTAATGCATATTCACCAACCCCTCCGCTCTGGCAGGATATGACACAAAGTCAATTTTTTAGCGGAATTTAACAGATTTGAATTCAGAGTTTTCCTTCTCCTAGACTAGTTGCCTTACCATGGCTGAACAACCTAGTCTGTCCTACTATTTACCCATAGCTGGAGGGAGAATAATTGGATTCATACCTTTCCCAAGGGTATTAGTGCTATGTGAAATGCAATCAGTCTCGTCCAGAACTTGAACTCGTGTCGCCGTGTCCATTTCCTACGACGATAACCCCATTACACCACGGGCACCTCCACATAGGAGTGATGGCAATGGTCTCGATTCAACACTCCATAGATCTCTAGCCTCTCCAAAAGATGCTGTTTAGTATCATACCAAGAACAACCCCTTTTTGGGAGGGATGTCTTACCCTTCTGCAGAGGATACAATCAGCATATTGTTAGCCTCTCCGATAGGGCGAAGCAAAAAGCGAGGGAGAGAAAAAGAGCAAGATTTTTAAAGGAGAAAAACTATCTTAACAGTGAATGGAAAAAGTTAAAATCTCGTTCTTGGGATAAAGTATTGCTTAAACATGATTCTTTTAGAATTGCATTATAATTTCTGACTTCAGTGTCAACCGATGGTTTTTCACTGGAGTCTCTGAGACAGCAATTTTCCTCAAGTCACCCAGAGCTCTTCTCAGTATTCTGACCGATCTCAACAATGCTGTAGTTTGGATGGTCTTGGCTCATCTTCAGATTCCTAACTAATCCAGCAAGGCTTTGGGGATCGTTCCTAGTCCTCTAATTAAAATTTGTATCACCGTCCCCTTTATGTTCCATAGTTTTTTTCGGTTCTCTGGCAAGGTCTAAGTACTTGCCGCTCTTTCCGTTTTCTTAGATTTTCACTCTATGGTCTGCCACTAGTTCACTCATTATTCCTCTTCAAATTCACCTCAGACACCGAGCTATAAAATCAGACCTTTTAGACTCAGGGATATCCGCTGCCTGATTTGTTTGTTTGTGTTTTATGGCATATCAACCTTTCTAGGTTATATAATGCCTAATCCATTTTTATACAAATAAACACTTCTGTTTCAAACAATTCAGTTTAGCATCAGTACACAGTTTAATTGACAAAAACATTTCTATTTCAAGCTATTCAGATTAGTCAAACAGTTCTAGTTAAACAATTCAGTTTAGTATAAGTATAGTTTTTGTTTACACGCAGTTAAATATCAAAACAGTTCTATTTCGAACAATTCAGTTTAGTTTACTGAGTGAACCAAACATTCGATTCGTGTGTGCCTACTTCCAATTGACTTCATATCAATCCTGACTTGATAAGAAGTCGAAAAATACTTTATCAATCCTCGACAGTGTTATATAACATATGCCATGGATTTTCGGTTCGTTCCCAGTGACCTCGTGTGCTTTGGCAAGCTGTCACATTTTGATTTGTAAACAGGACAGCACGATCAGGGCACTTAGGTCGAACAGGTGTGTGACCGGAAGGAAACCACGTGATGAGAACCACGCTGTCAGATTTGGACAGAGTGCAGAGAATCAGAGGCGAGTATGGGACATGCAGCCGATCAGGTCGTCTCTGACGAGCCTGCAAGAGGAAGAAAGTGTCGGCATCCCCTAGCTTCCAGTAGAAGATATGGGAAGAAGAAGTCCTCTCTCTGAGTTTATATGCCTCTCCAACCATCTCTCACACACCACAGAAACATCAAGCCTTTCGAGAATAAAGTGTGAGGGATATATTTTTATAAAGAAGTGTGTTCGTTTGTTCATTGAAGTTCGTAAATTATGTTTGATTATGTTTCCGCTTATATTTGTATTACGGCTATACAACAACAGGATACAGAGTTGAATGCCAAGATGAGGTGCACTTTTCACTTCTCTGAGCATACAGCTCCCAGCTATTCGCTAGACTGTCCCTTTTCCATAACTTCCTAGGGACATATTCAAAATATACTGTTTTAGTATGTATTTACCCAACGTCTCTTCTCCCCAACCCCGGAACAAGATGTGACATGAGGTTGATTTTAAAAACGAAGTGCATCTGTTAAGAATTCGGATTTTTCTTCTCTTAGATTGGTTGCGTAACCAAGGCTGAAGAACCCAGTATGCTCTACTATTTACCCATAGCTGAATGAAATATAGTACCAGTACCAACAATCCAATAGTTTCTAATCAATAGTCGATTTGACAAATCGTACGAATCTCATCCTAACTTTCTTGATATCCCTTCATGGTATTTCTCAAATTCTATTTAGCTTCTTCCTAAAAAAACAACCCTCAAGTGAAAAAATGCTCTTATAAGTGTTTCCGAATGGCATATGATCGTGAGTTCTTCAATTCCTATGTCAGTAAGTATCTCATCAGTCCTTGATAACCAGAAATGCATTACCCACCACCTAACTGTGCTCATAGACACTTCAGTCCCTATATGCAGTAAAACAACAAATATCATGATTTATTGGCAAGAAGGTTCAATATTTGCCCTTAGGAGAAAACATAATTAATAGGAAACATTATTCTAACCATGACCCATGTATGAGAAAATCATGTAGGCTTTTGTTTCTTTGCTAGGGAAAAGGCTTAGCCACTGGCAAAGATTATGTGGGAGATTGTGTAGCTGAATACTTCCTTTAGCTTATGCTCCCTGAATCTGTTTTAGTTTACATTCAGCAGAAATACTTCATTTTAGAATCTCAGACAAATGAACATCCCTATCTTTATTGTTTTTATATACTATGCAGCCTTACTTGGCTATCTGTTGAATACATTAAATCTCAGAAAATATGTGAAGTCTCATAAAGCAAAAAAATTGTAAAACATGACGTTATATTTCCCCAAACCCTCCACCATGAACAGAATATGACACAAGGTCAATATTTAAACAGAATTTGCATAATGGTAAGAGTGTTCGCCAATGGCCTGTGAGACCTAGATTCAATCCCAGGTCGAGTCATACCAAAGACTCAAAAAATGGTACTTGATGCCTCCTTGCTTAACACTCAGCATGATAAGGTACGTATCAAGGGTAAAATGGAACAATGCAGGGAAAGGAGTTGCATCCTTCCTTACACCTTGGTGTAGTAGCTATCGAAAAGGGAGACTTCAGGTCACCCTTGACTACAGTCGCTAACTTTACTTACTTTTATACTTGATTTAACCGGCTCATTGGTCTAGTGGGTAGAGTGTTCGCCAATGGTCCGGGAGACCTGGGTTCAATTCCAGGTTGAGTCATACCAAAGACTGTAAAAATGGTACTTGATAACTCCTTGCTTAACAATCAGCAATATAAGGTACGTATCAAGAGTAAAGTGGAGCAATCCAAGGAAAGGAGTAGCACCCTCCCTTACACCTCAGTGTAGTAGCTATTAAAAAGGGAGCCTTCTGGTCGCCCTCGACTACGGTTGCCAACTATACTTGATTTGAATTAGGAGTTTTCCTTCTGCTTGACTGGTAGTCATAGTAAAGGTTAAAAAGTCGAGTCTGCCGACTATTTACCCATAGCTGGTTGATAAGAAGAAATAGATTCATGACTTTTTCAAAGGCATTTGCACAAACTGAAATGCAAACAGCTTCATCCAAGATGTGAATTTTAGCTGCCATGTCCATTTCCTATAATTATAACATTTAAACCACACATACATCCATCTAAAAAGTAGTTACAAGCATAAAATGCCCCCAAAACACATAGAAAGTCCAAATATATTAATACATTTTGAATTTGTTGTGCAGCCTTGGTAACAAAATTAAGATTGACCCGACTGCATCAGTGGAAACAGAAACTCTATGTGAACATCTCATTTACAAAGAGAGATATTATTCAGGGAGATTGCATACTGTAGAACAATCCCAATGACTAAACAAATTGATTCCTCATTTCTTCGGCAAAGTTTACAGCAAAACATTGCTTAACTAAATTTGGCTTCTGGTGGTTTCTAGCTTTCTCCATTTATAAAGTCAGTTTGAAAAGGATGAAATATTATAAGGCAGCTGATGGCTATCCCTAAAGAGAATATTACAAAGTCTTTTATCCTTAACAAAAGGAACAGATACCATGCAATCCACACAAATTATCATGAGGAAAAGGCTGTTAGTGTTACATAGCCATGATATGGCTACGCGAAACGTATATAGAATGTTCATAACATACATACAAAGAACATAGGACTCTCGAAACACGAAAAACACTTACGACTTCTCAGTTCAGGTACGAAACTATTTATAACCTTTGAGTTTAAAGGTTCTTCGACATAAGGAGAGAGATACACATTCTTTCTATTCTGGATTTTCCATCTGCCCCCCCCCCCCATCTCGTGCGGCGCCCGTAGCGCGCAAATTCGTCTGGCCTCAGCGAATCCCGAAAGTTGACCCTTCTCGTTTGGTGTCTAGTTTTCAACTCTACTAACTGACTTTTTCAAATCTCCCGAAATCCTCTGCGTGCTTCCGATGCGTGACATCATTCGCACTCCCTAGCCCCGTTTCCCACCTCGGGTTTCTATTGTGACATCTCTGAGTAACACGTTAACTCCGCACGTGCTCGCGAACATCTGCGTTAATGTTGCACCTAAGTAACCCATGCACTGAGCCGAAAGGTTCTCAGCCTAACTAAACCCAAAGGCATAAAACAAAATCCCTCAGCCATTATATTACATTAGTACAGTGTTGTGCAAAAGTTATGAAAAGCTTTGAAATAAGATTTTATTTAAAATCATTTCATGATTTTTGCAACATTTTGTATAATCATAAGTAAGCAAAAGTAAAAGCATGTTTAGTCAAGGGTGACCAAAAGGCTCCTTTTTCAATTGCTACCACACCAAGGTATAGAGGAGGGTGTTATTAATTTCCCTAAATTGCTCCACTTGATCTGTACCTTATAATGCTGAGTGTTAAGCAAGGTGGCATAAGCTCTAAAATGGACAAAACAATGATAAATGTTATTAGGGTATGATTATGACATGGATTCCCTTGAGTCTCTCTCACCATCTATCCCTATTAGCAACTTTAGGCAGCATCTAGTGTCTATACAGAGTAAATGAATGTAAGTTTTTGCTTGTCACCCTAAAATGGTGTGTCCATGTGTAAGTGTTCATCAGAGAACATCATTTTTTTAAGTTCATCCTTACTTCTTCAGAATTTCCCACCATTTCGTGATTGTCTTACTTGGATAGGTTGCAAGATAGGAGGTAAGTGGCTGTACAGTAGCTCTTTTGTAGGGAGCTGCTTCCAGGATTTGTTCAAAATAGATGCTTGTATAGTTCCAATCTAGATTTTTCTCCAGAGTCCATGTAGTGCAACTATACAATAGTAGTGACACTGCTTCTGCTTGGAAGAATACCTGTTTTGATAATTTGAAAAATTTGATTTCCATATGATCATTAACCATCAATAGCAGTCCATACTTTTCCTATGTTTAAGTTGACATTACTTTCAATCGATGAAATATTGCTACCAAGGTATATGAATGGGTCTACTAATTTTAGAGGCTTGCCATTTAATGAGGAGATAGCATCATCTTGATTAAAACCCATGACCTCTGTTTTATCTGAGTTGACATCGAGACCAATGCCTCATGCTGCCTGCTCAAGGCTCTGCAGCAGAGATTTGGCTTGAGCAGGAGTATCAGGTGGAAATACAAGATCATCAGCTTCTTGGTTGAGATATATGAGGTTCATTCAAAAATAAAGTTAATTTGGGCAAAGGTGTTTACAGTAGAAAGAAATGTTTATGTTATATAATTGCTGAGGGATTTCGTTTTATATATCTTGCCTTTCGGTTTAATTAGGCTGAAAACCTTTCACTTAGCACATGGGTTAGTTAGGTGCAATATTAATGCAGGTGTTCACGTGCGTGCGGAGAGGATGTGTCATTCAGAGATGTCAAAATGAAAATCCCAGATAGGAATTGAGACCAGGGTATTTGGGTGACATCACGCACCGGAAGTGTGGGCTTAAATTTGAGAAAAGCAGTTAGTTGAGTTCCCGCCTCAGAAGAAGGTTGACTTTCAGAGCTGGGCAAGGCCAGACGACTTTGTGCGCTACAGGCACTGCACGTTGGTTGGGTTGAAAGCTAAAGATGTAAAAGCAGTCAGCATAGAAAGATTGTGTCACTCTCTCCTCATGTTGAAAAACCTTTAAACTCAAAAAGGTGAATAAAAGTTTCGCACCTGAACCAATTTCGTAAAGTTTCGTGTTTTTAGATTCCCTATGTCTATTTCACACATCTGAATATTATGGGTATGTTACATTTACAATTCCACTGCTTTCAAGGAAATTAATTGCAATGAGTCCTTTCATGTACCACAAGACTGTCAGCATCACTTTCTTTACTGACTGCTGCACCCATAACTTTTGCTTTACCAGAGAGTCTGTGAGTTTCAAGAATGGATTCCTTTTTAAACTCAGGTTTGTAGTGGTAAACCCATGATTAACTCATTCAAACACATTTTCTTACTAAACCATGCTTAGCTGTACAAATCACACATACTTCTGTAAATTTCTCAGCCTCCATAAATCTGACAACAGACTGCTGTTCAAGCCTGGAGCACTCTGTTTGATTTACCACCATTTAAAATAGCCTCAAAATATTTTTTTCTGTGAGACCGAAATAAATTTTGTAATAAACCATGCAGAGTTTTAATAATTCTAAAAAAAAAATTAATTTTGCCTTTTTTCAAAAAAAAAAATCCTTATTTATTGAATCATCTTCATCTTAAAAGCCTTTAGTTTGTAAGCTTTTTGAGAATGACAAATACTTAATGTATCTCTTAGTGTTTTATTCAAGATAAATGTTAATCTATCAATTAATAACTCACAACTTAAAGTGTTACAATCTTTTTGATCAGTAAGTAAGTGTTGGCAAATCACCAACATATACTTCATGATCAAAAGATTGTGAAATTTCTGTAATGCGGATGATTTTTTTTCTTTTCTTTTCTCTCTTTTTTGAATTTTTAAGAAATATTGTTGCATTTATTTCCCCAACCCCTTCACTACAAGCAGAATGCAACAAAAAGTCAATTTTTATGTAGAGTGCAACAGGTTTTAATTTGGAGTTTTCATTCTCAGAAATTGGTTGTCATACCAAGGTTAAAGATATCAACCTGACCAACTATTTACCCCTTATTTGATGGGAATATCTGGATTCATACTATTCCAATTAACATTAATGTTATGTGAAATTCAAACAGCCTCATCCATGATTTGAATTTGATTTACCTAGTTCATTTCCTATGATGATATCACTTGCACTATTCGATAGTATTTTTGTATAGATCATCATCATCATCATCATCATGTCGTGCCGCTAGCATAGATATCCCTGACCCTCTCTCGCTACTTCTCCTTATCGTTCATCACCTCAGGCAGGTCTTCAGGGCTACATCCTATATCCTCACATAGCTGCTGAATGTATGTTCGAGCTGGTCGTCCTGCTTTTGCCCGGCCATATGTGGGAGTCCATAGGAGTACATCACTTATGAGCTCATCCCTGCTTCTCCAGCTGTGTCCTGCATGTCTGGTTCGTCTAACTTGGATAGTTTTCGTGATGGGAGGCAGGTGGCTGTATAGTTTGTGCCTTGTGGGGTGTTGCCACCAGGACTTGTTCAATATTGCTCGCAGCATTCTTGTGTAATTGCTGTCTAGCTTCTTCTCCAGCCGTTTAGTTAGTGTCCAAGTAGTGCATCCATACAGCTGTATTAATACAACCGCTGTTAGTTTAAAAAAAGGTAAATATTTCTTTTAAATATTAACCTATAAAATTGTTAATATTGAAAGCACTAATTCAATAAAGTTAAATAAACCACATTTTTTTTCTTTATATTGACCTTTAAGTTTCCTAACAATACCTCTCACTGACTTTGTCTACATAGAGAAAAATTCCAAGTCTTTGACAATTCAGGTGAGCGTTCCATTCCATCACAATGTAGACCAATTAGTCTCTTGAGACTCATTAGTAAACTGTTTGAGTCAATCATTAACAAGCATGTCCTTCACCGTCTTAACAAAACTAATCTTCTCAACCTTTACAGCTACTCTGTTCACGATCATTGATCATAGGTTTAGTTAAGCAATTGATTGCAGCTTTGATGCCTATACCCAAGGTACCTCCATGGTATTCAATAAGGTATGCATAAAGGATTGCATCACAATCTTCTCAGTAATATGTCACTAATCCTCCCTATCGACTGCTGCTCTACTTACAGTCATTCATTGTAGGTTTAGTAGAAGACATGATTGCAAATTTGATGTTCATGCTTTCAACATCTTCATGGCATTTGATGAGGTTGGGCATTTTGGATTGCATCACAAACTTACCAGTTACATGGTAAAGTTCATTAAAGTTGTCATCAAGCAACAGAGTTCTAAGATAAATGATATTATTCATATTTTTGTTCGTGATTTTGTTCCAACATTGTTTTCCTGAGATTTAAGATCTCTCATCAATTTTTACCTTGATGATGGAATATTTTATTGTCATCATTACAAAAGACTCAAAAATTTGAACATGGCTTCTGAACATTCTTTTTGTCTGAATAATGATATAATACAAGATTGTTTTTGGTCCTAGATTGTTTTGCCTTCTGAAAAGTGTTATCAGATCCATCATCTACATCTACCCTAATGTTAGAATATTTTATTGCCATACAAAAGTCAATCTATGATGTAATCGTTATTGTCATTGAAAATGGACCTTGCAACATGAGTTCAAACCCTGGACAAGACTGACTGTATTTCACATGGCACTAATACCCTTGCAAAAGCTATGAATCTAATAATTCTTCCTCCAGCTATAGGTAAATAGTAGGGCTGACCGGTTTCTTTAGCCTCAGTTAGGCAACCAGTCTAAGAGAAGGAAAACTCTGAATTCAAACCTCTTAAACTTTGCTTAAAAATTGACCTGTTTTTGCAGCTTGCCAGTGCGGAGGGGTTGGGTAAATATATACTTACAAAAGTCTCAAACATTTGAACATAGCTTCTGATCTCCTCATCTGAATAATGATATCATACAAGATTATTTTTTGCCCCACATTTTTTAATCTTCTCCAGAAGATCAATCATTAACATTTACCCTGATTAGTTGTCTAAATTTCTGAGACAAAGCTTGATGATTTTTATCATTAAGGGTTTTTGGACTATTGTCTTCATTTTTATTGTTATTTCCACAACGTTTCGGATGATATGTCCTCCGGCCTTCTTCAGGTGTTTGTCGAACTCAGGAACCTTCATGGAATTTTGAACTGCGTCCTTTATTGAATCCAGGGGGTCGCCTGTTCTGATTCCGTTTGTCATAACCGGGTACAAGCGTTAAGTATTCCTGTATTGTTACTCGCCTGCAGTATGGATTGAACCTGCAACCTTCAGATGATTGTCTCCTTAGAAGCTTAGGAAACCAATGCCTATAACCATTATGCTATGTGTCCTGTTGGACAATAGTAAAGTACCTATAAGTGTCCCATCTATAACTCCCATAGAACTGTTTAAAGATTATTCATATTTGATGCGATTGTGCACTAAAAACCCTTAAGAAACAACTACACCAGGAATGTAAATATAATGAATGTAATTCTCTAACATGTAAGCATAAAATAACTCAAGACAGTTTGACATCCAATTAAAATCAATCATTCTTCATAGAGAAGACTTTTTAACTGTTTTCAACTTATTGTATTTTATCTATTAATTCTCATGTAAACAAAACATTGTGTTGGATTTTTTTGTCAAATTCACATCCCATTTCTTGAAATTTCCTATTTCTTTTAAATATTACTGTATTCATGACAATATATGACAAATATTACTAATTTTATTTCTTGTTCATGTAATTTTGGGGTTTTCCTAGAGAAGAAGTAATATTAAGTCAGAAGGCAAAAATGGTCCGGATAAGAATTGTGGGTAAGTAGAGCCTTAAATGAAAGCCACATGAGCAGGGAGGGGAAGAATCTAACAGAAAGACAGACAGACAGACAGACAGATCTGCTGGCAGTCTATTTGTCTCTGCCATAGCTGCAGGCTGGACTGCTTATTTGACATTTTCAAGAGGTCTCCCAGAATAAACTGTATAAGTAACTGGATATTGTGTTGATCCTCTGGCTAGTATATCTTGCATGGTTGGCATTGTTCCCTCAACCACACACCCCAACTCCCTATCCCTACCCAATATCACTCTACAACTCCTCCCTTTCCCCTGTTCTTTATGCCCCTACCACCACATTTTTTAAGGCAATGGGCATTCAAAATCTAAGATGTTTATTTACACTCTTGTATTTTAGATAAAAAATCCTCACCAAAACTTGGCCTTTTGTCATACTAAGCTATGTTTGGTAAATAAGCTTTGTTTGCATTCAGTTTTACCTATGGGGATACTGAATATCGAATTTTTATTAAGTAAAGTTTAGTCAGGCAAAAGGACATAATTTCAGAGTACTTTAAGATAGTGATACTTACAACTGGATTAAAGATTCTTTTAATTTTTGCATGCATTAAGATATAAATACATATACATATATCATCATAATCATCATCATGTCTGGCCACTAGCACGGATATCCCTGACCCTCTCTCGCCACTTTTCCCTATCGTTCATCACCTCTGGCAGGTCTTCAGGGCTACATCCCGCATCCTCACATAGCTGCTGTATGTATGTTCGAGCTGGTTGTCCTGCTTTTGCCCGGCCATATGTGGGGGTCCATAGGAGTACATCACTTATGAGCTCATATACATGCATAGATAGTTGTTTTTTAATGGCATATAAAGCATCATTGGCTATTTATAGCCAAAGCCATCTTCAATGAGGAACAGCAGTGGTACTATTTCACTATTAGCGGGGGCAGGGGAGTAAAAGGGTTCATAAACTTCCAAAGGGTCCTCATCTGAAAAAGAATAGAATAGCCTGATAGGAGTTTGAACTTAGTTACTATGATGAAGCTGTCCACTACATTACCCACTCAACCTTGGAGGCTCCCTACATACGAGATTCATTGAATAAGTTTCCAGACTTTTTTCATATGGGCACTTTTATTGATAGTACACCCATGAAACTCTAGTCCCCTTCGAAGTAATCTCCCTCGGCTGCAATGCACTTGTTGTACCGTTCCAACAATTTCTCAAAGGCCCCATGGAAGTCTTTTTGTGTGAGCGTGTCAATGACCTTCATCACGGCTTCTTTCATCTCCTCAATTATCTCATTACGACAGCCTTTGAGCTTAGGAAATAAGCAAAAGTCACAGGGGGGAGCAAGGTCTGGACTCTTGGGAGGCTGAGGAACTGTCTTGATGCTCATCTTGGTCAAATAGTCTGTGACAAGGATGGACTTGTGGACTGGTGCATTGTTCTGGTGGAAATGCCACTGACTCGATTTGAAGAGAGCTGGTTTCTTCCCTAGGAATCTCTCCCTGAACTCCCTTAAAACCTCAACATAGTAACCCTTACCCTAAGCCTTTGGCCAATCAACTCTGGTGTATTGACTTCCTTACTCCTCCCACACCTCTAATAATCCCTCACAGACTTCCTGCCTTCCTTGAATCTCCTATGCCACTCAAAAACTGATGCTCGATTCATGCAAGATGCTCCAAAACACTCTGAAGCATTCCATACGTTTCTGTGGCATTTTTCCCAAATTTAAAACAGAATTTTATGGCATATCATTCTTCTAAAGTGTCCTCATGTCCAGAGTGCATTTTTGACAATCAAGCTTTAGTAGGGTGTATTCCAATTGCTGTTGTAGCTGTTCATTTGAACCTGAAATCATAGAAAAATGGTCAGTCATCTCATAAGATGTATAGCAATAACAATCTTATTTTCAAGAGTCTATGATAATTTTAAATGCTTGTACAGAAAAATCTGGAAACTTATTGAAAGCACCACACATATATATATATATATATATATATATATATAAGATGGAATACTTGTGCTTTAATCAGAATCAAAAAGGAGACATATTCACAGAAAAAGGTGGTTCTCTGAAACTAATGTACAAGTTCACTTACCTCAAAAGCAACATCTCATCAATGGAAAATTACATCAATACACCACTAGACATGGACAGCTTTTGATAGACTATTGGTCATATGGAGGTCAGACTTGTCCGATAAAATAAAACGCAATTTTTTTTCAAGTATTGGTCATGTCCATACTACTATATAGATGCACCACAAGGTTGCTGACAAAGCATATAGAGAAAAAGGTTGACAGCAACAGTACAAGAATGCAGCGAGCTGTATTGAACAAAACCTGGAAGCCACATCCCACAAAGCAGCAACTATACCACCACCTGCCTCCCATCTCTAAAACCATTCAAATTAGATGAACAAGACATGCTGGACACTGCTGGAAAAAGTAAGGATGAACTCATAAGCAACGTTCTCCTCTGTATTCATACAAGCAAGTGTTGGCCAACCAGCAAGAACTTATCTACAGCAGCTCTCTGCAGACACAGGAGATAACCTACAAGACCTGCTGGAAGAGATGGATGATAAAGACAAGTGGTGAGAGAGAGTCAGGGAAATCCACGATAGTGGCACATGGAGCTATATGTAAAAACATAGATATATATGTAGTATATATTTCTATATGCATTTGTATATAAACATATATACATATACACACACATTTTATTCACACATACACATGCACTCACACACACACACACACACACACATATATATATAAATGAAAATAAAAAATATGTATATATAAACATACATGTACACACACACACACACACACACACATATATATATATATATATATCAATACAAATTTCATTGAACATAATAGACATTTTCTGTCTACATATTTTCTTCTGGATCTGTTCGTATTGCCGTATTGCTTTTATCATATTCGGTGGGAATTGATTGATGTATTTTCCATAATTGCATATATCCCAAGTACTTTCTGCCCGACTTTGGGCCATCATCAGGGGAGGATCTATTACAAAAGTGATGTAACTTTTGTTTTTGCATTACTACTATGTAAGAGCGTCTTAACTGTTGGAGAGTATAGTGTTTGCTTTTAAATGTTTTTCTATAATTAGTGTCAGTAGCTAAAGACATTTAAATACATTACCACTGGTTTGAAAATTAATTCTGTTAAGTGTCGGTTGCATGTTTCTAATATGTAGTACTTCTAGAATCAGTAGTTTTTGTTCATTGTTTTGGTGTTCTAATATTGTTGTGTTGTCGGTGAGAATTTTTTGTAATTCTGTTGTTGGGCATGAATGTTTATTTAAATGCTGTGCTATTGAACTTGTATCAGAAAGGTGCATTGTAATTCTCCTTGATAAAGTAGTTGACGTTAAACCAACATATATATCATGATTATCAGAGATACAATCTCCTAAAGGACATTTAAATTGATATATAACGTCGGTTTTTTGCAAAACCCCAATTAAAGGAGAGGAATTATTTTTAATGACTTAGTTGGAGGTTTTAAATCTATTATAATATATAATAAGTTTTATGTTTTTATTAGGATCAGTTAGGAGTATGTTTCTATGAATCAATGTTTTTAATATTTTTTCATCTGCTTTATAGAGCATTTGGTTATGGTAATATATATATATATATATATGTACATCAGTGCATATTTGATTAAACAATATAGACAATATAGACATTTTTTGTCTACATATTTTTGTATCTATTCTTTTATATTGCCAGATCAATTTTATAATATCTGGGGGTGCCCGTGGTGTAATGGTTATTGTCGTAGGAAATGGACATGGCGAAACGAGTTCAAATCATGGACAAGACTGATTGCATTTCACATAGCACTAATACCCTTGGGAAAGGTATGAATCCAATTATTCTCCCTCCAGCTATGGGTGAATAGTAGGGCAGACCAGGTTCTTCAGCTTCGGTGAGGCAACTAGTCTAGGAGAAGGAAAGCTCTGAATTCAAACCTGCTAAACTCCGCTTAAAAAATTGACCTTGTGTCATATCCTGACAGAGCGGAGGGGTTGGTAAATATGATATGATAATATCTGGGGGCAATTGGTTAATAAACCTTCTATAATTAATTGGTTCCCTAGTACTTTCTGCCTGATTTTGAGCCATCATCATGGGTTGTATATATTGCAAAAGAGATGTAACCTTTACATGTATATAACTACTTTGTAAGAATTTAGCATTTTTTGTTTATACTGGTGTAATGTGGTAAAGTTTATTTTTAAGTTTGATTCTATAAATGGCAGCAAAGGTTATATCTCTTCTGTAATATACACATCTCCTGATGATAGTCCAAGATCAGGCAGAAAGTATATGGGAGCCAATAAATTATGGAAGGTTAACCGGGACATTGGCCCAGCGGTTAGAGTGTTCGCCAATGGCCCGGGAGACCTGGGTTCAATCCCAGGTCGAGTCATACCAAAGACTTTAAAAATGGTACTTGATACCACCTTGCTTAACACTCAGCATTATAAGGTATGGTTCAAGGGTAAAGTGGAGTAATCCTGGGAATGGAGTAGCGCCCTCCCCTACACCTTGGTGTAGTAGCTATTGAAAAGGGAGCCTTCGGGTCACCCTCGACTATGGTCGCTAACTTTACTTTTTAATTAACCAATTCCTGCCGGATAACATATAATCAATATGGCAACTTGAAAGGATAAATACAAAAATATGTAGAAAAAAATGTCTATATTGTTTCATTGAATATATATTAAGAAAGAAATGCTGTATCAATACACATATATGTGCATGTATACATAAATTGAACTCTCTAATCACTCTCAACGTATATGTAAATGTATACACATTAAAATAAACTCTCTCTCATCACTCTCAACATATATATATAAGTACACATATATAAAATATTAAGTCTCTTGTCACTCTCAACATATATACATATATATATATATATACATGTACACATTTATAAAAAACGAACTCTCTTATCACTTTCAACAAATACGAGAATCATTAAATAAGTTTCCAGACTTTTTTCGTATGGGCACTTTTATTGATAGTACACTCATGAAACTCAAGTCCCCTTCAAAGTAATCTCCCCCCCCACCTCTCATCATCCCTCACAGACTCCCTGCCTTCCTTGGATCTCTTATGCCACTCAAAAACTGATGCTCGATTCATGCAAGATGGTTGAAAAGCAAAATGTTTCTGTGGCATTTTTTCCAAGTTTAAAACAGAATTTTATTGCATATTGTTCTTCTAAAGTGTCCTCACGTCCAGATTGCATTTTTGAAATTCACCAGCTGTGACAATTAGGCTTTAGTAGGGTGTATTCCAATTGCTGCTGTATCTGTTCATTTAAACATGACATCATAAACATTGGTCAGTCATCTCATAAGATGTATAGCAATAACATATTGAATTTTCAAAAGTCTACGACGATTTTAAATGCCCATACGAAAAAAGTCTGGAAACTTATTGTATGCACCTCATATATATATATGTATACATATATATAAAATGAACTTGGTTGTCACTCACAACATATATATTTATGTATATATATAAAAATGAAATCTTTTATCATCTCAACAAATATATATATATGTATAAATATAGATAAAATGAACTCCCTTATCACTCTCAACATATATGTACATGTATACATATATATAAAATGAACTCTCTTATCACTCATAACATATAAAGCTTTACAGTTATAGATGTGAACTAGTTGACTACTAACACTGGGGATTTGTTTATATTGAAGAAAGCCAATGTAGAACCAGCTAAACTTTTTGGATAAGCCAACAACAGAAGAATGGGGAACCAATGTACCCCAGATTCTCCAAAACAACACTCGTGACTTTTAGTTCAAAGTTTCCATCTGCTCGACTGGTTGCCTAACCAATGCAAAAAATCCTAGTCTGCCCAACTATTTACCTATAACTCGAGGAAAATAAAAAGGGTTCATGCATGTCTCAATGACCGTGGCATGAAGTGAAATACAAAAAGCTTCATTGATCATTTGAACTTGCCTCATTAAGTCCAGTTCTTTATAACTATAAAGAACATTTATAAAAGTTAATTATCTTCTAAGAACAAGAATTTTAATAATTTCTTTAGGAGTATTCTACTATCAAGATAGATATCATTAGGTGTTATTTATTGCCAAACTCTACAGCATTGAAACTCTGTTAACTGAAACAAGAATTGCAACACTTCTGTAATGAAATTAGAATGCTGGAATAGATATATATATTTATCAAATCTCCACACTGGAAGGATGTGGCACAAGGTCAATTTTTAAGTAGATTTTAACTGGTTTGAACTCAGAGTTTTTCTTCTTCTTTAAACTGGTTTGTCCAAGATTTTACTTCTATGACAATGATAATTACCGCATAACTACTTCCTTTCGTGAATACATGCAAGAGAGCTATTTTTTGACCACTGCATATTCATATCATCAGTAACAGAGTTTCAAAGCTATAGAGTTTTAGCAATAAATATTATCTAACTATATCCCTCTCTACTGAATAATCTCCCATTAAAAATGATAAAGAACTTGTATCTTTTGTTTAGAAGAAAATTAACATTTAATGAATAATTTGTGAGACTATTCTTATTCATTGGTGATACTATATATATATATATATCATCATCATTATCATATTGTGCTGCTTGCACG
Source organism: Sepioteuthis lessoniana (assembly GCA_963585895.1). Classification (NCBI taxonomy): domain Eukaryota; kingdom Metazoa; phylum Mollusca; class Cephalopoda; order Myopsida; family Loliginidae; genus Sepioteuthis; species Sepioteuthis lessoniana. The sequence continues at coordinate 8,890,807 of OY757928.1, read as the reverse complement.
GATATCCCTGACCCTCTCACACCACTTTTCCCTATCATTCATCACCTCAGGCAGGTCTTCAGGGCTACATCCCGTATCCTCACATAACTGCTGTATGTATGTTCTAGCTGGTTGTCCTGCTTTTGCTTGGCCATATGTGGGGGTCCATAGAAGTACATCACTTATGAGCTCGTCTCTGCTTCTCCAGCAGTGTCCTGCATATCTGGTTTGTCTAACTTGGATAGTTTTCATGATGGGATGTTGAAAAGATAGATTTGTAGTGAATCTGACCGTATGATAGAAATATGAGGAAAGTTGGATACATCAAACTCTTAACTTAGATTTAGATGTGTGATATTTTGTTCGGGTTTTATTTCATCTTCTCAAACTTCAAGACTCTTGAAGATGAATGAAATATCACACATCTAAATCTGCGTTAAGTGTTTGATTCATCCAACTTTCCACATATTTCTATCATATATATATATATATATATATATATATATATATATGTATTTGCTTAAACAATATAGATATTTTTTGTCTACATATTTTTTTATTTATCCTTTCACATTCCCATGTTGATGTTATGATATCCAGCCAGTTAATATTGGTTAATAAACCTTCCATAATTAATTCATTCCCTCGTATTTTCCGCCCAATCTTGGGCTATCATCAGGAGTAAGTGTATATTCCAAAAGTATTTAGGAACCAATTAATTATGGAAGGTTTATGAACCAATTCCAGCCAGGTATCATAACATTGATACAGAAACTTGAAAGGATAAATACAAAATTATATAGACAAAAAATGTCTATATTTTTTAATCAAATATGTATTAATGAAGAAATACGGCCCAAATACACACACACATACACACACACACACACACACACACACACACACACACACACACACACACACACACATATAGGGGGTGTCCTCATTGTGGAATGGTTAAAGCGATGGACTGCGGAATCTTAGCAAGTGAGTTTGTACTCCAGTCACACTATTATGTTCACTTTCAGGTAAATACCCTTGGGAAAGGTAGGAACCCCTTTATCCTCCCAGCTATGGGTTAAATAGCACCACTACTGTTCTTCTAGGAGAATGGCTTTGGCATTAAATAACCTACAAAGGTTGATAAGCCATTAAACAAAGAAACCAAACCAAACATATATATATGTATATATATATATATATATGTGTGTGTGTGTGTGTGTGTGGTGTCGCCAATAATTAAGAATACTCTAACAACTTTTCATCAAATGTTAATTAAATCTTATACAGGTATAGGACTAGTTTATCTAGCTATATGTGGGAAATCAAAAAGAAGCAAGGAATAGGTCCTATATTAAAATGGGAAATAATAAATAAATGCCGAAAATATAAGACCTACGTGTGGAGGAAAAGTTAACTATAGCTTCTTATAATGACCCCAATGAATTGCTCAATCAGAGAATTACAATTTTAAATGTTTGCAGGCATAAAAAAAAGCCTGACTCCTATGCAGATAGAATGTGGGCTTGGGATTTTCTTTGGTTACTTTTATGCTAATTTTTTATTCTTTCATGCAGCCATTTTAATAATAAAATGTTGTTTGGGCAAACCCTCTTTAGTTAGAATTATCCTGAAGATCCATTAAGTGAAACCTGGGGAGGTACATTTTTGCTCTTTTAGGTATTATATATATATATATATATATATATATATATATATATATATATATATATATATATAATCAGATCTGAAAAATAGATGTAATAGCCTTCTAAGTAAACAATGTAAGAATTAGCTGCATTTGCTTCTGCCATCAATCTTGATGTTTTTACTTTATATTTGTACAATAATTCCCAAGCTTATTGCTTTAAACATTCTATAATATCAAGAGATTTGTTGCTATTATTGAAAGCTTTCAGTGGCATTAACATGTGTCCTTCCTTAAAACATTTCAAAAAAACATTAGATATTTTGCTTTTATGTTTTTTTTTAATATTTTTATCTATTTTTTTATTCATTAAGATTTTAAAAAAGACATCTCAAATATTCTCTGAAACCTATGTGAGAACAATACCAGAAAAAAAGTTAACACCTTTTTTTTTTGTTTTTCTTTTTTTGTTTTTTGTTGTTGTTTTTTTCATGATACTGTTTAAATATCAAGTGATCATTTTTTAAAGAATAATTCCAAAATCTGCCTCTCATCAGTGTCAAAATTTTGATTTTTCTTTTCCTTTTCTTTATTTACAATTTTCTAATTTCCTCCCCCCCCCTCTGTTTTTCTCAATTGTTTACATCTGTAACATATGGAAATCACCGGTTCCTGCTTTGTCTGTAAAGCTGCATTATAATGATTAAGATACGGATACAATTACAGACATGGACAGACAAACAGACTGACTCACAGGAAATGGCTATGGCGTAAGAGTTATTGTCATAAATAAATGGATTTAATGAGCTGAGTTCATATCGAGTCCAGGACAGTTTTCATTTCACTTCATACAAATGCCCTTGGGAAAATATGAATCTTTCTCCAAGTATTGGTAAATAGTAAGGTAGACTCTGTTAACTTTATTAGGCAACCAGTCTACAAAAACGAAAATTCTAAATTCAAACCAGGTTCAATCTGCTAAAAAATTGACCTTGTGTCACACATCCTGCCTTTGGTGGAAGGGTTGGCTAAATGCAAACAACTCTAAAAAATTGACCTTGTGTCACACATCCTGCCTTTGGTGGAGGGGTTGGCTAAATGCAAACAACTCTAAAAAATTGACCTTGTGTCACACATCCTGCCTTTGGTGGAGGGGTTGGCTAAATGCAAACAACTCTAAAAAATTGACCTTGTGTCACACATCCTGCCTTTGGTGGAGGGGTTGGTTAAATGCAAACAACTCTAAAAAATTGACCTTGTGTCACACATCCTGCCTTTGGTGGAGGGGTTGGCTAAATGCAAACAACTCTAAAAAATTGACCTTGTGTCACACATCCTGCCTTTGGTGGAGGGGTTGGCTAAATGCAAACAACTCTAAAAAATTGACCTTGTGTCACACATCCTGCCTTTGGTGGAGGGGTTGGCTAAATGCAAACAACTCTAAAAAATTGACCTTGTGTCACACATCCTGCCTTTGGTGGAGGGGTTGGCTAAATGCAAACAACTCTAAAAAATTGACCTTGTGTCACACATCCTGCCTTTGGTGGAGGGGTTGGCTAAATGCATACTACTCTAAAGAAATATCCTGTGGTTGTAACCAAACAAAAGGTCACTGAATAAGAAATAATCAAAATGACCATTGGAAATGAAATGGAAATCTTTATAACAGCAAAATACAATACTCACCGGCAGTGTGAAGAAACTACCCACTGCTCTTGGTGACTACTTAGTCTGCTTTATTACCCTCCTCATAATTGAATCCAACATATTTATGAGGAATAGAACATACCTATTAATGTTCCATGGTAGGGTATATAACACATGTATCAAATAAAACAACTAGCATGCTTCATATGGTATAATGGTTTTTGATCTTTGTCAGCAGAAAATTGTTATAGAATTCAGTCATCAATGGGTGCCTCCTACTTAGGCCCAAGTAAGTTTAGATTAATAAATAAGAACTCGTGATAATTACTGACTTGGTATGGTTTAATTTAGTTTAGTTTGGTTTTGGTTTTGGTTTGGTTTGGTTTGGTTTGGTTTTATGGCATATCTACCATTGTAGCTTATTTAATGCCAAATCCAATTTATTCATATATATTAGCTATATTCTATTTGTAAACATAAATCAACAAAGTTAAATGGTTTCAATTATTGCTATGTATCACTAACAATTAAATTAATCATTAGTCATTTGTTTAAACATAGTTAGATGAAACAGTTCTATTTTAAACAATTCAATTAATCATAAGTCATTTGTTTGCACTCAGTTTAAATGTCAAACAGTTCTATTTGACCTATCAGGCGGTACCACTTCAGGCCAGAGTGGACCTGGGAGCAATGCCAATGAAGGGGTACTCCACATTTCCTAAAGCTCCAGTATAACTGAAGCCTCACCATCAGATTCTTTAAAGTCAAAATCAGTACACTCTGCAGAGATGCAGTCAGTGTATCCGACAGCCCCAACCAACTGAGCTGGACTTTGTGTGGTTTGTATCTGTTTGTATGATGAAATATCCTAAGATGGTAGAGTCCAGGTTTTTTTTATCTTTTAAGCGTATGACAGGGGTATCACAATATCATTGTAATGATACACTAAATTTTGTTATACACACATAAACAAAATTTTTGCTATGAAATCTACAAATATTTTGTACAAATTTACTGAATAAAAACTCCTTTGGGATTGAACTCACTACCAAGTTGCTTTTATCATTATGATTTAGTAACTTTTATAGAAAAACAAAACCTACCTTATAAACATATAAATTGATCTTGTATAATAAAAATTATTTTGTCATATTAAGATAAAATTCAAAGAAATTAAACAAAGTAACTTTAGTCGTGTTAATTATACAAGGTCATTTTTTTTTGGCACAAGTAAATAATTAAATGGAAAAACTGTACAACTTGGACATATTAATATACAGAAATTCATAGATGCAAAATCTGAAAAAACAAAATAAAAACAAAATGAAAGATATTTATTTATCAAGCCTTCTGCATAAGCAGGGTGTGACACAAGGCCAATTTTTAGCAGAGTTCAACAGGTTTGAATAGAGATTTTTCTTTCTCTTAGATTGGTTGCCATACCAAGATTTAAGAGTTCAGTCTGCCCTACTATTTACCAATAGCTGGAGGTAGAATAATTTGATTTATACTTTTCTCAGATGTGTTAGCAATATGTGAAATGTAAACAGCCTAGTCCAGATTTTGAACTCAGTTCAATGTTTCCTTTTCTTGTGGTGATTACTATTATACCATGAGCAACTCCAAAATGAAAGATATCATGGTTACAATTAGAGAATTCCCCAAAAGCAATCATTTAGTTTATTAATCTTTCATTCTTTATTTCTTTATTTTGTTTAAATGGCATATCAATCTTCTTGGGTTATTTAGTGCCAAATCCATCCTTGTAGAAGAACAGTTGTGACATAATGTAACCCATTGCTGGATACAGTTTATTATTTTAAGTAAGAATTTTAATTTTCTTTTTTTTGTAATTACTTTAATCGGACAAGATTTGTACTACGTTTATCATTTCCTGCTATTTTCCTGACAAAGTCATATTTTCTTCCAGCAGAACTTTTTTTTTTATCTTCCTCACAAAAGAACTTTTCAAAGTATTCTTTTCAGTTGTCCATGGAATTGAATTTTCTTTTATTTTTGAACATTCTCTTAACACCATTATAACTAATAATCCAAATACACAATAACTGCCAAATACAGTGAGCTAGTAAAAATTATCAGGCAAGAATTAACAATTATTGCTTGGTTGCATGCAATCTAGTTGGGCAGTCTAGGTTCTTTAGACTTAGTTAGCCAACCAGTCTAGGAGAAGGACTACTCTTAATTTATTTGACCATTTGAGAAAAGGTCAACGGGGTTCTTTAATTTTAGCAAGGCAACCAATCTAGAAAAAGGAAAACTAAATTCCAACCCAACCTGGAAAGAGGGCATACTGGGTTCTTTAGAAAAATCTGAATTCAGACCAGGTTTACTCTACTTAAAAATTGACCTTATGTTTCATCCTTCTCATGGCAGAAAAGTTAGGTAGATATATACAAGCTAACTAGTACTATACAGCAGTAATAATAAATACTTCACTTAATTTTGAGTGTTATTTTTGACTGTTGCAGTCTTCTCTTGGTTTAAATGGTAGCCATACTTGTTTGAACTAAATGTTTGGTTCTCTGGAAAACATGTAGGTGAAGACTTCCTTTTAATATACTCAACTTTTTACTTTTACTTGGGATAAGAAAAATTATTCTTTGGTACAATGATGATTCCTTTTTACCAGTAAATCTTTCATATTTTCTGTTGTGGTAAAGTAGTAGTAAGGTTGGCAACCGTAGTCGAGGGCGACTAGAAGGCTCCCTTTTCAATAGCTACTACACTGAGTTGTAGGAGAGGGCGCTACTTCTTTTCCTGGATTGCTCCACTTTATCCTTGATACATACTTTATATTGCTGAGTGTTAAGCAAGGAGGTATCAAGTACCATTTTTAAAGTCTTTGCTATGATGTGACCTGGGATTGAATCCAGGTCTCCCGGACCATTGGCGAATACTCTACCCACTAGGCCAATCAGCCGGTCACAATTCTTTTTAAGATTCATTACCAGAAATAGTATTTTCAAGGCAACCCCTTAAAGCAACTAACATAATCCGGCCACTGTAAATAATTTTCATGGCTTGATTTGGATATTTAGATTATGCGGGCAATCATCAGTCTTGTATTTTGATTTGATATCTATCAACCCTGATTGGTGTACACAATTGTGTGGTATAATTTAGTGATAAATTTGCTACTCATGACATGTTTTATCCCTCTCAGCTCTTTCTCTATAAACTGCACAAATTGCATCTGTCAATTTTTTCCCTTCTTAGAATAAATGTGCTAAAAATGCTCAATATTTTATTTTATTTTCAATGTTGAGATAAATAAAAACAAAAATAAGCCAATTTTGACAATTTTTAAAAAAATGCATACTGAAATGACAGCAGTCATAATATAATGTAATGATTTTTTAAAATAAGGTTAGTTACAATTAAATGCACTTAATGCCATTTAATGACAAAAGCAAAACAATATTTTGGTGAAGCCATATATAACGCAAGAAAAATGTGAAAAACAAAGAGGAAATTGATTTTAAAAGCAAAAAAATAATGTTATTCTGATCAGATCTCAAATTTGGGTCAATTTTATTTTCTTCTGATGAATTACTTTACTTGAGTGACAGAGACATTAAGATTTCACTGGATGAAAAATTTTAGATTATTTTAGATTATAAAAGAGCTAAACCTTTAACTATTTCACCCCCAGATACTCAGTATTTAAACACAGGAAACTCAAAACACAATCTAACTTTGCTTCAAGGTAAAGACTCCCATCTTTGTTTAAATCTGTTTGTTAGATTACCTCCCTTGCCTCCCAAAGAATTCTGCTAATTATCACCTGGTGCCACAATCAAAGCAGTATATAAGTAAAGTTGGTGACTGTAGTCGAGGGTGACCAGAAGGCTCCTTTTCAATAGCTACTACACCGAGGTGTAGGAGAGGGCACTACTTCTTTTCCTGGATTGCTCCACTTTATCCTTGATACATACTTTATATTGCTGAGTGTTAAGCAAGGAGGTATCAAGTACCATTTTTAAAGTCTTAGGTATGACTTGACCTGGGATTGAAGCCATGTCTCCCGGACCATTGGCAAACACTTTACCCACTAATGCCAGCATACAAAAGCTTCAGTCTGTTTTCTTCATGGCACACTCACATCTGGTCCACCTAACCCAAGCAGGGCACTTTTTCTACCTTTCTTATAGCTGCAATTAACGAAGCACACACAACAAGCTGGTGTCACATTGAACATGATACTGTTGAACAATACACTTCTTAAGTCTTTCCTGAAAACATCCCTTTCTGTAACATGTACACTAAAAACTTTTCAACTTATGCTAAGGACTTTTCAATCAACTTAAGGACATTTCTCCATACTCACTTTTGAGGTACTCTTTGTATTTCTTGCCATTTTTGTATTGTATTAAGTTTACTCAAGCAAAAAATAATGTTGGTGTTCATTCATTGGGAATTGTTCTTGCATTTATTCTGTATGAGAAGATAATACCTTATCATCTGTCATCCTCCATACATTAAAAAATGAATCTCTTATTTGTTGTTATATTAAGCATTTTATTATTGTTATCTAACATTATTTTTATGTATGTGATACATTCAGTTAACATCATCAAAAAATCAATATTGAAAATATAATTATGATCACAATCGATCATTTGCATGTGAATCAAATTTTGACTTTAAATAAGCCATAAGGATTTGATATGCTATCAAACCAATAAACCAAGAAGCAAGTTAGACATATAGATTATGATTTGTATAAGATAAAATGTTCGTACGCAATAAGAGAATTTTAAAAAGTTCTAGTTGGTTGGTTGGTTAATTGGTTGGTTTGATTGGTTTATTGATTCGTTGGTTTGATTGTTTGGTTGGTTGGTTGGTTGGTTGATTAGTTGGTTGGTGGTTGGTTGGTTGGTTCACTGGTTGATTGGTTGGTTGGCTGGTTGATTGGCTGGTTGATTGGTTGGTTGATTGGTTGGTTGGTTAGTTGGTTGATTGGTTGGTTTGGTTGGTTGTTTGGTGGATTAGTTGGTTGATTAGTGGGTTGATTGCTGGGTTGGTTGGTTGGTTTGTTTGATTGGTTGGTTGGTTGGTTGATAGGTTGATCGATTGGTTGATTGGTTGGTTTGATTGGTTGTTCGGTTGATTAGTTGGTGGATTGGTTGGTTGGTTGGTTGGTTTGATTGGTTGGTTAGTTGGTTGGTTGGTTGGTTGATTGGTTGACTGGTTGATTGGCTGGTTGATTGGTTGGGTGATTAGTTGGTTTATTGGTTGGTTGGTTGGATGGTTAATTGGGTGGTTTGATTGGTTGATTGATTGGTTGGTTGGTTGATTAGTTGGTTGGTTGGTTGGTTGGTTGGTTGGTTGGTTGGTTGGTTGGTTGGTTCACTGGTTGATTGGTTGGTTGGCTGGTTGATTGGTTGGTTGATTGGTTGGTTGGTTAGTTGGTTGATTTGTTGATTGGTTGGTTGGTTGGTTGGTTGTTTGACTGGTTGATTGGCTGGTTGATTGGTTGGGTGATTAGTTGGTTTATTGGTTGGTTGGTTGGTTGGTTGGTTGGTTGGTTGGTTGGATGGTTAATTGGGTGGTTTGATTGGTTGATTGATTGGTTGGTTGGTTGATTAGTTGGTTGGTTGGTTGGTTCACTGGTTGATTGGTTGGTTGGCTGGTTGATTGGCTGGTTGATTGGTTGGTTGATTGGTTGGTTGGTTAGTTGGTTGATTTGTTGATTGATTGGTTGACTTGTTGGTTGGTTGGTTGACTGGTTGATTGATTGGTTTGTAGGTTGATTAGTTGGTTAATTGACTGGTTTAATTGGTTGATTGGTCGGTTGGTTTGATTGGTTGGTTAGTTGGTTGATTGGTTAGTCATTTGGTTGGTTTGATTGGTTGGTTGGTTGGTTGGTTGGTTGATTGGTTTGTTGATTGATTGGTTGGTTGGTTGATTGGCTGATTGTTTTGGTTGGTTTGATTGGTTGGTTGATTAGTTGGTTGATTAGTTGATTGATTGATTGGTTTGTTGGTTGGTTGGTTGATTGGTTGGTTGGTTGGTTGGTTGGTTGATTGATTGGTTGATTGATTGATTTTTTGGTTGATTGATTGGTTGTTTGTTTGGTTGGTTTATTGGTTCATTGATTGGTTGGTTGGGGTAGATTGACTGATTGGTTAGTTTTACAGAATGATGGGTTATTGAATAATCAAGTCACTCTTTTTTTTTGGATGTAATTATATGGTGTTCAATAATTAACAATAATATTCATTTTTAAAACTCATATCTTCAAGTAACTATTCTTAATATTGATAATTTCCCCAGTTATATGGTTTAAATTAATCTTATCTGACATTAATAATTTGCTCACAATTATATGATTTCAAGCGTTATCATCTCTATGCTAATAATTTTTAAACAGATCTTTTTGTCCCATAGATAAAATTATTACTCTAAATCTGAGTAAACCACGCTTTAACAGAAACTATGAGGTAACTTCTTTGTGCTTCTGTTTTCATACTTCATTGTCGATAAGGCATTGACTTGTTTTTATTTTTTTGTTTTAATATTCTAATGTTATATCTTTTTAATTATCTTTTTTTTAAGAAAGGAAAGGTTTGCTTGGTTTTTTTATTCTTTTTTATGTAATCAGAAAATCACTTATAAACATGTTTTTGGAGTGTTTTCATTTTTTAAACACAATTTTAACTCTATTTAAACACTTGGACAGAAATAGAGACTGCAAACTATCACAAAATAATTAAAAGTTATCTTTTTTTAATATATATATTCGTTATTAAAAGCTACTTCATTTTGACACAAAGCTACAAATAAACACACCATGTGAGGATCTAAATCACTATTTTAATGTGACAAGATATTATTTTAAATTTGAAAGTCTAACTAAACTAAATAAGAATTCATGCAAAACAATTAGACATCTTCTTTTATTTTAATTAATTTCTTCATAAAATTAAGCATAGGGTTGATTTTAATACATTTCAGAATAAAAGAATGATGAAAGAAATTAATAACACCATTTAATTATTTATTAATTAAGAGGTCCTCAAAGCACAATGTAGGATAATTATGGACATGACAAAGAGAGTTCAGTTCCTGGATGAGGCTGTTTGCATTTTCATATAGCGCTGATACCCTAGGGAAAAGTATGACTCCAACTATTTTCCCTCCAGCCATGGGTAAATATTGGGTTCTTTAACCTTGGTATGGCAACCAGTCTGGGAGAGAGAAAACTCTGTATTAAAAGTCCACTTAAAATTGACCTTGTATAACATTCTGCTCATGTAGAGGGGTTAGTTATATAATTATTGATTAAACCTATTTCTGTTAGAACCAGTATATAAATTATTCACACAATACGTAAGTTGGCTGACCGTAGTTGAGGACAACTTGAGGGTTCCCTTTTCAATAGCTAGTATATTGCGGTGTAAGGAAGGGCACTAGTCCTTTCCCTAAATTGATCCACTTACCCTTGATCCATACCTTATGATGCTTAGTGTTAAGCAAAGAGGCATCAAGAACTATTTTTTGTGTCTTTGGTATAACTTGACCTAGGATTGAACCTTAGTCTCCTGAACCATTTGGGAACACTCTAAACATTATACCAATGAGCTGGTTATTTTTAGTGATATGTAAAACTCATTGCAGGATTTTAAATGCTTTAATAACATGGTCTGTTTTGAGGTAAATCTCATGCAGGTAGATTATTATCAGAAACATTGTTAATAAATAAGATGTTAACTAAGATTGTTTACCAGCTCATTGGTCTAGAGGGCCGAGTGTTTGCCAATGGTCCAGGAAACCTGGGTTCAATCCCAGGTCATGTCATGCCAAAGACTTTTAAAATGGTACTTGATACCTCCTTGCTTAACACTTAGCAATATAAGGTATGTATCAAAGGTAAAGTGGAGCAATCCAGGGAGAGGAGTAGTGCCCTTCCCTACACCTTGGTGTTGTAGCAATTGAAAAGAGAGCATATCTTCTTAAACTCATAATCTTCAATAGTAGCCAATGTCTGGCAAAAGGCTCATTGTGAGGTATTTACATCTATTAACACACCCTCTGCTACTCGCAGAATTTTAAATGATGGATGATAGAGAAGAGTCGCTGGAGAGGGTCAGGGAGATCCGTGCTGATGGCGCAACATGATGATGATGATGACCTTGAGTTCTGCAAATAAAATGTAAAATTTGACTGAATTCGTCATAAAATTAAATTTTTTTAAGCTGAGTACAGCTGGTTTGATTTCAAACATTTCCCTTAAGACTGGTTACCTCAACAAGACTAAAAAGCCTATTCTGCCAAACCACTTACCTATAGTTAGAGGGAGAAAAAAAAATAGATTCATGCCTTTCTAAAGGGAATTAGCACCAAGTGAAGTGCAAACTGCCCTGTTTATGATTTGAATTCAGATCACTGTCTCCATTTCTTATGACAATAACCTTCATGCCTCTCCCTCTCTGTCTCTCTCTCTCTCACACACACACATGCACACACTGGCTTAGTCAACTGGGGCTGTAGAATACACCAACTGCATCTCTGCAGAGGGGTAAGACTCCCCCAATGAGTGTCCTGGATATGGCACTAAACAATCTGATGGTAAGACTCCAGTAATGCTGGAGCAACCCCTCATTGCCATCGCTCCCAGGTCCTCTCAAGCCCGAAGTAGTAGCCCCTGATTGGATCCTATCTATGGGTCAAATAGAACTGAACTGTGTGTTTATGCTAAAATGAATTGTTTGAAGTAGAACTGTTTTGTCATTAAAACGGCATACTTATGCTAAGCTGGATTGTTCAAAATAGAACTGTTTTTACATAAATGACTGATGTTTTATTGAATTGTTAGTGATACATAGCAATACTTGGAACCATTCAACTTTGACTAACCTGAATAGCTTTAAATAGAACTGTTTTTGACATTTAAACTGTACTTATGCTAAACTGAATTGTTTGAAATAGAACTGTAAGTATAAAAATAGATTTAGCATAACTTACAATGGTTGATATGACATAAAACCAAACCAAACCAAACCAAACACACACACACACACACACACACACATCCTCAGTTACCAGCAGTCTGTGTATTTATCCAACCCCTCCACCATGGGTAGGATGTGACACAAGGTCAATTTTTAATCAGAACTGCAACTGAATTGAAATCAGAGAACTTAAGCTTCCTCAACAAAATAACTTGATTGATGCATTTAGTGCGTTCCATATTCTTCTTTACCAAAAATTAAGACTACACAAACTATCTTAAAAAATTGCAAATGTCGGGCACAAGGCCACTTTGTAGTGGTCAGTATAAAATCATCCAGGTTCTAACCTAGGGTAACTTTTTAAACCAACATTTTTTTTTAATAGATGCACAAATAGCCTGACTTCCTGAGCTCTTCCACTTATTTTTGTTGAAGGTTAAAAAGTGTCTGCCCTTTGGGTTGCAAATATCACAGGAACATTTCATTGAAAGAAGATCTACTCAAATTATTTCAATAGCAGACAACAACGACATTCACTGGAATGGGATGCTTAGCAAGACACAGCCATTGGCAGCTGCTGATGGTGTCAACTTCAAACACTTAAACAGTCAGTAATACTGAACTGTCAACTCCAAATGGTTGCCAAAGCTGATGAGACAGCAGAAATAAAAATTCTGTACACAGTGAATCTAGCAAGCCAGACAAGTATGAAACCTCGAGCAAAATCCTTTTTCAAAATAGAAACGAGAGCTGCAAGTCACTTTGGTTGATAAAACCAACAGAAATACTGTCTGTTACATTCTTCTAAAATTTTCACGCATCAAGCCGCTAAAAAAAAATATTTTTGATATTTTCAAAAAACAAAAAGTAAAGAAAGCCTGTTGTTTTATCAGTTTGCTGTATGTTAATATTTAATGAAAATGATGTGTTTACTATCAGAATATTTTTTGTAAAAATATTTTATAAGGTAGTTCAGTCTAAACCATAATAATCAAAACTTTTCTTATCCACAAAAGAAAAAAAGTACTTATATCATTTGACATATCAAAAAGAAGTAAGGGAATTTTTTAAAATCAACTCTTAATCCTAAGGGAAGGCAAAAGTTTTGCAATATTTTGGAAGTATGTGAGGCACAATTCAGCTGCTATGAATGCTTTTACTAAAGTCATGAAAGTGACAAATATCTCTGTGATACATTTTTGGAAGACATGAATTTAACTTTCATGCAATTTATCAGGATCTCAATAGCCAAACTGTGATTGTTCACCTCAGTTAGTGTGGCCTAGGGTTCACCAATGGCTAGAGAGACTTGAGTTCAATCCCAGGTCGAGTCATACCAAGAACTCAACAAATGGTACTTGATGCCTCTTTGCTTAATACTCAGCATTATAAGGTATGGATCAAGGATAAAGTGGATCAATCCAGGGAAAGTTGTGCCCTCTCCTACACCTTGGTGTAGTAGCTATCAAAAAGGGAGCCTTCAGGTCACCCTCAACTACAGTTGCCAACTTTACTCACTTAGTTTATACCTGATTAGTTGTTTCAGCGATGATAGGAAGACAAAATTGTCAAGCAATTTGGGCTGATATTGAGAATAGTGAGATCAAGAACAGAATGGAAGCACATTATGGATAGCAATGTGGTACTTGCTCAATGATAGTAAGAATATCATAATTAATTGCAAATAAAAAATAAATGAAAGGAAGTTCACTTTAATTAGCATCAAATAGTTATAGCCCTAAGCGGACATTGGCGTAATGGTTAGAGTGTTCGCCAAAGGCCCGGGAGAATGTGATGCAATGTCAATTCTTAAATGGTATAAAGCTAGTTTGAATTCCAAGTTGTCCTTCCCTTAGATGAGACGCCTTAACTAGATTAAAGAAGTTAGTCTGCTCTATTATTTATTCATGACTCATTAGAATAGATCGTTTTATGCCTTTTTCTAGAGCATTAGTTAAACATGGACAACCTTGTCAAGGATTTCAACTTGGGTTGCAAGTTGTTGTGATATTAAATAACTAAAATTAAAACAAAAAATACTTGTTAGAAATTAAAAATAAACAAATCTTATTAAATATCAAGGTGATATAAGTAAAGAATAGTACTTTTCTTTCTTTTTTACCAAAAACCAGCCCATCGGCATAATGGTTAGAGTGTTTGCCAATGGCCTAGGAGACTGGGGTTCAATCCAAGGTTGTCATACCAAAGACTCAAAACATGTTACTTGTTCCCCCTTGCTTAATACTCAGTATTATAAGGTACAGATTTAGGGTAAAGTGGAGCAATCCAGAGAAAGGAGTAGTGCCCTCCCCTACACCTTGGTGTAGTAGCTATTGAAAAAGGAGCCTTCAGGACACCCTCAACTTTACTTTCTAACTTTAGTAATAGCCCTTGAGAATTATTGGGTTAACATGAATGCAGAATCTTTAATTCAATATTAATTTCCAAAATCAAGTGGAAAGTGTGTAAGTAAGAGGGCATTTTTAATGATCTTGTATTAACAGAAATATCCTTATGATGTGACGTATTTGCTTGATTATGATTGCAAAGATGATTATTTATGCATTATTCCATTATTATGGAGATAATTCCATCTGGGGTCTTGAAAAAGTGGGTAGAGTTAAAAAAAACAAGGTGAAGAAATGATGACAAGTTGATTACAAGAATTGGAAAAAAGTCAGACACATGGTCACAGAAAAAAATTGCACTCACTTTATTATCCATATTGCAACCTTTCACTGGATGGTCTCAAAAACAGGAAAATATGAAATGGCATTTTATGAGTTGATGAAGTAACTCAATAATCAGTAATCATACCATACCTCTAATAGTGGGAGGATGGTTTTGTTAATTCAGAAATTTATGCAGTTCTTTGTCACTTTAGAAGTTAATAACTGACTGAACCTTTTGAAAAATGTGCATATGATGGAAAAAATTTAATATATATATATATATATATATATATATATATATATATATATATATATATATACAAAACATAAATTTGATGTATAATAGTCATTTCCTGTCAGTAATGTTTGCTTTGGTATTTGATTATTGATATCTATCTTCATTTTCTTTGCATTTCTGTAATAAAATCTTTATCAATACATTTATATTATACACATAACAGCACTACTTTTTAAGAAATGTTTACATTTATTCCTGACCATTAACAATCCCTTTATTCCTGATTTTCTATGCATTTCTATAGTTAAATCCTTAGTAATGCTTTTACATTCTACATATGATTATCCTATTTTGTCAATAAATCTTTCATTAATTCCTATCCTTTATGCAAAATTTTTAATGCATTTCTGCATTAAAATCATTAGCAATGCTTTTAAATTATATATATATATATATATATATATATATATATACTAGCCATATTCTGCAATTATTCCTGATCAATGTCTATCCTTTTTTGCATGTATTTTTTCATTGCAGTCAATAGAGAAATCTTTAGCAAGATATCTATCTATCTATCTATCTATCTAAAACACCCTTATTCTTTTTGTGAGGATCACTTTAATTTTTGAACATTGACAATTCTTTTAATCCTTATTTTCAATATACCACAAACCTGAAGCCATAAACTGCAAATTTTATTGGACATGGATAAATGTTTTTGACAATATCTTAAAAAGGCCATTAAAATGTTGGTTTTAGGACTTAAAATCATTTTATTCTCAAAATAAAGCTTCAAATTTCTTCTGGAAAAATCATTTACAATGAATTTATATAATATTTATGATAGCTGATTCTGCTTGTAATACTGACATCAATTCCTGACCATTGACAATCCCATTTTTTCTGATTTTCTGTTCATTAAAAAGAAAAATCATTAACAATGCATTTAAATTATACATATAATAATTATTCGAAAGTCTTTACTTGACAACTACATAGATATGCGTATAGAGGTATAATATTCCTATTTTGTCAGTCACATTTGTATTAATTCCTGACTATTAACAATCCCTCATTCGATGTTTTTTTTTTATTATACTCAATAGAGAAACCATCACCCTTACATTTGTTGTATAGTTGAATGGCAATTTGACTCAGTTTGGTCAAAGAAGAAAACTACCTTTTCTGTTTATTTGCTAATGGTCTAGGAGGTTGGGGTTCAATCCCAGGTTGAGTCATACCAAAGACTCAAAAAATGGTACTTGATGCTGCCTTGCTTTGCACTCAGCACGATAAGGTAAGAATCAAGGGTAAAGTGGAGCAATCTGAGAAATGGAGTAGCACCCACCCCTACAACTCGGTGCACTAGCTATTGAAAAGGGAGCCTTCAGGTCACCCTTGAATAAGGTCACCAACTCTACTTACCTTTTCTGGGTTTTTTTTGCACAGATTATCTCCCAAAATAGAACTTTGTGAGAATACCAGGAGAACGAAGGATATACTTTTTACTTCAAAGGCCCTGGAAAGCGAGAAAGAATTTATGCTTTTATGTTCTCTTGAGATTACTTTGAGTGCCACATGTGTATGTCACAGTATTCAATCATTTTTGACAATGGGTTTTGCTGCACACCAGTGACCTCACTCCAATCGTGCCCAAGGTCAAATAGCTCCTGGCACTGTGCTGTGGGTGTTTGTTGTTCAAGTTTGGCTCAAGGCTCTCTACTTTGCGCGCTTTCTCACTATACGCATGATATATCACATTACATTATGCATAATGGCCTTATTCTATTAATCGGTGCTGCCTTAATCTTTGTCCTCTGATAATTCCTTTCTTCATTCTTAATGGACTAAAATGGATAAAATGTAGAAATTTCATAGGAAATAGATTAATTTTTTAGACAGTTTCTTTAAATGGGTTTTATATGCCATTGAATTATGACTTTTTGCTCATTTCATTTACCATTTTGTTTCCTCTTAAAATTTGGAATTAATCTGAATCAATTCACAATATATGACTACAAATTTATTTCTTGGTATTTCTAGCTCTTCAAATATATTCACAATAAATTAATGATTTTTTGATCAAAACTCAACAACCATCGTCACTACTAACTTCTATATAAATATATACAGTATATCTAAGTATCACGTCTAAATAACCTACTTAATAAGTTAAATAAACATTTTTATAGTCATCATAAGTGACAAAGATAAAGATGGTTTCAACCAAATTTTGTATATGCCACATTAAGACAAGAAGGAATGATGAAGAGATAAGCCTAAATGAATTAATTGAATCGCATTAATTCGCTTATAATATATTTATTGTATTATTCATAAAACTCATGACACAAGATCTTTGCTTAATTGACATGATAATGCATCTTTATCATGTTGAATAAAATATTATCTTTTTATTGTGTATGTATAATTTAAAAAAGAAATTAACCTATTTACTGTTCTACTGAGTGTTTCTCAGCTTGCTTAATATATTCAGTACAATGAATCATTCTTTTCACTAGATATAGCTTCAAATTTGTTATTATTTTTAATTTTCCATGCAGTAGGAATGCATGGAAAAACATTTCTACTTCATTTTGAAGTCCATTTCTACTTCATTTTGAAGTTCATTTCCACTTCATTTTGAAGTCCATTTCTACTTCATTTTGAAGTTCATTTCTACTACATTTTGAAGTTCATTTCTACTTCATTTTGAAGTCCATTACAACTTCATTTTGAAGTTCATTTCTTCTTTATTTTGAAGTCCATTTCTACTTCATTTTGAAGTCTATTTCTACTTCATTTTGAAGTTCATTTCTACTTCATTTTGAAGTTCATTTCTTCTTCATTTTGAAGTTCATTAGCAATATAATATATAGGATCCTTGGGAACAATGGCATTGATCCCTAACTGTTGACAATCCCATTTTTCCTTGTTTTCAAAACATTCTTTAGAAAAAAAATATTATTAATGAATTGAGATTATATATATAATAAATTTAATCTTGAGCTGATTCCCATTGTTTTTGCATTGTGAAGACGCAAGAAGAATCAGGAAAACTTTTGAGTTATATGCAGAATTTGCTCTTTAAATAGAAACTGAATTGGGCAAACCTACACGATTGACTTCGAGTCTCATTGGGTGCCCCATTCATTCAGCCTTGTGCCACATCAAAGGAAAGAGCTTTGTAAATTATGATATATGTTGAAACATGGGCACCTCTGGTAGTGTAATGGTTAGCAAGCTAGACGAGCAAACCTACACAAGTGAGTTCGAGTCTCATTGGGCACCGCATTCATTCGTCCTTGTGCCACATCGAAGCAAAGAGCTTTGTAAATTACTATATATGTTGAAACATGGGCACCTCTGGTGGTGTAACGGTTAGCAAGTTAGACTAGCAAACCTACATGAGTGAGTTTGAGTCTCATTGGGCGCCCCATTCATTCGGCCTTGAGCAACATTGAAGCAAAGAGCTTTGTAAATTACTAAATAGAAATTGAATACACAATGGAAAAATTCTGCAAAATTTTGCTTACATGTTATAATATCAATGACAATGCTTCATGTAAATGAAAGAAAATTTAAACAAAGATATACATTACAAAGCAACTTATAAAATTAAGTGATGATACCTCTGTGTCTACACTGTCATTAAGATGCTTAGTCTTTGTCTATTCTTCATACATTTTTATCAGCAATGTCAATATAATTTGATTGACATTTTTGGCAAAACACAAGATTATGAATGTGTAGAATCTTTCATACACATCAGATCTAGATCCGTATTAGTTTTACTTGTTTCTTTTGACAGCCAAAGTTGATGATGTGGAAGATATTAAACAAGAACATCATATCAAAAGAGAAGTTTCAGAGATGCTTTGACCTATGGAAAACTTGCTGGAATGTGTTGGATACTAAAACAATTATTTTGAAGAAAATTAACGTTTTAATGTTTCATTCATTGTTCATTTGTCTTCGTAAATACAGCTTTACTCTTAATAGTTTTTTTTAACAAAGATCATACTTATACCCTGTCAATGGAGTTTAGAAGCCACTGGCAGTATCCTCTGCAAGAATCACCAAAAAGGATATCCTGGATATGACACTAAACTTCATCTGATGGCATGGCTCCATTTCTAGAGATCTGAGTAATGTGGAATACCCTTTTATTACCATTACTCCCAGGACCACAGTGAATTTGAGAGGTAATACTTGTTTGGGTCCCACATTTGTGCCAAATAGATTTGTTTAAAAATAAAAAAATAATTTGTATTTATTAGGTCCATGTACAAAAAAATCAACCTCTTAAGAAATAACTACATAAAAAATATAAAACTGAACATAGAATGAATGCTTTTCCCCTAACCTCTGAGCATAAAATAACCCTGGATAAAATGACATACCATTAAAATCAATCTATCACTTAATCAACCATTCATACTTGTCAAATGACAATATTTCATCTAAGAAATTTGGATATCTTAGACTATTCTTGACGCTAACAAAATGGCTCGAAAAGAAGCTAGACGGCAACTACACAAGGATGTTGCAAGCAATATTAAACAAATCCTGGTGACAACACCCTACAATGCACCAACTATACGGCCTCCTGCCTCCTATCTAGAAAATTATCCAAGTTAGACAAACCAGGCACGCAGGACACTGCTGGAGAATCAGGGACGAGCTCATAAGTGATATACTCCAATGGACCCCCATTTATGGCCGAGCAAAAGCAGAACAACCAGCTCAAACATACATACAGCAGCTATGTGAAGATACGGGATGTACTCCAAAAGACCTGCCGGAGGCGATGAACGATTGGGAAAAGTGGTGAGAGAGGGTCAGGGATATCCATGTGGGCGGCACGACATGATGATGATGACTACTACAATACTTAATTACTACTACTACTACTAGATGTAAACAAATAGCAAAAGGAAATAAAAGAAAAAAAACTAATAAATGATAATAAGCATGATGCGTTTGAAAATATGAACACCTTAAGATAATAGCATTTTTTTTTTTATCATACAGAGATAAGGAATAAACTTATTTGTTTTATCTTTTCTGAAAAAGGTCATCAGTGAATTGTCACACATAAAATGTATACATTGCAAATTTTCTTGATCATGCTCATAAAATCTGTATTTTTTTTTATAGTAAAATTATTTACATCTGATAAAAGTGAACAAACACTCATGCTTCATGAATATTGTCTAAGCTTTATGAACTTGCAGAAAAAATATCTCACCTTTTAAAACTTCAATAGCAAAGCTTAAAAAAGATGCTCAAAATATTTCATGCATATTTTATTAGAAAGTATTTTTTGAAAATTTTTAAAGACACAAGGGTGACTCAAAAGTTTGTCATGTGCTAATTTGGAATGCATATATCATAGGACGAAAGCAGTTGAAGCTGTGGAAAAGGTACCTGCTCTCATCGGTAGTATCATGGTAATAGGTGCACTGATACATTGTGCATTGATGCACTCTTATATTGTCTCATTTCAAAGCCAAACAGATGAATGTGCAAAGTAGTTTAATTCAGGAACTTGGACTTTACGAGTTTGAACTTGACTATAATGGCATGAAAGCAATCAAAACATTTTTTTTCTAAAAGGTGAAGTGACAGTTAATCACAATACAATAAGTTCAAGAAATTTCACAGTTAAATAGTCAAAACAGTTTTATTTCTAACAATTCAAATTGACCTAAGTCATTTGTTTGCACACAGTTTGAATGTCAAACTGTTTTATTTGACTAATAGATCAAATAGGTTTAAGAACATTGATTCAAAGCCTTTGCTTCAAGCTATTGAGTCAATTCCAGAGAGTAACACGCAAAACGTTTATTGAAATATTGCAAAATTTTGACTCACCCAAGTATTTTTTGCCCAGTCGGTTGGGGCTTTAGAATACACTGACTGCACCTCTGCCAAGGGGTAAGACCCCACCCCCATTGAGTGTCCTGGATATGACACTAAACAATCTTCTAGTAAAGCTGGAGCTTTGGGGAATGCGGAGTACCCCTTCGTTACCATTGCTCCTAGGTCCACTCTGGCCCAAAATGGTAGCACTTGATAGATTCCTATCTATGGATCAAATAGATCTAAAGTGCGTACTAATGCTAAACTGAATTGCTTGATATAGAACTGTTTTTGACATTGAAACCGTTCTTACACAAAACTGAATTGTTTGAAATAGAACTGTCTATTTGTATAAAAATGAACTTGGCATTAAATAACCTACAAAGGTTGATATATCATAAAACCCAAACAAACAAACAAAGTATTTTTTTATATCTTTTGTTAGTTCAGGAATTTCTTTCTTTACTCAAGTCTTAAAAAACAAAGATAGCTCAGAAACTGTTAAGCTTTTCTATGATGTCTTGAAATTATATTTGTTGCTTCTTTAAAGTCAGAGAGTCATATGTGTTAAAGGGACCTTTACAAAACATTCAGAATGTTGACCTTTGAAATGGGGCCAATTATGTCAGCTTATGAATTTTGAAAATAGTTATGAAACTGATAACTAAGCATTTTCTTAAGACATGTTATTGCCAGGTGACCAGCAAAAACAGACACTCAACAAGAACTGTATGTGGAGACACTGACAGCCGAGGGTGAAATAAAAATATTAAGATAAATGGCTACGTCAACCTGTCATCTCCAAACAGTCCTCAAAACATGTAATTTCACAGTTGTTAACTCCTTCAGTTTACATACCTCCCAAGATAAAATATGAAAACGTCTTTACACAATGAAAAAGAATTATTGACAAACAAAAAATGCAATATGCCAAAGTAAGAATTTATAGAATTGAGAAAAATCAATATATATATATATATATATATATATATATATATATATATCAAAATGAAGAAATCGTATTTAAAATGTTTTTTTTCCTGAATCAGAAAAGTGCTCAAATACTAGCCAGTAGAGTAAGATAAAATCTGAAATGAATAAATGTTTTCTCACCTTGTCTCATTACTATAAGTTTTATGTATTTATAAAAAAATACAAAAGCGAAAAAATTACCATTATTAGAAATAGTAACATCAAAATTGATGATGATTATGTCCGAAGATATGGGGTAGGACCTTCTAAATGTCTTTAAGCAGATTGTTAGACCAAAGAAGTGGATTGATAATAGATTTTCTATTGGGTTCAGTAAGAAGAAAAGTCCATCCATAATTTTCATTCATCCCATAGCCTGGTTTGGTCTTGGTCAAGAGCAGGATTAGTCTGGTTGTACTCAGCCTTCTCTAAGTCTACAACTGGTTTAAATTCAGAGTTTTTCTTCTCCTAGACTAGTTACCATACCAAGTTTAAAATGCTTAGTCTGCCCTACTATCTATCCATAGCCAGAGTTTAGAATAGCTAGATTCATACTTTTCAAAAGGATGTTAGCATTATGTGAAATGCAAAAGCTTTGTTTAGGAATTGAACTTGTAATGCCAGAAGCATTTTTCATGATAATGAAAGAAAATAATGCAGGGAAAATTTTACAACAATAATTTTTTAGAGGTTGATTTCTAATTTGATCAGTTGGGTAGAAAAACACTTCATTATACTTATCAATCCATGAAACAATCTTAAAACAAAAAAGGAATGAAAAATAATGATATACTAAATTCTGGTTTTAGAGGTAGGAATTTTGATTTATAACAAAATATACATAGTAATTCAAAACATATTTTTAACTGTAAATTCTTATAATGGAAAAACCAAAACTGATATTAATATGTATTATTTATTACCAAACTCTACAGCATTGATACACAAATAAAAAATATGAACATGTCCAAAAACTACAACCCAAATATATATTTATGCAATTAAATCTTTTCTTCAGACATTTTGTAATTTTATTTTGTCTTAGGACAAAAAATAGAAAATAATACAAACTTTACAAAAAATGATAAATGAGTCTAAGGTTGGTTGGTTGGCTGGTTGGTTGGTTGATTGGAATTTTATGACATATCAACCTTTGTAGGTTATTTAACACCAAATCTGTTTTTATGCAAATTGTCAGCTCTATTTCAAACAATTCAGTTTAGCATGAACACAGTTTAATTGTCAAAACAGTTCTAATTCAGCTAATTCAGTTTAGTATGAGTACAGATTTTGTTTACACATTGTTAAATGTCAAAACAGTTCTATATTAAAGAATTCAATTTAATGTAAGTAGATTTTCAATCTCAAAAACAGTTCCATTTCAAACAATTCAGTTTAGCATAAGCGCACTGTTTAAATATAAGTACAGTTTAATTGTCAAAAACATTTCTATTTAAGCAATTCAGTTTAGTCAAACAGTTCTAATTAAAACAATTCAGTTTAACATAATATGTAGTTAGTTCTATTTAACCCATAGATTAGGCCTTATCATATGTGCCTAGCTTAACACCCTGCATTATAAAGTATGAATCAAGGGTAAATGGAGCAATCCTGGGAAAGGAGTAGTACCCTTCCCTACAGCTTGGTGTAGGAGCTCTTGAAAAAAATGCCTTTTGGTCACCCTCGACTATGGTCGGCCAACTTATTACTTATTTATATAATGCAAATATTAAATTTTTCTGTTTGTGTAAATCAACTTGTTGTTTGTATATCACGGATATACTAATGTTCATATCAGTCCTTGGTGATTGGAGAGGGGACTAATTATCTTGCTAAGCATCAAACTGGTATACAATGATCATCAAAAATGTTCATAAGCTAACCAAAATGCACTCATGTTATATGATTAAACAAGGTTTCTTTTTCAACTTAGTTCTCCTGGTGATCACAAACTTCTTCCATCAGTGTTGCAGTGCTTTAATTCCATTGGTCAAAAAAAGTCATCAACAACAGATATGAGGTGATCATATGAACTTTTTAGCCAGTGAACTTTTAAGTAAAAACTTGTATGTACATAGAGTGTCATCTAGTAGAGAAAAAGCATTCAGTTCTGGTCATGCAACAGCCGAACATTGTCAAAACTGTCACTATAACAGTAGACATGCGTCTGAAGATGAGAACACTCATAAAAAGAAGTTTGGCTCTCTAAGCCATGATAAATGCTGTGAAGTCAGTATTCAGAGTGGAACACCAAAGAAACAGGTTCTGTGTCAGATTTCTTTCCCTCATCGGAAAGAGAAATCTCGCCAGTGCTTCTGGCACTTGGCAGATTATGTTACATTGCTGTTACAGACAGATGCCAAGACATATGTCACAGGAAAGTGACTAAATCATTTTTTTTTCCTGTTGCCAGTGTCTGCTATCCATTGAATGCATCAACCGTTACTTATAAACATTTTGCAGAATTCAGAGGGGAATCGGAAAGTGCAATCTAATTGATACAATGCACTCACTTCTTGGTTAGCTTCGATTAAGAAGGTCGCTTGTAGAAACAATTGTTGACTCAAAAGAATGAGTTTTACCGAGCACTAGGTGGGGGTAAATAATTTATTACAAATATAGTGATGCTTATAAATAAGTAAAACTTTTCATCTATCTATCTTATTTGGCTTATCTATCTATATATCAATTTTTCCCCATCTGCTCTTTTTTCTTTTAATCTGTCTATCTATCTACCTCATTTAGTTTATCTATCTATCTATCTATCTCATTTAGTTTATCTATCTATCTATCTATCTATCTCATTTGGTTTATCTATCTATCTATCTATCTATCTCATTTGGTTTATCTATCTATCTATCTATCAATCTATCAACCTCATTTAGTTTATCTATCTATCATTCTATCTATCTATCCCTATCTGCTTTTTTGTTTCTTTTGATCTATCTCCTTGTCTATCTCATTTGGCTTATCTATCTATCTATCTATCAATCTATCTATCTCATTTGGTCTATCTGCCCATCTCTATATATATATATATGCAGAATACCTAAAAGAGCCAGAAACAACCAACCTAGATTTTATGAAACAGATCTTCAGGATAATTCTTACAATATATATATATATATATATATATAGTCATCAACAGACAGATCTGTTTCATTCTATCAGAACTCATCAGTGTGGCTAGACATTAGCTTCCTGTAGCTGGGATCAAAATCCGGTTGACTCAAACACCAAGCCAAGGCCTCTAACCCTTCAGCCAGAGGAGCCATTAGCTGCGAAGTAAATTTTAAACGGTTATGAATCACAATTACTATTGTTTACATACATCCATTCAACGGCTACTGAGACCTCAATTCATATATGAAGAGGCTTGCAATAAATGCTAATGGCAACACGATTACTTCTTCACCAGAGAACTCAACCTTACTGGGGTAGGAGAGTATATATATATATATATATATCTTTTGGTTTATCTATCTTATTTGGTTTATCAATTTATTCATCTCATTTTATCATTTTTCATGGAACATTGTACACTGGACATTGGCATAATGGTTAGAGTGTTCGCCAATAGCCCGAGAGACTGGGGTTCAATCCCAGGTCAAGTCATACCAATTACTCAAAAATGGTACTTGATGCTACCTTGCTTAGCACTCAGCATTATAAGGTAAGGGTCAAGGGTAAAGTGGAGCAATCCAGGGAAAGGAGTAGTGCCCTCCCCTACACCTTGGTGTAGTAGCTATCGAAAAGGGAGCCTTCAGGTTACCCTTGACTACAGTTGCCAACTTACTATTTATCATCAAACTCTACAACACTGAAACCGCAACTAAAGATATGTGTATATATGTATTTACCCTGCTACTCTACTATGATCAAGATGAGACAAAATTTCAAAGTTGAGTTAAGCTGGTTTGAATGCAATATTTTTTTCTACTAGACTGGTTACCTAACCAAGGCTAAAGAATTCAGCCTATCATGCTGGAAGGAGAATAGATGAAGTCTTGTCTTTTCTAAGGACATAAGATTGAAGTTGAATATTAAGTCCTCTTCATAATTTGAACTCAGGTCACCAAAATTATTTCCTAAAATAATAACTATAAAGCCATGAGACCCAAATATCTATCACTCCAAAAAGAAATAAAAATAGATCTCTTATACTTATGGATATTTCTTTATCAGAGGGATGTTCCTATTTTACTTTTGGTCAGAGGGATGTACAATTTCATTTTTGGTAAGAAGGATGTTATACTTTTATTTTTAGTCAGAAGGATGTTACAATTCCTTTTTTGCTCAGAAGGATGTTACAATTTTATTTTTAGTCAGAAGGATGTTGCAACTTTATTTTTAGTCAGAAGGATGTTGTAATTTCATTTTTGGTCAGAAGGATGTTACAATTTTATTTTTTTAGTCAGAAGGATGTTGAAATTTTATTTTTAGTCAGAAGGATGTTGCATTTCATTTTTGGTCAGAAGGATGTTACAATTTTATTTTTTTAGTCAGAAGGATGTTGAAATTTTATTTTTAGTCAGAAGGATGTTGTAATTTCATTTTTGGTCAGAAGGATGTTACAATTTTATTTTTGATTAGAGAGATATTGCAATTTTATTTTTAGTTAGGGGGAAAGTTGCTCGTAGAACTACATAAGAATTTTGTGTAATGTTTACATATATATATATGTAATTGTCATTACATATAAATACACATCTCAGATTCATTAATAAAACATTAACCTTTTTCAAAACCAATGATAGCAGTATTTTATTTTATATATATATATATATATTTATATCATACAATCGAAATAGATTTTATCATGTACTTTTTATCAAACTCTTGAACCTTGAAACTGTAACCAAATATATGAATACACAGAAATGAAAAAAAAACTTCTCATCTCTGGCAAATGAAGTAATCGTGTCGCCATTAGCGTTTATTTCAAGTCTCTTCATATATGAATTGAGGTCTCAGTAGCCGTTGAAATGATGTATGTAAACAATAGTAATTGTGATTCATAACCATTTAAAAATTTACTTCACAGCTAATGGCTCCTCGTGGTTGAAGGGTTAGAAGCCTTGGCTTGGCGTTTGAGTCAATCAGGTTTCGATCCTAGCTACGGGAAGCTAATGTCTAGCCTCACTGATGAGTTCTGATAGAACAAAACAGATCTGTCTGTGGATGACTATATATATATATATATATATATATATATCTTATTTTTTGGTTGCAGATAGCTTGAAATGTTATTTCTAGAAACAGAGTTTTGATGCTTTAGAGTTTTGGTAATAAATAATACTTAATATCTGTTTTGATTGTTACTGTAGAAATAATGAAATTCTGGTATCTTTAATTCAGACGAAAATTAACTTTTAATAAAGAATAAGTATGGGATGTACTTTCATATAAATACACAACTACATAAAATGAAAAATTGAGAAAATACTCTGTAAGAACCTGAATGGCTTGTGGAGAAATCAATCCATGACATCACAAATTTTGATTATCCATCAAATTCTGGAAGGTGTATGTGCAAAAAACCTGGAGGCAACAATATTATTCGTTGACTTTTCCAAGGCATTTGACTCCGTACACAGTGAAAAGATGGAGCAAATACTTCTCTCCAATGGCCTCCCCAAAGAAACTATCACAGTCATAATGATGATAAAAACACAAAAGTAAAAGTCCACTCACTGGATGGAGACACAGACTACTTCGACATTGTAGCAGGTGTGCTACAAGGAGAACATTACCCCCATCCCTGTTTATCATGTACCTAGACAACATGCCAAGAACCTCTATAGATTTAATGAAAGAAAATGGTTTCAAACTGGCATAGGAAAGAAGCAGAAGATACTTCTCACAAACAATTACAGACACGGACTACATTGATGACATAGTGCTTCTGGCAAAAAACACCCCCTCCCCAAGCTGAATCCCAGCAACATAGTCTGGAATGAGCAGCTGGTGGCATAGGCCTCAATGTCAATGCAGACAAGATAGAATACTTGTGCTTTAATCTTGTGGAATAATTGAAACAGATATTATTTGATAGTATCTATTACCAAACTCTAGACAGTCGACAGTTTGTAACTGAAAATGTGATTATCAAGTATTCTCCCAAAATTGCACCAATCAACATATATTGATGCAGTCTGTTTTTGTGTCAGTATATCTGTTGTGTATTTGCACATTAAATCCAAAGAGTTTTTGGCTTCTTTGTTTTTTAATGATATATCAACCTTCTTGGGTTATTTAAAGCCAAAACCATCTTTGTAGAAGAACAGTAGTGGTGTGATGTAACTCATTGTAAGAGGATAATAGAACTCATACCTTTTCAAAGGGCATTAGTCCAAAAGTGAATGTAATAAGGCAACTGGAATTCAAACTCACAACAATGTTGCAGTCAAACACATTAATCACGATATCATGGAAGGCTTCTCCCATTTTCAAGCTAGATCAAAAAAGCCTGAATAAATTTGAAAAAATATGTCAGATACTGTCACCCTAATCTAATCATCTTTGTATATTTATTTCATAGCTTTCATGAAATCAAAAATCCTGTGAGAAATTGAAGATATGAAGTGGAGAAAAACATTTTTAATTTAGAAATGACAATTGATTATTCAATTCAAGTTTACATAACAAAGATATTTGTTTGTTTGGTCATGTACATTGATTATTAAACTTTTAGTCTTATTTTTTCTTGTTCTGGGAGAGAAAGTATCATTTCCCTCTTGTCTATGTAAGAACAGTCTTAGTTTTTCTTGTTCTTGGACAAAAAGTATTATTTCTCACTTGCCTATGTAGAAAGAGTTTTAGTTTTTCTTGTCCTTAGACAAAAAGTATTATTTTCCACTTGTCTATGTAGAAACAGTCTTAGTTTTTCTTCTTCTTGGAAAGAGAGTATTATTTCCAACTTGCCTATATAAGAACAGTCTTAGTTTTTCTTCTTCTTGGACAAAAAGTATTATTTCACACTTGCCTATGTAAGAACAGTCTTACTTTTTCTTGTTCCTGGACAGAAAGTATTATTTCCAAATTACCTATGTAGAAATAGTCTTACTTTTCCTTGTTCCCAAAAATAAATGGAAAAGAACTCTTTTTCTCTCAAGACTTTGTTTTGGTGGCCTACGTAATGAAATTTAAAAAAACATGATGGGTAACAAAAATCAACGATTGATAGAAAAGTGATATTTATTACTGTTACAAATGTAAATAAAATCCCCTCTTTAAAACATTTTGGTTCATTTTTTGATAATTTTAGTTTTAATCCAGGTTATTTTATAATGAAAATGCAAAAATTTGCCTGTTTTTACTGAGGTAGACTTCATTACCAGAGCCCAGAAGCAAAGTTTGATGGCAATAACAGCAGTTTTCTATGCTTTTACAACATAAATAATTAAGAAATAGTGTATACAATCCAGGACAGAAAAAACAATTATGTAATGATAATGAAAATATTTGTAAAGATCTGCAATTATAAATGTTGGATTTATAGAAAATAATTCATTAATAATTCTTATTTTTGAATAACACTTAAGGGGAGTATAAACAATAGCCAACCACTGTAGTCATTTTTCATTAAGCAGAACATGTGTCAGACATATTTAAAACAGTTTCAGCTACTTTAATACAATTTTCTTTGTTGATCACAAACAATCTATTTATTTCAGAAACTGTTAATATTGGCAAAAATTTTCAGTGCCAAATTTGATTGTCTGAAAAGTCAGTTATCATACTCTTTGGTTTCTTGGAATATCTCAAACTGAGAATAAATTCCGGAATTATTAACAAGTACTCAATTTATATATGGCCTACTCAACTGGAATTGCAGAATACACCGACTGCACCTCTGCAGAAGGGTGAGACTCAATCAACGAGTGTCCTGGATATGACATGAAACAATCTGATGGTGAGGCTCCGTAACGCTGAACATTTACGGAATGCTGAATATCTCTTTATTGCTAGGGGTGTCCTCGTGGTGTAACAGTTTGTTGCCATTGCTCCCAGGTCCACTCAGGCCCAGAATGGTAGCACCTGATAGGGTCCTATCCATGGGTCAAATAGAATTGTTTGACATTCAAACTGTACTTATGCTAAACTGAATTGTTTGAAATAGAAGTTTATATGTATAAAAATGAATTTGGCATTGAATAACCCACGATGCTTGATGTGCCATGAAACCAAATAAACCAAACCATCAGTTTATATATCAAATATCTCAGACTTCAAAGATGACATTAAAATATTTTTGTGAAGTGTTCAAATCAAAGCAACAAGATGAATCCTGATCAAATTCTCTGGAAGTTGCAAAAAACGAAACAAAAAATAAAAGAAATATATGTATATATCCTGTTTGGTTTGAGTTATGTAAAGAAACTAATTCAACAACAAATCAGTAAGCAAAACTCAAGAATCAGGAGATGATCAGACTTAAGCTTAAATGTATTCAAGAACTATTCACGACTTTTTTTAATTTGGGATGGAATATGATTCATAAGTTTTGTAATAGTTCTATCTTCTTAACTTGTGTGAGAGAGAAAGTGAAAGATTCTGGTAGATTCTTGATGGATTATAGGGCCACACCCACATCTTGACAGTGATGGTGTGGTAGTTTCAGTAGCAAATAGATTTTATAGGTTGGATTTGCTAGCCCCATGACCCCTGATTTTAAATTCCAAATTTATATTTAAATCTAGATTTCTCTGTCTGTCTGTCTTTCTCTCTTTATCTTTCGTTCTCTCTCTCTCTCTTTCTCCCTCTTCCTCTCTCTCTCTCCCTCTCCCTCTCTCTCTTTCTATCACTTTCTCTCTCTCTCTCTCTCTCTCTCTCTCTCTCTCTTTCTTTCACTTACCCCCTTTCAATCTCTTAATCTATCTATTTTTCTGTCTTCTTTTACTGGCTCTTTTGTCCTTGCTTTTTGGTAAGCTTTGTCAGTCAGACTTAAAATATGCAGGGAGGTAACCCCACCTCCAGCAGAGAGGTACCCAGCCAATAAAAAGGAGTGTCCTGTGTATGACTCTACACTACATCTAGATTTTTGTGGAGTGGAAAGTACTCCTTTATTGCCATTACTTCCAGGCTCACTCTAAACTGGTAGCACCTGTTACATTCCATCATTGATCTGTTTAAAAATTATTCATATTCAATTGGACCCAATGGAAAAAACTCTTCTGAAGCAATTTCACCAAAAACGAAAATATGAACTTACAATGAATATGATTCCCAAACCCCAAAGGCATAAAATAACCCTAAAGAGTTTGTCATTCCTTTAAAGTTAATCAACCAATTAATTATTGCTGTTTTATATATTTGTTTTTTGTTTTTTAATTTGTTAATACAATACTAATATTTCCGTCCCAAAACATAATCAAAAGACAAATAAAATGGAATAAAATCTCAGGATGAACAATGACTGTGTACAACAGATCAGTAGAGGTGCCTTTAGGAACTTGTGACTTAAGATACTTAGTGATTCTGGCACACTTCTTTTAAATGTTATTATTGTCAGTTGTTTAGTTCTTGGAGTAAAAATTTCTTTATTGTCTGTCATGAATTTTGAATGGACTGTGATATTTTGTACAAGGATGTGGGACTCATATTGAATTTAGAAGCACTTTCATCTCTTCTGAAAAGACATAATTGTTTTAGTGCTTGGAGGAAGCTGATCTCTCTTTGAAGAGCTTAATAAATATTCATAAATGTATTTGCACTTTTGAAACAAAAACAAGACAAGGTTATTTAATGGAGTGATATAAGATTACAAACAACTGTATTAGTTCAGATTTGAACTTGTTATATGCAAATTAGGTAAGTTTTTGTTTACCTGGCCCAAGATAGATATTAACAGAAAAAAAAAATACATATATATATAAACATATACACAGAGAAAAAGAGATAGTTGAAGAGTAAGTACTTCATTGGAAAGAAAGAAAGAAAGAAAGAAAGAAAGAAAGAAACTGATGTATCTCTACAGTAGAAAGAAAGAAATGAGTAGAAAAATGTAAAAAACTAAAATAGCAATATAGTTGATAGATTGAGGGAAAGAGAGATTGCAAGATGGAGTTAGGTTCTAATTTAATGCTGTAGTATTATGGCCTTGTACTTGACTAACCTAAGCTGATAAAATACCTACTTGAATAAGGATTTTGTTTTAATGAATTCTTTTCCTGAAAGTCGTGCAAAAATGCTTTTTTTTTATCCACTGAAGATTGTTGCAGCTGCCATGTTGGGTCTATCAAAATGTCTCTTGAGCGAGAGGAATTACTTGACATCGCCCATTTCCTCTTAAAATAATATGAGATAAATAGTAATAGCTTAAATGGAAACGAGTGCATTGTAGACAAAATAGAATTGAAATTATTTTGGGGAGTAAATGCTCCTTGTCAACATTGACAGGAGTAGCACTTTTGTCGATTGTTAAGAGAAAATGATTTACTTGCTTAAGTGTTCTTTTCCTGACTCGTCAGATATAATAACACGAAAATAACAAAACATTTATTAAAACAATAGGTGACTGAACTGAGTTCAGGGAGAAATGGATTTATGCCTTTTACCCTGGTACTGGTGTGCAATGAGAACACAATAAATTTCAATTTTAACAAGTCTGTTAAAACCAGCTTAAGTAGTGTTAGTTACTAAGAAAACAACCAGATGTGAATACAAGAAGAAATTGTAAGTTTTAGTGTTAGACCCTTGATTCCATATCTTGAGCAAGTAGAATTTTCTGGTCAAATGCTTTTCTTCTCTCTAAAGAGGAATAATCCTTAGGGTGTGGTGGTTTATGTGCTGGACTGCAACTTTATTGTTAGTGAGTTCAAACTCCAGTCATGCTCTCACGTTCACTTTCAGACAAATACCCATTGGAAAGTGTGAACATCCTAATTCAGCTTGCAATTGGTTTAACTCTAACCCTTCTATTCTTCCACAAAGGTAGGTTTGACATTAAATAACCTGCAAAGGTTGATATACCACAGAACCAACAAAAAATAAATAAATAAACTATTCTTTTCTCCAAGAAGCTTAAGTGATACCATTTGACTACTTGAAGAAATCACCAAGATACCATACCAGATCCTTGATATATTAATAGATATGAACTCACCAATATTCAAGAGTTGAAAAAAGTAAAAAAAACATTGTGAAAATCATAAACTCAAAACAGGTGAGTATGCAATACTTCTTGTAATAGCCAGAACAGCCTTGGGTACTCCATTCTGTTCTATGGGAAGCATGCTTAGCATACCATTTTCATTGCAGGAAATGGAATCAACATCATAAGTTCAAATCCTTTGAAGGTGCCCATGGTGTAATGGTTATCATTGTAGGAAATGGACACGGCAACACGAGTTCAAATCCTAGACGAGACTGATTGCATTTCACATAGCACTAATACCCTTGGGAAAGGTATGAATCCAGTTATTCTCCCTCCAGCTATGGGTAAATAGTAGGGAAGACTAGGTTCTTCAGCCTTGGTGAGGCAACTAGTCTAGGAGAAGGAAAACTCTGAATTCAAAACCTGTTAAACTCTGCTTAAAAATTGACCTTGTGTCATATCTTGCCCGAGCGGAGGGGGTGGTAAATATGATAAGTTCAAACCCTCACAAAGCTGTTGGCATTTCACATTGCCCTTGAGAAAGACAGGAATTTATCTTTTTCTCTTCTCCCAACAATGGGTAAATTGTAGGCTAGACTGGGTTCTCTAGTCTTGATAAGCCAACCAATCTGAATTCAAACTCTCAATTAAAACCAGCTGTATTCTTCTTAAAAATAAACCTTGAGACATATCCTGCCTATAATAGAGGGATCAGGTAAATACCTACATTCTGTTCTTTAACAGTAGTACCAGACTATATGGAAATAATCAATTTTATGCTTGTAAATATATATATTTATAAGTCATCTATGTTTGAATTTGTTCTGATGATATACCCTCATCCTGGCTTAAGTTATAGAGGATTGAAGAAAGATAGAAATAAATGTTAAAAAGTGCCTGTTGTTCCCTATTATACATATAGGATGATTTTTAAAATGTTATCACCTCTATGAAAATACTTTTATGATAAAATTATAAAGTCTCCATATGTTCACCATTTTTCTCAAGATATTGTTGGAAACTTCCACATGTGATTAAACTGAATGTTAATAACTTGATTAGATAAGCAAAATTGACATTATGAAGATCAACTGGGGAAGATTGTAATAATGTGTTGTCAGAGACCGGAAACAGGTAAAGAGTTTAAAAATCATATCATAAAGGAAATCCAATAGAAATGTTAATATTTTTTAAACACCCAGTATATAAAATATTCAACACTAAAAAGAAAGTCATAAATTCTTATTTTCCATAAGACATAATGACACAGGCAGACCCCACGTACTGATTGGTAAAATATAGATTATTGGAGAGAAATACTAATTTATAGGTTCAGTATTAAACAAATAAAAAAAAACAAATCAAACATTTTCTTAATCCTGAATCGACCAAGTAGTATGTAAACAAATCAATTGATACCATAAATATCATAGCTTTTTCCTTTCTCTAAGAGTAAGTTAATTACAGGCATTACGGCTTTTAAAATACCCAGGACATTAAGAAAACCATGAGGAATGTCTGTCTGTAAGTTTTCTACATTCCCAGATTGAAGGGAGGCTTTATAAGTCCAATTTTAGCATCTACCCTGACATAAATTGCTATCTGAGCATCAATAGTGAAATTGAAATACAATACTTTTACTTTTATGGTGCCAAAGCAATCTGCCTTGAGCAGTTTTTTCTCTGTTTCTTACTAATCTGCCTTAAATGACTGAGATTACAAACCATTACATTTTATTTAGGTTCAAGATTACTTTTATTGGACAAGCCTGACTATTCAATGACTGTCTATGTAGAAATTTTGGCAGGCTAAAAAGACATTCTTTTTTTATTACTTTTTATAATTATTATTATTATTATTATTATTGTTGTTGTTGTTATTATTATTATTATCATTATTCTACTCCTTAAAAGTTTTTTGCAACAATTTTTACTGGTGATTTTTTTTTACTGAAGTCCGAGAGACAGCAAGTCTCTTTAGGTCTGCAGGACTCTTCTTAGTATTCTGCCCAATCTTAACAATGCTGAAGCTTGGTCTTGATTAATCCTTCCATTTCCAATTCTTCCGGACCCCTTACTAAGCCTTTTGGGACCATTCCAAGAGCATCAATTACAACTGGCATCATCATTACTCTCATATTCCACAGCTTTTTTAGTTCTCAAGCAAAGTCCAAGTAGTTCTCTTTCTTTTTGTTTTCTTTCCTTTTCACGCTGTGGCCAGCTGAAATGGTACAAATCGCCTAAACAGCAGATTTTCAGCCTTTTGTTAATTATCTCAAGGTCTGGTCTTCTGGCTGGGATTAGATGATCTGTTTGTATCTCAGAATCCCAGCAAATTTTATGCATCTCATTTTTTGCCCAGTTGGTTGGGGCTGTAGAATACACCGACTGCTTCTCTGCAGAGGGGTAAGACCCCCCCCAACGAGTGTCCTGGATATGACACTAAACAATCTGATGGTGAGGTTCCAGCAATGCTGGAGCTTTGGGGAATGCGAAGTACTCCTTCATTGCCATCACTCCCAGGTCCACTCTGGCCCGGAGTGGTAGCACCTGATAAGGGTCCTATCTATGGGTTAAATAGAACAAAACCATGCTTCTTTCACTATGCTGATTTTTGCATTTAAACTGCGTATTTATGCTAAACTGAATTGTTCAAAATAGAACTATTTTGACATTGGAACAGCGTACTAGTGCTGAACTGAATAGCTTGAAATAGAACTGTTTTTGACGTCTAAACTGTGTACTTATGCTGAACTGAATTATCTGAAATAAAACTGTCTGACATTTAAATCTGTGTATTGCCCAGTCAGCTGGGGCTGTAGAATACACTGACTGCACCTCTGCAGAGGGGTATGACCAGAACTGTTTTTCGACATTAAAACTGTATTTACACTTAACCGAATTGTTACATACAACTGCTTGAAAAGTTAGAAATGGAAATGTTTTTGACTATTAAACTGTGTACTTATGCTAAACTGAATTGTTTTAAATAGAACAGATTATTTACATAAAAATGGATTTGGCGTTAAATAACCTACATATGTTGATAAGCTAAAAAACCCAACAAACCAAACCAAACCAAACCAGCATCTCATTTTCCAGGATGGATTCTGGTTAGAGAAGATACCATTTAGTGGTATTGTCAAATTTCAATTTCTTGCATAATTTCCAGTGTATCACCTTTCCTACCCCGTTGTTTCTTGTCTTATATTCCCTTTGCACTAGTTTGCTCCATTAACAAATAATGTGATTTATTAATTCGTCTCTATAACCCTACAACCTACCCTTGCCATTCTGTTGCATATTATCTATTTTGGCTTTAAAATAATTGGTCCTTATGGCGTCGTTTTTGTGCTGCTATTTGAAGAGATTCTGTTTCTCTCTTAACGTTTCCTTTCCATGGCCATGTCTAAGTCTTCTCATGTGAGATTTCATCAGTTTGTCTCTTGATATATCCATACAGTTGTTTCTTTTCCTATTTCTGTTTCTTAGTTATTGTAGTTTTGTTTTGCCTCCTGTTGTCAGTGCTGCTATGGGTAATCGTAATTAGTCTTTTTTTGCCCTTTTTAATTTAGTCTATGAGTCCCCATATAATGCATCCATGCTTTCTTCAATGTTGGTGAGTCCTCTTCCTTCTTCTTTTTTTGATACATATAGTCTTTCAATGTCATCTCTGGGATGTAAGGCCTTGTGCATTGTCATCAGCTTTCTTGTCCACTGGTTCATTTGTCTGACTTCTTCCTTTGTCCATTTTAAGAATGGTCTGAAATATCTTACAAGGAGGACTGCCCAAGTGTTAATCCCTTTGATGAGATTACTGCTGCAGAGCATGATTTTGAAAAGCTTTCTCATTCAACAGAGGAACTCTTTTTTTTTTTTTCTTTCATATCGTACTTGCTTGATAGTGTCCGTTTCCAATATTCCCAAGTACTTGTCAGCTTTCTTTTCTTCAAGTGATCAGAATTTTTCTTGAATTGGTCGTACAATTCCTTCAGTTATTTGTCCCTTTCCAATTTTCATTATGATCATAGCTTCTTTTTTTTTCTCTGCTAAATTCCATTTCTATATCCAGCATATTCTTATTGTTGAGTCTCCAATTAATTTTTTGCAAACAGCTTGATGTCATCCATGTATATAAGGTGATTAATCTTTTCTTGCAATTTAGTAAATTTGTAGCCTCCAGTGCATTTCGTAAGCATTTAATTGAGTGGCATCATTGTTATTACAAATAATAATGGTAAAAGTACATCTCCCTGGAAGATGTCATAGAAGATTTTCAACTCTGCTAATGTTTTTCCTCCTGCTATCACTTCCACTTTCTAGTTTTTCATGGTTTTTATGATGAAGTTTATGACTTTGTCAGATGTCTAGTACATTTTTGACAATTACTACCCAGCTTTATAGGACCAGGTTTTTTTTAAGTCAATCCATGACATGGCTACATTGTTCTGCTTGGCTTTGATTACCTTGATGACTTACTGATTAAGTAAAGTTGGTAACCATAGTTGAGGGTGACATTTTTCGATAGCTACTACACCGGGGTGTAGAGGAGGGTGGTACTCCTTTCCCTGGATGGCTCCACTTTATCCTTGATACTTACCTTATAATGTTGAGTGTCAGGCAAGGTAGCATCAAGTACCATTTTTTGAGTCTTTGGTATGACTCGACCTGGGACTGAATCCAGGCCTCCTGGGCCATTGGTGAACACTCTGAACATACTGATTAATGTATAGTAAATTACCTGTTCTTTTTGTTCTTTTGCCCCATCTTTTTTGTTCTTTGGAAAACAGTCCCCAACTTATTAGCAAATAATAAGTCTCCTCTCTGATATGCCATAAAACCAAACAAATTTATGAGTCAAATAGAAATATTGAATCATTTACTACTCTTCAAACCATTTAACTATGTGCAAACAAATGATTGATGTTAAATTGAATTGTTAGTATTACATAGCAATACTTGAAACCATTTAACTCAATGCTAACAAATGAGATTTCAATTGTTTCAAAATGTTACCTACAAACTATTCATTTAGAAGACACATACATATTTAATATAAATATAAATAATTTGGATGAGACATTTAATTACCAATAAGGATTGATATGTCATAAAACACAAACAACTGTGTTTTGACAGTATTATCTTCCACTATAAATAATAAATGACTGCTATCTTTGGTTAAGATGAAGATTTACTTTTTGTATGATTTGGTGAGGGTGAATTTATTTTTTGGCAATATTGTAGATATTTTTATGTAACCATAACACAGAAAAAAATGGTACATCACAGTGAGATTTTCGTTTGAGCAATACATTTAAAATAGTCAAATGTAGAAAATGAATTAATCTCCAATCCAATGTGTAAATCAATGATTATTAAGTATTGTCTGTATTTGTGTTGACCATCATCTTTTAATCTTCCAAATTCTCAATATGAAGGAGATGACAATAAAATATTAAAAAGCTTTAGAAACAGAAGCTTCAGAATCATCATAGATCACTGTTACAACAGAAATTAACTGCGTTTAAAAGCCATCTAGTTCTTTTTAAATTGAATTTCAACAGTTTGAATAAGGAGGCACACTTAGTATTATTGTTATCGTCTATAGAAATGGAATCAGGAACCCAAGTTCAATTCCTGGATGAAGCTGATTTTGTTTAAGTTCCCACAAATGCCCAGGGAAAAGGTATGAATCAATCTCTTCTCCTTCCAACTATCAGTAAATAGTAGGACATACTAAGTTCTTTAGACTTGGTTAGGCAAGAATCCATCTCTTTTCCCCATCCCCACTAAGTATGGGTAAATAATGGGGCAGACTGAATAATTTTTATCTTTGTTAGGCAACAATCTAAGAGAAGAAAAACTCTGAATTCAAATCAGCTTTACTTTGCATAAAAACTGACCATCTCACATTCTGTTTGTTGCAGAGAGATTGGATAAATACAAATATAAATTAGAATCATATGAAACCTTATTTTGACAGAATTAAAAATAATGCTGTGTAATTTCCCTTAATTAACATATGTCTGTCAATAAAACAATGTGACATTTTCTCTTTGGTTCTTTGTTTTTTCATCATTCATTCATAACATGTGCAATGACGAGAGGGATGTATCTGTGCTTGTGATCAGTATTTGGCATAATGAAATAACTGAATTTTTAAAATTTAAACTTTACAGGAAGGCTGCAAAGAAAATAGTGTGTTAGAAATAAAACAACTAAGACTAGAATAATAATTCAAGACTTGTAGGGTACAATGAAAATAGTTTAAATCAGAACTTTAGTCCAAGAAAAGAAGGAGAGACAATGAAAAAGGGACAACTGACCTGACCAGGAATATCAGACTGACTGTACGGGTGAAAGAAATAGCAAGAAACAACAATAGAATCAACAAATAGGGTGATGTTTGCATATAGAAATAAATGAAAGGGTTCCTTTTCCTTATGTTAGTTCAGCGGGCTTACAAGGAAGCTAAGTTGTTGAATGTCTAGTCAGTGATAGTTCAGTTCTTGGCATGTGTTCATGAATAACTCGTTTTGGATAATCCTTCATATATGCATGAGGCAAAGTGGCTTGGTACCAAAAGGATATGTTCTAAGTGTTATAGATGCTTAGCTGATAAAGAGATGCTGATAATGTGCCAAAAAATATATGGAATATCAGTAACATGTTTTGAGTCTTTGGTATGACAACCTGGGATTGAACCTCAGTCTCCCAGGCCATTGGCAAAAAAGAAAGAAAAGGGCAATTCTTTACTTATATCACCTTGATATTTAATAAGATTTGTTTATTTTTAATTTTTAACAAGTATTTCTTTTGTTTTAATTTTAGTCATCTAATATCACAACAACTTGCAACCCAAGTTGAAATCCTTGACAAGGTTCTCCATGTTTAACTAATGCCCTAGAAAAAGACATAAAACGATTTATTCTAATGAGTTATGACTAAATAATAGAGCAGACTAACTTCTTTAATCTAGTTAAGGCGTCTCATCTAAGGGAAGGACAATTTGGAATTCAAACAAGCTTTACTCTATTTAAGAATTGACATTGCATGATATTCTCCCAGGAGTAAACACTCTAACCATTACGCCAATGTCCGCTTAGGGCTATAACTATTTGATGCCAATTAAAGTGAACTTCCTTTCATTTATTTTTTATTTGCAATTAATTATAATATTCTTACTCTTATTGAGCAAGTACCACATCGCTATCCATAATGTGCTTCCATTCTGTTCTTGATCTCACTATTCTCAATATCAGCCCAAATTACATCACATTCTACTGATTGTAAAGAAGTGGCACAAATGCATGTTTTCCCATTGTTTTATCATAGCATGTATCTTTCTTGATATCACAATGAGTAAGAACAGTATTATTATGGCAGTACTAGTGGAAAAATTATGGAATTAGTTTACATAGAGAATGTTCACTTAGGTTTTTTATTGGCAGTAAATTAACTAATAACATAAAAGATATAAAATATTTCTTATTTAATAGTCAAACAAAAGATCCATCAGGAGAATTTTTCCTGTAGATATGAGAGACAATCGTGCGTAAGACTAGAGAATTTTGGAAAAAAATCAATCAGGAGACTGAGAAGGAATAACTTAAATTTTAGGGTAGGCTACAATTTTTAAAAGAATGCTTTTTTACTTGAGCAACTTGAAAATACCACTTCACATCTTCCTGTCTTTGAGATCAGCACACAGGGAAATTGGAACATTGGCAATACACTATAGAAGATTTTTCCTTGACAACATATCGGACTTTTCCATTCTTGATATGAACAACTTCATTTTATCATCTAGTCTTTGTCAATTTGTCTCTCCCAATTTTCTTCATGACACCTGCA
The DNA here is from genome assembly GCA_963585895.1 of Sepioteuthis lessoniana. Lineage (NCBI taxonomy): Eukaryota > Metazoa > Mollusca > Cephalopoda > Myopsida > Loliginidae > Sepioteuthis > Sepioteuthis lessoniana. The sequence goes on along the minus strand of OY757928.1, from coordinate 8,849,851 downwards.
ACATTACAAATAATTATCTTTTTATTAAAAATTGGTCTAAGTGTACTTACAAATGGATATATTAAATATATATATATATATATATATATATATATATATATATATATATATAAAGAAAAATTGATAACAAGGTAATCCAAGTAGAAGGAGAGATTTAATGAGAAGCAAAGTCGACACTATAGCGTTTCAGTTCAAATGAACAATCATCAGAACTATGAGGGATTAAATTAAATCTCTCCTTCTACTTGGATTACCTTGTAATCAATTTTTCTTTATATATTGTCAGATAACACTCCATTACTTGGTGTAGTGGTTATGGAGGTGCCCTTGGTGTAGTGGTTATCTTCGTAGGAAATGGACATGGTGACACGAGTTCAAATCCTGGACGAGACTAACTGCATTTCACATAGCACTAATGCCCTTGGGAAAGGTATGAATCTAATTATTATCCCTCCAGCTATGGGTAAATAGTAGAGCAGACTAGGTTCTTCAGCCTTGTTGAGGCAACTAGTCTAGGAGAAGGAAAACTCTGAATTCAAACCTGTAAAACTTCGCTTAAAAATTAACCTTGCGTCATATCCTGCCCGAGCGGAGGGGTTGGTAAATATGATTATATATATATATATATATATATATAATACACAGACACAAAATCAACTGTGCTTGGGACAGTCAGTTTCTTGCCCATTAATATTGTACACTTTTTATGAATATAGAAAACTATCTTATTAGTATTGATATGTGTGTGTGTGCGTGTGCGTGTGCGTGTGTGTGTGTGTGTGTGTGTATCAGATGCTACTCAAAAATGGCTATCTTCTAGAAAAATTGCTAATAAAAATATTATTTTTTCATTTGAGAATTTAGAATTTATAAATTCTTTTTGGTGGGGGCATGGATGATTGAGTTTTAGAAATTTAAGATTGTGGTGCCAATAAAAATCTATTTCATCAGTCTGAATGGTAATTTGATAAAGTGGCTGAGCCCAGTCAAATGATTAGGTGCTATGAATTGTCCAGGGAAACAAGATTTTAGCTCAAAAAAGGAGGTGAAATCATCAGAAATGACCCTCTTCTATGGGCTCAGCCAAAAGCTTTATAAAACTAGGGAGTTTAATGAGAAAAAACAGTTGATAGGGAAACTCTTTAAAGAATAGTTGTCAGGAAAGACTCATTGATGATTGGTCGCTGAAGAATATGCTGTGAAGATCAGTTACTTGTAAATTGCAGAAGGTTGCAGAGCTGTGTCTATCAAGCCAGTTTCAGTTCTTTTGAAGTCACTATAGGTCTGTGGTTATCATATTGGGCTGAAATTCAAAATTGTTTTGATGACTGTATTGATTTCAAGAATACTTCTTTTACCATTTCTGAAAGAAACAACCCAAAAAATCAAAAAATCCTAAAGAATTATACAGGTAATTATTTTCTCCAAACTGAATAAACTTTTTGCAAGGGTGGTTGTTGTTTGCCAGTTGAATCAATTTTTATTTTGTTTTAAAACATCTTGAAGATACAACATCTTTATGATATTACTAAATCCAATTCATAAAAGTGTATGATGTCTGCATCTTACCACAAGAGATTTCAATAAACTATGCCAAGAATTCCATCAGTTCTAAAGAGCACAAAATGGATAAAGCTAAGTCCTTCAAGGAACAGAGATGCCAATGTCAGAGAGAGGTTTATTTTCTTTGACCATGACAAGGAGTTGTCTGAGACACAGTTTTTAAACAGGTTCTCCTATTTTCATTTCCATATGAACAGTCATAATATACTTATTCTTACTAATGATACTAATGAAATCAACATACTACAATTTTACCCATGAATTAAACAAAAACAATAAAAATTCCCTTTTTAGATATTTTGATTGATACTAAGAATAATAATTATAATTCCTCTAACTCTACTTACAAAAAACCCTCTTATAACAACTCCTGTACCCTCAACTTTAAAAGTGAATGCCCTGTCCGATATAAAAAAGAGCAATTATTAATAATCCTGTGCAAAACTAATCTCCTCCACCAAAACAATATCTTATAAAGAAGGAAAAACGTAAAACAAACTCTCATTAATTATTAGTTCCCTAACTATAATGTTGATGGACAAATTAAATGTACAATTAAAAATGTTAGCCAACAAAATAATCACTGCAACACTCCTACCAACAAACAAGCATTTATCAAACTTTTTTACCGCAACCAAATGCTCAACAATTATAAATTAGATGAAAACATTTTAAAAACGTTGGTTAAAAGAAATATACCCACCACTGATCCTAATAAAAACAAATAAAACTAATCATATTCTATAATAAATTTAAAACGTCCAACTTAGTAATTAATGATAATTCCTCTTCCTCGATTGGAGTTTTGCAAAAAACAAACATAAATCAATTTAAATGTCCTTTAGGAGATCATATCTCTGAAAACAACAATATTTACATTGGCTTAACCTCAACTGCCTTATTAAGATGACTCACTATCCATGTCTCTTACATCAGTTTAATAGCCCAACATCTAAAAAAAGTTCTGCCCTACAACAGAATTTTGAAAAACACAACAATATTAGAGCAAAATAACAAGCAAAAATAACAGATTCTTGAAGTTCTCTACATTAGAAATTATCATCACCAACCTGCTTTTGCTGGGCCATATGTGGGGGTCCATAGGAGTACATCACTTATGACCTCGTCCCTGCTTCTCCAGCAGTGTCCTGCATGTCTGGTTCGTCTAACTTGGATAGTTTTCATGATGGGAGGTAGGTGGCCGTATAGTTGGTGCTTTGTGGGGGTGATGCCTCCTTGAATCCAGTGCTAATATACTGAAATGTCTTAAGCTACTGCTGCTATTTATAGAACCAAATTTAGAAATAAACGCTTCAGCAATGCACCCATATAAACAATAACCACTCTAAAGTATTAAAGTACATGCAAAGGTCATATCACTTATGCAATATAAACACCCTTGATGATGGCCCAAGATCCAGAAGAAAGGACAAGAGAACCAATTAATTATGGAAGGTTTATAAACCAATTCCAACCAGATATCATAAAATCAATATGACAGCTTGAAAGGATTAATACAAAAATATGTAGACAAAAATGTCTACATTATTTAATCAAAGATGTATTTATATATACCCCTAGGTATGGGTTAATTAATACCTCTATTAATATGATTTTGATTTATTACTGAGACAAGAAACTCAAAAAAAGATAACATGTCCTGGAAGCTGATGTAATAACAAAAAATTTGATGTATCTAGCACAAAAGACACAGTTTTTCTGGACATGTTCCAAATGACCGCCAATGTACTTATCTCAGTAATAAACCATTATTAGAACATTTTTTTGTCTTCTTCTGACTGGAGCTTCCAAAAATGTTCCAAAATAGCAGTTTTTAACTTACGCAGCCTTCATGATAGGGTTTAGGGAAAGTACTTTTCAAATATAATACCAATTACCTGAACAATATAAGCATTTTAACAATGAAATCAAAAACATCTTGAGGAACACTTGCATTTTTTACTATTCATCAAGAGGTTTTTCAAGGTAAAAATTTCTCTACTTAACAGTTCTAAAGTAGATAAAGTTTTAGCTGAACGATTTTGTGTTTCTGTGATTTACTGCATGTCAGGAATATTCTGAACTAAAGAAAAGCCTGGAAAACAAAGAAATTTCTGAAGAATATTTTTCTGTTGCTAAGTTTTTGTTCAAACCCCATTGACTGAAGGCGAAAAAAAAGAAAAGAAATTGAGAAATTTTGTTTTCATTTCTTCAGTTTCAACCTTTAAAGGTCACCAGACAATTGTTTCAGATTTCAGGTTTTTGATTTTCTTTTACAAATATTCCATACTTTTTACTATTTTACAAATATTTCAAATCTTTGTTTAATTTTAATGTTTTCCTCCATATAAACACATTTACACTCACATAGATTTCAAAATATACTTCTGAACATTTACACAAGCACGCAGTGGCAGGAATACTTACACTCACTGACACAAAGAAACATAAATACATATATATATATATATATATATATATAGGTTTAGTTTTTTTTGGTTTGGTTTGGTTTGGATCATTTAATGGCATATCAACTTTCATGGACTATTTAATGGCAAAGCCATCCTTGTAGAAGAGTTGTAAGGATACTATTTAACATATAGCAAGGGATATATAGATATGTGTGTGAATATATATATATATATATATATATATATATATATATATATATATATATATATATATATAGGTTTAGTTTGTTTTGGTTTGGTTTGGATCATTTAATGGCATATCAACTTTCATGGACTATTTAATGGCAAGGCCATCCTTGTAGAAGAGTTGTAAGGATACTATTTAACATATAGCAAGGGATATATAGATATGTGTGTGAATATATATATATATATATATATATATATATATATATATATTTGATTGAACATAATAGACATTTTTTGTCTACATATGTTTTTTTTAATCCTTTTGAATTGCCATATTGATCTTATGATATTCAGCGGGAATTGCTTGATAAATCTTCCATAGTTAGTTATTTCCCAGGACTTTCAACCCAACTTTGGGCCATCATCAGGGGAAGATGTTTTACAAAAGTGATGTAACTTTTGTATATACATTACAACTTTGTAAGAATGAGGGTTTGTTCTGTTGTATTGTGTAGTGTTTATTTTTCAAATTTGTTTCTATAAATAGCATCAGTAGCTAAAGACATTTAAGTACATTAGCACTGGTTTCAAAATTGATTCTATTAAGTTTGAGTTGTATGTTCCAAATATGTAGTGCCTCAAGAATCTATAGTTTTTGCTTGTTATTCATTATGTCCAATCAAATATGTATTAATGATGAAATGCTGCCAAAATATGCATATATATATATATATATATATATATATATATATATATATATATATATATATATATATATTTCTCAAAATAATCATAACTTTGACTTCAACTCTGCTAAGATGCTCACTCACATCCATAATAAAAATCTTAGATGAATTTTCGAAGCCGCTGTTATCTCATTCCTCAATTCCCTAAATACTCATCCTGGCTTTTATAATATTTCTCCTTACTTGAGCAAACACAATTTAAATAGCTATAATATATTCCATCCTTAGTTAATATTTTCCATATATCTTATAATTTTGATGCTTTCTATTTTTCTTTCTTTCTTTCTTTTCTTCCTTCTGACCCATATTCTATACTATATTCCTAATAAGTCAAATGACGTAATTTAAAACATCAAACACTGGTTCTCCAGTTAAATGGCCAACTTTTTCTTATTATACACATTTTCTCCAAGGTTTTTTTGTATTTTACATTCTTAAACATCCATCGTTAACTCAAAATTGTTAATATCACCCCTCATGGTCCTGATGATGGTTCTGCAGAACCAAAACACTATTGTGTTGACCTATCAATAAATCATTCCTTCCACTTGGATCATTGTTATCAGTTTTTCTACATATATATATATATATATATATATATATATATATATATATACAGGATGCATTGGATAAACTGTTATCTAAATAATGCAAACATTAAAAGAATACTGATATCCTTATTTATCAAATATCTTTATAAAAATTACATAAAAATATCTTGAAATACTTTAGATTAAATCTATAAAAAGAAATTGGCGTTGACTTCAACTCCACTTGAAAAATTGCCCTATGGTCTCCTCCTGCCCATTGAGAATAGTTGGTACATATATATATATATATATATATATATATATATATATATATATACACACTACCAGTCAAAAGTATTTAGGAACCTTCAAAAAATTTTATTTCTCATCCTAAAAGTTTTATTTTTAAGGAAACAATTTAAACACCAAAATGGTTTTATTTATCATACTAAATACAAATATTCCTGAACCACATTAAATACAAATTAAAAAAAAAAATTTTAAAACTTCTTCAACTTTGATCCATCAAAATGATCCCCTTTGGCAGCTATCACTGCATCACAGTTTCTCTGCATCCTTTCCCCCAAAGACTTGGGGCAAACCCCCGGCTTTTTAGCTGGGCCGTCTGGCATTCGTGCCGGATGGGTGCTCGAAACCAAGAGCAGACTCGGGGCCGAATAGGCCCCCAGCTTCGGCTGGGCAACCTTCGGGTGGGCGAGCTGCACTTTTGTCCCCTTTGTACGGCACTAGACCAAGCGTCTAGTTTAAGCCGTAAACTGGCATACGTGCCCGGACTCACATTTGGGTTCGTGAAACTGCTTGCCTCATCAGGCTCACATTGCACTAAGTGAGCCGATGAGCAGCACAGACAAGCAGGGTTCGAGTCTCGGCTCCTTCCCGACCTTCCCCTCCCCTTTATCCCCACTTTAATCGGCCTTCGGGCTTTTGACCTTGTGTCAAGTCGTGTCTGGTGGGAGGCAGCGACAAATATTGGGCAGACCGAAGATAGTTCTGCCTGGCTTTCCTGCAAGAATTGCCAAAGGTAAGACACATAGTTCTGACTTTTTGCTCAATTTCATCCGACACCAGTTCAATGAGTTTTAAGCCTGCTGATTGCACCAGCCAAGATATCAGTTGATGGACTTGCTGTTCCTCTTTACTTTTAATGTACCTCTGACAGAGTTTACTAGTATGATTTGGGTCATTATCTTGCATGAGTAGAAATCTTTGAGCCAAAAGCCGTGTTCCAGGTGGGATCACATGATGCTGTAATCTTCCTTGCACTCTTTCTGACCTCCTCTCAAATTATCATGTCCTTTGAATAAAATGCCAGTATAAATATAACTTGATAACTTTTATTTTGCACAAAGGTAACATTTATGATGATACCCCAAAAACTAGTGAACACACAGTCATTGAAAATCAAGAATAGATTTCACCCTTTCTTGGACTTCTCAGATATTTCCTTCTAAGAAAATAAGAAAACCAATGAAAAATGAAAAAAATATTTCTAGTCTTTTATGTTCAGTAGATTGATAGATAGGTAAATAGACAGTGTAATTTACTAAGAATCACATGTGGCATAAGGCCAGAAATATGGTTCCCCCAATTAGAATCAAACTTACAAATAATCTACCATTGTAGCACCCTCCCCTACACCTTGGTGTAGTAGCTATCAAAATTGGAGCCTTCGGGAAACCTTCGTCCACAGTCACCAACTTTACAATATATATATATATATATATATATATATATATATATATATACAATAGGCCTTTATCCACAGCATTGGTGGTCCAAGGAATCCACAATAAACAAAAGAAAAATGGTTTCAGAAGAAATTCATAATCTTGAAAAAGTCAGGCGTATTGCTACAGCTATAAGACAAAGGAAACAGGGTGCATGGACCAAGTAGGAGAGTGTAAAAGACAGAGCTGTCACATGGGATGACTTTAAGTACATGGAACCTCAAAATTTGAGTTTCCTTATAAAGGCAGCCTACAACATTTTACCAACACCAGTCAACTTTCATGCTATGGAGTTAACTACATCCAACCGATGCAGAGCATGTGGGAAAACTGCCAGCCTCAAACATATTCTCACTGAATGCAAGTACACTCTAAGAAGCTACACATGGAGACATAATGAAGTCCTTGAGATTTTTACCGAGGCTGCAAAGATATGTTGGGAGACTGCTAATAAAGCTCTAGATAATATCACCAATAGAGCAACTCATTTTGCTAAAGCACTCTCCAAATTATATCACATCTAATCTGCCTCAAACCCACCAAGAGAGATAGTGACAACCATATACTGTTGTATATATATATATATATATATATATATATATATATAATTCATTTGATTATTCAGTATGTTTAATTTGATTTTTTCAAAATAAGTAAGTTAGATAACTGTAGTCACAAGTGACCCGGAGGTTCCCAGTCTAAAAGCTACTACATTGAGATGTAGTTGAAGGGCACCACTCCTTATCTTGTATTACTGCTCTTACTCTTGATTCATACCTGATAATTCTGAGTTTTCACAAGGAGGCATCAAATACCATTTTTTGAGTCTTTGGTATGACTTGACCTGGGATTGAAACCTAGTCTCCCAGACCATTTGCAAACACTCTAACCATCCTGTCAACAAGTCATTCATAATAATCCAATTCATTTTATACTAATTTGAATTTTTTTCAAATAACTATATATTCAAGGAGTATAATGAAATCAAAACCTCATGTAAACTTCAATAGATACAGAGATCACAGTTAGCCTGTTATCCTTCTTTCAACTCTGGAGTTCTGAACAAATTCCAATTCAGTGTATGAATTGATTTCTTCACCCAACCATTTCTGGGAAAACAGGAGGGCAGACTGAGTTCTTTTGCCTTGGTACAGTATTCTACAAAAAATAGTCCTTGTGTTGCACAGTAAAGGTGTTGGTTAGTTATTAATTATTTGGTTTAATGGCACATTAACCTTTGTGGGCTATTCAATGCTAAATCCAAGACAAAATATATATGCTCCCTGCCATAGGTTGAGCACTATAGTAGGGAAATTTACTAGCTACCTCATATCCTCAAATACAACAGCTCTTCTTAAGAATTGAGCACTTCATGTAGCCAATAACATATATGTTGAAAGATATATGTAAAAAATTCCTTCACATACACTGAGAATAATGATGGCTCTGAGGTAAGATATTTGACTAATGTAAAATCAGCCAAGTTTCAATCTCAGCTTGAAGAATCTTGCAGGTCTAGGCCACACTGAAGTGTTGCAATACAACAAAAAAGTCAGTCCATTGATGACAAACTACTGTTACGCCCCACAAGACACCAACTGTACGGCCACCTGCCTCCTATCACGAAAACTATTCAAGTTAGACGAACCAGACATGCACGACACTGCTGGAGAAGCAGGGACGAACTCAGAAGAGATGTAGTCTTATGGACCCCCACACATGGCCATGCAAAAGCAGGACGACCAGCACGAACATACATTCAGCAGCTGTGTGAGTATACGGGATGTTGTCCTGAGGACCTGCCTAGGGCGATGAACGATAGGGAGGAGTGGCGAGAGAGGGTCAGGGATATCCATGCTACCAGCGCGACAAGATGATGATGATTGATGACAATATATATATGTATATAAATGTATATATTTATATTTACTGATGCATAAACACACATATTTCTCTCTTTCTCATATATATATATATATATATATATATATATATATATATATATTGTATACTTAGACAGAAAGTCGTTATCTAAACACATTTGGTTAAAGCCCACGGATTGTTTCCTTTCCAAAATCTTCAAGTAAAGACATTCGCGTCTTCTTGTTATTTTTCTTATGTTTTGGAATGTTTTCACCATCTTGACCCAGACATAAAAAAAATAACAAGAAGACTTGAGCGTCTTCATTTGAAGATTTTGGGCTTTTTCAGAACATGTATATATATATAGTATTTAACCAGTGAACCCATTGGCTTCCTTCTGTAAAAAACAGTTGATGTTGCTTCTCACTAGGAAATAATGTGGAATTTAATTAATTTTTCATAGTTGTTAATGTCATGTCAAGAACTTGATTAAAAAATGACTTCTTGCATGAAAAAATGACACCTTGTAAATTAGACTGGAAATCACATTATTCCCTGGGAGCATTTTAAGTGTATTGTTTTGATAAAAAAATCTTTCTCTGATGCAAGATTTTTACTTTGCAGTAGTTACATACATGTATATATACATGTATGTAACATATATATAAGGAGAATTATATATATATAAGTAAGTTGGCCAACCATAGTCACAGGTTGACCAAAGGCTCCCTTTTCTAAAGCTACTACACCTCATTGTAAGGAAGGGTGTGCTATTCCTGTCTCTGGATTGTTCCACTCACAATTGATCCATACCTTATTATGCTGACTGCTAAGCAAGGAGGCATTAAGTACTATTTTTTGAGTCTTTCGTATGACTGGACTTGGGATTGAACCCCTGTCTCCCAGGCCATTGGTGAACACTCTAACCATTGTGCCAATAATTTACCACAAAAATTTTATCTTATTTATCAACCCCTCCACTTGGGCAGGATATGACACAAGATCAGTTTTTAAGCGGAGTTTAACAGGTTTGAATTCAGAGTTTTCCTTCTCCTAGACTAATTGCCTCACCAAGGCTGAAGATCAGTCTGTCCTACTATTTACCCATAGCTAGAAGGAGAATAATTGGATTTATACCTTTCCCAAGGGTATTAGTGCGATGTGAAATGCAGTTAGTCTCGTTCAGGATTTGAACTCAAGTCGCCGTGTCCATTTCCTATGATGATAACCATTACACCACGGGCACCTCCACTAAAACTTTTTGTGCATAAGTACACATGAGTATAATCGTGCTCATATCCATTTGCTAGAAAGATGAGTTTAATCTTCACTGTGTGCCAATTTTTGTAGCAAAGTGCCAGACTAACTTAAATCTGTCATTAAGTAGCATAATAAGAAACAAAAGATTTTGAAGGGACAGCTGCCATGCCCTCATGGCTAACGTGTTTGACTGTAATATAATTCTAATTTTGCTCACTTTTTGACTAATGTCCTTCGGAAAGTTATGACCTGCCTTATCCACCAGCTATAAATTAAACGGCATTCCTACTATCCTTTTACAAAAATGGATTTTGCATTAAATAACCCACAAAAGTTGATATGCCATTTAACAAAGAAATCAAATTAAATGAAAATATTTTTAAAAAAGTCTTATTTATTCATTCCTTGGCTTCATTTTTTTGGAAGGGAGAGATAATATATAGAGAAATTAGGCGAGAAAGAATAGCAGAGAGAGAGAGAGCAAGAGAGAGAGAAAGATGAAGGGAGAGAAAGAAAGAAAATAGAGACATAGCTACACTGAAAGTCTGTGAAAGAGAAAAAGATGAGAAAAAAAGAAAATTGCCTAGCCAACTGGGGTTTTAGAATATACCGACTGCGTCTCTGTAGAGGGATAAAACTTCCTCAATGAATGTCCTGTATATGACTCTAAACAATCTGATATTGAGGCTTCAGGAATGCTGGAGCTTTGGGGAATGCAGAGTATCCCTCCATTGCCATCACTCCCAGGTCAGCTCTGGCCCAGAGTAGTAGCACCTGATAGCATTCTCTCAATGGATCAAATAGAACTAAGCTGTGTAATTATGCCAAACTGAATTGTTTGAAATTAATAGTTTTTACAGTTAACTGTGTGTAAACAAAAACTATACTTATGCTAAACTGAATTGTTTGAAATAGAACTGCTTTTGACATTTAAACTATGTACATACACTAAACTGAGTTGTTTGAAATAGAACTGTTTATATGTATAAAAATTGATTTGGCATTAAATCACCCACAATAGTTGTTATACCATAAAATCAAAACAAACCAAACCAAACAAAAAGAGAAAAAGAAATAGAAGAATCTAAGGAGAAAGGGAGTGACAGAAAGAGAAAGAGCAAGAAAAGAAGAGCTGTGGAAAGAGAAAGAGGAAGAAAGAGAATGGTAGCTAAAAGAGAAAGGAAGTGAGAGAGAGAGAGAGAGAGAACAAGAGAGAGAGAGAGGTCAAGAGAAGATCAGCTGTTAGTAAACCAATTGTCATTCAATTCATGCCTTGGCCTTGTGTCCAACTAAGCTAAGCTCAATAAATATCCACCACATATAAACATATGTATGCTATTAGAGTTTACAAAAGAAACAAAAAAAATAAATAAACAAATGATTCCAGTTTTGTAATTTGGCTCTGGAATCTTGTAGTTGGAACAAATCGTCTGGGAATGGAACAGATGTCTGACACGACCAGCATGTCTGTATGTACATAGAAGTAACTCTATTACTTATCAGTGAGATTTGATGTTATATATTGTATAAGTACTTCACTTATTACATACATTTTTTTTTCCTATCAATATCATTTTATCTTGTTCTGATTAATATTTACTTTGTATTTTTGATTCTTCTTCTTCTTCTTCTTCTTCTTCTTCTTCAGATTTTCATAAAGAGTTTACTTAGGGCAACTTACTAATGTGAAAACATAGGGTTTTTTTTCGTGTGAAAAGATTTCTTAATGCTATCATCGACATCATTCTGAAATTTGTCTTCATCATGATGATTATTTTTCAACAAATTATCAAAATGTTCTTACATACTCATCATCCATTCAGTAAGTCTAGTCTGGCACAAGATCAGAAATAAGTATTTACTCAACCCCTCCACAATGGAAAGGATCTGACTCAAGGTAAATTTTTTTCAGCGTATTACACCTGATTAAATTTACCGTTTCCAGTTTGCCTTACTATTTACCTATAACTGGAGGAAAAGACATAGATTCCTTTTTTCCCCAAGGGCATTCTCATGAATATGAAATGCAAACAGCCTCATTCAGGAATTGAACTTGAGACACCATGTCCATTTTCTAAGACAATAAATGCACTAACTAAGATTGGGTAGCTCAGCTATTTAACCATTACTTTAGATATTTACCAACCCACCACAGGGGCAGGATTTGACACCAGTCATTTTTTAAGCAGTTTAACAGGTTTGAATTCAGAGTTTTCCTTCTCCTAGACTGGTTGCCTAACCAAAGCTCAAGATCGTCTACCCTACTATCTACCCATAGCTGAAGGGAAAATGATTGAATATATATCTTACCCAAGGGTTTTAGGGCGATGTAAACTGCAGTCAGCCTGGCTTAGGATTTGAACTCATGTTGCCGTGTCCATTTAAATATTTTCTAGCATTGTAGTTTAACACAAACAATTCAATTAAACATGAGTCATTTTTTGCACACAGTTAAATGATCAAACAGTTCTTTTTCAAACAATTCAGTTTAGCATAAGTTATTTGTTTAAACTCAGTTTAAATGTCAAAGTACTCTGTATAAATATATATGCTCTATATGATCCATAGATAGGACCCTATCAGGTGCTACCAAATCAGGCCAAAGTGGACATAGGAACAATGGCAATAAAGGGGTAGTCCATAGTCCCCAAAGCTCCAGCATTACTGGAGCCTCACCATCAGATTGTTTAGTGTCATACCAGGACACACATTGGAGAACTCTTACCCCTCTGCTAAGATGAAGTCAGAGTATTCTAAAGCCCCAGACAACTGGGCCATAGACACTGGAGCACAGGTCTGAGTACAATAATCATGAAACCATATTTGTGTAAGTTATAAGATAGGAAACTTGAATTAAAGTATCATTGCATGAAAAGAATTTATTAGTAACTTGAAACCATATAATTACTTAAATTATTAGTATTAGATAATGCAAGCTATTGACAATAGACAAAGTGCAAATTATAAAAAAATGCAATGAACATTAAAAATATGAAATTACAATAATCAATCGTATACAAATTAATCAAATTTCAACATTGGATAACAAATAAGTAGACAACTCTATATAAGTCAAAGATCAGATACAATTATTGTACTGAGTTATCAATAATAGAAAGAATACAAAATGAAATGAGCTACACAAAGAGTAAAGCGAGTAGTTTATTTAGAAATCTATTAATCATATCTGCCTGTACATGAATTCTCAAAGAAATAAAAGTTTTTAAGAAAGACTTACATTCTTGAGGAGTGTTGGTTGTATAGAATGAAATATGCCTCTAGCAGATATTATCAGGTATTATTTATTGCCAAGAGCATTGAAACAGATATCATTAGATATCATTTATTGCCTAGATCATTGAAACAGATATTATTAGGTATTATTTATTGCCTAGAGCATTGAAACAGATATCATTAGGTATTATTTATTGCCTAGAGCATTGAAACAGATATTATTAGGTATTATTTATTGCCAAGAGCATTGAAACAGATATCATTAGATATCATTTATTGCCTAGATCATTGAAACAGATATTATTAGGTATTATTTATTGCCTAGATCATTGAAACAGATATTATTAGGTATCATTTATTGCCAAGAGCATTGAAACAGATATCATTAGATATCATTTATTGCCTAGATCATTGAAACAGATATTATTAGGTATTATTTATTGCCTAGAGCATTGAAACAGATATCATTAGGTATTATTTATTGCCTAGAGCATTGAAACAGATATTATTCAGCATTATTTAACTTTACTATGACACTCTTAACAAAAATATGTAACTTAGGATATTGTATGCAGTACCATGTTCTGTTGTATACATTTCAATGTTTGGTTTGGTTTGGTTTTATGGCATATCAACCATTCTAGGCTATTTATTGTCAAATCTTTTTTACACATATATATTAAATATATGATTTCGAAACAAATTTTGTTGATAATGTTTTTAAATGAGCCTGAGCAAGAGTCACTGTAAACAAAAAACATACCTAAGAAAAATGAGAAATGATCTTGTTTCTATGGCATCTGTAGCATTATCATCCAAATAAATATCTGTAGCATGATCAGATTTGACTGTTATATTGGTAATCAGTATTTTTTCTGCAAAAGAAACAAAACACAACTCAACATTTAATGTTAGTACCTTTCATTGGTTTATTCTCTCCATTCAATCACTGAAGCAGGAAAAAATGGACAATGGACACCATGTGGTAGAATCTTTGGAATTCTTGGGACAGGAATCTTCCTATATCTTTGTTTCTTACTCTTTTTCTGTTCACAGGAATGTTCAACTTCTCCCATCCCAGCCACCAAAAGAGAAAAAGAGACCAACTCATGAAACCTTGGGATATATATCGGAGTTCATAAAACTCCCAACCCCCACTTCTGCCAAAGTTAATGATGAGTTTTGATGACCTATTATCATTTGCTTATAATGCTACTCACCTTTTGAGTAACAAGGGTGACTTACACTCTCTCTTCTTTTATTCAATGCCAGGTAGAGGTGATTTGCTGAAATTCTTTGGAAATCCATGCCTTTCATAAAAACTCAAGGAGGGCCAGCTAAGAATTAATTCTAATTCTTTTGTCAATGAGTTCCATGACTGTTTCCTCAATATTGAATTATTCCATAATATTTTCTTCTGTATCGAGATTTAGACACAGCTGATTGGGAAAAACCAACATCTTTCAATGCACTCAACTGTGAATTGCTTTTTTGAATGAGTTTTATGAACCTTTCCAATCTTTCAATTGACATTTCTTTTATTTCCTTTCAATTAGGTATGCCTAACCACTTGCTGAGGTCTGCAAGAACAGTTTTTAAAAAGAAGACCAATTTGCATATCTAGGCTTCTGCTAGCATGTTTTTAAGAATGCAAATTACATAATCATTCAATGATTTTCTTCTCAATATTGGGTTATTTCATAATATTTTTCCTCTATATAGCTTTGGAAAAAACTTATACCATTATTTTTAACAATTCAATCAATCTTGTTTAAAGGATATTCTATAAAGCCAGAATGTTCAGCTATTAAAGAAAAACTGTTTTACATCATCATCATCATCATCAAGTCGCAATGACAGTATAGAATTCCTTTATTTTCTCTCACCATCAATCTCTATCATTCATTGCATGGCAGGTCTTCTAGGTTGCATCCTGTGTTTGTATAGAGCTGATGTAAGTCTTTGCTGCTCTGCCTACACTGTTACATTCATGTGCAGGAGGCTATAAGAAAACATCTCTTTTGAGTTTGTCCTTGCTTCTCCTTCAGTCTCCCGCATGTCTTGTACATCTTACTTAAATGTTTTTTTTTAGATGAGAGGCAGGTGGCTGTATAGCTGCTGTTATTTTGGGTGTTGCTTCTCAGATTTGTACAAGATAGCACGCAGCATTCTCGTGTCGTTCCAATCTAACCTTTTCTTCACACATTTTGTTGGTGTCAACAAGGTGAAACCATTTAGTAGTATGGACACAGCTACACCTTGGAAGAAATCTTGTTTTATTTTATTGGATAGATAAGATTTCCATATGATTGACGACCTGTTTATAGCATTTTATATCTTTGCTACGTATATGTTGATATCCCTTTCCCTAGATGAGATGTAGATGCCAAGGTATGTGAAGTGCTCTACTAATTTTAAAGGGTTACCATTTTGAGTGAAGATTGCTGTTTTTGTTTGAATCTGTGGGGTCAGGCTGAGGATAGGGCAAGCTGTGTTGTCGTTTTTTATCTAACTCCATTCTGTGGTTATTCTATTTTACCCCACATTGTCTTGTTGATGTAACTCCTTGAACAAGAAGGCCCAAAAAGAATTATACGAAAGAAGACAGCAACAGATAGGAGACAAAGACATTTATCTTTTATTTTTCCTTTATTTCCTGGGTTCAACAACCATTCAATGGGTGAGGGAATTTTCCCTAAATACAATTGAAATGGTTGAATCCCCCAGTGAAGGTGTTTAGAAATACGTTATTCATTTTATGGTATATATGTGTCCTCATTTGGTACTTGAAAGTTTTAACAACATGTCAGTCGCTTTTGGGGGTTTGTCTAAGTCCAGTGTTTTAGTTCGTAGTTCAATAGGTCCATTTCATTGCTTTTTGTATTTTGGCATACTGTTAACCAAGACGGGTGCTACTAGTGAAAAATTAGCCTAATGTGGTGCCTTAGAGTGGCCAGCAGCTGGGAGAGTTAGATGTTGTCACTTCACCAGTCACTGCTGAAAGAGAAGGCGCTTCCTCCTTTTGTCGGGAGGTCCTTTTTTCTTTAAGCATACGTTGCCACTTTTTCCTGTCTGAGGTCTCCGGGAGTTTCTGCATATTTTAATAATTTTCTTTTTTAATTCAATTTAAATTTTTTAAAATTCATTTATTTATTCCCTACAAATCAATTACGCTCTACTTTATTGACATTCATGTTGAGGCCAGTTCCATCTGTTGCTTGCTCCAAAGCTATACAGTATGGATTCTCTTTGAGTTAGTGTATTTGCAAGAAGTACAAGGTCAGCTACGTAGTCTGCATTTGTCATAGATTTTGCGGGATATTGTCTGCTTCAAGCCTTTTTTAATGTGAAATCATTTTATTTTATTAGATCTATGAATGTTCAGATCACGTAATCTTGGCAGCATATAAACAAATATAGTGCTGATATATCTCCTTGCAAGACTCCAGCAACAATGTTGATGAAGTCTGTGTCTCCAGCCTGTGAGTTAACCATTACTTGCTTGCTTTTGTAAATCATAATTATTGTGGTAGCAGTTTCTTTGAGAAGACTATATACAAGTAATATTTGCTCCATATTTCCTTTGTGTCAGGAATTGAATGCATTAGAGAAATCTATGAATGGTAGTGTTGCCTCGAGATTTGTTACTTCTACTCCTTTAATAATTTGATGGATTGTCAAAATCTGTGAGGTTGTGGAGTAGTTCATTCAAAAGCTATTCTGATTTTTCCTCGGAATTTTCTCAATTTGGCAATTTAACTGATGATAGTTCACAAGGAGGCTACATTCTGTTTTAGGTTTGAAACAATGACAAGTATATGCCCATTGCCTGGCAATCTAAGCATATTAGAAGAGTCGTCAAAAGTAATCTAGCTGCAGAAACTTTAGCCATGATTGACCTGGCAGAAGCCTGCATTTTTTAAAGGAAATTTTTATTAGAGATACGGCAAATGAAAGACACTAGTGATAACATCAAAATGTTTTGTCCCCCAAAATTTAATGTTGCATTTTATTTAGTATATGTTAGGCCTAGTGGTATTTTATGTTTGGAAAAAGGCAAATGGACAAAGGTAAAATAGGCACATGGAGACTGTGAAGGTAACGTATCTGGGCATTCGAAGCGCCTATCTTGAACGATTTGGGCTGACTTGTAAGAGTCCGGAACAACTAAGTAGTGGCGCTCGAGTGTTGGATGTATACGTCTGGGATGGCGACGCGACGGCGAGCGTCCGAAGGTTCCCAATGTACTTACGCGTCGTGCCGTCTTTTCTCTGTGTGGGCAGCTGACCGGGCATTTTCCAGTGTGCGGCTGGCTCCATGTTGCACCTGCGTTTGTGAAACGAAGAGCTAACGCTGTGACAACCGGATGGGACGACGAAACAGAGACAAATGCAGCAAATGAGTAAAAATATGAAACGGCGCAGACAAAAGAAACATTCAAAACACGGCGACAAACAAAACAAATTCATATCCATAACAAAACATGCAATGATACATTTAAAATATTGCTACGGTTCGATATTGTTCGTAAAATAGTCCTGTGTGTATGTGTGTGTGTATGTGTGGGTGTGTCTAACACAACTAAAACTACAGAAAGGGTTAAATAATGAAAGCGTCCCATTAAGGTTGATTACATATTTTTAAATGTTCATTTCTTCCTGTGGTTTGAAACAGTCGGTGTTTCCGAGGCTGGAAAAAGTCCCATAGTCAAAGTATTTTGAAGAAATGAATGTTTGCAAGGCTTATCCATCTTGTGGCTTTTGACGTCTGTTGGTGAATAAGAGAGCCACACTGGAGAGAGTGTGTTAGCGCTGCAATAGAAATTGGGAAAAACAGATAGAGTGTTTGAAGATGACGTAATTATAGAAAATTTGTGTCTTGGAATTGGCTCCAAAAAAACACGGGGCGAAATTCAAATGCAGATGTAGTTTTAAGCAGGTCACGTGGTTCTCCTGGCCAATGGTTTCCCGAGACTGAATATTTGTGTGCATCCACCATCTTTGTTGGGGAAAAAGTGGCATACCACCCAATTTAAAATATAGGAGTGTAAGTCCTATACATTCTTCAACCCAAATTTTGGACAAGAGACTTTGCACAGAGATGGCTATTTCGAGAGCAATGATCGAAAGAATAGAAATTGCAGAGATCTCTACAATATTGACTGATGTACAAATTGTGGACTCCTTGACAAAGAAAGAAGTGTCCTCATTTAAGATCCTTGGGTTCATATCCGAACCAAGAGAATCATCTGTATAATGGAAATAAACTCTTCATTTTCTTTTGCAGAACATATGATACTCCACTGAAAAAAAAAAGAAAAAAGAGAAGAACTGTTAATCCAATGAAGTTATCCCCCTTGAATATTCTCCTGGTGGTGAGGCGGCTTCTAACTGGAAGTTGTGAGACCGCCATTATTGTAAATTGTGGGGTTTAAAAGGTTTTATGGTAGTCAGTGGCTAAGGGCAAGACTGTGTTGCCGTAGGATATCTGACTCCATATTTTTGTTATTTAGTTTTATCCCACGTTGACTTGGCCGGTGCAATGCCTTGCCCAAAGAAGGTCCATAGAAATATACAAAGAAAGATAGAGACAGATAAAAGACGAAAAACTTTTCTTTCAGACTTTCCTTTATTTACCTGGTGAATGGACTAACCAACGCTACGTCTAAAGACATAGCGTGGTGCCCAAAACACCAGATAGTAAAAACGGTGTTGTCGGTTCGACGTCACTACCCGAAAAGAGAGATAGGTTCACAGAAAACCTGAGTATTTATCTCTTTTCACCGGCTCCAAATTCGCTAAGCCAAAATCCTTCTAATTCTGGCGCGACCACTTCTCATTGGCTACTTTACATTTTATTATTTTCTTTTTTTTGATTTTAACCGGATGGATGCGTGGAGCCTTATGCGTGGCGACGCATTTATACATTTTGTATCAGGCAGCCGACGAGTCTACATCCGGTTGGGAGTTCTTTGGTAATTCCTAAATTGCCACAAAATACAGTAGTTGTTAGAGTCGGATGAATAAATATTCTCTCTATATATCCACTGTTGTTGTGGTTTCATAATTAATATTGAGCTCTATTATCTTTAAATTAATATCTAGGACACTCATTAAGGGGGTCTTACAATCAGAAGCCATCAGTGTATTCTTCAGCTCCAGCTGACTGAGAGGTGTCACCGTGGTGTAATGGTTAAAGCGATGGACTGCGGAATCGTAGTAAGCAAGTTCGTACTCCAGTCATGCTATTATGTTCACTTTCAGGCAAATAAACTTGGGAAAGGTATGAACCCCCTTATCCTCCCAGCTATGGGTTAAATAGTACTACTACTGTTCTTCTAGGAGAATACCTTTGGCATTAAATAACCTACAAAGATTGGTATGCCATTAAACAAAGAAACCAAACCAACCAACCAGCTGACTGGGCAAGAATAGGATGTGATTCTTGGTCAACTTTTAAATGGAATTTTACAGGTTTAAATTCAGAGTTTTCCTTCTCCTAGATCGGCTGACATACTCAAGATTAAAGGGCTGTTTTCCCTACAATTTGCTCATTGTCAAAAGGAGAACAGTAGGATTCATACCTTTCCCAAGAGTATTAGCACTATGTGAAATGCAAACTGCTTCATCCAGGATTTGAACTTTGTTTGTCATATCCATTTCCAAAGAATATAATCATTGCACCACAAGCACTACCCACATGAAGGATCTAGCATAGTGGCTTAATGATCTCTTCATTTAGTCAACTAGTACTGATTACCTCAAGAAACTTGGAGAGAATGTAAACATTGACCAGAAACTCCAAAGAACGGAATCAATGATCTAACAATGCACCATTACAATAAAAAAGTTATGCTAATTCTGTAATTTTTGCCAGAGGTAGTACAGCTTTTGAAGTAAGATTTAGAGGTCATTAGCAGAAATTCTTTGGCAAATAAAGAAGGTAATCCCTCATGCTTGTACAATTATTTTTTTTCCTTTCACCTTGTCTTATTTTTATTATCTCCTAAATTTCTCTCTTAGATTTCCTCTTGCCCACTCTTTATTGTTCTTCCCTGCTTTCCTAATTCTTTTATTCTTAATATTATTATCATTTAGGTTCCTTGATTAGAAATATTGATTGATGAGCATCAATACAAACTAGTAGAATAATTATTGAACTTATTAAAAGCCTGTATACCTTTTTTTTCCCATAATAAAATCAATTCAACACAATCAGTTTGTAGCAGAAAGAACTTCGTATTTTTGTTTGGCACGTAAAATAATTTGACTGTGAAAGTCGACACATATTTTCACCCAATGAGGATGACTTATCCTATTCAGCCCAGACCATTTTTCCGGGCATCACCAAATAAAGGAAAGCCCACCAAACACTCTCTTCCTCAGAACTTTTTGAAAAGGACAGACGTAATTACTGTACGCTCTCTTCATTAGCAGCAGCATCCCGACACCATAAGGAAAGCCATCTAATTTATGGACCTCTTGAGTCTATTCTCTTAGACTAAGGGTTCCCAGTTGAATATGAATTAGATGCATTCAATCCGCCACACACAGGAACACCTTTAAGTCATCTCCAACTTTTGCTATGTCGACAGCGACTGGTAATTCCACTCAGACATCCAGCTACTTCATCCCTGGGCAACATTTTCCGGAGACTTTCATGCTTCTCTCCTACAACAACCAGGACCACACATTCATGGGTGACTACATCATTCCTGTCCTTAAACAGCAAACATAACCTTTGCTACACCTAACGATGCACATTTCGCTCAGGCATTTCGCTGCTAAAATTCCTTCTCAATTCCATAACTATTTCCTTCCTTCCTTCCTACGAGACTTGCAGCATAGAGGCACCCTTTATTCTGGCTGTCATAAAATCTTCATAAAAACCTTACGGTATCTTTGTTCATCTTCCTTTATTTCTCACAACCTAGCGAGGAAACACCTAACAATATTTCCTCACTAAAAAAAAATAACAACTCTACCAAAAATCCTCGTTAAAAGTTAATCACAACTTCAGCAGGTGTGCCAAAAGCATGGATCCCCTTGATACTCTCTCCCCATCTATCCCTATCAGTCATTGCTCTTATCTGCTCTTAACAACTTTTTCTCAAAGTCTGCAAGATGGCATCCAGTATCCACTTAGAGCGGATGAATGAAAGTTTTTGCTGATCAGTCAACAATAATACATAGAAATCAAGAGAACATTGCTTATGTGTTAATTCTTACTTCTGCAACAGTGCCTAGTAAGTTTTGCTCATCTTACTTGAATGGTTTGTGAGACTGGAGGTAAGTGGCAATACAGCTACCATTCTTTTGCTGCTTTTTCTCCTGGCATTTCATTAGAGTCCAAGTGATGCAACCATACAATTCTACAGAGATGACTACTGCTTAGTAGAATTCCTGTTTCATGTCATCAGAGAGATCAGATTTCAACTTTACCAATACATATGTTGACATCGCCATCAGTAGTTAGTTGGTTTTTTTGAGTTTTATGGCCCATCAACCTTTGTAGGTTATTTAACACGAAATGCATTTTTATACAATTCAGTTTAGCATGAGTACAGTTTAATTGTCAAAAACATTTCTATTTCAAGCTATTCAGTTTAGTCAAACAGTTCTAATTCAAACAATTCAGTTTAGTATAAGTATAGATTTTGTTTACACACAGTTAAATGTCAAAACAGTTCTATTTCAAACAATTCAATTTAGCATAATTACAGTTTCAATGTCAAAAATAGTTCCATTTCAGACAATTCAGTTTAGCATAAGTACGCGATTTAGTTCTATTTGAACGATAGATAGGACCGTATCAGATGCTACCACTCCTGGCCACAGTAGACCTGGGAGCGATGGCGATGAAAAGGTGCTCTGCATTCCCCAAAGCTCCAGCATTACTGGAACCTCACCATCACATTGTTTACTGTTATGATTAGGACACTAATTCAGGGGTGGGGGTATTCCTCTACAGAGATTCAGTCAGTATATTCTACAGCCCCAGCCAACTGGACAACACTTTCAGTTGATGAGATATTACTACCAAGGTATATGAACTGGTCTAGTAATTTTAGTGGCCTGCCATTAAATGAGGAGATAGCATTATCTTAATCAAAACATGTTAACTCTGTTTTGTTTGAGTTCAGATGGAGACTGATGCCTCTTGCTGCATGTTCCACAATCTCCAGTAGGAACTTGGCTTCATCTGCTTAGTCTACATCAGAAATAACATCTGCTGGATTTCATCAGCTTCATGCCTTTTTTAATGTAAAACTGTTTTCTTTGATTATATATATTGATATTTCATTGTACTTAATTGTAGTAGTAATGCCACAAACAATCTTACCTCAAAGAAACAGAAGGTGTGCTCTCTCTGCTACCGGCACGCGGAAACCAGAAGAAGAAAAAGACGCAAGAGGGGTGACTCATTTCATGGAGCAGAATGTGATAAGCCCACATGAAGTGGCGAGATTTAATGAGCATATAAGAAACTAAGTTTGAGGTGGAAAAAGCAGAGCAGTATTTTGCTTATGTCTGATTGGTGAACATCCATCAGTTTATTTTGCATGTTAAATAATTTGACTACCCCCCAATAGGTTAATTCCACTTCGACTAGCCTTCTAAAACCAGTCTGCATCAGAAATAACTTCTGCTGGATTTCATCAGCTTCATGCCTTTTTTAATGTGAAACTGTTTTCTTGGATTATATTTATTGACATTTCATTGTACATAATCTAGAGAGATTACAAATAGAAATGGTTATAATGTATCTCGTCACAAGATTCCAGCAACAATGTTTGAGAAACCAGTGTCAGAATCAGGTGAGAGAGCCATTGCTTTTGTGTCTTTGATGAGCAACATTACTATGTTAACCGTTTCTTTTGGGAGACTATGTTCTTGAAGTATTTACTTCCTCTTTCCTCTGTGTATGGAATCAAATGCCTTGGAGAAATCCACAAACAAAAGTGGAGCCTCAAGATTTGAAAGATGACTCAACATTTTATCAAATTCTTTGGATGTTTTCTATAACTTAATCTACCCTAGCTGATTTCAATGTTTTACTGATACATATTTATTCGAGAGATTGATTAATTTTAACAACATATCCAAACGTCAAGGGTTATTTTATGCCTAGAGGTTAGGGATTCATGTTCAGATTTATATTCATATTTACATTTGTTGGTTTCTTTCTTTGTTTCTAATGGCATATCAATCTTCATGAGTTATTCAATACCCATGCCATATTTGTAGGACTGTAGTTATACTATTTAACCCATTCCTGGAGAGATAAGGGGTTCATAACTTTCCAAAGGGTATTAGTCCAAAAGTGAGTGCACTTATATTTGTTGTTTCTTTCAAGTTTTTTTTTTTTTTGTGTGTGTGATCTTATCAGATATGAATAATTTAAAAAAAGGTTTATTTGATCCATAGATGGGACTCTAACAGGTACTACCACTCTGAGCTAGAGTGGACTTGGGAGTAATGGCAATGAAGGAGTACTCTCCACTTCACAAATCTTCAGAACTGGAGTCTCAGCATCATTTAGAATCATATACAGGACACTCCTTTTAGATGGTGGGTATTACTTCTCTGAGGTCAACATATTCTAAGCCCCACTGAGAGAACCAGCTCATTTATAGAAAATCTCTTTCATTAATGAAAAAAAGGTCAGCAAAAATGCATTTCGTTTGAGAATTTTATTGCATAGCACATAGCATAAGTAATTTACTAAGCTTATCTTAGTTTTCACAAAAGACTATAAATAAGGAGCACCCTGTGAAACTCAAACTCTCTAAAAGTAGTCTGCTAATTTAGCTTGTTAACCATTACACTCCATGAGGTTACATCACAGAGCAAGTAGAAAGCCTTTCTGATTATGTATGTGGATCTGGTAGTCGATAAAAAGAGGAAGATAAAAGAAAATCTTATTCCAATTGAGATGGGTTGGGTATTGAGCCAGAGATATAATCTAATCACACGCATGCTTGTGTTTCACTTTATACTAGTACCCTTTGGAAAGGCATGAAAACATCTCTTCTCACCACCTATCTATGGGTCAATGATTGGGCAGACTGATTTATTTAGGTAATGCAACCAGTCTAGAAAAAAAAAACTTTGAATTCAAACCAGTTTTAATCTGCTTAAAAATCAACCTTGTGTCAAATTCTGGCCCTGATAGAGAGGTTGGGTAAATACATTCTGGTTTGGGTTGGTTTGGTTTTATAGTATATCGACCATTGTAGGTTATTTAATGCCAATTCCCGTGGTGTAATGGTTATTGTCATAGGAAATGAACACGGCAACACGAATTCAAATCCTGGACGAGACTGATTTCATTTCACAAAGCACTAATACCTTTTGGAAAGGTATGAATCCAATTATTCTCCCACCAGCTATGGGTAAATAGTTGGACAGACTAGGTTCTTCAGCCTTGGTGGGGCAACTAGTCTAGGAGAAGGAAAACTCTGAATTCAAACCTGTTAAACTCCGCTTAAAAATTGACCATGTGTCATATCCTACCCGAGTGGAGGGGTTGGTAAATAGGATTTAATGCCAATTCCAGTTTCTTCATATTTATTAAGTATATATGATTTGGTTTGCTAGGGTTTTATGGCATATCAACTATTGTCAGTTATTTAATGCCAAATCCAATTTCTTCAGATATATTAAGGATTTATGATTTACAAACATGTCAAAAAAGTTGAATAGTTCCAAGTATTGCTATGTATCACTAGCATCAGTCATTGGTTTACACACAGCTCAATAATCAAACAGTTCTATTTCAAACAATTCAGTTTAGCTCAAAGCAAAGTTGAATAGTTCCAAGTATTGCTATGTATCACTAACAATTCAATTAAACATCAGTCATTTATTTACTCCCAGTTAAATGATCAAAGTTCTTTTTCAAACAATTCAATTTAACATAAGTCATTTATTTGCACTAAGTTTAAATATCAAACAGTTCTATTTGACCCATAGATAGGACCCTATGAGGTACTACCACTCGGGGCCACAGTGGACCAGGGAGCGATGGCAATGAAGGGGTACTCCATATTCCTCAAAACACCACGGCTAGAGCCTTGCCATCAGATAGTTTGATGTCATATCCAGGACAGTCACAGGGTGGGCAGGGGGTTACTCCGCTACTGAAATGCAGTTGGTGTATTCTACAGCCCCAGCCAAGTGAGCTTAAATATATTCTGACCCATAGCAGAAAAATATAACAGTTTTTCATAAAAACAAACGGAATGATGATATTCATCATGACTGTTACTGATTGAATTCCAATCAAAAGTTTATCAAAGCTAAAAGACTGTAACTGCAGTTGCCTGGTCAGGTCATTGGGATTATGTCAGAGTAATTTCCCTAAACTTTCTCTCATACATTCTATTTTTTGGTAATTACAACATGACAGTGATATTTTATCAAGATACATGTCAAGGAGTTAGAATACAGGAGGAAGTGGATTCATGCCTTTCCTAAGGTAATTAGTATAAAGTTGAGGAATATTCCACATTATATGATGACTATACCACTTAACAAAATTTCAACTGTCTCTCGGTGATCTTGTATATTGCACGTAATATAATAGTATGTGATCAATGTATGTTACACATAATATAAAATGCATTCCTTTGCCAGTCTAAAAGATTTACACATTTTAAATGGCAATCAGACCACCGACATTAGCATAATGATCACAAAGAATAAAAAATAAAATATAAAATAAAACAACCATCAGCACATACTGCATTCATAGTAAATTGTCTGCTTCCCTCGTCACTCTCACTTGAGATACAATTATCTATTACTGGGATATGCCAATTGTTATGAACCTGAATTCTGGGGTGACAATGTATATACACAGAGACGATTAGATCAATCACAAAAAAATTGACATTCAAATGTCCACTTGTAAAACATCTGCCGGGACCGACAAATATGCTGAAGAATCTGTGATAAGGAAATGAAGAATGTTGACCCTAATTTCAAAAAGCATCATTTATCATCAAACAATTATTTAAACAATTCAGTTCCCTGTTTTACTCATTTACATAGTATTCACTGTAACATTCTCCAACCATCTTCAGGAAACGGACTCTTTATCTGGTCTTTTTCTTCAGCAGCCCAAAGTGAAAATGGTATCAAACAGAATATTTCTTTTGACATGGAATTTTTCTCATATCTTTTTACAGACTTTCATTTTATATCCATCTTTTTTTTATTGGCAGAAGCTGCACTAAAAGGAGGAATGATAATATAAAGTTTTTAGCGAAGCATCGCATCATCCAGTGCTTCAAGCAACCACACAGTTCACTACAACTTCTTGTTTTTGCTGATGAAAAGACAATTTTCTCTACTGTAGATTAGATAAGAGTAATGTATGGAGGCAGCTGATGGAGATCCCAAAAAAGAACTTCACACATTGTTTTGAAAATGGTGGTGTTCTTAGATGAATCTACGAGGTCCTAAAAAAGTTCATTTGAAAGGTTTGTTTGTCAGTTGGTTGTGTGCCATGTCAATTCTTATTGCATTATTTTATGCATAAGTCAGTTCAACATTTATGGTCTTCAAAGATAGAGAGTGCAAGAATGTATCTTCCCCATGATTTTGAACATTAAAGACTTTATAACTAATCACAAGATCAATGTTTTAAGAGTCAATGTATCAATGTAGTTCAGAATCATTTCAAACATTTGTTAAAGATGACATTCTGCTGTGGAAAAAGGGTTAGGAATTGACAAATTTGGACAGAGGAAAACAACACCCATGCATTATGTGGAGAAGAGAAAACTTTATTAAGTGTTTATTGGATAGAAAAAGGGTAAACAAAAAGGAAAATGATAGTAGGAGTTATCAGACTTGTATAGAACTCTTTCAACATTTTCTCAAACAGACCATTTTAACTCATAACTTTTGATTTCTACATCAAAATAGGCCTGGGAGTACTGGCAACAGTAATGACTCCACATTTTCCAGAGCTCCAAACTGTGTCTTCACCACCTGATTCATGTTAGTGTTGAAACAAGGACTACTTTTTTGTGTGGGGGAGAGCTTATCCTTTGACAAAGGATACAGTCAACATATTCTAAGCCCTTCTTATGTGACATAATAGATCGATGAGATCTATTTTTAACATGTAATGTTGCATTCAAGTTGAATCCTATGTGGAAAAACACAACTGTCAACAAGTTTGATGGACAACCATTGAACTCCAGGTCAATGTGGGACCACAGCTCTCACTGGACAGTTTCAGTCAGGTGACCAAAATGATTCTAGTTTTAAATAAGTAGGTCCCTTTGTGAGAAATACCTATGAGTTTGAATGTTCCATCTTTGCTATTATCATAAACTCCTTGTTTACAGCTAAGAAGGCAATAAAGGGAAAAGTTGTCCATAAATAAAAAGTAAAATCTACACATGAAATGGTGGTCACAATATTATTCATCATCAACAATTAAGAACAAATTTAGCCCCATGAAAGTGATAATCGAGTAACCAAGATGACAAAACAAGGTAACTGGAGCTAAGACAAAGAGAAGAACAATCTGAAGAGAAGTGAGGTGTTGGGAGCTGATTGATCATAGTGTAATGACTATCATATAACATGTAATATATACATAGAACATTGATCAGTTTGGTTTGGTGTTACGGCATATCAACCATTATAGGTTATTTAATGCCAAATCTATTTCTATATATATAAATATTTCTATTTCAACTAATTCAGTTTGGCATAAGTATACAGTTGTTGTAACCTAACAAGAGGTTACTGAATGAGAAATAACCAAAACGGAGGTTGTAAATGAAATGGAAATCTTTATGACATTAACAAAATACAATACACGCCAATAGCATGAAGAAGGTACCCACTGCAAGTGGTGATTACTTAGTCAGCAAAAATACCTCCCACAGTAGTGTCCACCATATTTATGAAGAATGGGACATACCCATTACTGTTCACTGGTAGGGTATATAACAACAGTTAAAATATCAAAATAGTTCTATTTCAAACAATTCAGTTTAGCATAAGTACACAGTTTAGTTCTATTTGACCCAAAGATAGGACCTTATCAGGTGCTACCCCTCCAGGCCATAATGGACTTGGAAGCAATGGAAATAAAGGGGTACTCTGCATTCCCCAAAGCTCCAGCATTATTGAAGCTTCACCATCATATTGTTTCATGTCATATCCAGGACACTCGTTGGCAGGGGGTATTCTACAGCCCCAGCCAGCTGGATCAACCATAAATCAAAGAGCAAGAGTGCATATTTTTAAAGAAGTCATTTTCTTAGATAGACTATTTTTTTCATTCATATTAAAAGGCTGCATTATTTTGAAACAGAACATTGCACACACGATCAAAAAAAATGCATGAAAGTAATTCTAACCATTATTTGTGCAGAGTGATGAATATAGACATTGAAATATTAAAATCAATCATGATTTTTGTTTTTATCTTAATCAAATATTGATTATCTTCAAGTGCATTTATTAGTTACTTTCATCTTTAATATATTAGAATTGTTTGAAGAGGAAGATATATGATCATAAGTTTTGGATCAATATAATAGAAGTACGTCTTAAGATTTGCAATATAAAACTTGGCACTCATTCAATAATTATTTGGTATTGTGTTGAGTTTGCTTGAAGTATATATACAGAAACAGATTTGATTCTTTTATGTCGTCATCTTTTTTATATGAGCAGACATTTTCTAAATATTAACAGACTCTGTTTACATGTTCACCATCCAGGAGTGGTTTATGACCCAAGACAAGACAGAGACATTTTATTTTATACTAATCTCACTTTCTTTATTTGATTTAAGTGACATTTTTATATGGGGTCCAAAACATGAACAAACCAGCATGGCCAACTTGCCAAAATTTACATTCATCAGCTCTATGAGGTCACTGGATACCATTTAGAGGACTTACTAACAGTAATAATCTATAGGGACGGATTGTGTGAGAAAGTCAAGGGAATCTGTGTTACCAGCATGACTTGATAATGATGATGATGATGGTACAAATTAGATTTATTTTATATTAATTTTAGTTGATATTAATTTGATCTATTTAATAATAATTCAATTCGTTTTATACTAATTTGAATTTTTTTCTACTAATCCTATTTTTTAAGGGGTATAGTGAAATTAAAACCCTCACAAAAACTTCAATAGATACAGAGATCACAGTAAGACTATTATCCTTTTTTCTACTATGGGGTTCTAGACAAGTTCAAATTCACTGTGGGGGGGGGTGTCCTCGTGGTGTAATGGTTAAAGCAATGGACTGCGGAATCATAGTAAGCGAGTTCGTACTCCAGTCACGCTATTACGTTCACTTTCGGGAAAATACCCTTAGGAAAGATATGAAACCCTTATCCTCCCAGTTATGGGTTAAATAGTACCACCACTGTTCTTCTACAAGAATTACTTTGGCATTAAATAACCTACAAAGAGTTGATATGCCATTAAACCAAGAAACCAAACCAAACTAAATTCAGTGTATGAATTGATTTCTTCACCCGACCATCAATGAATAAACAGGAGGGCAGACTGGGTTCTTTAGCCTTGGTACAGTATTCTATAAAAAACAGTCCTTGTGTTGCATTTTGCTCATATCAAAGGTGTTGGTTGGTTATTGGTTATTTAGTTAAGTGGCACATCAACCCTTGAGGGTTATTCAAGGCCAAATTCAAGACAAAATATATAAGCTCCTCACTGAGGATGGAGCACTCTAGTGGGGAGGTTTACCAGCTACCACATATGCTGAAATGCAATAGCTCTTTTCAAAAATTAAGTACTCCTGGTAGCTGATAATGCATATGTTTAAAGATATATGTAAAAATTCCTTCACTTATGCTGAGAATGATGAAAGCTCTGGGGTAAGATCTCTAACATAAAGTCAGCTAGATTTTGATCGCGGCTTGGAGTATCTCGTAGGTCTAGCCACTCTTAAAAGTTGTGACGCAATGAAACAGTCTGTCTGTGGATAACATATATATATATATATATATATATGATTTGTTAGTGAATAGTATTTAGGTACCGAAAAAGACATCAACACACGGCTAACGAAAGCATGGACAGCTATTGATAGGCTCTCGATCATATGGAAATCAAACCTGACCGATAAAATGAAACGCAGTTTCTTCCAGGCAGCAGTTGTATCAATACTGCTATATGGATGCACTACTTGGATGCTAACTAAACAGCTGAAGAAGAAGCTAGACGGCAATTACACAAGAATGTTGCGAGCAATATTGAACAAGTCCTGGCGGCAACACCACACAAGGCACCAACTATACAGCCACCTGCCTCCCATCACAAAAACTATCCAAGTTAGATGAACCAGACATGCAGAACACTGCTGGAGAACCAAGGATGAGCTCATAAGTGATGTACTCCTATGGACCCCTGCATATGTCCAAGCAAAAGCAGGACGACCAGCTCGAACATACATACAGCAGCTATGTGAGGATACGGGATGTAGCCCTGAAGACCCGCCAGAGGCAATGAATGATAGGGAGAAGTGGCAAGAGAGGGTCAGGGATATCCGTGCTTGTGGCACAACATGATGATGATGATACATATATTTATATATATATATATATATATGATTTGTAAGTGAATAGTATTAGGCAATTTTATTTTTAAATGAAATAGAAATCATTTGCTTGCTCTCGGTCAAATGGTTTCAACCATTGCTATTTCGACACAATTGACCCTCAGCCGCTACTTTCAAGCACAGTTAAGGTAAAAAGATATGGGTGTTTATCACAAGAATAATAAGTTTGGAGAATAAGGTTAGGATAATCTTATAGGTGCTAGGGTTCTACATAACTGTCAGATTGATTTACTGAACTTCTCTGACCACCTGTTTAACCCACTCATAGCTGAATTAAAATGTTGCAAGTAATGTAACTACTTTGTAGTTGGTATATCTTACAGCCATGGCCAACAAGGTGAAAAGGTGTTAGAGAAATACTTATGTGTATATGTCAAACAACCAAAGAATCAGTTGCGTTCCTGTGTTGTCAGTGGTAATTGCAATTAATGAGTGAAGCAATCTAATTAGCATTTATAAATTCATTATTGAGAATTTGGATGATTAAAAAAAATACCCTGAGTACAAACAAACAACTTATAAGATTATAATTTCTTTGCTAATTAGACTGGAAATTGTTTTTATTTCTCTAATCAAAATCCTGCTATGATTTGTTGTTTTCCCAATATTACAGTTTGTCACCCATATCACTGATGACTTTCCTTAGATGCCTTACCTTCAGTGTAACTGAACTTACATCCAATATTTGTTACCATAGACGTACATCAAACATCTGTTAATATCAATTGATAATTTTTTTTTTTCAGATGGAAGAATTCAATATTTTGCCAAAAACATGTAATTCAAAAGGACTGGCTTCATGATTTTTTTTTTCAAATTGAAACTAACTTGTATCAATAAAATCTAGATGTCTAGACAGTTATGTAGACATCTATCTATTTCTCTCTCTCTCTCTGACTCTCTCTGACTCTCTCTCTCTATATATATATATAAATATATATAACAGCAAATATTAGGTATTAAAAGTCACAAAAATTATCTAAATACTCAAGTTTCATGAATGTTGATTTTATGAAGCAAAACGAATAGGATTAATAAAGAAATTATTTTTCTTGTTTAAAAAGTTTGCCATTTGTCTAGTGACCGAAACTTTTCATGTGATAAACACTTTGGATATTTATTTTTGAATTCAAAATATTTACCTGAGCAGCAAATTTAAAAGAAGATACTTGATTTTGTCGTTATAATTTGATATTTTAAAGGACAAAATTAGCAAAAATTCTTATCTTTGGTAATCTACTGTAAGAGCTTAAATACATAGATACACACACACACACACACACATATATATATATATGTATATTAGGATAGCATAGATAAAGTCATAAGCACTGGAAGACAGTTTCTCACCTATGTGATCATCAGACAAATTCTGTAATTCATGATCGAATGGTGAGAAACTGACAGTCATGAAGCACTGTTGGCTCTGCATCTACTGTTATGTAGCTTAGATATATGCTCTATCACTAATATTGAGCACTCTTTATCTATAAATATAACAAAATACATTGAGCACTCTTTATTTATAAATATAATGAGTAGAGTGTTCACCAATGGTCTGGAAGACCGGGGTTCAATCCCTGGTCAAGTCATACCAAAGGCTCAAAAAATGGTACTTGATGCCGCCTTGCTTAACACACAGTATTATAAGGTAAGGATCAAGGGTAAAGTGGAGCAATCCAGGGAAAGGAGTAGTGCCCTCCCCTACACCTCGGTGTGGTATCTATTGAAAAGAGAGCCATTGGGTTATCCTTGACTAAGGTTGCCAACTTTACATTTTATATATATATATATATATATATATATATATATATATATATATATATATATATATATTGCCGTTATGGTAAACTATGAGACTAAAGTATTTTCCATTAGCTTCTTCCTTTAAATTTGTGTGTGTGTGTGTGTGTGTGTGTGTGCTCATAGAATTATGTAATCACACACACACATATAATCTATTTGTAGCATGTAAGCGTTAGACTTTTGTTTGTCACCCTTGTTCTCCACTGACTCCCTTACAGTCAATAGGCAGGTTTAATGTTGCTTAACTTTGACCATCTGCAGAGAAGACTGATTAGGGAAAGAAGTTTGCTGAGAAGGTGAACAGACAAACAAATTGGAAGATAAATAGAGAAGAGGGGAATTCTGGGAAGGATTATAAGAAAAAGAAAGGAAAGGATACAATGATGATGATGATGAGCATTGATTGACAGGGGGGATGGAGTTACAGTGGGGTGGCTCAAAGGTAAATAAATGAGGAACATTAATGAAATGAAGGGGAAGTTTAGAAAGAAAATGATTAAAGGTACAGGAAGTGGGATGGAAAGAGAGTGATGAATGGGAAGAGAGGAGAGAGTAAAGATTTGGAAGATGAGGGTGGAAAAGAAAGAAAGAAAGAGAGAAAGAAAGAAAGAAAAATATGAGAGCAAAAGAAAATAGAAAAAATGGGAGATATTAAGAAAGATGTAAAAAGAAACATGTGAAATAAAAAAAGAAAGATAGAAAGAAATATGGAAAAAAAAAGAAAGAAAAAAAGAACCATAACAAAAATAGATAAACAACAAATAAAAGAGAAAAATCAAAGAAGTAAGAAAGAAAGAAAGAAAGAAAAATGTGACCGCAAAAGAAAATAGAAAAAATGAGAGATATTAAGAAAGATGTAAAAAGAAACATGTGAAATAAAAAAAGAAAGATAGAAAGAAATATGGAAAAAAAAGAAAGAATAAAAGAACCATAACAAAAATAGATAAACAACAAATAAAAGAGAAAAATCAAAGAAGTAAGAAAGAAAGAAAGAAAGAAAAATGTGACCGCAAAAGAAAATAGAAAAAATGAGAGATATTAAGAAAGATGTAAAAAGAGACATATGAAAAAAAAAGAAAGATAGAAAGAAATAAGAAAAAAAAAGAAAGAAAAAAGAACCATAACAAAAATAGATGAACAACAAATAAAAGAGAAAAATCAAAGAAAGAAAGAAAGAAAGAAAGAAAGAAAGAAAAAAAGAAAGAGTAAAAAGAAAAGATAAATCAAAGATTAAAAAGAATAAAGAGATAAAACAAAGAGAAAAAATTTAAAAAAAGGAACATAACTGAAAGAAAGAAAGAAGTTAATAAAAGTCCTTTTTGTACTTTTAGCCAAATTTGTCTCATTATTTTTCCCTTTATATTTTTAGCCACTCATTTGGAGATATTTTTTAAGTGGACAAGACACGGATTCCATTCTTTGTTCTTTTCTTCCATTATTTTTCTTTTTTCCTTTTTTTTTTTTCTCCAATCTCAGTCTTTTAATTCAATCTTTCTCTGTATATAAATCACAAATTATTCATTCTCTTTCTATCTCTCTCTCCCCTTATCTTCCCTTAATATCTGATTTTTTCTTCCTTTTCAATTTCTTTCTCATGTTACTTCATAATTCTGTTTTTACACCAATTTTCTTCATTTTCCTTCCCAGTTCTACATCTTTTCTTTCTATCTTTCTCTTTTCCCATTCTCTTTTATTTTCTATTTTTTCTTTTCTTTCATTGTTCTTACTTTTTCTTTATTTTCAGCCTTACATCAAAAACTCTCTTTTTCCTTCCTTCTTTAGCTCTTTCCAATTCACTTCTCTTTCACCTTTTCTTTCTTCTCACTTTTTTCATCTTTATTGAATTCTAAATCCTATCTTTCTTCTTTTTTCTTTTTCTGGTCTATTCCATCCTTTTCATCCTCTTTCTCTCTCTCTCTCTCTCTCTCTCTCTGTGATCTTTCAACGATACCTTCTTCAGGCTCTTTCTCCTTCTTTTCTCCTTCTCCTTCTCTCTCATTCTTAACACTTCTTGATAGTTGCTATCTTACTCCTCCTAACTACCCTTCTTCTCAAAGTTAATTAGACAAAGACCTGAGTGTTAATGATGAAGCCCAATTATCCTCCCTCCTAACTAAGAGTACCCATCATGCCTCATTCTAAACTAGTTGTGGGTCTTGGGGTTGGCTAGATGTTGGTCACTCATTGTAGCCCTCACTTGTGGTAGAAATGATGGTGAACCACTCTAATTGCCAGGGCTAAATTCCACATCAATTTCAAAATCAACACCCTCTAATTGCAATCATTACTATTTACAGGCCATTGTTCTTTTTCACATTGTAATTCTTCTTGTCATATTTGGCTTGACCCAATAAAACAAGGAATAATGGTCACATGCTGCCCTGTGGAGAATGCAAAACATGTTTTCTGCTTGTTCAACGCTTGTTTTCACACCCCTAGTATTCAGTTCTCTTTCACCAGACTGTTTTCTGAAATCAGGAATTTTCATGTTTATTTTCATCTTTCAAGATATAAATGACCTTTTAACTTTGTGTCTTATGGGAGATGAATTTTCAGCCATAAATAAGAAAACTTGTACGATATGCAAATTTTGATTAATGGGGTATCCATTTTTAGGAGTCTGGAACATTTTGCAAGGTAACTCTCAAAAGATCACTTATAAGATGATTAACAGACTTAGTTTGTAAATTTTAGTCAAGACAATTTTTTTTTCTTTCAGAGAGGGCAAATACTGGTGACATATAAAATGATTTATTTACTTGTAAACAAAAAGTTTTGTAGTAAGATACAAAATAAGGCTTCTTTGTTTTCATATAAAATAAACTAACTGAAAAACCCATCCTTAAGTTACACCAAACTATCTTTTGGTGAAGACATAAAAGTTGATAAGTATTGTAGAGTGGTTAATGTTTATGGTCCTTGGTAAATATTACTTGTTCAACAAATATAAACTTAACATGGTTTAGTTTATAGCTTGACCAGAAAAAGTCAAGGGAAAAGTCATAAGTCTGGTAAAAGTCTGGAAAAGTCTGGTTAAAATGTTTTCCTTTAGTTATCTACTTTAGACATCTAAAAAAAAAAGATAAAATTACAATTAATTGATGGCTATAACTTCAGTAACTCTCTTATGCATTGAGAGACAAAGCTCTTGGAAATAAAAGCTAACCCGTGGAACAGTGACATTATAGTGAGCAACTTCAAACTCCAATCGCACTCTGATGTCCACTTTCAGACAAATACTCTTTGGAAAACTAGGAAATTCCTTATTCACCCACTACTGTTCTTCTTCAAGAATAGCTTTGGCATTAAATAAACCACAAAGGTTGATACACCATTAAACAACAAAATTAAAACCAAACCTAATATGAATACATACATATGTATAGTATGGGAACTCTGACCAAAAATGATATTGTAACATATCAGAAACCAGAATTAGAACTGCAGAAATATATCTAAACTTAAGTCAAAAAAATATATGTAAAAATATGTCAAAAATGCATGTAAAAAAATATCTGTAAAAATATCTAAAGAAAAATATATGTAGAAAAGATATACGTAAAAAAAAAGTAAAAAATATATATATATACAAAAAGATACTTATTTTTGAGTGTTCAGTATTCATAACTGTGAGAATGAGTCCAAGGATATTAGTCTGAAAGTGAATGTAATACCATGGCAGGAATTTGAACTCACTTACTTTGAGACTGCAGCCCAACAATTTAACCATGGAGATTTCCCCTCATATTTTAAGTAAAAAATTTTGATTTCTTAGAGTTTGATGAAAAATAATATCTAATAATATCCATTTTCATTCTCTAATATTTCACTTTGTTTTAGAAGAAAATTAAGTTTTAATCTTAAAAAATTGTTGGGTTTCATTTTCCCTCCAATTTTTTCATTATCTTAATTGAAAGAACAATAATAGAAATATCAAGGAAAAGTGTATTCAGTTAACCTATGTGACATATATACAAGTTATGAATAAGTTACACATGTATATGATAAAAATTAAATAAAATTTGATAAAAACAAATTTAAAAGTGTGGGAGTTCTCTTGGCATTGTCGTTAACATGCTGTATTTAGCGAGTTGTGAATAATTTTTAAACAGATCTATTTGACTCATGGCGCGGACCCTAAAAGGCACTAGGAGTCAGGGCCAGTGTGAACGTGGGAGTAATGATAAGTGTTATGGGACTGTTACCTACCCATTGATGGACTCTTCCAAATCCGATATTAATCAAGAGCCAAGTACTCTCGTTATTGGGATGAATCGTCAGCCGGCCGTAGAGACTGGATATTCGACTGACTAGTCAGCCTCGCTTACGCCACCACTTTTCTCTGTATCTTGTTACTTCAATATATCCTTAAGCTTATACCGTGTTGTGAGTTATCTTTTCATGGTCCCAAATTGGGTCCACATCAATAAGGAAGGGTTGAACTCAAGGTATGATCAAATTGTATTGAGAGGTGGATATATATTATTGAGTTCTCAATATTCATATTTTAGTTACAAAGTTTCAATACTTAAGAGTTTGGTGAATTATAATATGTAATAATATCCATTTTGATTTAATAATATTTCATAAAAAATAATACAATTACTGTTATTTTTGTTTAAACTTTTAACTTACAAAAACTTGTAGGGGTTTACTTTCCTTCAAATTTTCTGTTTATTTTAATCAAATGAATGATAACAAGAAAATTTCAAGGAAAAGTCTATTAAGTTAACACTTATGTGAAACATATATACAATTTATGTGTATGTTATGTGCCTGTGGTGTAATGGTTATCATCCTAGGAAATGGACACGGCGACATGAGTTCAAATCCTGGACCTGACTGATTGCATTTCACATAGCACTAATACCCTTGGGAAAGGTATTAGTCCAATTATTCTCCCTCCAGTTATGGGTAAATAGTAGGACAGACTTGGTCCTTCAGCCTTGGTGAGGCAACTAGTCTAGGAGAAGGAAAACTCTGAATTCAAAACCTGTTAAACTCTGCTTAAAAATTGACCTTGTGTCATATCCTGCCCGAGCGGGGGAGGGGTTGGTAAATAGGGTTATGTATTTATACAATAAAGAATAAATAAGAGAATTTTTTTTTTAATTTTTAAAGGCTAAGTCCGTACAGCATAGTTGCTAACATCATGGGGATTTTAAATTCCAGTTCCACTAATATATTCACTTTCAAACTTATTCCCATGGAAAGGTATAAATTCCCTCAGCTATTGGTAAAACAGTACTTCTATCACTCTTCTACAAGGATAGTTTTGGCATTAAATTACCCTCAAAAGTTGATATGCCATTAAATAAAGAAAACCAAACCAAACTAAAAGACAAACAAAAAAGATATTTGATAAATTATAATAAGATATTGCCCTTGTGGTCTTGTGATTTCTTGAGCTACCAAAACTATGTTATCACCCTGGTTGGCGGCTGATGAGGGCAGGGTATTGCACGTGCTTTCACACGTTGTATGATGAAAAAAAAATAATGAGATATTGCCCTTGTGGTCGCATGATTTCTTTTGATAACTCTAAAATGGAACTACCTGTTGGGTTAATAAAGTGGTAATTCCTGTGTATGGAGTGAGTGAGGGAGAGGGTCTCTGTGATTGGATATACTAATCACATAATGAGTCCAGAAGTCCTTGGAGAAAAATCCCAAATCCAGTTAGACAGATTTCAACAAACGTTCCGGGAGGTGGGGCTAATAAAAGCTTTCAGAGAGACAACCCTAAGATACCAGATATCTTCTTCAGAGCGCTGGTAAGTCCCTCAAACTCAACTTTATACTCAGGGAGGACTGTAAATTGTTATTAATTCTTTCATGTGTTGATTAATAAATTGTTAGAATTAAACGAAGTATTAATTTATTTATTTGCTGCCGTTAGCTTTAGAATAAACTCTATACTAACACAATATACCTTTTTAGGATTCTGTCTGTGAGTTAAATAAATCTGAGATAATGATTAATATGATTTTGAACTACAATGGTTCTGAAATTATATAGCAATTTAATGGGAACAGTTAATTGAAAATGGATAATTGTTGGCAAATAAATAATGTTGTTGTTGTTATAGAAAAAGAATAGTTTATCAAAAACATATAGCTATCAAATCATTAGTATTAGAAAAGAATATTTCTGTTAGTATTTGTATTAAGAATGGTTACTTGAAGCTATAATTGGTTTCAAATCATTATCAAATAGAAATAGTGTCTTGAAATCATATAATTGTGTACATATAAGAATTTAGGATAGTTACTTGAAACTATAATTGTTTGCAAAAGATTATTATTAAATTTAGAATTTAGGATACTTACCTGAAACTATAATTGTTAGCAAAAGATTATTATTAAATTTAGAATTTAGGATAGTTACCTGAAACTATAATTGTTTGCAAAAGATTATTATTAAATTTAGAATTTAGGATAGTTACCTGAAACTATAATTGTTTGCAAAAGATTATTATTAAATTCAGAATTTAGGATAGTTACCTGGAACTATAATTGTTTGCAAAAGATTATTATTAACTTTAGAATATTTACATGTAATAATCTAATTGCTTGCAAAAAAAACCCCTGAATTCAACATTAAATAACCCAAAATGCTGTTTTACCCAGTTGGCTGGGGCTGTAGAATACACCGACTGCACCACTGCAGAGAGGTAAGACCCTCCAACCAACAAGTGTCCAGGATATGAGACGAAGCAATCGGATGGTGAGGTCCCAGTAATGCTGGAGCTTTGGGAAATGCAGAGCACCTCTTTATTGTCATCGCTCCCTGGTCCACTCTTGTCTGGAGTTGCAGCACCAGATAAGGTCCTATCAATGGGTCAAATAGATCTAAAATGCATACTTATTCTAAACTGAATTGCTTGAAATAGAAATGTTTTTTGACAAACTATGTACTTATGCTAAACTGAATCGTTTGAAATAGAACTGTTTATTTGCATAAAAATAGATTTGTCATTAAATAACCTAGAAAGGTTGATTTGGTATAAAACCCAAACAAACAAACAAAATGTTATTAGCGAACCAACCAATAGATCTGAATAATTCATCCTGACTTTATAACCAGGGATGTTGAATTAGATAAAGTCAACTTCCGCATAGAATAAGTCATGTAAAATGATAGTTATTGCATCTAAAACTTTATGCAATTTGTAACGGAGAAGCAGGGGCGAACTCATAAGAGATGTCCTCTTATGGACCCCCACACATGGCCGTGCAAAAGCAGGACGACCTGCACGAACATACATTCAGCAGCTATGTGAGGATACGGGATGTTGTCAGAAGACGTACCTAGGGCGATGAACGATAGGGAGGAGTGGCGAGAGAGGGTCAGGGATATCCGTGCTACCAGCGCGAAATGATGATGATGATGTACGTGTTATATAATAGCTGAGGGATTTCGGTTCATGCCTTTGAGTTTAGTTAAGCTGAGAACCTTTCGGCTCAGCGCATGGGTTAGTTAGGTGCAACATTGAGGCAGGTGTTAACGTGGGCGCGCGCGGGCGGATGGAGGTGTCACTCAGATGTCATAATAGTCCGAGACGAAACGGGATGACAGGGTGCGGGTGACGTCACGCACCGGAAGCGCGCAGAGGTTTGTGTGAGATTTGAAGAAAGTTAGAGTTGGGTACTAGACGCCAAACGAGAAGGATCAACTTTTGGAGCTCGCAGGCGCTAGGTGAACTTGCGCCCTATGAGAGCCGCTCGAGACGGGGGCCAAATGAATAAGACTGCATAGTGAGATTGTGTCTCTCCTCCTTATGTCGAAACCTTTAACTCAAAGTTAATAAAATGGTTTCGTACCTGAACAAGAAGTCGTTACATGTTTTCGAATTCCAAGATTCCAGTGTTCTTTATATATTCTATCGTTATGAACATTATATGTCCATTTCGCACATGGCCATATTCGTGTATATGGCTATGCAACATACATTTCATTTATTGACAACATTCGAAGAATTTCAAACTGGACTGAAAATGCAATCCACAGGATTAAAAGCATTTGTATAGACTAAATTTAGATTCAATTTTTAAAATGGCAAAGTTCCAACAATATACAAGGTGGCCTAAAGGTCAATTAGGGATTAAAAATCAAATTAAAGCATGGATTTTTTATAATTTGATTAATTTTCTTTTTAGAAAATAATATAAATAACATTGTTTTTCATCATCAAAGCAAATTTATATCCTAAACTAAATATAAAATAAGTTGTTTTTTTTTCATAATGTTCATAATTTTAATCAACAGAGTGTCTCAAAAGTGATATATTCAAAGACTGAATAAATTAAAGTTTATTGATGATTTGTTAATTTTTTACTAGTTTTTTACAGCATAACAAATGGGTAATTCTTGTTGGCTTAAAGAGTTTAAATAGTTGGCAAATCTCACCAAAGATCAAGTTTTTTTTTATAAATTTTGTCAAAGATCAAGTTGTCACTGCTAAATTTTACAAAAGAGCAGATTTTCACTATTACATTTTACCAAAAATTTGGTTTCACAAATATATTTTATCAAAGGTCTTGTTTTCATAATTATATTTCAGATTTTCACGAATACATTTTAAAAAAGATCAGGTTATCACACATACCTTTTACCAAAAAATAGTTTTTCACAAATGCATTTTACCAAAGATCCATTTTTCACAAATACATTTTACCAAAGATCAGTTTTCACAAATACATTTTACCAAAGATCCATTTTTTACAAATGCATTTTACCAAAGATCAGTTTTCCCAAATACATTTTACCAAAGATCCATTTTTCACAAATACATTTTACCAAAGATCCAGGTTTATATTGCTAAATTTTAGCAAACATATTTGAAAAATTTCAAGATGATAGAGAACTGAAAATTATAATTCTTTAATTTTTGTGACTGTGGTTGGGGGTGCAATAAAAATTGACCCCAATTTTTTCGTCCCAAAGAAGATACAATTGTATTTTCAAAAGAGACTAGAATTTTTA
Organism: Sepioteuthis lessoniana; assembly: GCA_963585895.1. Lineage (NCBI taxonomy): Eukaryota > Metazoa > Mollusca > Cephalopoda > Myopsida > Loliginidae > Sepioteuthis > Sepioteuthis lessoniana. The sequence continues at coordinate 8,807,885 of OY757928.1, read as the reverse complement.
TTTTGGTGGGGTTTTGATTTGTTTTGTTTTTCATATTTTACAAATAATTTTTTTTTCAAGTCAGTAATTCTTGCAAGTTAGTTACAAATTATTAATTTAACAAACAGATATATTTGTTGATTCTGAAATCATAAATATATGGCTATATGCCCCCCACACACACACGCACACGCACACACGCACACACACACACACACACACATATATATATATATGTGAGTGTGTGTGTGTGCATGAGTGTGTGTACACATTATAAATATTTTGAAAATGAAAAAAATCTTTTGAATGAAGGAAGATGTTTCTGTTTTGTTTTCTTCAATAAATCTTAATTAATTAAAACAATTCTTCGATATTTTTTAAAACACATTTTATACCTGAGGGTAAAATGTTTCAATTTCATCACATAAAAACATGACTCATTTGATTCATCCAAAGATTCTCAATCTAAAAATATCAATTTCTCATTCATATTCTATATTAGTCGATTTACCAAATAGATTTATTTAAACAGAAAGTTTTGTTGATAATATTTGTGCTGCCTATATTCTTTCATATTATTTCAATAAAAAAAAAAGTCAGGTTTCAGGGCTTCCAAGAAGATCTTAAAAAAATCACCTTTAATTACATAAATATTTGGATATTCACAAATCATGATTTATGTTTTTATATATATGTTGATTAAAAACTCTTAACACCACAGATTCTTTAATTTTTTTTTCCAATGTTATGTTGGTTGTTTAGAATAAAAACAGAACAAAAATGGATGAAAGACAACAGAAGAGAGAATCTTGGAAGTTTTGAAAGAGAAAGAAAAAAAAAATGGATGAATGAAAGACAACAGAAGAGAGAATCTTGGAAGTTTTGAAAGAGAAAGAGAAAAAAAATGGATGAATGAAAGACAACAGAAGAGAGAATCTTGGAAGTTTTGAAAGAGAAAGAGAAAAAAAATGGATGAATGAAAGACAACAGAAGAGAGAATCTTGGAAGTTTTGAAAGAGAAAGAGAAAAAAAATGGATGAATGAAAGACAACAGAAGAGAGAATCTTGGAAGTTTTGAAAGAGAAAGAAAAAAAAAATGAATGAATGAAAGACAACAGAAGAGAGAATCTTGGAAGTTTTGAAAGAGAAAGAGAAAAAAAATGGATGAATGAAAGACAACAGAAGAGAGAATCTTGGAAGTTTTGAAAGAGAAAGAGAAAAAAAATGGATGAATGAAAGACAACAGAAGAGAGAATCTTGGAAGTTTTGAAAGAGAAAGAAAAAAAAAATGAATGAATGAAAGACAACAGAAGAGAGAATCTTGGAAGTTTTGAAAGAGAAAGAGAAAAAAAATGGATGAATGAAAGACAACAGAAGAGAGAATCTTGGAAGTTTTGAAAGAGAAAGAGAAAAAAAATGAATGAATGAAAGACAACAGAAGAGAGAATCTTGGAAGTTTTGAAAGAGAAAGAGAAAAAAAATGGATGAATGAAAGACAACAGAAGAGAGAATCTTGGAAGTTTTGAAAGAGAAAGAGAAAAAAAATGGATGAATGAAAGACAACAGAAGAGAGAATCTTGGAAGTTTTGAAAGAGAAAGAGAAAAAAAATGAATGAATGAAAGACAACAGAAGTGAGAATCTTGGAAGTTTTGAAAGAGAAAGAGAAAAAAAATGAATGAATGAAAGACAACAGAAGAGAGAATCTTGGAAGTTTTGAAAGAGAAAGAGAAAAAAAATGAATGAATGAAAGACAACAGAAGAGAGAATCTTGGAAGTTTTGAAAGAGAAAGAGAAAAAAAATGGATGAATGAAAGACAACAGAAGAGAGAATCTTGGAAGTTTTGAAAGAGAAAGAGAAAAAAAATGGATGAATGAAAGACAACAGAAGAGAGAATCTTGGAAGTTTTGAAAGAGAAAGAGAAAAAAAATGGATGAATGAAAGACAACAGAAGAGAGAATCTTGGAAGTTTTGAAAGAGAAAGAGAAAAAAAATGGATGAATGAAAGACAACAGAAGAGAGAATCTTGGAAGTTTTGAAAGAGAAAGAGAAAAAAAATGGATGAATGAAAGACAACAGAAGAGAGAATCTTGGAAGTTTTGAAAGAGAAAGAAAAAAAAATGAATGAATGAAAGACAACAGAAGAGAGAATCTTGGAAGTTTTGAAAGAGAAAGAGAAAAAAAATGAATGAATGAAAGACAACAGAAGAGAGAATCTTGGAAGTTTTGAAAGAGAAAGAGAAAAAAAATGAATGAATGAAAGACAACAGAAGAGAGAATCTTGGAAGTTTTGAAAGAGAAAGAGAAAAAAAATGGATGAATGAAAGACAACAGAAGAGAGAATCTTGGAAGTTTTGAAAGAGAAAGAGAAAAAAAATGAATGAATGAAAGACAACAGAAGAGAGAATCTTGGAAGTTTTGAAAGAGAAAGAGAAAAAAAATGGATGAATGAAAGACAACAGAAGAGAGAATCTTGGAAGTTTTGAAAGAGAAAGAGAAAAAAAATGAATGAATGAAAGACAACAGAAGAGAGAATCTTGGAAGTTTTGAAAGAGAAAGAGAAAAAAAATGGATGAATGAAAGACAACAGAAGAGAGAATCTTGGAAGTTTTGAAAGAGAAAGAAAAAAAAAATGAATGAATGAAAGACAACAGAAGAGAGAATCTTGGAAGTTTTGAAAGAGAAAGAGAAAAAAAATGGATGAATGAAAGACAACAGAAGAGAGAATCTTGGAAGTTTTGAAAGAGAAAGAGAAAAAAAATGGATGAATGAAAGACAACAGAAGAGAGAATCTTGGAAGTTTTGAAAGAGAAAGAGAAAAAAAATGGATGAATGAAAGACAACAGAAGAGAGAATCTTGGAAGTTTTGAAAGAGAAAGAGAAAAAAAATGAATGAATGAAAGACAACAGAAGTGAGAATCTTGGAAGTTTTGAAAGAGAAAGAAAAAAAAAATGAATGAATGAAAGACAACAGAAGTGAGAATCTTGGAAGTTTTGAAAGAGAAAGAAAAAAAAAATGAATGAATGAAAGACAACAGAAGAGAGAATCTTGGAAGTTTTGAAAGAGAAAAAGAAAAAAAAAATGAATGAATGAAAGACAACAGAAGAGAGAATCTTGGAAGTTTTGAAAGAGAAAGAGAAAAAAAATGAATGAATGAAAGACAACAGAAGTGAGAATCTTGGAAGTTTTGAAAGAGAAAAAGAAAAAAAAAATGAATGAATGAAAGACAACAGAAGAGAGAATCTTGGAAGTTTTGAAAGAGAAAAAGAAAAAAAAATGAATGAATGAAAGACAACAGAAGAGAGAATCTTGGAAGTTTTGAAAGAAAAAGAGAAAAAAAATGAATGAATGAAAGACAACAGAAGTGAGAATCTTGGAAGTTTTGAAAGAGAAAAAGAAAAAAAAAATGAATGAATGAAAGACAACAGAAGAGAGAATCTTGGAAGTTTTGAAAGAGAAAGAGAAAAAAAATGAATGAATGAAAGACAACAGAAGTGAGAATCTTGGAAGTTTTGAAAGAGAAAGAAAAAAAAAATGAATGAATGAAAGACAACAGAAGAGAGAATCTTGGAAGTTTTGAAAGAGAAAAAGAAAAAAAAAATGAATGAATGAAAGACAACAGAAGAGAGAATCTTGGAAGTTTTGAAAGAGAAAAAGAAAAAAAAAATGAATGAATGAAAGACAACAGAAGAGAGAATCTTGGAAGTTTTGAAAGAGAAAGAGAAAAACAATGAATGAATGAAAGACAACAGAAGAGAGAATCTTGGAAGTTTTGAAAGAGAAAGAAAAAAAAAATGGATGAATGAAAGACAACAGAAGAGAGAATCTTGGAAGTTTTGAAAGAGAAAGAAAAAAAAAATGAATGAATGAAAGACAACAGAAGAGAGAATCTTGGAAGTTTTGAAAGAGAAAGAAAAAAAAAATGAATGAATGAAAGACAACAGAAGTGAGAATCTTGGAAGTTTTGAAAGAGAAAAAGAAAAAAAAAATGAATGAATGAAAGACAACAGAAGAGAGAATCTTGGAAGTTTTGAAAGAGAAAGAAAAAAAAAATGAATGAATGAAAGACAACAGAAGAGAGAATCTTGGAAGTTTTGAAAGAGAAAGAGAAAAAAAATGAATGAATGAAAGACAACAGAAGAGAGAATCTTGGAAGTTTTGAAAGAGAAAGAAAAAAAAAATGAATGAATGAAAGACAACAGAAGTGAGAATCTTGGAAGTTTTGAAAGAGAAAGAAAAAAAAAATGAATGAATGAAAGACAACAGAAGAGAGAATCTTGGAAGTTTTGAAAGAGAAAGAAAAAAAAAATGAATGAATGAAAGACAACAGAAGTGAGAATCTTGGAAGTTTTGAAAGACAAAGAGAAAAAAATGAAGGAATGAAACAAACAAAGAAACAAGCAAAGAGACATAGAAGGCACCAATAAGCAAACAAAGAAATTGTCAATAAATGATAAAAAAGAAAGAAAGAAAAAAAGAAAAGGATAAAATTACAAAAGAAAACATAAACTAATAAGGAAACCAAAAGAAAAAGATGAATGAAGGAATAAAAGAAAACAATAAATACATAAATAAATGAAATTTGAAAGAAATGATAAAGAAGATGGCAAGAGAGAGAAAAAAAAGACTTTACGGAAGATGAAAATGTATGTAAAAATGAAAGAAAAGATATAAAAATAAAAACTAAATAAATTAAAATGTAGATGAATGAAGAAAGATGGAATCAAAAAAAATGAAGAGGTAACTTTTCACAGAGAGAAAGAAAGAATAAAAATAGACATGCAAAAGTAAAAAAAATTAAGAATGAAAGAAAAATGAAATTAAAAAATATGGAATGCAAAACGGGAAAGACGTTGAAAGAAAAATAGAAGAATTAAATGACAAAAACAAGGAAAGAAAAAAAACAAAATGAAGAAAAGGAAAAGAATATTTTGAAGATATGAATGAATGAAAGGAAGAGAATAAAATCCATAGAAATCTTAAAGAAAAAGAATAAAGTGAAATAGAAACAATGAAAAAAATTATGAATATGAACAACAAATAAAAGAAGAAAACACAAAGAAGGAAACACAAAATGATTATGAATGAATTAGAATGAAAGAAAAGAAAAAAGAAAATAAAAAGGATGAAAAAATATAATAAAAAGAAGAATCTAATAAGATTGATGAAAAAAAAAAGAATAAAAATTAAAGAAGATGAACAAAAAGTAAAAAGGATAAAAATGAAAAGTTTGAGTGTAAAGAGAATGAAAAGAAAAACATGAAAAAAAAAAAAGAATGAAAATAAATGGATGGATTTACAATGAAGGAAAGAAAATAAAAAAAAAAGATTTAAGTGGATAGATTTAAGAAGAAGAAAAAGAAAATAGGACGAATAAAAAATTTGGAAAAAATGAAAAATAAAATAGGAATGAAAGACAAAGAATAAAAGGAAAAAAATGAAAAAAAATAAAATGAAAAAGAATTGATGAAAAAGAATGGAAGAAAAAAATGACAGAAAAAGAATGAAAGCATCAATGAAAATAAAAATAATGAATTAAGAAAGAAAAAAGAGAGAAAAAGAAAGTCAGAAATAAAAAAAATGAATGTAAAAGATTGAAAAAAAAAGGGAGAAACAATGAAAATGATAACGAATGAATTGAAAAAGAAAAAGATGGTAAAAGATATCAAAAATAATAAAAATGAATGAAAACAAATGAAAAGAAGAATGAAAATCAAGGAAACAAGGCATAAAAAATATAAGAAATAATAATAAATTGAATAAAATAAGTTGAGTAACCGCAGACAAAATCACCCTGAATTAGCTAATAAACTGTTTATATCGAACATCTATGATATTTGCCTTGTTTTTCCTTTAAAGGAAATCCAATAACACAGAAACATTTTTCATGAATGACATAAAGAAGAAAAATCAATATTCCTCTCAAAGAACTAAGACGGTAAATATTTACTGATTTTTTTTTTTTCAATGCTTTGCTAAGTTTGGCCCCAAAACGTATTTGTAGAGTATCAAACTTTGTAATTCGCAGTTTGAAAGCTCAGCACCTTCTCTCTATGCAAATATTCAACTGTAAACAGGTTTGCAGGCTCTCATGTATTTTGTTCTGCATAATAAAGCTGCCTGATTCATTGGTGTGCCTTGATGGCGACAATGGTAGCAAGTTTCATACCCTTTATTTATATTATTATTATTATTATTATTATTTATTTGTTATGCCTCCTAGGGCATCACTGCTTTTTACTGTCTTCTCACCTTTGAAAAGAAAGAATTTATTGGCCTAGTGGTTAAAATGTTTGCTAATGGCCAGGGATACCTGGGTTCAATCCAAGGTCGAGTCATACCAAAGACTCAAAAAATGGTACTTGATGCTTCCTTGCTTAACATTCAGCATTATAAGGTATCGATCAAGGGTAAAGTGGAGCAATCCAGGAAATGGAGTAGCGTCCTTCCCTACTCTGCGGTGTAGTAGCTATTGAAAAGGGAGCCTTCAGGTCATCCTCAACTACAGTTGCCAACTTATATATACATTGTAAATACAATATCTTTATCATATTTACCAACCCCTCTGCTCGGGTAGGATATGACACAAGGTCAGTTTTTAAGTGGAATTTTAACAGGTTTGAATTCAGAGTTTTCCTTCTCCTAGACTAGTTGCCTCACCAAGGCTGAAGAACCCAGTCTGCCCTACTATTTTACCCATAGCTGGTGGGAGAATAATTGGACTCATACCTTTCCCAAGGGTATTAGTGCTATGTGAAATGTAATCAGTCTTGTCCAGGATTTGAACTTGTGTCGCAGTGTCCATTTCCTACGACGATAACCATTACACCTCCAGGCACCTCCTAATATCTTTATACAGATCAAATTCTCTTAAGAAATTCATCTAATAGTTCCCATCTAATAGGGCATTTTGCCCTCTTAAATTTTTTCTTACCAAATTTTCTGAACCCATTCAATTTAATCTTTAGAATTTTTAGACTATTACAACTTTGATCAGATTAGTCTATTTGTTCCAAAAACATATTAGTCTGTTAGTCAAAAAACTAATTTCTTAGTAGACTTACTTTTTTAAATCTGTCTTGACAGTAAATTTCCAGTTTGAGGAGAAAAATTGAAAAAATGTCTCCCATAATTAGAAATCCCATTAATTATTTTGAAAGTTTCAATTTGATCGCCTCTCATTCTTCTTTCAAGAAAAATAGTTAATCCTAATTTCTCTAATTTGTCTAAAAAGTAATGAGACTGATTTCCAATTTAATTACCAATAAATTCTATTTCTTTTAAAATAGGTCTTTTGCTGAAGCACACATTATGAAAGATGTTGTTTCCATTTCTGTAAAAAATGATTCATGTATTCAATTGACATATAAGTAAACTAAAGTCGGCAACCTTAGCTACTACACCATGGTGTAGAAGAGGGTGCTACTCTATTCCCTGGATTTCTCCACTTTATCCTTGATCGTTACTTTATAATGCTGAATGTTAAGCAAGGCAGCATCAAGTATCATTTTTTGAGTCTTTGGTATGACTCAGCCAGGGATTGAACCTCGGTCTCTTGAACCGTTGGCAAACACTCTACTCCTTAGGCCAATGGCCCAGTATAATTGACTTATAATGGTCCCTAATCCATGCGTCTCCAAACCCAAAAATAGAAAAAGAACCATATATGTTATGGTTTCCAGAAATTACTTTTTTCTATTTTGTTGAGAAGAGCAAGATGTTAACCTAAGAAAGTGAAATAGACTTACCTGAATGAAAAGTACCTATAACTTAGAGGAGAGGGTTACATGGACAAAACCCTCACTTGTTATAACATGTTAATACAGTGTACAAACCAAATATCAGCCCAGTTGGTTTGGACTGCAGAATACACTGACTGCATCTCTGCAGAGGAGTAAGACACCCCACCGCCAACAAGTGTCCTGGATATGACATTAAATAATCTGATGGTAAGGTTCCAGTCTTGAAGATTTGGGAAATGCTGAGTATCTCTTTATTGTCATCAATACTCAGGTCCACACTGACCCAGAGTGGTAGCACCTGACAGGGTCCTATCTATTGGTCAAATAGAACTGTTTGACAATTAAAACTGTGTTAACTAATCACTGATATTTAATTGTTTGTGATACATAGCAATACTTGGAACCATTCAACTATGTGCCAAAAAAAGGCTTGTTTAAAAACATTACCAACAAAATATGTTTACAAATCATATCAATTTGATATACACGTATATTTTGCTACAACACTCAAACTACCCTTGCAACACATGTATTCAATTGACATAAAAAAGAAAAAAAACATTCTATATAGAGAGAAAATTTTCACATCTAATTCTGACATTCTTTAATTGCTTGAAATCATGGCAACCATTTCCAAAGAAATCAGAATGAAGATAATGATATCTGAGAATATGAGCTAACAAGAGAAAAGGAACTTGGCATTTTTGGAAACGATATTTCAGAAAAACAGTGGAAGTGTTTCAGATTAATCAAGACAAGCTTACCTCATCAGAAGTGTAGCCTAGGATGGTATGGGAATCAATTAGAATAGCAAAAGTTAAACCTACAAAAAGACAACTGATGGATGAGTGTAACTGGTCCAATTTGGTGCCAGTAGATACCACTCAGGGTTCAATCCTAGGTCATGTCATACCAAAAACTTAAAAAATAGTACTTGATACCTCCTTGCTTAACACTCTGCGATATAAGGTACATATCAAGAGTAAAGTGGAGCAATCCAGGGAAAGGAGTGGCACCCTCCCCTACACCTCAGTGTAGTAGCTATTGGAAAGGGAGCCTTCTGGCCATCCTCGATGATGGTCGCCAACTTAGAAGCCATTAATTTCTGAAGAATTGTGGGAGCTCATCCACAAAAAATGGCATTTCATATCTGTGTAGAGAGAGGATGTTCATGGGTTACTTCATGATCATATGACTATCTCAGAATTCATTTTGTTTTCTTTCAACCACATTCTTTTTATCTGTTCATTGAAGAAAAGAGAGACTTTATCTTCAACCCTGCAATGGACCTTGTCTTATCTCATTATTATTGAAATATAAAGTCAACATGACTAAACCACAGATTTCAAGTATTAATTTTACTGTTTTTTTGTACCCCTTTTACATACTGCTTGTTCATAGAACAATATGAGCACATTTTATTGGTTGGGACAAATTAGTTTCTTGTATAAATATCATATATGAATTAAATGTTCCAATATGTGTAAGTGACCTTATTTTGTCTTTCCTTCTGTTTATTCAGTGTTAGTGTATCCATATTTACTAACCCCTCTGCTCGGGCAGGATATGACACGAGGTCAATTTTTAAGCGGAGTTTAACAGGTTTGAATTCAGTGTTAGTGTATCACTGAATACATAACATACCCAAAGATATTAATGCTATGTAAAATGCAAACAGCCTTTTCTAGGATTTTAAATTGGGTTTCTGTGTCCATTTCTTACAATGATGACCATTATACAACAAGTACCTGCATTAGAATTTGCATGGTAACCTACAGCTTCATTAACACACTTTGCTGGTGATAGTTTTCTGAGGTAGATGATTTTCTCCCTCCATATATACACTATCACAGTTGTGGCCTGTTGTTTAGCCATGGAGAGGAAATCCCTTTCTTTTTAATGATCATCCAGCCTAACCAAAACAATGACCATCTGAAAAGCCATATATAATTATAGTCAGTACTTACAGATTAAATAATATCTATTGATTGATTTTAACAACATGCCAACCTGTCGACTTACCTTTTTTGTGTAGCTGTTTCTTACAAGTTTTTTGGGTTTGGTTTTATGGCATATCAACTATTATTGGTTATTAAATGCCCAATCCTGCTTTTACTTATATGTTAAATATATATGATGTATATACGAATTTTGTAAATACAAAAAGTTAAATGATCAAACAGCAATTCAATTTAGTATAAGTCTACAAGGTTGAATAGTTCCAAATACTGCAATGCACCACTAACAATTAAATTGAACATCAGTCATTTTTTACAAACAGTTAAACAATTCAACAGTTCTATGTCTAACAATTCAATTTAGCATAAGTAATTTTTTGTAAACAGTTTAAATATCTAATAGTTCTATTTGACCTTCTCATTGGCCAAGTGGGTTGAGTGTTCGCAAATGGTTCGGGAGACATGGCTTCAATCCCAGTTTGCATCATACAAAAGACTCAAATAATGGTATTTGATGCCTCCTTGCTTTACGCTCAGCAATATAAAATACATATCAAGGGTAAAGTGGAGCAATCCAGGGAAAGGAGTAACACCCTCCCTTACACCTTGGTGTAGTAGCGATTGAAAAAGGAGCCTTCGGGTCGCCCGCAACTACGGTCGCCAACTTTACTTACTTTACTAACTCCAGGTCAAAGTGGACCTGGGAGCAATGGCAATTAAGGAGTACTCCACATTCCCCAAAGCTCCAGCATTCCTGGAGCCTCATCATCAGATTGTTTAATATCATATTCAGGAAACTTATTGGGAGTGAGGGTGGGGGTCTTGCCTTTCTGCAGAGATGCAGTTGAAGTATTCTACAGCCTTAGCTGACGACGATAAGATTTTTTTAATACAGCCGTATCAGATATGAATAATTTTCAAAAAGATTTATTTAACTCATAGATGGGACCCTACCTTCGATCAGAGTGAACCTGGGAGTAATGACATTAAAGCAGTACTTCACACTCCCTTGATCTTTAGAACTGGAACCTTAGCATCAGATGCAATTTAGTGTCATAAACAGGACAATCCTTGAGAGTCGGGTCCTACAACTCAAAAGGGTATAGAAACAGGATATTCTAAACTCCATTGACAGTGCAATAATTAATCTCACTGCAACAATTTGATCCGAGTAAATACTCGATCCTATCCAACAAATCCACATTTAAAATAAATGTCTTCTTCATGAACAAACCCATCCGTCAAAAAAAAAAAAAGGTGACAAATTTGATATACTGATAATTGCAAAGGAATTAAACTTAGAATAATTAAATTTAATTAAATGTGTATCATCGTATTATACATTTATTGCATGAACACAAATTAAGAATGAATTAATTTAATGAATCTAATATAAATAATCAGCTTTTCAATGTAGAAACATTAATGAGAATTTCAAATGACAAAACTTTTTCATCAATTTTCAGTATTATTTGGTTTTGGTTTGGTTTCTTTGTTTAATGGCATATCAACCTTGGTGGGTTATTTAAAGCCAAAGCAATCCTAGTAGAAGAACAGTTGTGGTACTAGCAAAAGTGATTCACTTCCAAAGCAGTTTTATTAAGATTGAGTCAAACTAGTAATAAAATGATAATGATGGCTTGGTTTCTTTGTTTAATGGCATATCAACTTTGGTGGGTTATTTAATGACAAAGCCATCCTTGTTGAATAGCAGTGATACTATTCAACCCATAGGGGGATATGGGAGTTCATGCCTTTCCTAAAGCTATTAGTCCTTAGCTGGTGGGATAAAGGGGTTCATTCAACATAATTAAAAGAGAATGTATTTTGCGGATATCTAAAACTGATTTTTCTATCACTATTTTATATGAGTAAATAAAAAAAATATTAAACATTGTTTGAATTATTTAAACTAATCTTTTATGATGACGTATAAACTCATTGAAATTTAATGTTTATGAATATTTTCATTAATGAATATGAATATTTTCATTTCAAGATTAGATTATTCTATTATTCATTCAAACCTGGATACTTTTTTTTTTGACTTTTGGCCAATGTCTTTGGTCTTTTTGATTTCCAGAAATTCTGACATGTCTTTTATTATTATTTCATCCGCATAGCACCCATAAAATTTGATAAGATCTTTTATGTATAAATCTGTGCTTTAACCAAGGATCAAAGTATCTTCATGTGCATATCCTCTCTTAGCACCATTCTGATGTATGTATTTATATTACATATTGACCTTTGACAGCATTTTAGTTGTGGATTTCTATACAGTATATTCCACTTGTGTAAATGAAGGGACAGTGGAAAGGAATTACGTGAATTGGGAACCGGAAAGAAAACGCGTGGGTGTTATGAATATTATATAAGCACTCAGTTTTACCCCCAACAGAACAGATGGTCAGTCAGGAGAAGCGGGCAGTCAGAACAGAAGCCAACTTGAGCACAGCCCTGGAAGCCAGGTGGCTCCCGACTGAGAAGCAGAAAAACTAAGGCTCTAAAATTAGAATCATAACGTGTGTTAAGAAGATATGGTGTCAATCATAGCTGTCCGAGTCCTTTGTCTCTGTCTCCCTCTCTCTCTCCCACCTGCAACATTTTGATCCTTTCATTAAAAGAAACACGAAGTTATAAATAAGTACTGTTTTCACTTCGTTCCGGCAATATAACATTTATCAACACAAAGTCAATTTTGGGCAGAGAAGCACTGATTCAAATTCAGAGTTTTTCTTATCCTACACTGGTTGCTATATAAAGATTCAAAAGCCTAGTCTGCCCTTCTATTCAGCAATATCTGGGTGCGGAGAACAGTTATATCCATACTTTTCTCAAGGGACTGCGTGAAATGTAAACAGCCTTGTCCAGGTGTGAACTTGGGTCACTGTCTCCATTTCTCTCTATAACTATTACACTATGAGCACTTCCATTCTCAGACAACAAGTTTTCTTTAAAAACATAACTATCTATGTCCTTTACACACAGAATGCTCCCCTCATGCCCAAGTAATATGCTTATCCCTTCTTCATCCTATTCACAAGTAACATGCTTATCTCTCCAAGTAACACGCCAATCACGTCTCCAAGTAACTTGTTCTTCTCTCTAAGTAACATGCTCATCACATCTCTAGGTAAGATGTTCTTTTGTACAAGTAACATTCTCTTTACATTCCCAAGTAACATCATCATCTCTAAAAGTAATATGACATTTACTTACTAAAACACATTTTTCTACAAGTAACATGCTCATCACTTTCGAAAATAACATTCTTCTTCTCTACAAGTAACATACGCATCAACTTTTCAAGTAACACCTCCTTTACAAGTAATATACCCACCATATACTTAAGTAACATTCTTCTACTCAAAAAGTAACATGTGTAGCAGAAAGAACTTTAAATTTTTGCTTGGTCTCGTCTGATATTTTACCCCAATGAGGATGACTTATCCTATTCTGCCCGGACCTTTCCCGGGCAATTCAAAGACGGTGAAAGAGCGTCAATCTATCTCTTCCTCAGCAAACTTTGAGCAGGACAGACGTCTTTCTGTCCGCTCCCTTCAATAGCACAGAATCACAACGCCATGAGGAAAGCCGTCTAATTTATGGACCTTTGAGTCAACCCTCTTAGACTAAGGGTTCCCAGTTGAACATGAATTAGACTAATATATTACACCCTCGACAAACTCAAACAACTGGCAATACGCCAAATGTCTGCACCATCGACCACGCATTTAAGCTGAATATATCTTCAACTGCTATAGAATTTCAAACTACTGGCAACTCGTCAAAATGCCTACTCGACTCTTTTATACCTGTTTTCTTTCTCACTACGATGACCGGCACAAAGGCTAGCTCTCAACTTAAGCTTCATTAAACTTCTAATTAAAAACCTTAACGGCGTCCTCATTCTTCTCCTTTATTTTTCTTTGAATATAGCAAGGAGGTATTTACACACAGGAATGAAGGCATCAGTCAGCTTAAGAGGGGAACTCTCTAAACTATTTGAAGTTGGGAAAGAAGTGAAAAAGGACTATGTTCTTGCCCCTATATTGTTCCCAATTTTTCTTTCTATGGTCTTGTCAGATGCCTTCATTGATTCCACTCAAGAAGTATGGATAGAGAGGAGACCGGGGGCAAACCTGTTCAGTGCCTGTAAATTTAAGTACGCAAGAAAAACCAGAAATATTCTGGCACGTGAGCTCATGTTTGCTGATGACACTGCCTTCATGGTACACAACAGGAAATAATCACTTGTTTCCCCAAATCTGCAAAGGCATTTGGGCTAAAAATTAACCTCAAGAAAACCGAGTTTATGTACCAACCCCTTCTGGGATCTCATGGCATTGTTCATGACAGAGAGCCAAGCATTAAATGAATTAAACACATGTAATATAATGGCCGAGGTATTTCGTTTTTTATATCTTGTCTTGGGGTTTAGTTGGGCTGAGAACCTTTCGGCTCAGTGGATAGGTTAGTTAGGTGCAAGCATGAGCGCAGGTGTTCACATGCGCACAGGAGCAGACGTGTCATTCAGAGATGTCACAATAAAAATCCCAAAAAGAGGATATGACCAGAGATGTGAGTGACGTCACACACCAGAAGCGTGGGCTGAGATTTTTTAGAAAAGTCAGTTTGTTGAGTTCTGCCTCGGAGAAAGACGGTTGACTTTCTCTCGCTCGCTCGCCGAGGCCTTGTGGCAGGTGTCGCACATGGTTTGGGGCAGATGGAAAAGTCAGTATAGAAAGATAGTATCTCTCTCCTTATGTCGAAAAACCTTTTAACTCAAAGGTAATAAAAAGTTTTGTACCTGAACTGAGAAGTCGTAAGTGTTTTTCGTGTTTCGGGATTCCTATGATCTATGTATATATGTTATGAACATTCTATGTACGTTTCACACATATCCGTATCATGGGTATGGTATACAAAGTCAAATATTTAGGCTTGACATTTGCCTACAATAACGAATGATGTGCAGAATTAGATACACCAAAGACAAATGCTCTTATAACCTTTGACGAGCTGAGGAAGTGAGTCTGTCTCAACAAACACCTTTCCATAAAAAAACTAAATGCGCCGAGTAACGCACCATTGTTCTTTCAAACTTCCTGTATGGCACAGAAACTTGTGCGACTTATAAAATGAATACCCAAAAATTTCAAGTCTATATTGTTGAATAGCCATGAACAACTATACATACACATATACATATAGAATCATAACAACAACACAATAAAGACGAGCGACATAGTTCTTTAGAAAAATATACCTCTCACTTTATTTGAAAGGGTTCGAAAGGGTTACTAAAGGTTTTACTGTGAGATGGAGTTGGAGACGGAACAGAACTGCAGCATATTGACCCCCCACTCTTATGGCCATAACAGCGTTTCTTTCCTTTTCGTCCTGGGCAGCTCAACCGGGGGCCTGGGGGCCCAGCCTCTCTGGGACATGTTCCTCATTCCAGCATCTTCTCTCCAACTGGTCTGATCTCCAACTGCTCAATCGGGGGTCCTGAGGGTCTCCTCTGCTGGGTGCTGGTTTTCTCTACCGCATCTTATCTCCAACTGATTGAACTTCCTGTGCACCGAGTTTGACGCCCACCTTCTTGTGGGCGACATAAATCGTACTCATTCAACCTGTCCACGGTCAAGGTTATATTCTGATATTTCTCGACCAGATGCACCTGTTATTTACACAGGTGCATTTCTTATTTTGACAGCTTGGCCAGGGTCAATATACAACAATATCATGCGACACTTACCCAAAATATTGAATGTCAAGTGATTGTAGCATATACCAAATAAATTCATCATGGAGAAATCTAAACTCCTAGGCAAGTACGATATACTTACCCAACCAAACCTAAGATGAGCTAGCCTCTTGAAGAGACTTGAAGACAGCAGACTGGGAAAACAGATCCTGTATTCTCAACTTAGAAAAGTGTCATATAAAACGGATAGAC
The DNA here is from genome assembly GCA_963585895.1 of Sepioteuthis lessoniana. Lineage (NCBI taxonomy): Eukaryota > Metazoa > Mollusca > Cephalopoda > Myopsida > Loliginidae > Sepioteuthis > Sepioteuthis lessoniana. The sequence continues at coordinate 8,792,241 of OY757928.1, read as the reverse complement.
CAAAACTCAGACAAAGGACATCATCAAAAGAAATTTGGGGGCCATGATTATCCCTTTAGGCTAATGGTAATACCTATTTAAAAATCGAAAAGCTGAAGTCAAAAAAATTAGCATAACGTCAACATCAGATATGATAGACTGCTAGAACTAGTTGTAACACATTCATCTTATCTCTAAATAGAATTCCTTTCACTTTTATATCCTATCGATAAGTAACATGCTTATCCCTTTTCCAAGTAACATGCCCCTCCCCTTTCCAAGTAACATGCCCCTCCTCTTTCCAAGCTACATGCTCACCTCTACTCCGAATATATTCATCTCCTCTTCAAGTAACATACCCAAATCATTAAGTCTCTCCCAACATTCTCTTTCTTTGTGGATGTGTTATCATTGACTGATTCATTGATTTTAATAGCATGTCAACCTATAGAGGGTTATTGTGTGCCAAAATATAGCAAAACTTTGACTCGCCCAAGTACTTTTTTTCTTAATTTGGTTAGAGATTTACTAGTATGTTTATATGTCTATTTACTGCACTTTGTTTAGTTGTGGCACAAGGCCGGAAGTATGGGGTTCCCTGGGAAACTCTAACTCACTAGTTATGATCTGACATTCTAACTTGCTTACCACTACACCATGCAAGATACACTGATATGTTTATAAAAAGACATAGACCAACACACACATACACACATATTTAAATATGCCTCTCTTTCTTTATATATATATATATATATATATATATATATATATATATATATATATATATATAATGGACCCATCTAACCAAGTTCAATTTCTGGACAAGATGTTTTGCAGTAAAGCATTTGGAAAAAGTACATATCCAACTATTATCCTTCTTGTCATATGTAAAACAGAACAACAGCTTGGGTTCCCTAGCTTTAATAAGGAAACCAGTCAAGGAGAAGGAAAAACTGAATTCAAACCTCTACCAGCACATCATATTGGCAGATGAATTGCTGTTTAGAGTATCTAAAGAGAAACATATCATTACACTCTTCTTGGATTGACTCTACACAAACCTTTACCACGATAAACAAATCATTATTCAGAATAGTCCAATAGTTCACATCTGTTATGAAACTGACTGGCCCTCCTTCAATAAAGTCAGTGAGAGAGTCCTTTTTGTATACCTGTGTGTGTACATATATTTACCGATCCCACTGCACAGGCAGGATGTGACACAAAGTCAATTTCAAAGTGAAGTTTAACAGTTTTCAATTCAGTTTTCCTTCTCCTAGACTAGATGCCTCATAAAGGCTAAAGAACCTAGTCTGCCCAGCTATTTATCCATAGCTGGAGGGAGGATAATTAGATTCATACCTTTCTTAAGGGTATTAATACAATGTGAAATGCAATCAGCCTAATTGATGATTTGAACTTGTGTCGGTGTGTCCATTTCCTACGATAACCATTTCACCATATATGTCTGTCTGTCTGTCTGTGCATGTGTTTTGCATCATTTCTTCCTCCAGACACTTATTTATTTCCTATTACAACTAATCTTAGAGGATTTCATTTGTTCATTTCATAATAAGTACAATAATTGTAATACACATCTCATACTCATTGTTACTTGGAACCTTAGAACTTAGTAAGTGGAATGTCTGATTTAATTTGTTCACATTGTAATAACTGACTTAATTGTTAGAAGAATTAAGTATAATCTTATATATATATATATATGTGTGTGTGTGTGTATGTGTGTGTGTGTGTGTGTGTGTGTGTGGGTGTGTGCCTCTGTGGGTGTGTGTGTATATATATATATATATATATGTATATGCACATACATATATATATATATATATATATATATATATATATATATATATATGCACATATACATATATTTATATATATATATATATATATATATATATATATACTTCAAACAAACACATAGACAGAAGAATAAACATCTATGTGTACACACATATGTATAACTGATACACTCACCTCACACACCCCCATATATATATATATATATATATATATATATACTCCAGGCAAATGCATACAAGGAAACATTTTGACATGTATGTACACATATATATTACAGCCATACAGACATATATATATATGTATGTGTGTATACCTATATATACGCACTCATATATATACATATATGTATATATACAGACATGTAAAAAAGATATATATATAACAGAGGTATACATATATTAGAGATGCACATCCACACACACACACACACACACACACACACACACACACACACACACACATTTATATAAGCATAAATATTAAAAAGACATATATATTACACATACACACACTGCATACAAAAATGTACACACTCATAGAATCACCCAGAATGCATATACGGACATGAATATCTATACTCTTGATGCAAACATGCATATATAAGAGAAACACTCAACTATAAACACATTTCTCTCTCTCTCTCTCTCTCTCTCACTCTCTTTATATATATATATATATAAATATATATATATATATATATATATATATATATATATATATATGTATGTATGTATTACAGACATGCACATATATATTTCAAACAAACCCATATATATATATATATATATATATATATATATATATATATATATATATATATATATATATTGTCTATTTTGTCAATTCTTTTCCTTAACATGAGCTACTTAATTCAAATTCTGTGTTGACTTAATATGTAATTCAATTTGTTCCTAGGCAAGAACAAATGCATGTTTGATATCTACTCAAAGTTTTAAAATCTCTCAAACTTAATGAAATTTTTAGTTAGCCATATGCAAACATGTGAATAGATGAATTAGGGGAATTATTACAGATTGCATTTATTTGTGAACAACACCAAGTTACCTTGCAATACTGTTCACCATAAACTTGAAAGACTAATGAATCTGTATATAACTAAATCTAGAAAACTAAAGTCCACATGTTATAAGGCAAAAGAAATAATATTGCTTATTATGGAAATAAACCTGAAATAATCAACATTTTTGCAAATTTAGTAAAAAATATTCAAAGTGAACATTAATCCAGTTATTCTTGCAAAAAAATAATTAGTTTTTTATTAGTCCCTGAACTTATATTGGTGTCTTTATCTTGCTTTTTTTTTATTATAGTAACAATATCTTTGTCTGTTGGTCTTTCCATCTTTCTTCAAAGTTTTTTTTAGTTGATAACCTGCCAGGAGTTTTTTCATTCAATCTATGGTATTGATTCTCATTCTTTTGTCAATGTTGACTATATGTTTGGTTTGGATGATATTTCATGGCAACCCTTGAGGGTTATTTAATGCTAAATACTGTTTATACATACATACATACATATATATATATATATATATATATATATATATATATATATATGAAGAGTAAATAAAGGATTGTAATCTGACAATATGTAGAAAAACTGATAACAACGATCCAAGTGGAAGGAATAATTTATTGAGAGGTCAGCACTATAGCGTTTCGGTTCTGCTGAACCATCATCAGGCCCATGAAGGGTGATATTAACAATTTTGAGTTAACGATGGATGTTTAGGAATGTGAAATACAAAAAACCTTGGAGAAAATGTGTATAATAAGAAAAAGTTGGCCGTTTAACTGGAGAATCAGTGTTTGATGTTTTAAATTATGTCATTTGACTTATAAGGAATATAGTATAGAATCTATGCTCGTTTGTTTAACAACAAAGATTTCGGGTCAAAAGGAAGAAAAGAAAGAAAGAAAAATAGAAAGCATCAAAATTATGAGATATACAGAAAATATTAACTAAGGATGGAATATATTGAAGCTATTTAAAATGTGTTTACTCAAGTAAGGAGAAATATTATAAAAGCCAGGATGAGTATTTAGGGAATTGAGGAATGAGATAGCGGCGGCTTCGAAAATTCGTCTAAGATTTTTATTATGGATGTAAGTGAGCATCTTAGCAGAGTTGAAGTCAATGTTATGATTATGTTGAGAAATGTGTAGGAATAACGCATTGTTTGAGTTGCCAATTCTTATGTCTCTTTTGTGCTCTTTCAAATGAACATGAAGGTTCCGAGATGTTTCGCTGATGTATTTAAGTTTACAATCCTTACAAGGGATGCAATAAACACTAGCATCAGAAAATATGTTATGTTGAGAGCTGGAGTGTACTAATTTGCGGATTGTTTTAGAAGGTTGACCTCTCAATAAATCATTCCTTCCACTTGGACTGTTGTTATCAGTTTTTCTACATATATATATATATATATATATATATATATATATATATATGTATATATACATATATAAATATATATATATATATATATAATTTGTAACCAAAATCTCTATAAGTAAAATTACTTTTAAATAAGTCAGAACTCATTTGTTTGCTTAAAGTTAAATGAGGGTGTCCTCGTGGTGTAATGGTTAAAGTGATGGACTGTGGGATCATAGTAAGCGAGTTCGTACTCCAGTTGCGCTATTACGTTCACTTTCAGGCAAATACCCTTGGGAAAGGTATAAACCCCCTCATCCTCCCAGCTATGGGTTAAATAGTACCACTACTGTTCTTCTAGGAGAATAGCTTTGGCATTAAATAACCTACAAAGAGTTGATATGCCATTAAACAAAGAAACCAAACCAATCAAAGTTAAATGGTCTCAAATATTGTTATCTAACACTAATATAATATAATATACACTATATAATATAATCCTTTGTTTGCACACAGTTAAATAGTTACAAGTATTCCAATCAAACACTAATAATTCTATTGAATACAAATCATTTATTTTCACACAGTTAAATGGTTAAAAGTATTTTTATCTAACACTATTAATTCTATTTATTTAATCATTCATTTGCACACAGTTAAATGGTTTCAAATATTGCTAGCAAACACTAATAATCATTTACCATATTAATCATATTGTTTGCACACAGTTAAATACTTTCAAGTATTGTTATCTAATAATTTGATTTAATATTAATCATTTTTTTACTCAGAGTTAAATGTTTCAAGTATTGTTATTTAATATTTGAATTTCTTTTTATCAATATTCCTATCTCATTTAATATTAATCATTCGTTTTCACACAGTTAATGACATTAATCGTTTGTTTGAATGCAATTAAATGGTTTCAGGTTTAGCTCTCTAACACTAAGAGTTCTATCTGCTCACAGTTAAATATTTTTACCAGCCTATTAGCACAGTGTTATGGGAGACCGGGTTCAATCCCTGGTCAAGTCAAACCAAAGACTCAAAAAATGTAATTTGATGCCTCCTTGCTTAACACTGAACATTATAAGGTATAGACCAAGAGTAAGTGAAGCAATCCAGGGAAAGGAATAGCACCCTCTCCAACACCTCAGTGTAATAGCTATTGAAAAGGTAGCCTTCAGGTCGGACTCGACTATGGTCAACAAACTAACAAATGCTTTCAGTTATTGCTATCTAATACCAATAATTCTATTTAATATTAATCATTTGTTTGCACGTGGTTAAATGGTTTTGTAAATGATTGAACAATTCTATTTGATCTATAGATGGGACCCTAACTGGTACAACCAGTCCGAGTCAGAGTGGATCTGAGAGTAATGAAGAGATACTCCCTATTCCCTAAAGATCCAAGACGGGATCCTCATCATGATCATACCAAGGACACTTGTTGAGGTTTATAAGATGTGTTTTATTTGTTTTATTTGTTAACTCTTCCTTGTTATTTTTGCCCCTTTGCATCTTACACTGAACAAGAATTTATAACAGCTCATGAATGAGCAGAAGATTGAAAATATTCTACTCCCTTCCATTGAATATTGGATTTAGTCAGAAACTTCTAAAATGTAACTAACTTTAAGAGTCGCCTGGAGAAATCTATCCGTTATATCGGGGTATATTACACTCAACATAATTATTGCCTTTGTAGGAAAGAGAATTTATGACCAAAATTCAAATTCTGGACAACTCTCTTTTTGTTTCAGTTTGTGTTAATGCCCTTGAAAAAGGCATGAATCCATGTTATCCCTCCAGCTATGGGTAAATAGTAGGGCAGACTGTGTTCTTTAGCTTTAGTTAGGCAATCATTCAAGGAAAACTCTGAATAAAAACCAGCATTATTCAGCTTGAAAATTGACCTTGTGTCACATCCTACTCATCGTAGAGGGATTGGGTAAATTGTAAACAATTATCTGCATTGTTATTCTAACATTTTAAAGATAAGTTCCAGGGATATTAAATTCTATGTATCTTTCTTAATGTAGAATAATCAGGGATTTCAATTATTTTTCTAGTTAATTCTTTTTTAGTTAAACTTGGAATTTTAAGCCGAAGGACAGGATCTTATTTGATCTAGGTCAAGGCAGGAGGGAGCATTTGTTTTTCTTGGGGATGTTAAGCATACAATAATATGTTTCCATGTAGGAACTCAAAGATGGACAATTGTTTCGAATCAGCAGGTATTTAATATTCAAAGATAGACAATTGTGTAGAATCAGCTGATATTTGGGACTAAGCAGATGTGTCACTTTAGGATTAGGTAATTAGTAAATTTAGGGATTGATGAATAACATTGGATTCTGAAACTAAGTAGAAAGAAGGAAGATGATGGAAGCAGAAATCACACATGCACCCAACAGCAAAAAACAGCCAGTGAGTAGAAAGTTAACATAATTGTCTCTCTCTCTCTCTCTCTCTCTTTCATCTCTTCTCTACTCACTATCTGTCTATATTCTTTGTGACACACTTTTTTCCTCCGTATCTCTGTTTTCAGCAGACTGCAATAAATGATCCAGCCACAATCAAATTTCATATCTGCAAAACCAATAAAAGTGTTTCATGTTTGACTTCTTTTTACCACAGTTAGGTTACCACGGTTGGGTTTATAGTTTTGAAGGGTTATCACCACAAACCCTTAAAGGGTGTTGTAAAGCAACACATGTCTAAATAGTGATGTAGCATTACATTAAAACTAAGAAGTATACAATTTAAGAAGTATATCTCTTATAATTCTTAGGATTTATTTTATGAATACAAGTATGACAGTGTGATTTACATAAAGGTTACTGTCATAGGAAAGGAAATCTGCTATACAAGTTCAAATCCTGGATGAGGCAGTTTGTATTTAAATTTGTGCTAATGTTCCCAAGAAAAGCATGAATCTGCCTGTTCTCCCTTTTGCTAGGGGTAATTAATTGGTCAGATTGTCTTCTTTTGTATTGGTTAGGTAACCAGAATAAGAAAAGGAAAACTCTGAATTCAAACCAGCTTTACATTGTTTAAAAATTGACCTTGTATGACCTCCTGCTCATGATGGAGGGGTTGAATAAATACATTCATCTGTCAAAGCACTATAACTATGATAACAACAAAAATAATGACATTAGTTAGAATATATCAGTGAATAATAATAATAATAATAATAAGACACAACAAAACAGTAAATGTACGCTATGTGGTGACAGAGATGAAACGATCAATCACATAATAAGCGAATGCAGCAAATTAGCACAGAAGGAGTATAAGGCGAGACCCAACTGGGTCGGCAAGGTGATCCACTGGGAAATGTGCAGGAAATTTCACTTTGACCATACAAACAAATGGTATATGCACAACCCAGCATCTGTCCAAGAAAATGACTCGCATAAACTCCTATGGGACTTTAACATACAAACAGATCACCTTATCCCAGCCAGAAGACCAGACCTCATAATAATCAACATAAAAAAGAGAATCTGCAAAATTGTAGACTTTGCTGTCCTGGTGGACCACAGAATGAATCTGAAGGAAAGTGAAAAGAAGGATAAGTACTTCGACCTTGCTAGAGAATTGAAAAAAGCTGTGGAACATGAAAGTAACGATTGTGCCAGTTGTGATTGGTGTGTTAGGTACAATAACTAAAGGATTATTAAAAGGCCTGCAGGACTTGGAAGTTGGCGGACGGGTAGAGACTATCTAAACAACAGCATTGCTAAGAACGGCCAGAATCCTGAGACGAATCCTGGAGACTTGAGGAGACTTGCTGTCACTCAAACTCCAGTGAAAACCATCAGCTAACGCTGATGTGAAAAACTCTAAAGGAGTAAAATAAAAATAATATTATGCACAAACCAAAAACCAATAGAGAGAATGAGATGCATAAAATTCTCTTGGATTTTCTGGTAGAAATGAATCACCCGACCAGACCAGGTGATAAATAACAAAAAAAAGAGAACTCGCCATATCATGAATTTTGCAGTCCAGATCACAGAGTGAAAATCAAAGAAAGTGTAAAAAAGACATGTACTTAGACCTTGCAAGAGAACTGAGAAAACTGTGGAACATGATGGTGATGGTGATACCAATTGTAATTGGTGCACTTGGAACAGTACCTAATGGATTAGAAAGAGGATTAGAAGAATTGGAAATTGTAAGACAACTCGAGACCATCCAGATTATATACTATTGTTAAGATCAGCTAGAATACTGAGAAGAGTCCTGGAGACCTGAATAGACTTGCTGTTGTTTCATTCAGACCTTTGATAGAGCTATCAACCAGGGATTTTTGGGACAGGATGTTCCAGCTGTGTAAACAAAGTGATTACCAGAAAACAAGTGGTGTGTGGGTGTAAGCAGATTATGTTGGTGATAACCAGAAGGACAACTGGAACACATAGGTGTTATGTCAAATTTCATATACTCAGGTAATCACAGAGTCATGGTCAGCCAGTTGGAGCTACAACCAAGTCAGAGCAGAAGCAGCATCAGGTTCCTCCAATGATGGAGAAGGCAATGGCCCACGGCAGACCCCAGTTGAGAGCATCTTGTCAAGGAAACAAAGGTGCAACGCCAGTCTGGGTCTGTGTCCTTCATCTACCTGTTTTTCCATCACGCTTATAGAATTTTGACCCTTTTGAGAAATAAAGATGAAAGACATATATTTTTGTAAAGAAAAGTGTCATGCCTCGTTATTGTGTTTGTACACTATATAACAAAGTTACTCAGACTTCAGTAAAATACCACCAACTAACCATGGGGCAAAGGACTCATGAGGAGTGAAATAATAATAATAACAATTTATCTGAAAAATTAAGACAGAAAATAAATTGTTGTTCACTGTAGAATTTTTCAATTAACTGAATAAATATGTTAATTGGCAAAATCTTGGCATAAAAGGTGTCTGAATTTCAAAGATGAAATTATGTCAATTATTATTCTATAGTTTTTTTCTTTCCTTTGTTCAGATCTTTAAATTTTAGATTTTAGATTTGTTAAGCAAGCAGCACAGATTACAAAAAAAAACGACATCAGAAATTAATTCTTTATCGTCAAGTCATGGTGACTGTTTGATGGATATAGAATGTAAAACACAGTGTTTTATGTGATAAAAATCAACATGAAAAAATCAAAATAAATCTGTTTTTTAAATTAAAATAAATAAAATTAATCATTTTTGAAATTACATAAAAAATCAATATGACTTTAAAAATAATCAACATAAAAATATCAACATTTAAAAAAAATCAGCATCTAAAAAAAAATGAACATTTAAAAATCAACATGAATTTTTTTAAATCAATGTTAATAAAATAAATCAGAATAAATTGATAAATGAATTTCATAAAAAATAACCAACATAAATAAAAAAAAAATCAACATCTAAAAAATCAACAAAAATATTATAAAAGAAACAATAAAAAAGTCATTGTTCTCTATTTTTTTAATTAAATGGGATGTGAATGAAAATATATTCTATCACTATATTCAAGTGTTTTGATCAATTGATTATTTTTAATGGCATGGAAAACTGATTGGGGTTATTCTATGTCTAAAAGTTTGGAAATCATACACATTTTGCATAAGTCAGGGAATGGAGTAGTGCCCCCCTACACCTCGGTGTAGTAGCTATTGAAAAGGGAGCCTTTAGGTCACCCTCAACTAAGGTCACCAACTTTACTTACTATTATTTACTTTTACATTTTAGAGGCTGATTTAATTTAATTAAAACTTTTTGTTTAATTTTAATTGATCTTAATTACTTATTTAACTATAATTTTTTATCTAATTTTTATTTTTATTTCATTTTAATTTTTGGAAATTAATCTTAATTGTTTATTTAATTTTAATTTTTTATTTGATTTTAATTTTTATCTAATTTCAATTTTTTATTAAATTTTAATTTTTTATCTTATTTTAATTTTTTATTTAATTTTGATCTTTTATCTTATTTTAATTTTTCATTTAATTTTAATTTTTTATTTAATTTCAATATTTTATTTAATTTCAATTTTTTATTTAATTTTAATTTTTTATCTAATTTTAATTTTTTATTTGATTTTAATTTTTTATCAAATTTTAATTTTTGGTTTAATTTTAATTTTTTATTTGATTTTAATTTTTCATCTAATTTCAATTTCTTATTTAATTTTAATTTTTTATTTAATTTCAATTTTTATTTAATTTTGACTTTTTATCTAATTTCAATTTTTTATTTAATTTTAATTTTTTATCTTATTTTAATTTTTCATTTAATCTTAATTTGTTATTTTTTTAAATTTTTCATTTAATTTTAATTTTTTATTTATATTTAATTTTTTATCTAATTTCAATTTTTTATTCAATTTTAATTTTTTATCTAATTTTAATTTTTTATTTAATCTTAATTTTTTATCTAATTTCAATTTTTTATTTAATTTTAATTTTTCATTTAATTTTAATTTTTTATTTAAAATTAATTCTTTATCTTTTTTAATTTTTCATTTAATTTTAATTTTTTACTTAATTTAAATTTTTCATTTAATTTTAATTTTTTATTTAATTTTGATTTTTTATCTTCTTTTAATTTTTTATTTAATTTTAATTTTTTATCTAATTCTAATTTTTCATTTAATTTCAATTTTTTAAAATAAATCTTAATTTTTTATTCAATTCTAATTTTTCATCTAATTTTAAATTTTTGCAATTAATTTTAACTTTTTATTAAATTCTACTTTTTTTGTGTAATCTTAATTTTTCATCTAATTTTAATTTTTTGAAATTAATCTTAATTTCTTATTTGAATCTAATTTTTATCTAATTTTCATTTCTTATTTAATTTTAATTTTTGTAATTAATTTTAATTTCTTATTTATTCTATTTCTTTCATCTAATTTTAATTTCTTCCTAATTTCAATTTTTATTTCAATATACCAATCTGAAAACCAGAAATTCAATTTGACTTATGTGAAATTAAGAATAGTATACAACCAATCATTTTATATAGAGGGTGCAGCAGAGACATTCTCTACATTTTAAACTGTTACTTATGCATCTCGTTCTCTGTATTGGTTTTTGGTTTGTGCATAACGGTTAGAGTGTTCGCCAATGGCCCGGGAGACCTGGGTTCAATCCCAGGTCGAGTCATACCAAAGACTTTAAAAATGGAACTTGATACCACCTTACTTAACACTCAGCATTATAAGGTACGGTTCAAGGGTAAAGTGGAGCAATCCAGGGAATGGAGTAGCGCCCTCCCCTACACCTTGGTGTAGTAGCTATCGAAAAGGGAGCCTTCGGGTCACCCTCGACTATGGTCGCTAACTTTACTTTTACTTACTTGTATGGTGCAAGTGCACTTAGGCTAGTGGTCATTGTAGTTCCATCTACTTATTGTCGTATCATCTTTTTCAGATCCAATCAGTTCCAATCATGGATTGGACAGGTGCACACAGCGCATTTCCTGTTGAAACATTTTTTTTCTAAACTTGAGAATTGGTAATTGTTACACAGCATTCATGTTCATTTCCTGTTATGTCACAATGATGCTGTTTTGGATAGAATTCTTAACCCATAGCACTAGCTACCATTCCCACTGACCTAAATTAATTTGCATCATATAAGAGATAGTTTAAAATGAGGGAAGTATTTTTGCCACTCCTTGTATTTGTGTATAGGTCAAATTTTGAAGATCTAATAATTTGGTAATAAGTTTATATTGACCTGTTCATAATGTTGAAGTTCCAGCATAATTGGAAGAAAATATGAAGAAACTTTGACTTCAAAATTTAATGAGTTCATGACCAATAAATCAAGGGTCGATATAAGATTGACTTATACAAAAGTGTATACAATATTTGATTAATTATTGGCTGGCATCAGCAAGAATATAAATAAGTTTTTAATATTTTAATTTAAGGAAATACTCCCTTAATTTCCAAATAAAATAAAGGAGACAATTAGAAAAATGCTATCTCTGTCCCTTAATACTTGCTTGATTTACTGTGTAAAATTTATATGCAAATGTATCCACTATTATGGGACAGAGATAGCTTGTTAGTGAGTTCAATTCTTACTGAGTGCCCCATACTTCTAGATCTGTGCTAAATAAAGTTAAGTTTTATTTACACAACAGCTTCTCCACTAGTAGGATATGACATTAATTTCTACTTGGAGTACAACTGATTTGAATTGAGTTTTCTTTCTCATACACAAGTTGCCTTGACATGGCAAAAGAGACAGTCTATCCTACTACTTTCTCCTTGCTGGGGGAAGAAGAGATAGATTTATGTTTCTTCCAGAGGCATTAATGCAAAATGAAATGTAAATAGCCGCATCCAGTACTTGAACTCATGTCTGCTACCATAATAACCAATATACCACATACATCTTGCAAAACACTAACATGTATAATAATGCAATTCCCCCAATTCCATGAATAGGATGCAAAACATGTAGTGAGAGAGAAGAAACTTACCTCCTGGATCAAAGCGCTTAAGACTATACCGTGCATGTCAAACATTAGAAAATGAATGAATACTTTAATCTTTTCTAAAAAGCTGTTCATCTCTGATTATTTTCCTTGGGGTCAATCTAATGCGTTTTTATCTAATAAAATGTTATACATGTGAAACTTGAAATAAAAGTCCCTGGCTGAATCTGAAATTTACAAAAAAAAATCAAAAGTACATATTTATTATTTTTGGTTGATTTTTCTATTTATTTTATATCTGAACATATGTTCAAGTCATGGGCAGGTTGATATTGTAGCAAGAGAGGAAACTTACCTCCTGGATCAAAGCACGTAAGACTTTGCTTTGCATGTCGAGCAGTAAAAAATATGTTCACTTCTGGAGGCGGAAGTTAGGGGGTTGATCTCGAGTCTCGAAAGAAGAAATCTACCGCACATGTAAATTTCTATTTGCCGGAACTTGCATAAAAGTTGTTCTTCTTCTTCTTCATGGACTGCTTTTTGACTGACAGAGCAAATGAGTTGACCAGAGGTATACTGAGAAAGGGCTGCTAGGTGCATGTGTTGTTATTTTTAGTCAACTGACGCTACCCAATTGTCTGAGAGTACAACAGTAGGAAAACAAATCACAGAATCCATTTCCCTCGATTGGATTCAACAACCATTAACTACTTTTTCAGTTACGAGAGATTCTTTTCTCTCTGTTGTTAAGGAGGCATACCATCCACCACCATCCCTTTATTACCAAAAAAGGTCAATTTTTGAGCAGAATTTGAATTCTGTTGGTTTAAATTTTTTGCTGGTTTTAATTCAGAGTTTTGTTTCCCTTAAACTGGTTGCTTTACCATGGATAAAGAATGTAATCTGCCCTACTATTTTCCTTTAGCTGAGAATGGAAGGGCATTAGCACAAAGTAAATACTAGTAGCCTTATCAAAGATTTGTACTCAACTCTCTGATTTCAATTCCTAAGACAATAACCATTACACTAAGAGTGCCTCTTATATATACCAAAAACCCCTACCAGGAGCAGGATGTGATACAAGGTTAATTTTAAGTAGAGTAAAGCTGGTTTTGATTCAAAGTTTTCCTTCTCTTTGGTTGATTGTTATACTTAAGCTAAAATATCCCATCTACCTAATTATTTACTCATAGTTGGGTTAGTTGGGTTGGGTTTTATGGCATATCAACCATTGTAGGTTATTTAATGCTAAATCCTCTATGCATATATATTGAATACACATGATTTGTAAACACATTTTGTTGAAAATGTTTATAAACAAGCCTAAGCTCAATTTTTTTGCACACAGATAAATTGTTCCAAGTATTACTATGTATCACTAACAATTCAGTTAAACATCAGTCATTATTTTTACACACACTTAAATGATCAAACAGTTCTATTTCAAATAATTCAATTTGACATAAGTCATTTTTTTGCACTCAGTTTAAATGTCAAAGAGTTTTATTTGACCCATAGATAGGATCCTATCAGGTACTATCACTCTGGGCGAGAGTGGACCTGGGAGCGATGGCAATGAAGGATGGCTTCACATTTCCCCAAGCTCCAGCATTACTGGAGCCTCACCATCAGATTATTTATAGTAATATGCAGGACATTTGTTGGCGGGCAGTGGGGGGGGGTCTTTCCCTTCTGCAGAATATTCTATGGTTCCAGTCAACAGGGCTATCATACTTGGGAGAAGAGATAGGTTCATACTTTTCCAATAAACATTTGTCAGAATTAAAATGCAAACAAATTCACTTAAGATTTAAATATGGCATGTCAAGACCATTTCCGATAATATCACTTCTTTCTTTCTTTCTTTCTTTTCTTTTGTTCATTCTTTCGTAATGTTCAACTGTTAGGATTTCTTTCTTTCTTTCTTTCTTTCGTAACATTCTATAATATTTTGGATTTCTTTCTTTCTTTCTTTCTTTCTTTCTTAATGACCTATAATATTTAGGCTTTTTTCTTTTCTTTTCATTTCTTTCTTTTTTCTTTCTTTCTTAACGTTCTATAATATTTTGGATTTCTTTCTTTCTTTTTTCTTTCTTTCTTTCTTTCTCAATGGCCTATAATATTTAGGGATTTTTCTCTTCTTTTCATTTCTTTTCTTTCTTTTTTCTTTCTTTCTTAACATTCAATAATATTTTGGATTTCTTTCTTTTTCTTTCTTTCTTTCTTTCTTTCTTTCTTTCTTTCTTTCTTTCTTAATGACCTATAATATTTAGGCATTTTCTTTTCTTTTCATTTCTTTTCTTTCATTTTTCTTTCGTTCTTTCTTTCTTAACATTCTATAATATTTTGGATTTCTTTCAAGCTTTCTTTCTTTCTAAATCTCCTATGATATATAAGCTTTTTTTTTTTTTTCTTTCTTTCTTTCTTCCTTTCTTTCTTTTTAACATTCTATAATATTCAAGTTTTTTTTCTTTTTCTTTCTTTCCTTTCTTTCTTTCTTTCTTTCTTTTTTCTGTTTTCTTTCTTTCCTAATTTTCTATATTCTTTCTTTCATTCGTTCATTCTTTCTTTCTTTCTTTCTTTCTTTCTAAAATATTTAGAATTTCTTAACTTTCTTTTCTCGTTTTCAATCATTCTTTCTCACTTTCTTTCTTTATCGTCTAAAATATTTAGAGTTTCTTTCTTTTTTTTTCTTTTCTCACTTTCCTTTTCATTCTTATTTTTCTTCTTTTTGCTTTGCTCCTATATTTCACCACGTTGCATTTTCATATTTATTTATAGCATAGAGTTCAGGCTGATATATTCTTCAGCCTTTTGTATTGTTTAAAGTTTTCTCATTGCTGCTTAAATTTCTTAAGCTGTTGTCTTAATCTTTATTATACAGGGTGTTTCAGAAAAATCAAAGTCATTTTGTAATCTGATAACTTGACCAATTCTTGTCTAAACCATCTCAAATTTTAACAGCATGAATAGTAAGTAAAGTTGGTGACGTCAATCAAGGGTGACCTAAAGGCTCCCTTTTTGATAGCTACTACACCAAGGTGTAAGGGGGGGTGCTACTCCTTTCCCTGGATTGCTCCACTTTACCCTTACCTTATAATGCTGAGTGTTAAGCAAGGTAGCATCAAGTACTATTTTTTGAGTTTTTGGTATGACACAACCTGGGATTGAACCCAGGTCTTCCAGGGCATTGGCAAATTCTCTAAGCATTATACCAATGTCCAGTAAAACAATACAAATTTATTTTCTTAATGTTTTATGTCTTTTTCTTTTAAGGTATAGAAATTCTATTCACTGTAAAATTAAAGGCATTTAAACATTAAACATTGAATTTTCAACAGTTTCGACAAAGGCTATTCAATTTGAGATCATTTGAATGAGAATTAGTCAAGTTATTAGATTACAAAATTATATTTATGTTTCTAAAATACCCAGTACATCTCAGATGATATCATTTTTTTTAAACACCTTGTATATTGTGAATAGCTGAAATATTATATTGAACACATTTTACAATTTAATTTTTCTTTTGCTGCTGCGTATTCTACAGCGAAAAACCAATTGATGAGTAAATGATTTTTCATAAGAACAGAAATGCCAGAAAATGGAGGCTGCAAATGAAAGTCCAGCAGTTCTGCCTTAAACAAAGACCTTTATCATCAACACCATCATCACCTCGACCACCACAGCCATCCTCACATAATACCGGACTCCCATCATCAAAGGACACCTCCACCTCTACTCTTTCAGGATCAATCCTTTCCCTCTTTGTCCTCGGACCCAAATGAAGCCAGGGTGGTATTTGTGTACCTCCCACATGGCAATTTCATTGTTTAAATTCCTCTGTTCCTTTGTTTGCTACCTTTCATTTCTAGCTTGGTTCAGTTGCCATGGAAACCAGCATGCTTGAGTGGTCATCTGTCCAGCTATCTCCAGCCCCTTTTTCTCATCAGTGATGGTAATGTCCATGCAGAATAAATTATCTCTGGATTGGTGGAAGGGTAATTTAGCAAGGGAGGAAGATCTTGGGGACATAGTAGTAAAAGGTGGGTGGGGTGGTTTGGGGCATTTGCAAATAGAATATTGATGGAATAGAATTTGAGGAGATGTGGCCAGGTGTAAAATGGGGATATCAGCAGGAGAAAATGAAAAATAGATGATTGTTAAATTGGAAGACAAAAACAAAGAAGGTTCTAGAAGAAGAGAAAAAATATTTGCATTAATACGTATGAGTCTACATATATATATATATATATATATATATATATATATATATATATATATAATGCAATGTTGGTTACTTGCTTGTTTCATTTTATGGCATGTCAATCCTTATTGGGTTACTTCCTACTAAAAACAGTCTAATAATTAATGTTTACCATGCACAGAATAATGAGTACCAATTACACTGTTGTTAAAAAAAGTTTGTAAAATACTTTTGGGCTCCAAGCAAACAATTGTTACAGACTTTGATAAATGCTTGGTGCCCTGTACTTTTGACCTTGTGTCTAACTAAGCTTGATTGATGTCTTTTTCCAATTACTTTTACAAATCATCAAATGTACTCTTCCATATTTACTCATATTTTTCTTATTTAACAAATGTCTTATATATCTTTAACTCAATATGAGTGTTACATTTGGTAGTCACTGGTGCAGTGCATATCTATCTATCTATCTATCTATCTATCTCTGCCTGTTCATCAAATATACCCCTCCATACTTACTCAGGTTTCTATTATTTAATTAAATGTCTGATATATACCACACTTGCAAGTCCCTGGTGACCTTCACAGGACAGTTACTGCTGTAGATTAGGGCATTTAATATATATATATATATATATATATATATATATATATATATGGTTTATAGAAATTATGGTTAGGCCAAGTATTTCAGCTAATATATATATATATATATATATATATATATATATATATATATATATATATATATAATCTGAGGAGAAAATCCAAGGGGTAGAAGTATCCAATTTGAGTGCTCAATGTCAACGCCTATCTATGTATAATTAATTTGGGATCAAAAATACATCAAAACTCAACAAGTACAGCCAAAAAATTATTTTTACATAAAGATAAAAAGAAAAAATTAACTTCTTTGGTGTCATAATAAATTTATTTCTGGCTATGATGACCATCATTAGATGTTACACAAAAAAAAAAAATTATTTGGGTGTCCTTATATTACTTCTAGCAAGGATAGGGTTTGAAAAAGTTTTTAATTTCTTAATCAAAATAAAATTTTAATTAAAATAATTTTTTAATATATTTTTTTATCATATCTTTTAATCAAGAAAAATTTCATGGTAGAGATATTATATTTATTATTATTATTTCATTTATACAATGTTGATACATTTCCCTTAAAAAAAACAAAAAATGTTTCCCCTAATCTAAATACAACTGAAAATTTAAAAAATCCAATATCATGGAAAAATTAAATAGTGGCATGCCACTTATTTAAAATCATAGATAAAATATGCATTCCTACTTCCACTGAAGTATATATATATATATATATATATATATATATATATATATATATATATATATAAAGCTAGATGGGAACTATGCAAGAATGCTATATGCTGTCTTGAACAAATCTTGGAAGCAATACCTAATAAAACTGCAATTCTATAGCCATAAACCTCTCATCTCCCAAACCATCCAAATAAGATAAACAAGACAAATTCATAAATAATGTTCTCCTATGAACTCCTCTGTATGGACACACCACTACTGGCCAACCAGCAAAAATTTACATACATCAGCTCTGTGTAGACACTGGATGTATCCTAGAAGACCAACTTGGAGTGATGGATGATAGGGACAGATGGTGAGAAAGAGTCAGGGAATTCTATGCAATCAGTGTGATTTGATGATGATTGATTTGGTTTGGTTTTGTTTTATGGCATATCAACCGTTGTTGATTATTTAATGCCAAATCCTGTTTTTGCATATGTATTAAATGTATGATTTGTAAACACATTTTGTAGATACACACAGTTAAATGATCAAACAGTTCTATTTCCAACAATTCTCTTAAGGGTAAGTCAAAGTTAAATGGTTCCAAGTATTGCTACGTATCACTAACAATTCAATTAAACATCAGTCATTTGTTTACACTCAGCTAACAGATCAAACAATTCTATTTCAAACAATTCAATTTATCATAAGTTATTTGTTTTCACAATTTAAATGTGAAACAATTCTATCTGACCCATAGATAGGACCCTATTTGGTGCTACAACTCTACACCAGAGTGTATCTTGGAGTAATAACAATGATGGGATAATCCACATTCCCCAAAACACCAGCATTACAGGATCCTCATCATCAGATTGTTTAATGTCATGTCCAGGACACTCATAAGTGGGGGTCTTACCTCTCTGCAGAGATGCAGTCAGTGTATTCTACAGCCCAACTGACTGGGATAGATTTAATGATTATAGGTATATATATATATATATATATATATATATATATATATATATACAAGGTGCATACGATAAGTTTCCAGCCTTTTTTCGTATGGGCATTTAAAATTATCGTAGACTCTTGAAAATTCACTATGTTATTGCTATACATCTTATGAGATGAGTGACAAATTTTTACGATTTCATGTTCAAATGAACAGCTACAGCAGCAATTGGAATACACTCTTCTAAAGCCTGATTGTCACAGATGGTCAATTTCAAAAATGCAATCTTAGAAGAACGATAGGCAATAAAATTAAGTTTTAAACTTGGAAAAAAAGCCACAGAAACATATGGAATTCTTCAGACTGCTTTTTGACCATCTTGCATGAATCGAGCATCAGTTTTTGAGTGGCATAAGAGATTCAAGGAAGACAGGGAGTCTGTGGGGAATGATGAGAGGTGTGGGAGGAGTAAGGAAGTCAGAACACCAGAGTCGATTAGCCAAAGGATTAGGGTTAGGGCTACTATGTTGAGGTTTTTAAGGGAGTTCAGGAAGAGATTCGGTCGGAAGAGGCCAGCACTCTTCAAATCGGATCAGTGGCATTTCCATCAGGACAATGCACCAGTCCACAACTCCATCCTTGTCATAGAGTATTTGACCAAGATGGGCATCAAGGCAGTTCCTCACCCTTCCTATAGTCCAGACGTTGGTCCCTGTGACTTTTGGTTATTTCCAAAGCTCAGAGGCTGTCATTATGAGACAATTGAGGAGATGAAAGAGGCTGTGATGAAGGTCATTGACACCCTCACACAAGAGGACTTCCACGGGGCCTTCCAGAAGTTGTTGGAACTGTACAACAAGTGCATTACAGCTGGAGGAGATTACATCAAAGGGGACTAGAGTTTCGTGTGTGTACAATCAATAAAAGTGCCCACACGAAAAAAGTCGGAAAACTTATTTAATTATCCTCGTATATATTGCTGAATTCAGACAGATGATTAAAATCACTTTTTAAACACTTTTAAAAACCTTTAAAATCAAGTCATTACAAATCCTCGAGGACAACTGTTAGTTTCATGATGTGAAGATTGCTCATTAGATATAAATGGTAATTGCTTTCATTAATTCGTAAAGATTGACTGCGGCCCTCAATGAGGGAAAGGTAGTGATAGTGAAAGTTGGTGCTTACATCTAACCTCATTTTTTTTTTTTATTCCCAGATATTTTTAACCTCATTTTTTTTTTTATTCCCAGATATTTTTGTTTTGTTTTTTAAGGGTGAAGGAAGCGGTGGTTACATTGAGTGCTTGAAAATTAATGAAAGACAATTACCATCGACTGAAGCATCAGACAATTAATCTTCACATCATGTAACTGATAATTTTTTCAAAAGGACTTAAAATGACATTGATTTTAAACATTTTTAAAAATTTATATTAAGTTTTTCAAAAAGGGGTTTTAATTATTGGTCTACATTTGATTTATATATATATATATATATATATATATAATGCAAGCTTGGTTGGTTTTATGGCATGTCAAACCTTATAGAGTTATTTAATGCTGAATTACATCTTTTTTGCAAGCAATAATATGGTTTCAAGTAATTGGTGGTAATAATCATTCGTGAACAGTTATAGCAAACAAAATGCATTGAGAAAAAGCTTGTTGGAAACTTCACAAGAATGCTGCAAGCTATTTAGAAGAAATCCAGGAAGCAGCATCCCACAAAGCCACATATGTATGGCCACTTACCTTCCATCTCACTAAAACCATCAAAGTAAGGCAAACAAGATTGCTGGAGAAGCATGGATGAACTCATAAGTGACATTCTTCTATGGGCTCCTACACACGGATGTACCGGTGTTAGATGACCAGTAAGAACTTATTTACATCAGCTTTGGGCAGACACAAAGTTGGAAGACCTGCTAGGAGCAATGGATGATTGGGGTAGATAGAGAGAAAAGTTTGGGGAATCCCTGCTGTCAGCATTACTTGATGACGATGATGTTTTAAAGTAATTATTCCTATTCAATGAGAATCATTTGTCTGCAGACGCTTACATGGTTTCAAGTATTCCCATTAAATAGTAATAATTTGCTCATAGTTATACAGTTTTTTTATAATGTGTGTTCCGTGGTTATCTTCATCAATTCTTTAAAATGTTATCACTCACGTACAATGTCGAATACCAAGTAATGAATACTGAGGAGAATACTGATTGCTTTGCTATGCAATACGACACAAATGCTACTGGACTTCTGTTTGAATGATGTATATATTTACTATTTCTAGTCCCATGACCCCCAGGAGCATAATCCATTTCAACTGTTACGTTCGTTGCTTGGAAATCCTTGTTCGACCACACAGATCAGTATTGGCACATTCTTCTGAGATAACAGGTTTCTCGTAAGTAACAATTAAGTAATAATAAGCAAGTACTAATGATAATAAGTAATAATAATAAGTAATAATAAGTAATAATAATCAGTGAGTAATAATGATGAGTACATGATAATAAGTAATAATAAGTAAGTAATAATAATAAGTTAGTAGTAATAATAATAAGTAATAATAAGTAAGTAATAATAAGTAGGTAGTAATGATAATAAGTATGTAATAAGTATTAATAATAAGTAAGTAATAATAATAAGTAAGTAATAATAAGAAATAATAAGTAAGTAGTAATAATAAGTTAGTGATAATAAGTAATAATAGGTAAGTAGTAATAATAATAAGTAATAATAAGAAATAATAAGTAAGTAATAATTATAAGTAGTAATAATAAGTAATAATAATCAGTGAGTAATAATGATAAGTACGTAATAATAAGTAATAATAAGTAAGTATTTTGGTTTCTTTGTTTAATGGCATATCAACCTTTTTAGGTTATTTAATGCCAAAGCCATTCTCCCAGAAGAATAGTAGTGGTACTATTTAACTCATAGCTGAGAGGATAAGGGGGTTCATACCTTTCCCAAGGGTATTTGCCCGAAAGTAAACATAATAGCACGACTGGAGTACGAACTCGCGGACTACGATTCCACAATCCATCTCCTTAACCATTACACCACGAGGACATCCCCAATAAGTAAGTAATAATAAGTAAGTAGTAGTAGTAATAATAATAATAAGTAAGTAATAATAATAATAAGTAAGTAATAATAATAAGTAATAATAATAAGTAATAATAATAGAAATATTTTAATAATAAAAATCCTTAATTAAATTAATTAATAAAGTGTAGCTTTGAGTAAGTATTCTGATATAGATAATTTGCAGTTATAACTGTTCAAGTACTCCTATCTAATATCAATAATTTTCAAATAGATCTATTTGACTCATATAAAGGACTCTAACAATTACTCCAATCTAGGATCAGAATGGACCAGGGTATAATGGCAATGAAGAGGTCATATTACACTTGCGAGAACTCTAAAACTATGTCCTCACACCCAGATGCAGTTGTTATGAGACAATTGAGGAGATGAAAGAGGCTGTGATGAAGGCCATTGACATGCTCACACAAGAGGATTTCCATGGTGCCTTCGAGAAGTTGTTGGAATGGTATAACAAATGCATTGCAACCGGAGGAGATTACTTCAAAGGGGACAAGAGTTTCATGTGTATACTATCAATAAAAGTGCCTATACAAAAAAAGTCTGGAAACTTATTTAATGATCCTCGTAGTTTACTCATAGATAGATACTGTTGCTTACAGTATGTGCTGTTCCTAAGTGATCACCCATCCAAGTACTGAACAAGTTTGTTACCTCTTAACTTCAGTGAAATGGCTGCATTATATTGTTTTTCTCAGGTAAAATAATAATCAACTTACAATCTGCTACCTGGTTCTAAATGGTTGCCGATCTCATAATTGAACTTAGTTCATTGTTACTTATGTTTTTCATTTATTAAACTTTGCTTAACCAGGCACTCAGGCAGCTTACCTGTTGTACTTAAGTGGTCACCCATCTAAAAAAAAAAAACAGGGTTATCCTTACATAACTTCAAGCATGCCTATTTGATCAAGATTGCTTTAATCTGACACACAGGCCTCTGGCTGTTTACAATATTTGCTCTTCTTAAATGATCACCCATCTTAGAATCAAACCAAATCATCTTTGCTTAACTTTTAGGATCTCACAAGAACAGTTATCTATATTTAACATAACAAATATAGAGGAGTCGTTATAGACAGTCTTTTGATATGTACATGAAATAATCTTTAGAATAAAGGTCTGTAAAAAAATAAAACAATACTTTTGATACATTCTAATATAAAAAGCAGACATCAGGTTTCTTTTTGTATTGACATTTAAAAACCTTTGTTATTTCTGCTACCACATTTATACAAGTTTGTTTGAAAAAAATGACAGATTCTACTTTTGTTTTGTTTTGTTTTTGTTTTTGTTTTTGTTTTTTTATCTGCCTGTCCAATTCTTTTATTATTCTAATTTCTTTCTTTTTTTTTTTTGTATTTCATTTTAAATTTGTCTATTTGTCCAAATATTTCATTCATCTTGATTTTTTTTTCATAACCTTTCAGATGGTTCTTTTTCCTAGCTCAAATGTTTTCTCTATTTTTTTTCCAATTTTTATGATTATTTGTATTGCCGAGGTGTAATTGGTATCTTTTTGCAGTGTTTCAGAATTAAAAATTCAAGACTTCATAGAAAAGTTTTTAAAAAAGAGACAATTTTTTTAATGCCTCTTGTTTTTGCACCTATAAACAGACTTATGGAAAAATTGGAAAACATTATGACAACTGCCAATTTGACACAAAGACAAAAACAGCCAATAAAAAGATTCTTATGAAAGTCAAACTTTTTATAGAAAAAAACTTAAAACAAAAAGAAAGCAAATACACATTTTTTTTTCTAAATTGTCTGTATAGATTAAATTGAAATGCAATGATAGAAAATAAAAATCTTGAAATATTTATGCAATTCAAAAAGGGAGACTTTTGAAAAATTTCTGGAAAGGAAAGAAATTTGGGAAGAAAAGTACAAATTAAGAAAACTATATATTTGTGAACAAATTATTTTTATTGACAATAATTACTTACCTAACCGATAAAATGAAACGCAGTTTCTTCCAGGCAGTGGTCACATCGATACTGCTATATGGATGCACTACATGGACGCTAACAAAACGGCTGGAGAAGAAACTAGATGGCAATTACACAAGAATGCTGCGTGCAATCCTGAACAAGTCCTGGCAGCAACACCCCACAAGACACCAACTATACGGCCACCTGCCCCCTATCACGAAAACTATTCAAGTTAGACGAACCAGACATGCAGGACACTGCTGGAGAAGCAGAGATGAACTCATAAGAGATGTACTCTTATGGATCCCCACACATGGCCGCGCAAAAGCAGGACGACCAGCTCGAACGTACATTCAGCAGCTATGTGAGGATACAGGTTGTTGTCCTGAAGACCTACCTAGGGTGATGAACGATAGGGAGGAGTGGCGAGAGAGGGTCAGGGATATCCGTGCTGCCAGCACGATATGATGATGATGATGATTATTGTTTACGAAGGATTATTATTATTAGTTACTTGAAAGCATATATTTGCTTGTAAACAAAAAATCTGACAACAGTATTTTAAAATTTGTGATCTATTGACCAACAATGAATTTAATACAAGATCTGCTCCAAAAGAAATACCTCCTATTTATTTCTAAAGAGACTACAACATATACAGGAAATATGATAACAAACAGAACACGCTACTAAACAATATTTCCTATCAAATGTGAATAAAACAAGGTGAGAAGTTTATAAAAAGACATTAGGTAAACCAACTGTGGTAAAACAGGAATTCAAACTTTCTCTCTCTCAGTTGTCTAAATTTCTGTGACGAAGCTTGATGATTTTTATCACGAAGGGTTTTCGGACTATTGTCTTCATCTTTAATGTTATTTCCACAACGTTTCAGATGATATGTCCTCCGGCCTTCTTCAGGTGTTTGTCGAACTCGGGATCCTTCATGGAACTTCACACTACGTCCTTTATTGAACCCACAGAGGTCGCCTAAGTTTCTGAGACAATCATCTGAAGGTCGCAGGTTCAATCCTGACTGCAG
>OY757928.1:8736084-8766855 GCA_963585895.1 Sepioteuthis lessoniana | reverse complement strand
GATATGTCTAGGTAGAGGATTCCATAGTAGAATGTTATTTATGATTTCATCTTTTCTTCTCCAGCAGTCATGTCTTGCTTGTCTTACTTGGATGGTTTGTGTGATGGAATGTAAGTAGCCATACAACCGCAATTTTTTAAGATATGGCTTCCAGGGATTTGTTCAAAACTGTATTAAGAATTCTTGTGTAGTTTTCATCAAGCTTTTTCTCCATGGATTTCATTTGCTTTCATATTTTTCATCCATACAGTAGTACTGACACAGCCACTTCTTGGGAAAAATTCCCAGTTTATTTGATCAGAGAGATCAAATTTTCCTATGACCAATGTATATATACATATATATATAGTGAGGGAGAGTGGGAAAGGCCGAGTAAGACAGAGAAAAAGAGAGAGGGAAAATAAGAGAGCAACAAATTTATTTTCAAGTGTAGGCAACTAATAAATAATTTATGTTTTTTTATCCAATGTAATTTTTTGTGCATATGTATATAAGCCAACAGAATTGTAAATGAATGTGTGTGAATGTTTATCAGTGGGACTATGTGTGAGAATATGCATACTTGTGAAAAAGTGCATGTGCATTATTGCAATATATGTTATGATCATGAATAATATATATATATATATATATATATATATATATATATTGTCACATTTTATGAATATCGTATATATTATTCATTCTATTTAGATATATGCATGTAAGACCGTATTTGTCAATGCAACTATACATGTGAATGTAGTGTATGTATTTGAATTGGGGTCATCTATAAAAAGATTATCAGTGACTCACAAATTCAATTCAAGTCATCCAAGTATATCTGATATTTTTACATGAACCTCTGTTTATATATATATATATATATATATATGTTTACCAATCCCTCCATTTAAGCAGGATGAGACACAAGGTCAATTTTAAATGGAGTTTAACTGGTTTAAACTCAGAGTCTTCCTTCTCCTAGAATGGTTGCCATACTAATGTTAAAAAGCCCAATTTACTCTACAATTTACCTATAGCTGAAAAGAGAAAAGTTGGAGTCTTACCTTTCCCATGAAATATAAACAACCTCATTTAAGTTTTGAACATGGGTCATCATGTCCATTTCCTTTGAGAGCAACCATTTCCTCACAAATTTATACCAATTCCTTCATGTATATGTACTTCGGGCTTGTTGTTCAATAGCTAGCAATTTACACAATCAGACCATTAGCGATGAGTACGATTCTCAGTGGGAGCCCCAAACTTGTGGCAAGGTGCTATATCTCGGCTACTCTTAAAAAAAAGTAGTCATCTAGTCATAGAATACAGGTAAGCAAGTGGTTCTCAAAAATTACCATTTTGTAGTATATATATATATATATATATATATATATATATATATATATATATATATATATATATATATAGTATTGAATTAATTTGGAGGCTTATTGCAATGCAAAATAATAATTATTTGAGTCTAATTAATTTCAAAGTAAAACTTCATTGTCAAAGACTTTTTTTTCATAAATGAAAATGATGTTGGAGGTTCAAAAAGAAAAAGAAATTTGAACCTCTAACATTGTGTTCATTTATAAAAAAAAAAATCTCTGATGATGAAGTTCTACTTTGAAATTAATTAGACTCAAATAATTATTATTTTGCATTGCAATAGCCTTCTAAATTAATTCAATCCTATATGCAATGCTCAAGCAAATTACAAAATACTTACATATATATATATATATATATATATATATATATATATATATATATATATAAGAGGCCCAAGCATCAAAGAAAATGACTGGGCAAGTTAAGTTGCAATTCTGAATGATACTTGTTTGCATTTCATTTGAAAAAGGCATGAACCCATTTTTTCTCCTCACAACTTTGGGTAAGAGTACTAGAACAAAATGGGCTCTCACTTCTTCAGGTTAGCTAGTATTCAACATTTCTCTCATTCGTTTTCTCTTTCTCTAGAGTGTTTGCCAATCGCCCGGGAGACCTGGGTTCAATTCCAGGTCGAGTCATACCAAAGACTCAAAAAATGGTACTTGATGCCTCCTTGCTTAACACTCAGCATTATAAGGTACAGATCAAGGGTAAAATAGAGCAATCCAGGGAAGGAGTAGCGCCCTCCCCTACACCTTGGTGTAGTAGATATCGAAAAGTGAGCCTTCGGGTTACCCTCGACTATGGTCGCCAACTTTACTTTACTTACTTACTTATATATAAGACAATGAATGAAGCTTAGCAAAGATATCA
Organism: Sepioteuthis lessoniana; assembly: GCA_963585895.1. Lineage (NCBI taxonomy): Eukaryota > Metazoa > Mollusca > Cephalopoda > Myopsida > Loliginidae > Sepioteuthis > Sepioteuthis lessoniana. Next base: position 8,764,602 of record OY757928.1, on the reverse strand, counting down.
TTATCTATATATTAGATGTTTTCAATGAAACTTTCATTTCATCATATATTTCTAACTTATTTCAACTCATCATATTTATTATTGTGGTAAAAATGGAATTTCTTACATTGAAAAAAGAATTTATATTTTCTATGCAGTCAATTAAAAAAGAAAAACTCCACCAAAGATTAAGTGAAATTTTATATAAACATTCAAATATATTAATACTCACCTTTCCCAATTTGTCATAATTAATCATAGTTTGATTTCATTTATAAAAAGCCATTGTTTTTTGAATAAGTCAGTTTTGAAACTTGGTTCATTGGGAAGTTTGTATCAAAGGAATGCTTGATGGTTAAGGATTTGATTTTTTTGACATGTGCTGTCAGTTTTGATGTTTAAATTGGACTTTTTACTTTGGACATGCAATAACAATATCAGACTCTTTTATGTCTGGATTTTCAGCAAAAAATCAGCACCCACAATCATTAATATTTTGTTGCTATAAATATATCTACCATTTTTGGTAAATAGTGCATTGGAAAGAGAAAAGTAGGTTCCTGAAAACCAGATCGTCATAGCAGCAGGTGCCCAAGTTGAAAATAGAAACGTATCTAGAGAAATCGGCCACTAGCTTTGATTGACTGGAGGAGTCTCAAATGGAAAAGCCATTAAGAGTGGGCACTGGATAGAAAACAGAAAAAGAGTCAGTTGGTTGCGGGACACGACAATGTAGGAATGGCAGTTGAATACCAGCCACAATGATGGGAAGACAGCTGAAATTTATGACCCTCATTTGAAAAGGGGTCTCACACCCACTGCAAAGCTATGAAGATGAAACCAGCAAACAAGTATGTATGTGAACTACAACAGAAAACGAGAACATTAATATCAAAGTCTGTGTTTGCCCTTTCTCTCCCAACAACATTTTATTTTTCTTTGTCAAGCTAAAGTGGTTGATTCAGGTCATACTCTGTTTCTGTCTTCTCGACGACTACTAAAATGTATAGTAGCAAATAAACATTTGCATCAGCGAACCAAAATGGGGTTTTTGTGTGTTTGTCACTTTCTTCTTTTCCTCATCGTGGAAGTTACAACAGACCTAGTGTTACAAACTTTTGTTGGTGCTGTCTAACATCACACAAATGGTTTGTAGATAAAAATTTTAAACAAGCTAGATTACATTTGTTTGCCCACAGGTAAATCATTTCAAATATTCCTATCTAAGACTAATTATTCTATTTAATATTATTCCTTTGTTTGCACAAAGTTAAATGGTTTAAAGTATTGCTATCTAACACTAACAATTCAATTGAACATCACTTGTTTGTTTGCACACTGTTAAATAGGTTTCACCATTTAACAACTTGTTGAGACCCTAACAGGTACTATCACTTCAGATCAGAGGAGGTGATGCCCGCGGTGTAATGGTTATCGTCACAGGATATGGACATGGTGATACGAGTTCAATTCCTGGACAAGACTGACTGCATTTCACAGGGCACTAATACCCTTGGGAAAGGTATGAATCCAATTATTCTCCCTCCAGCTATGGATAGATAGTAGGGCAGACTAGGTTCTTCAGCCTTGGTGAGGCAACTAGTCTAGGAGAAGGAAAACTCTGAATTCGAACCTGTTAAACTCCGCTTAAAAATTGACCTTGTGTCATATCCTGCCTGAGCGGAGGTGTTGAGTAAATAGGACCACTTCAGATCAGAGTGGACCTGGAAGTAATGTCAATGAAGAAGTACTCCATTTTCCCTGAAGCTCCAGGTTAGAGCCTCATCATCAGATGGTTTTGTGTCATCTCCAGGACATTTGTTGTGTGTGTGTGGGGTGGGGGGTTCTTCTATGCTGTGATTCAGTCTGCAGATTCTATCACCCTAGACAAATGGGCAAAATTGTGTTTTCCTTCAAAAAAGAATGGTTATATCTTTGATTTAATAATGTTTTTTTTAAATATCTGAGACTTGTTTATTTTACCCACCACTCTATCATATTTGTGCATATATATATATAAAAAAAAAGTAAAGTTGGCGACTGTAGTCGAGAGCAACCCAAAGGCTCCCTTTACGATAGCAACTACACCAAGGTATAGGGGAGGGTGCTACTCCTTTCACTCGATTGCTCCACTTTACCCTTGATCCGTACCTTATAATACTGAGTGTTAAGCAAGGAGGCATCAAGTACCATTTTTTGAGTCTTTGGTATGACTCGACCTGGGATTGAACACTCTAACCATCATGCCAATGTCCAGTAGCATATATGTATAAAATGTATCAAATAGTTTAAAAACTATTAAATATATTTACAATCTAAGAAATATTTTTTTCTTAACATTTCTTATATTGTAAATATATTTAATAGTTTTTAAATATATATATATGTGTTATACATGTTATATTCTGTACCTATGAACATTAATGGGTATGGCCCATTCCTCATAAATATGTCAGACACTATTGTGAAGGTGGGTAATATGCTGATTACAAAGTACACCTCTAGCAGTGGTTTACCTTCTCCATGTCACTGGCAAGTATTGTATTTTGTTAATGTTATAAAGATTTCCATTTCATTTCCAACCTTCATTTTGGTTATTACTCATTCAGTAAACTTTTGTTAGGTTACAACAATATATATCTATATATATATACCCAAGATGTATCATAAAAGTAATGCAGTAGGTGTCATAAACAATTTATTTCAATTCCAAGCAACAAACTAAATGATTTTCCCTTCAAATTATTCCCTCTTGCGACATTGTAGCTGGGGTACTGCAAGGAGACGACACACTTACCGCATACCTTTTATTATCTGTCTAGACTACATGCTTAGAACATTGATTGATAAAATCATAGAAAACGGTTTCAAGCTGACAAAGAAAAGAAGCAGAAGGTACCCTACAAAAACAATTACCGATGCTGACTACACCGATGACATAGCGATTCTGGCAAATGCAACCGCCCAAGCCAAAACCGTGCTGCATAGACTGGAATGAGCCACCGCAGGCATTAGCCTCCATGTCAATGCACACAAAACGGAATATATGTGCTTTAATCAAACAGGCGACATTTCCACACTAAACGGTAGCTCTCTGAAACTAGTAGACAAGTTCACCTACCTAGGAAGCAGTGTCTCATTGATCGAGACAGACATCAACACGCGATTAACAAAGGCATGGACAGCTATCAATGGGCTATCAGTCATATGGAAGTCAGACCTGACTGATAAAATGAAACGCAGTTTCTTCCAAGCAGCAACCGTGTCGATACTGCTATATGGATGCACGACATGGACGCTAACAAAATAGCTGGAGAAAAAGTTTGACAGCAACTACTCAAGAATGTGAGCAATATTGAAAAGGTCCTGGAGGCAACACTCAACAAAGCAGCAGCTGTACGGCCACCTACCACCCATCTTCTAAACTATTGAAATTAGATGAAACAGACATGCAGGACACTGCTGGAGAAGTAGGGACATGGCCGAGTAAAAGCAGGGTGACCAACTCGAACCTACGTACAGTAGCTCTGTGAGGATACGGGGTGTAGCCCTGAAGACCTGCTGGAAGCAATGAATGATAGGGAGAGGTGGCGAGAAAGGGTCCATGATATCCGTGGTGATGACATGACAAGATGATGATGATGATGAGTCTAACTGATTTTCATATCCTTTTCTGCCATGCTTGTATTTACTGCTGGAAGGATTCTTCTGGGATATTCCTCAATTTGTCATTACAGCCCTCTTAATGGCCGCTATGCCTTCAAAACAAGTCCCCTTGATAGTCCTCTCGAGCTTGAGGAAAAGAAAAATGCCACACTGAGCAAAATCAGGTCAAAAGGAAAATTGTTCCAAACAATGATGTTCTTCTCAGCCTGGATGCTTGACACACTAACTCCTTTTACTTTTCAGACATGGCCAAATCATCTGTGATAATCTCCAAACTGACCTTTTTCATGTACAGCTGAATTGTGATCATTGAAACAGTTGCTATATACCTACTACCTCAGTCCTATTTGTTAAAGGCCTCTCCTGGAGTCATCTTTCACCTCCTCACAACTCACTTTCAAGCTCTTGTGCCACTAAAAAATACACTGACTGAAACATTTCAAGTGCTTTTGATGAATGCTTCTCCAACTGGACCAAAAATTTCCAAGTTATTCATCCCTTTGTGTTCATAGCTGATGAAACTGAAAAAGAAGTGTAAACAAATGGATAGAAAAAAATGAAATTGTTACAGTAAGCTAATATAAGAATTACAAACTCCCATGATATAATGTTAGCTGATGACACAATCTGCATATCCCTCTTTTGCCCATAGCTCACACAGTTCTGTTATTTTTCTGACCTGATATATATTTGGCAACTACAGTTGAGGGTGACCGAAGGCTCCCTTTTCAATTGCTACTACAACGAGGTGTAAGGGAGGGTGCTACTCCATTTCCTAGATTCCTAGATTTTATCCTTACCTTAAAATGATGAGTGTTAAGCAAGGCGGCATCAAGTACCATTTTTTGAATCTTTGGTATGACTAGACCTGGGATTGAACCCTAATCTCACGGAGCATAGGCAAACACTTTACTCATTAGGCCACTGGATCAGTTATATGTATACATACATGTATATATATGTTTAATATGATGAAAAATATATATATGTGTGTGTGTATATACATATATGTATGCATATTTATATGTATCTATTTTATTATTTCATTATGTATGATATCAATCTCTATTTTATGACATATTTTTCGTTTTTTTAGGATAATAATGTCTATTGGATATATTATATACATGATATTACATCTTATATTTCTGCTTAAATCGTTTTTATCATATTTTATTTCTTCATATTCAAGGAGCTTATCTTATTCATATTACGTATATATATATACATTATATATATATATATATATATTTCAATTAATTATATTTAGATATCTTATTCAATATGTTTTATTAAATTACTTTTTCATCATTTTCAATCCAAATAAGATCATGACTTTGTTTTTTTTTTCTTCTCTTGTATGTTTTCAAAAGAATCTTTTATTACAAAATAATTTCCTACGACTATAAGGACTGATTTGATTCACTTGTCTTCACAATTGGCAATTTAGAATCCAAACTGACATTCAGGTGATTGAAACAATATTCTTTTTAATATATGGAGGTAAAGAAACCACAAGCATGCTCACATATATCACCAATCTAAATATAAATAGATATTTTTCTTTAAATTCCTAGATCATTATTATTCCATAATAATTAAACCAGTATCAAAGCAATAAATAATTTGAATTATTTATGAAATAATAATGTTTGGTCTATTTGTTTATAATCTTTACTGCACAGGAAGCAGTGTCTCATCAACCAAAAAAAACATCGACACGCAGCTAACGACGGCATGGACAGCTATCGATAGGCTATCAGTCGTATGGAAGTCAGACCTGACCGATAAAATGAAACGCAGTTTCTTCCAGGCAGCGGTTGTGTCGATACTGCTGTATGAATGCACTACTTGGACGCTAACTAAACGGCTGGAGAAGAAGCTAGACAGCAATTACACATGCATGCTGCGAGCAATATTGAACAAGTCCTGGTGGCAACACTCCATAAAGCACCAACTATACGGCTACCTACCTCCCATCATGAAAACTATCCAAGTTAGACGAACCAGACATGCAGGACACTGCTAGAGAAGCAGGGACGAGCTCATAAGTGATGTACTCCTATGGACCCCCACATATGGCTAAGCAAAAGCTGGATGACCAGCTCAAAAATACATTCAGCAGCTATGTGAGGATACGGGATGTAGCCCTGAAGACCTTCCAGAGGCGATGAACGATAGGGAGAAGTGGCGAGAGAGGGTCAGGGATATCCGTGCTAGCAGCACGACACGATGATGATGATGAAGATTGATATCTTGTTATATCATTTTTATAATATGTTAACTTTGATAGCTAAGAAATAAAAGGAAGTACTCTAACATTAGAATTTTATTATTATCTACCTTGAAGAAATATAATAACTGGGATTTACATTACAATTGTCTTACAACTTGCAAATTTTTATTACCAGCACTATTTGGTGGTTTTTCTTTGACAAACTTCCTCAAGCCTCCTCAGGTCTCCAGGACTATGCTGAGTATTTTCACTCACTTTTTCAGTGATCAGTTCTTTTTTTGATCTCCAACTATTCCAGACCTTTGGGGAGCATTCCAAGGACTCCAACCTACAATTGGTATCACCATCATTTTCATATTTCACAGTTATTTCAGCTCTCTAGCAAGATCCCAGTATTTGTCGATCTTTTCACTTTTTTTTTTTCACTCAATTGTCCACATTCTTTTTAAGTTAATCATCACAAGCTCTGTTTTTCTAGTTTGGTTGGTTGGTTGTGTCTTATGGCATAACAACCCTTGTAGGTTATTTAATGGCAAATGTTGTATATATTTGATTTGTAAGCAAAAGTTTGAATGTAACTTTATCTTTAAACAGTTTATAGCTTATTTGTTTGCACACAGTTAAATGGTTTCAAGTATTACTTATATTAATAATTCTAGTTGATTTTAATCATTTTACAATTTTGGTATTTAACACTGATAATTCTATATAATATCTATCATTTGTTTGCCCAAAGTTAAATTATTTCAAATATTGTTTTTTGAAATAAGTAATTCTTATTATCAAGTATTCCTATCTTCAATGGATAATTTGCATTGTGCTATATGGTTTCAAATAACTAATAATAATAATTCCCATAAACAGTTCTATTTGACACATAGATGGGACCCAAACAGGTACTACCACTCTGGGTCAGAGTGGACCTGGAAGTAATAGTAATGAAAGAGTACTCCACATTCCTCAAACTCCAGGACAAGAGCCCCACCATCCGATGCAATTTCATGTTATACCTAAGACGCTCAAAATTTGTTCTTCTCATTGTGATTGACCTTTAACATCTTTAAGATAGAAAGGGTTAGGTGTTTGCTTGCCACTACAGCAATTGGAAGAATATTGCTTGGGCAATGATATAATATTAGGGTATGGCTTGACATGACCAGCAATTTGAACATATCTGGCCTATCTAGCCTGATAAAGGACAAAGGGCAGGTCACATGATTACTTTGGCTGCCAGGTCATGGACTGCTCATCTACCAGGATCCCATCCTCAAGAATTACAGATGGTCAACCGGTAGCTTCATTGGGGGTGGGGGTTAGCCCTATGCAGGGGTGCCGTTGGTGTATTCTACAGCTTCAGCCAACAAGGAAGCCAGGATTTGGTGGTCCCAGAAAATTTACACATCTTATTTTCTTAGACATATTCTGGTTTGGGTATTTATCATTTGTTAGCAAGGTCAAATTTTAATCTCTTGTACAATTCCCAGTGAATCACCTTTCCCACCCAGTCATGCCTAGTCTTGCATTCCTTTAATGCCATGTTGCAAATTGGATTAGAAATTTCTTTATTTTCTAAATTAGAACATTTTAACATGATGAGAGTGCTGAAAAATTCTTAGTCCAACCAAGAAAGGAATGACTTAAAAAATGATGTTTCTTATATTTTTTGGAATGGTCAAAAATCTTTAGAAACAATATGCCTAGATGTTGAATCAAATGTTGACATTAAATAACCAACAATGGTTGATATGCCATAAAACAAAACCAAATCAAAGCAACCCAACTCCTTTGCAAAAGATAGGATACAATAGAGGGTTAATTTTTAAGTTGAATACTGCTGGTTTGATGTTAGAGCTTTCTTTTCCTTCACCAGCTTCCTAACCAAGACTAAAGAGCACAGACTACCCAACTATTTGCCCATAGGAGAACAAATGGATTATTTCTTTTCTCAAGGACAGAAGTATGAAGTAAAAGGCAAACAGCTTCATCCAGAAATTCAACTCAGGCTGCAAATTACATTCCATTTGATAATAAAGATTATGCTAATAAATGCCCCAAATATTTATATAAAAAATGTACAGATATATAGCTTTGTTTGGTTGAGTTCTGAACCAAATATTGGGAAATGGTTTGAGGAATATATTCCAAGGAGAAAGATCCCAAAATATTTAAATTTGTCATCTCCTTTTTTAACAGAGTTCAAATAACAGATGCAAGATATGCAATAGTTTTAGTTATGCAACCAGTCATACGAGAGACAGTGTAAAACTTTTAGTTGATTTTTGAACAAAATCATTCTTCAGTGGTGAAGATAGAATTAACCCCCAACTGAATAATTAAAGGTTTATTCTTGCATTGATCACTTTTAAATGAGTTTGATAGCCACCTGCAGTGTCCAAATAATTTGCTTTCATTTAGGAACAGATACTTTAATCATTAATATTTTAGACTCTACTTATTTCTTGTTATTGATTTGATACATTCACTCAGCCAGAAGTCATTTACGTGTAGAGAGTATATTTTCTATGAGGAACACAATAAGACTAAAATCAAACATCACACACACACATACACTCGCACACACACACACACGCACACATGCACACACACACACACACGTATACATATATACATATATATATAAATATACATACAGTGTTTCATTTGAGATCTGCAGGATGTTTCAGAAAAATCAATAAAATTTCCACATCTAATAAATTGACCAATTTTCATTCAAATGATCTCAAATTTTAACAGCATGTGTAGAAACAATTCAAAATTATTTTACATTTAATGTTTTGCGTCTTTTCTTTTTGGATCTTTTCTCTGGAAAAGAAAAGGCATGCAAGCATCAAACATAGAATTTAGAGTTGTTTCTTCACATGCTGTTAAAATTTGAGATCATTTAAATGTGAATTGGTCAAGTCATTAAATTCTAAAATTATATCAATTTTTTTCTGTATACATCTTATTTTCTGATAATAATTCTGAAAAAATAAGATAGAAACAAAAAAAAGTTTTTCTTTCTGTTAGTAAATTATAGATAAATTGGCATATAATTTTTATAATTTTCATATTTTTCTAATGACGCACAACTGCTCAGATATGTGTATCAATTACTTTGTCAATCTAATTATCAATCTCTCATCATATTCTGTTCATAGAAAATCTGATCTCTTCTCTCTATCAATTACTTTGACTATTAAATAATCTATCATATATTATAATCTGTTCATATGAATCTGATCTCTCATTTGTGTCAATTAATTTGTCCATCATCAGATTTTCGGAAGTTGAATGAATTGATAGAAACACAAATGAACAATAAATGTGATGGCTATTTTTGGTCAAATCTTTCTGGGATTAAAAGATCTGACCACGTTTCAGGGAGCTGAATTTTTCTGAGTAAACTTGTATACCAGTATCAACTAGAATATGCAACAAACTAGATTGCCCATCCCGTCATGGCACATGCAACAATATATAAAAGGATAAACATCACAAAGGAACCTCTTGGCCTGAAGCTTGCATAGGCATAAACCTGACTCACTAAATGCCATTCATATGGTGTCTCGGCTGTTTGATCTTAGATCATCATATTCTCTATAACTGATATTCAGTACAATCTGAAATTATAGAAAACCATATAACTATAATACATATATATATATATATATATACCAACCCCTCCGCTCGGGCAGGATATGACACAAGGTCAATTTTTAAGCGGAGTTTAACAGGTTTGAATTCAGAGTTTTCCTTCTCCTAGACTAGTTGCCTCACCAAGGCTGAATAACCTAGTCTGCCCTACTATTTACCGATAGCTGGATATATATATATATATATATATATAAGAAAAAGTGAGATAGAATGTAAAATCAGATTCATATGTGTTGCTGTAATAATAAGTCATATATCCCAGTAGGAAGAACATGGTACAATCAGAAAGAGTTTGGAAGGAGAATGACCACCAGCTGAGAAGAACAAGTGGATGATACAAAACCAATAACAAAACATGTCAATCAGATTGATGATATATATATATATATATATATATATATTTATAAATCCTTCTGCATGGGCAGGATTTGATAAAAGGTCAATTCTGGTAGCAAAGTTTTACAGGTTTGTATCCAGAGTTTTCCTTCTCCTAGACTGGTTGCCATACCAAAGTTAAAGAATTCAGTCTGCGTTACTGCTTCCCCGTCACTGGGGAGAGAATAGTTGGATGCAAAACTCTCCTTATAGTACTAACTTTAGTTGAAATACATCACCCTTGGATCTGAACTCAGAACATGGTGTTCATTTTCTTTGATTACAACCATAACAGCACCAGTACACACGTATATATATATATATATATATATATATATATATATATATATATATATATATATTCATCTGGGACATAATTGTTTTATCAGAACAGTAACTAAAATCGATAATATTGATTTTATTTTAATGGTTGTTTCTATGTAGCCAATAACCTTTCAATAATAAGCCTTGCTTAACATCTGCATAAGTTAATATTCTTTTTTGTAGATGAAATATTGCTACCAAGGTATATGAACTTGTCTATTAATTTCAGAGGTTTATATTGCAGTTTGCTGCTTCATTTCTTTTTAAAATTACTATTTTCCAAATTAATGGTAGAAAATGCCAGCTATTTGAAATGATGCAAGTTAGATAGTTAAGCCCAGAAGCATCCAAAAACAGATTCCAAAATTTGATTTTACTAAATCCAGAACTCGCTTCTTTTATTTTGTTACGGTTCCAAACACTCATTTTTGCCCCTTTTTATTTAATTTTGTTTTTTGTGTATTTTTGTGTTTTTTAAATTTGTTCTTTTTATATTTCTTCAACATTTTTTTTTCTTTTTGGAATTGTTTCTTGCATATTTTTTTTTCAGTTTTAATGGATTTTATTTTAATTCTCTGATTCCAGCCCACAGCTTATGGCATTTTTTCTTTCTTTTTAAACCTTTTCTTAAACTGAAATTATCATGCAGAGTTCTTGACTGACTCCAATGCATATGGATGCTAGGTTAGGGTGCATTCATTTTGCTTCATATCCGTGTATTTTCTTTTTCTTTTTCGTTCTTTTTTTTTTTGCCTTTTAAGATTTCTCCATGTCATTCAGTGCTATATATAATAGAAAAAAAGTATTATTGCTTCAATCCTTGCAAGTTTTTCACAAGTGCTTTAACTGATTATCTTTCACTGGAGTATGAGTGACAGCAAGTTTTCAAATTTCTCCAGGACCCTTCTGAGTATTCTAGCTGATCTTAACAATGTTGTCATCTGGATGGTCTTGATTCTTCCACCGATTTCCAAATCTTCCAGTCCCCTTTCCAAGCCAATGAGGAACATTCCAAGAGCACAGACTACCATCAATATCATCATGATCCTCATCTTTCATAGCTTTTTCAGTTCTCTGGTAAGGTCCTAGTATTTTTCTCTCTTTTTGCTTTCTTTTATTTTCTCTCTGTAGTCCGGCGTAACATACACTTGATGGTAAGTTTTTTTTTAAATTTGTACTAGGTCAGGTGTTCTGGCCCGGATAAGGTGATCCATCTGTATCTCAAAATCCCAGAGGATCCTATAACCCTCACTCTCTAGGACTGATTCTGGTTTATGCATAAACAATTTAATAGCAATGGTCAAAATCTAATACTGAAGTCTAAGTGACAGCAAGTCTCCTCAGGTTTCCTTGACACTTCTGAGTATTCTAGCTGATCTCAACAATCCTGTGGTCAGTATGGTCATGATTATCCCTCTGATTTCCAATTTGTCTGGTCTTTTTTCAAAGCCTTTGGGGAACATTCCAAGCACAGCAGCTATAATTTGTATTACAGTCACATTCATGCTCTACAGCTTTTTTAGCTTTCTGACTAGATCTAAGTATTTGTATATCTTTTTGCTTTATTTATTATCACCCTATGAAATGACAAGCTCTTTTTCCCTGAGATACATTTTTTTTATTTCTTTGAATAGAGGAATTATTTTATAAACTACCATGACCAGAAAATTCAGCAAGCACTGTATGTGATTTATGGAATCTCTGGACAGTATTTTCGACTTTATTTAGTCTCATTAGCCGTGTATACCATGATCTACCCCATTAGAGATTGAAACAGCGACCACAGAATGCAGAACCAAAACTCTATCACTGAAATTCAGACAACTAATCTACCACTGAGTGACTGGTCCAAATTGCACACAAGCAATGCCAATCTTCAGTGGGGGGAAATCATGTACACTCTGCTCATGAGACCTAATAAGGTTGAAACTGCTGTCAAGGGGTTCCATATGTCGCTCGCCGACTTTCTTATCATCATCATCATCATGTCGTGCCATCAGCACAGATATCCCTGACCCTCTCTCGCAACTCCTCCTTATTGTTCATCACTTCTGGCCGGTCCTCAGGGCTATATCCTGTATCCTCACAGAGCTGCTGTATGTAGGTTCGCGCTGGTTGCCCTGCTTTAGCTTGGCCATGTGCGAGGGTCCATAGGAGAACATCACTTATGAACTCGTCCCAGCTTCTCCAGCAGTGTCCTGCATGTCTGGTCATAGTAATTCTTTTTTCTTGTTGACTAACACTAGGTCAAGTCTTCTGACTGAGATTTGATGATCCATTTGTATCTCAAACTCCCAGAGAATTTTATATGTCTCATTTTCCAGTATGGCTAAACTTTAGTCCTTAGCACATTTCCAAGTGGATAACCTTTTCTACCCAATCATATCTACACTTGGATTCTTTTGAGTCAGTTTGCTTCAATCATTTATTATATAATTAACTGTTTTATCTCCATCACCACATATCTTCAATTTGCTATTCTTCTGTGTGTAATTGATATTTGCGTTGACGTGATTAGTTCTTATGGCAATATTTTAAGCAGATATTTAAAAAATTCAGTTTCTTAAGGTTTCTCATTTTTAGCCATGTCCAGGTCATTTCATGTGAAAAATCCTTAATTTTTCAAGATTCAGCTATGTGTGCAGTTCCCTGTTGATCACCACTCCTACCCAGTCATGCTTGCACTTGTCCTTCTTTTGGATTTCTTTGTTGCCTTCTCTTACCATGTAGAGTATTACTTCCTCTATCTCACTTTATTGTTGGCCCAGTTAGCTAGGGCTGCAGAATACTCTGACTGCATCTCTGCAGGGGGTTAAAAACCCCTCAACATTTGTTATGGTTAAGACACTAAACAATCTGATGGTGAGACCCCACTAATGCTGGAGCTTTGGGGAATGCAGAGTAGCCCTTCATTGGTATCACTCTCAGGTCCACTCTGACCCAGATTGGTAGCACCTGACAGGGTCCTATCTCTGGGTTAAATAGAACTAAACTGTGTACTTATGCTAAATTGAATTGTTTGAAATAGAACTGTTTATATGTGTAAAAATAGATTAGGCATTAAATAACCTACAATGGTTGATATGCCATAAAACCAAACCAAATCGAACCAAACCAATTACTTTATACCCCACAATTGTGGCTCTTCTGAGTGTTGATTATTCTAGCATTCACATCACCATTATTAAACTGTATTGACAGAATGTATCCCCTTGACTCTCTCCCTCCATCTAGGATAGGGTCCTATCCATCTAGGATAGGTGTAATGGTTAAAGGGATGGACTGCAGAATCATAGTAAGCGAGTTTGTACCTCAGTCATGCTATTACGTTCACTTTCAGGCAAATACCCTTGGGAAAGGTATGAACCCCCTTATCCTCCCAGCTATGGGTTAAATAGTACCACCACTGTTCTTCTAGGAGAATGGCTTTGGCATTAAATAACCTATTAAGGTTGATATGCCATTAAACAAAGAAACCAAACCAAACCATCCCTTCATCTACCGATAAAAGCCATCACTCGTTATAAGTCGTCTAGATGGAACCCAGCATCTGCACAAAGCTGGTGAATATAAGTTTTTGCTTGTCAGCCAGCACTGGTGTTTTCATATGTACAAGTCTATTAGAGAATGTCACTTATGAGTTCATCCATACTTCTCAAGCAGAACCAAGCATGTCTTGTTTATCTTTCTTGGATGGTGAGTGAGATAGGAGGTAAATAGCTGTACAGTTGTGGGTTGCTACTTCCAGGATTTGTTTAAAAAATAAGCATTTTTATGTAGTTTGCATTAAGCTTTTGATACAGTTGTTTTTTAGAGTTCAAGTAGTGCAACCATAGAGTAGTGCTGACATGGCCAGAACTTAAAAGAATTTCCATTTTATTTAGGTTTAAGAAACAAGTATTATGAACAACTTCATTATTTGGAATTTCTTATATGATTTTACTTTTTGGATATTGATAAATTCTGTAACAAAAGAAAATGATTAAAACATTTCCATATTTTGGGTCAAAGGGTTCTGATTCATTTAACCGAAGAAGAAAAAACAGAGAATGATAAGAATTGAAAGACAAATGCAGTGAAATAAAAGAAAAAGGAAAAGTAGAGGATTAATGTTGAAAGAAATAAAGAAAGAAAGAAAGATGAGGATGTAAATAGAAAACAAAATGAGAGTGAAAGAAGAAAATTAATTGAAAAAAGAAAATGAAAGGAAAGATGAAACAAAGGAAGAATAAAAAAATGTCAAAGACAGAAAAAAACAAAGAAAGAAGAAGTAGAAAGGAAAGAAAATGGGATTAAAAGAAAAAAAAGAAAGAGAATTGAAAGAACATTGAAGAAAAAGAGAAGAATGTAAAAACAGAGAAACAAACAAAGAAAGAAGAATAAAAGCAAAAGAAAGAAAGAAAGAAAGAAAGCCAAACAAAGAAACAAATAAACAAAGAAGAATAAAAGCAAAAGAAAGAAAGAAAGAAACAAACAAACAAACAAAGCAAATGAAAGAAACAAAGAAACAAAGAAAAAGGGGATGAGATTTTGATGAAAAGAACGAAAGAAAGAGAAAAAGAAACAAAGAAAACGAGTGGAAGAAATAAATATAGAAAAGAGAAAACGGTTGATGCCAGAAAAAATAAGAAAGGAAGAAAAAAACAAAGGATGAAGAAAGGATATGGATAAAATAAAGCACAAGAAAGAAAGAAAGAAAGAAAGAAAGAAAGAAAGAAAGAAAGAAAGCAAAAGAAAGAAACAAAGAAATAAAAAACACAAAGAAGAAAGAAACAAAGAAACAAAGAAGAATAAAAGCAAAAGAAAGAAAGAAAGAAAGAAAGAAAGAAAGAAAGAAAGAAAGAAAGAAAATAAAAACAATATAAAGAAAGAATAAAAACAATAGAAAAAAAACTCTTGAATGAAACAAAGAAGAATAAAAGCAAAAGAAAGAAAGACAGAAAAAAGATTAGAAAGAAACAAACAAAAAAGAAAGAAAGATAAGAAAGAAAAAAGAAAGAAAGAAATAAAGCCATAGAAAGAAAGACAGAAAAAACAAAGCAAGATAAAAAAAAAAAGGAGAGAAAAAAAAGAAAGTGATTGAAAGAAACAAAGAAGAAAGAAAGCAAAAGAAAGAAAGACAGAAAGAAAGAAAGCAAAAGAAAGAAAGACAGAAAGAAAGAAAGCAAAAGAAAGAAAGACAGAAAGAAAGAAAGAAAGAACTAAATATAACCAAGAGGTAAAATGTCAGCATTTACAATTCAGTGTTTGAAAGGTGTTAAATTTTAATTCATACTAATATAAAAAAAATGAATAAATAAAAATAAAATAAACAAATAAATAAATGTAGAAATGGTTCCTCTTCAACTTCATAAATTCATTGCTCAGCTGATCTCATAATTTTGTTTTTAATTTTTTTTCCTTTTTCCTTTTTGTTTTTTTATTTTATGTTACTGTTGTTGTTGTTGTTGTTTTCGGTGGGTGTTGGATTTTGTTTGCTTTTAATTTATTATGTTTTTGTATAGAAATGAAACATTCACAAATAATTGAAAAATTTCAAGGCAAACCAATATTCATCATTCATCTCTTCATGTCACGTGACTATAATCTTTGCAAATTATGCAAAAGTTGGAATTGTCTGGAGAATTTCAAGGATAAATGTTTCAAAAGATTCATTATCATTGAAAAACATTTTTATGTCACTACAAAAATGTTGGCTTCTTCTTATTGACATGAAATGCTCTGATGATTTCTCAAAAGATTTTAACAACAGCAAAAAAGATGTCTTCCTTCAATTGGTTGGTCACTAAAAGGACACAATATTATCATGAATGAAAAAAAGAAGTAGAAGACCCATTGATTTTAGCAAAATAATTCTGGTTTCTTTTCTTGAATGGCATTGTTGCGACTTAAATAACTTTTGTATAATTTTCAAATAACTGTTGCACAATTTCTATCGCATTTTAAAAGCAAAAGATCCACCCAGGTTACAAATCATGTACAAAGAGATTTTTATACAAAATTACCGCCAAATAGATTCTTTGATAAGTTCATGCAAACTAAAATGGAATTTAAATGAAATGTGTACGTTGTTGGCAGGCCATAGAATTCACTGACTCTAACCCTTGAAGAGCGGTAAGATCCCCAAAAAAGGGGATTCTGAGTAGATCAGTAAATTTGATTTGCTGGCAAGACTCTTGTTCTGGTGCTCTGGAAAATATGGAATCACTCATTCATTGCCATTACTCCCAGGTCCACATTGATTTGGAGAGTTAGAATTTATTAGAGTCCCATCTAACGGTCAAATAGAACAATTTGGAAATTATCAGTATTAGATAGGAATACTTGAAACCATATAAATGTGTGCGAACAATTGATTATTGTTATTATTATTTTCTCTTTGTATGTTTTTTTCATTAGCAGTAGCTGGTGGTCTTTCACTGAAGTCTGCATGACAGCAAGTCTCCTCTGGTCTTCTGGACTCTCCTCAGTATTCTGGCTCATCTCAACATTGCTGTTGTTTTGATGGTCCTGATTTTTCTGATTTTCAAATGTTCCAGTTCCTTCTCCAAGACCTTGGGAATCATTCCAAGCTCACTATCTATAATTGGTATCACTTTCATCTTCATGTTCCATAGCTATTTTAGCTCACTGAAAAAGTCTAAGAATTTGTTTGTCGTTTTTGCTTTCTTTCATTTTCCTTCTGTGGTTTGATTATTATCATTATTATGCTTATTATAACTTTCCTAGTGAGTTTTTCACACCTTCATTTGTTGATGGTCTTTCACTGAAGTCTGAGTGACAGCAAGTCTGCTTAGGTTTCCAGGACTCTTCTCAGTATTCTGGCCGACCTCATCAATGCTATAGTTTGAATGATCTTGGCTCATCATCCAATTTCCAACTCCTCCAGCCTCCTTATGAAGCCTTTCTTCTAAGTGCCCCAGTTACAATTGGTATCACTGTCACTTTCATGTTCCATAGCTTTTTAGTTCTCTGGATAGGTCTAAGTATTTTTCTCTCTTTGCATTTTCTTAGAATTTTTTTTTCTCTGTGGTCAGCCAGAACAGCAAAGTCCACTATTCAGCAAGTTACCTTTTTTTGTTGACTATCATTAGATCTGTTCATCTGGCCAAGACGAGATGATCTGTTTGTATCTCAAAATCCAAAAGAATTTTGTGCATCTCATTTTCTAGAATGGATTCCGGGTTGTGCATATATCATTCGGTAGTATGGTCAAATTTAAACTTCTTGCACAATACCCAGTGATCACCTTGTCCACTATTATTATTATTATTCTCTTTGAAGAGTTTTTCACACCAGAATTAGCTGATGGTTTACCACTGGAGTCTAACTGACAGCAAGTCTCTTCAAGTCTAAGGACTCTTGTTAGTATTCTGGCCAATCTCAACAATGCTGTAGTTTGGATGGTCTCCACTCGCCCTCTTATTTCCAAATCCTCCATTTCCTGTACCAATCTTTAGGTAATTGTACCCGGAGCACCAATTACAATTGGTATCCATATCATTTTCATGTTCACTCTGTGGTGAACAAGGACAGCAAAGTCTGCAATTTGGCAAATTCTCTTTTTTCATTGACGATCACTAGGTCTGGTCATCTGGCCAAGACTAAATGATCTGTTTGTATCTCAAAATCCCAGATGTGTTTGTGCATCTCATTCTCCAGGACAGATTCTGAGTTGTGCTTATACCAGGACTTTAAAATGGTGAAACTAGTGTTTTCTCCTGTTATTGTATTTTATTAAGACATCCATCGTTCTCCAAACACTTATTTCACCATCTTAAAGTCCTGATGAAGGTTTTTACTAAAACCGAAACATTTTAACATTGACTTTCCTTTATAATTTATCACTTTTGGATTACTTTGTTTTTCTATTCGCATCATACATATTTATTGGCATGATGGTTAGAGTGTTCGCCTATAGCCCAGGAGACCTGGGTTCAATCCCAGGTCGAGTCATACAAAAGACTCAAAAACTGGTACTTGATGCCTCCTTGCTTAACTCTCATAATTATAAGGTATGGATCAAGGGTAAAATGGAGCAATCCAGGAAAAGGAGTAGCGCCCTCCCCTACACCTTGGAGTAGTAGCTATCGAAAAGGGAGCCTTCAGGTCACCCTTGACTACTTTATATATATATATATATATATATATATATATATTATCCAGTCAGCGTCCAAAGACAGTGGGCGTGGATTATTTTTTATAGAATATATGAGGAATATCATATAAATCTATGTGAGTGTTCAATGTATGGCTATTGTTAATCCCTTATTCATTCGCTGGGATATAACAAAATTCACATATAGAGCGTATATAGTGTAATCGGATGGAAACTCAAACTTGAACAGTTGCTGTTCTGCAACTTTGAGAAAAGTATGTAAAAAGTCATCTGACGAGATGGAGAGTATAGTAATATTCTCCGCCGAAATAAATTTATAATGACGACTTAACCAGGTTTGAGTTTCCATCCGATTACAATATATATATATATATATATATATATAGTTTATCAATATTTATCCATCGATATGCAAAGTCCTGATTTGCAGGTGGAATTATGTTTATGTTATGGGTCAAAACAGTAGCCAGTTAAAGGTTTCTTATGTTGATGTGCCAAAGAATTCTCTAGTTATATTTATTGATATGCTGGACTCACTTGTTGGCAGATGATTCTGTGTTTATGTTGAGGGGAATATCAAAGCTCTGTATCTCAACCAAAAGTAAGCAATAGCCCAAATGTTCAAGAGACATAATGTATGTATGGAAATCTGAAAATTTCAATTGGGAGCAGATGATAGAGACCAAAAATAGTTATAATCTATAGTGCTGAAATAAACAAACTCCAAAATTCAAGTTGAAAAGCACAAAAACCGGATATTATACCATCACCCACTGTACAAGCAGGAGTTGTATCAGTACTGCTATATGGATGCACCATGTGGATGCTAACAAAGTATATGGAGAAAAAGCTTGATGGCAATTACACAAGAATGCTCTGAGCTGTACTGAACAAGCCCTGGAGGTAACACCCCACAAAACAGCAGCTGTTGAGCCACCTACCACCCATCACGAAAACCATCCAAATCAGACAAACCAGACATGCAGGACACTGCTGGAGAAGTAAGGATGAACACATAAGTGATATACTCCAGTGGAGCCCCTCACACAGGATGTAGTCAGGAAGACTTGCCTGGAGCAATAAACGATAGAGGCGGTTGGCGAGAGAGAGTCAGGGAAATCTGTGCAAGCAGCATGAAATGATGATGATGATGATGATGACTATACTCAGATATCCATAAATTCAATGAAAAACTTTTCAGGTGATCATGCTTATGAAACCCTCATTATGACTCAAGTGAGTCAAAAGTTTTACAATATTTTCGTAGTAAGAGGCACAATGCAACTGCATCAGGTGCTTTTAATGAGGTTGTTATGATGACAAACCGCACTGAAATGTGAAATGCTAAGCTCGCCTGATACTCTCTGAATGCTACTCAATGGATTTGCCTCTATAGCTTAGAGAACAGCTTTGGAATTTACTATACTGAGATCAACTTAACTTTCTTCTTTTGCATAACAAACTTTTTTTTGGTGGTTTTTGCAGTGTCATGGCCCAGTTCAAACTCATGAAACATAAGTTCCTGAATTAGACTATATTGCATGTTCATCTGTGTGGCTTCAAACAAATTGAAGATGTAAAATAAATTCTTTTCCCATATATTATGTCTGTAATTCATTTCTTACTGTTTTCACAGCCCCCAGAGAATGTGTGGCGATTTAGGAATTACCAAAGAACTCCCAACCGGATGTTGACTCGTCAGCTGCCTGATACAAAATGTATAAATGCGTCGCCACGTATAAGGCTCCACGCATCCATCCGGTTAAAATCAGAAAAAAGAAAAATAATAAAATGTAAAGTAGCCAATGAGAAGCGGTCGCGCCAAAATTAGAAGGATTTTCGAGTAGCGAATTTGGAGCCGGTGAAAAGAGATAAATACTCAGGTTTTCTGTGAACCTTCCTCTTTTCGGGTAGTGACGTCGAACCGACCACACCGTTTTTACTATCTGGTGTTTTGGGCACCACGCTATGTCTTTAGACGTAGCGTTGGTTAGTCCATTCACCAGGTAAATAAAGGAAAGTCTGAAAGAAAAGTTTTTCGTCTCTTGTCTGTTTTTATCTTTCCCTTTTTATATTTCTTTTGGACCTTCTTTGGGCAAGGCATTTCACCGCCAGCCACGTCAACGTGGGGTAAAGCAAAATAACCAAAATATGGAGTCAGATATCTTACGGCAACACAGTCTTGCCCTTAGCCACTGACCTTCATAAAAATTTTAAACCCCACAAATGAACGGAGAAAATAAAGCAACAAGATCTTAATGCTTAAGCTAAGTTTTCTTTTTATATTTTCCCTCAAAATTGTACAATTAACCATCACTGACATAGCAGTCACCAGTGACTATGCAACATTAAGCAAGCTGTTCCTATTTTCTTACCTGTTGATTGTTTTAATAAATGCTAAAATATCACTTTGTATGGATCTACCTCCCCACTCCATCATCAAAGGTGAGTGCTGCCAAAAATAGCCCCTCCTGTCTGCATTTCTGCGAGGGGGTGCCTTAGGCTTTAAGAACTGCCTCTTTTTGTGCAGAGGAACATGCTGCCTGAGAGGAAGGGCCCTTGAAGGTAAACCAGATAATTACGAGGTACATACAATAAGTTTCCAGACTTTTTCTTATGGGCACTTTTATTGATAATAGATATACGAAACGCTTCTGCATCTTCAGTTCCTCACAAATAATTGTGTGTACAGTTCCCACACTGACATTAAACTGTGCACTTATTGTCTCTATAGACACACAACAATCCTTATCTATGAAATTCTTTATTTGGCCAATCAACTCTTGTGTTCAGACTTCCTTATTTCTCCCACACCGCTCATCATCCCTCACAGACTCCCTGCCTTCCTTGAATCTCTTATGCCACTCAAAAACTGATGCTTGATTCATGCAAAATGGTTGAAAAGCAGTCTGAAGCATTCCATACGTTTCAGTGGCATTTTTTCCAAGTTTAAAACAGAATTTTATTGCATATCGTTCTTCCTCACGTCCAGATTGCATTTTTGAAATTCACCATCTGTGACAATCAGGCTTTAGTAGGGTGTATTCCAATTGCTGCTGTAGCTGTTCATTTGAACCTGAAATTATAAAATTTGGTTGGTCATCTCATAAGATGTATAGCAATAACATAGTGAATTTTCAATAGTCTATGATAATTCTAAATGCCCATACGAAAAAAGTCTGGAAACTTATCGCATGCCCCTCGTATTCCCTGTAAGGATGTGTATGGTTTGTATTTTTTGCAAAAAATATTGTATTCAGAGTTTCTCTTTACCATTTCAGGGAAGGGGCTAATGTGTTGGAATGTGACACCATAGGATGTGAATTTGAACTCCAGTCATTCTATTGTATTCACTTTCTGACTAATTCCCTTTGGAAAACTGCAAACTACTTTATCCCTTGGATATTGGTTAAATAATACCACCACTGTTCTTCTAGAATGATGGGTTTGACATTTAATAACCCATGAAGGTTGGTATACCATTAAACAAAGAAACCAAAACCAAACAATCTCAACCATTTTCTGTCGTGTCTTGAAGGATTTTTGCATAATTTCTACTGTGTTTTGAGCCGTGATATTCTCACAGATTATGTATCAAATGCTAAGAGATTTTCAGATTAAGATTTTACATTTCTGATATTTCATAATTGATTTTAAATTTAATAATTTCCCTTATCTATCCTATCAGTTCATCTTCTTTTATTTTTCTGCTGCGCTATCAAGAAAATCCTGCATAAATTGTACTTTATGTGATTTTGATATATATATATATGTATATATATACATGCACACACACACACACACATATATATATATATATATATATATTTGTTGAATGTGTCTCATGCACACACATAAATATCTAAATACATCTATGCAGACATACATTAAATCCATATCAAATAGTTTTTTTTTAATTTCTTACCAACTGAAAGAAACACAAAATTTAAACCTGATTTGCATTTTGATATTTGCTCGTGACTAAATCTATGATTCATGTTTAAATAAGCTATACACAAACAGATTATTCACACTCTGTGATAATTGTTGAATGACTAAAAGAGAATATAAAGGATTCTGAAAAAAATCTTTATATCCAGAGATAAAATGTCTTTCTGTGGCCATTGCAAAATATTTCTTCTATATCCTTATATATTTATTAAACTAAGCATAAAGATTTCCCCTATTATTTCGAAATCTAGCTTATTACTGATCACGCTATCAAAACACATATTCATAAAGCTAATGGTGATTTTTAGACAACAATGACAAAATGTTGATAGTATGATCAAGCGAAGAAGATGTGAGTGTTCATAGAGGAATTATTGGATTAGAAAACAAGGTTTTCAAGATGTTCTGAGAAAACCCTTTGCTGTGTACGTATTTAAGAAACGTTGCTACCTTGAACTCTGCCCTATCAGCAGGGTTTAGAATATGCTGGCTTTATCCCTGGCAGAGGAGTAAGACATTGACAAAAAAGTGTCTCCTTTGCTATGACACTAAACTACATCTGGTGGTGAGGCTCTAGTTCTGTAGCTTTGGGGAATGTGGAGTACTCCTTCATTATCAATATTCCCAGGTTCACTCTGACTCCATCAGGGTCTTCTCAATAGGTCAAATAGATCTGTTTGCAAATCATCTGGATTAGGAATATTTCATATCATATAACCGTGAGCAAAAATCTTCAAAGAAAGTACAGAATTGTACTGCTACTGAGGAAGAATGGAATAAAATGTCCAAAGAATTTATTTTGAAGGTATGCAAATCATTTTGAAGGCATATTGACACAATTATTGAAAAAAATGGCGGCCATAGTGAGTAAATTTACTGTTTTTTTGTCTATCTTCTTATTTTGTTGTTTATTTTTTAAAATTAAAATTAATATTGTTTTATAGTGAGTCATTTATTATTATACTGGAAGATCCTTAATTTTGCTTCGACACCCTGTCATACTCTTGGGAAATGTATGAATCTATTTTCCTGCTTCATATAGTAAATAGTAGGGCAGACTGACTCTTTAACTTTGGTATGGCAAATGGTTTCAGAAAGGAAATTTCTGAATTGAAACCCATTAAACTTTCCTTTAAAAATTGACCTTGTGTCACATTCTACTTGAATAGAGCGGTTGGTTAAATAGATATATGCAACCTGAACAGGTTCTACCACTTTGAGTCAGAGTGCAATAAAGGAGTTCATCACACTCCCCAGATCTCCAGAACTGGAGCCTCACTGAGTCATACCAAGCCAACAGCAAAAAAGCCAGGTTCTCTGCAAATCTTTTTATTTTGTATCCTTTTCCAATCTCAACTACAATCATTATACCTTTCAGTGTGGTAATTCAGAATACTTGCAAATAATCACATCTTTTGGGTCACAAGAAAATCAACTATTTTAACAGAAATAACAAAATCATTTTCATCATTTGATTTCGTTTTTATAGGGCAATGACTTTTATCATTAAAAAAAGATGTCTCTTAACAATCTATAAAGTTTCATGCTGGCATGACACATAAAAACACTCAAGGTGTTTGCTACTGTGACAGGACATTGTGCTTAAAGAGATGCAAGAAGAATGGCATGCTATTGGTGTTTAGTAACATTGTTTTTGTGGCTTAAAGAAGAAAAAAATGGGACAGGAAATTCTGCCCAATGAAACATCCGAACTAGTCAGGAACACTTGTATATGAAAAAGGAAATCAGAGACAGAGTGAAAGAGATTTCGTTTTTAGGATTTGTTATTATTAGCCCATAATAATTATATGTATCACATGAGGATTTTGGGTTATCATTAATTTCCATAGATCTGTAGGAGCCCCCTAGTGGGAAAAAGAAGAAATAACCTCACTATGGTTTATTTTATTTCCTTTTTTTTTTTTTTGCACTTTATAATTAATCTACCGGGCCAGAGGTCTAATCAGTAGAGTGCTTGCCAATGGTCTGGGAGACCGGGGTTCAATCCCATGTTGAGTTATACCAAAGACTCAAAAAATGGTACCCGATGCCGTCTTGCTTAACACTCAGTGTCGCAGACGTTTTTAATCAGATAATGATTTACCTTATTGTTGCCATAAAAGAGCTCATCTTTGTCTTGTGTGAGAAGCCTTTATGCAAGGAGAAAACTAGTACACACCAGCACTGCAATATTTATGCGTATTGACCACGTGTGACCAGCATGTTTTGCCAACTATAAAACAAGGGCATAATGAGGGTTGGGGGAGAACTCTTTTGCCCCTGAGGTACAGAAATTAATAGCGAAGAAGGTGTCATTGGTGAACAATTTGAAAGACAGAAATGAAAGAAAACCAACAGAGCAACACCAAAGAGAGGCAAACTGTCACTGGAACTCTGTATCCAACTGTCTTCATTAACCTCGTGTCAATGTCCTTTTCTGTTGATGCGACGCTGCTTCCGAGGTAAATGAATTTGTAACAGTTCAAAAATAAGTACAAAGATCACCGTAGCTGAAGAATGCAAGTTTTTTTTTTATTGGTTGGCTAACATTGGTTTACCATGCTTAAGAGTCCATAGGAAAATGTCACTTGCGCATCAGTGTTCAGCAGTCTTGGTCACCTTACTTGGATGGTTAATATGATAGGAGGTAAGTAGCCATTCAGCTGCTGTTGAGTAATGTACTGCTTGTGAGAATGAATGAAACCAGAACGCAGCATCCTTGTATAGTTTCCGTCAAGCATTTTTTCCTAGTGTTTTATTTGAGTACAAGTGGTGCAACAATAAGTACAATTCTTATATACACTTATCTTATTTTTAATCACAGATTTTCATTGCTGTAATGTTTCATAATGAAAATATCTGTTTTTGTTGAATAATGTTTCACTAGGAATAATTAAAATTGGATTATTTTTGGTTTAAAAGAAAATTAACTTTTCATTATTTATAATTTTTAATGAAATAGTGTTAAAGAATAAAATTAATGATCTAACAAAAAGGTTTTTGTAATATAAAGGCCGAGGGATTTCGTTTTATATATCTGACCTTTTTTGGTTTAGTTAGGCTGAGAAACTCAGCGCATGGATTAGTTAGGTGCAACATGAGTGCAGGTGTTTATGCGTGCACGGGTAGGGTGTGTCATTCACAGATGTCAAAATAAGGTGAGAATGACGTCATGCACCGGAAGTGTGCGTGGAGGATTTTGGGGATTTGAGAAAAGTCAGTTAGTGAGTTGAGTTCTAGCTTCTGAAGAAGACGGTTGACTTTCGGAGCTAGCCGAGGCCTTGCAGCGGGTACCGCATGTGGTGGGGGGAGCAGATGGAAAAGTCATCATAGAAAGATTGTGCCTCTCTCTTCCTCATGTCGAAAAACCTTTAAACACAAAGGTAATAAAGTTTCATACCTGAACTAAGAAGTCGTAAGTGTTTTTTTATGTTTTGGGATTCCTATGTTATCTATATATGAGTTATGAACATTCTATGTACATTTCACATATTCATGTATGGGTATGTTACATTTTTAAAAATGAGGCTCTGAATGTATGTGGCCCTAAGGTATAGGTTATTTAACAAATAGTTAATTTTGGTTTGGTTTGGTTTTATGGCATATCAACCATAGTCAGCTGGGGCTGTAGAATACACTGACTGCACCTCTGCAGATGGATAAGAGCACCCCCAATGAGTGTCCTGGATATAACTCTAAACAATCTGATGGTGAGGTTCCAGTAATGCTGGGGCTTTGAGGAATATGGAGCACCCCTTCATTGCCATTGCTCCCAGGTCCACTCTGACCTGCCGTGGTAGCACCTGATAGGGCCCTATCTATGGGTTAAATAGAACTAATGGCATACTTATGCTAAACTGAACTGTTTGACTAAACTGAATAGTTTGAAATAGAAATGTTTTTGACAATTAAACTGTACTTACATTTAAAATGTGTGCTTATGATAAGCTGAATTATTTGAAATAAATCTATTTTTTGAATTTGAAGCTGTACTTAAACTAAACTGAATTGTTTAACATATAACTGTTTGAATAAACTGAATAGTTTGAAATAGAAATGTTTTTGCCAATTAAACTGTGTACTCATGCTAAACTGAATTGTTTGAAATAGAACTGATTATTTACATAAAAATGGATTTGGCATTAGATAACCTACAAAGGTTGATATGCCATAAAACCTAACCAACCATAGTTGGTTATTTGAAGCCAAATCCTCTTTATACATATATATATAAAATATATATGATTTGTAAACATTTTGTTGTTAATGTTTTTAAATGAGACAAAGCTCATTCTTTTGCTCACAGTTGAATGGTTCCAAGTATTGCTATGTATCTCAAACAATTCAATGAAATATCAGCCATTTGTTTACACACAGTTAAATGATCAAACAGTTCTATCTAAAACAATTCAACTTAGCATAAATGAACTAAGTTAAATGGTTCCAAGTATTGCTATGTATCTCAAACAATTTAATTAAACATTGATAATTTGTTTACACATAGTTAAATGAGGAAACTGTTATATTTCAAGCAATTCAATTTAACACAAGTCATTTGTTTGCACTCAGTTTAAATATCAAACAGTTCTATTTGACCCATAGATAGGACCCTATCAGGTGTTACCACTATAGGCCCAAATGGATCAGGGTTTGATAGCAATGAAAGGATCCTTCACATTCTCTGAAGCTCCTGCATTACTGGAGCTTCCTCATCATATTTTCAAATGTCACATCCAGGACAATCATTGGCAGGGGTCTTACCCCTCTGAAGAAATGCAATTGGTGTATTCTACAGCTCCAGCCAATTCAGCTCTAACAGATTAAAGTTGAAAAATGAAAAGGTTTTTAAAAAATGAGGCCCTGAATGTGTGTGGTCCTAAGCAATCGGTTATTTAGCTTATAAGTCCAGTACTGATATATATATATATATATATATATATATATATATATATATATATATATATATATATATTATATTATATTATATAATTTTTTATGAATTAGTGTTAAAGAGTAAAAACTAATGTTAAATAGAAATATATTTGAAAAAATGAGTCCTTGAGTATATGCAGCCCCATCACTGATATATATATATATATATATATATATATATATATATATATATATATATATATATATGTATGTATGTATGTATATATATATATATAGGTAAGTACAGTACTGATATATATATATATATATATATATATATATATATATATATATATCCAGGTTACACTGTGTATATATATATATATATATATATATATTATATATATATATATATATATATATATATATATATATATATAAGTACAGTACTGATTTTCATTAAAAAATTGTTAGGCAAGTACATATTTATGAGTAATGCTGTAAATAATATGCAGTTTACTGTATCTATAAACATATTTGGGATCTTAGTTATAGATAGATTACTTTTCAAAGTCCTTAATACTGTTAACTTAGACTCAACAGAAAATTTTTCAGGGATGATTTTGATTTCTCGCTAAACGAGCAACTGCTTCAAAAAAACAGTTCTATTCAGCTTTTTTTAAGCCTTTTTTTCTTTCTGAAACCTTTCATATCTTTCTTCCTTGCAATCTCTCTAATCCTCTCTCTCTCTCTCTCTCTCTCTCTCTCTCTCTCTCTCTCTCCCTCTCTCTTGCATTTCCCAGAGTTTTAGCAAGAAATATTTGAGAAAATTCAAGGCACTAGGCCAAAGACCAAAGGCCAGCCAGAGTCAAAGGTGTGACATGAACTGTCAACATCCATAGTGGGGAGGAAAAATTTGGCCTTGCACCCTCCTCTCTCACTTTCCCATAGATACAAAGCTTTCATTCATTCTTTTTTTTTCATAAAACCAGAATAAATCTTGATTTATTTTAGACTGAGAAAAGTGGGAACACTGACAATCAGATATAGTTAAACAAAATATAAGAAGAAAATTTCCTCTTTTCCTGTGAAAAAAATAAAACTATAAAAATCTATAACAATTTAATTTTTTGGCAATTTGCTAGTAATTTCTAAGATTTTTCTAAAAACATTAATAGCTTTTTATTTTCTATGTTCTAAAAATGAAAAAAGTCACCCCCACGAATCTTGACCACTCAGATTTTTGTTAGAAATAGATTCAAATATGTTAAAATATTTATTTCATGTCAGCTCATTTACTAACTAACTAATGATTGAGTGATTTTAATGACATGTCAAC
>OY757928.1:8568584-8731084 GCA_963585895.1 Sepioteuthis lessoniana | reverse complement strand
AATTCTTTAAATTTACTGCTGGCATTTTGGTGAAATACAAGAAATGATTAACCTGGAGTAACTCAAAACAAACAGAAACAATTTGATGATGACCTGGTTGTTATGATTAATTATTCAGCTATGTAAGAATGTTGAGGTTTTCAAGAAATAGCTAAGAAATCAAATTAATTGATATGGGTTATTCAAAGACATGAATACTGGAATATGGTCAGTCAACTTTGGGAATGGAATGAAAGATTTTGTTCCAAATAATCTGAAGGTTATCAACTGTGAAAAAAGGCGCCTGAAGAAGGTCTGAAAATACATCAGCCAAAACATTATGAGTATAGCAAAAAAGACAAAGATAATAGTCTGAAGCATCTCAAAAATGGAAATGACCCATGATTAAACCAAGACAATCAGCAAATCCTCCAGGTACTGTAACTATTCATTGACTGATTGGTTGATTGATTGATTTTAGTTGCTGGTCAACATTTTAAGGGATACTTTAATCCTAGAGAGTTGGGAATCATATTCACATTTAGATTTCTGAGTACATGTTTCTTAATTTTTTTTTTTTTCTTGTACATGATCCAATAAAAAAAATTAATTTTCAAACAAATCTATTTTTGACCAATTCATAGGATTGACCATTCAGCACACACACACACACACGCACACACACACACACACACACACACACGCATACACACACACACACACACACATTAACATATACGTATTTACGCACACATATAAACATATATATACATGCACATATATATAAACATAAACATATATATATAAACATATATATGTTCAATCACAAGTATAAGCATATAGAAATGTACACACACACAAACACATAGATAAAAAAACATGCACATGCACATAATTATAAATATATATATACACACGCACACACACTGATAAACATATATACACACATATACACACACACACACATATATATATATACACACACACAAAATTGCATGTACATATACTTAACCACATATATATACTCTTACACACACACACACACATAGATAGGTAGATAGATAGATAGATAGATAGACTCTCTCTCTCTCTCTCTCTCTCTCTCTCTTGCACACATATATAAACATATATATATGAACACACACACACACACGCGCGCACACACACACGCACACACACATAATAAATGTATATATGCACGCACACATATAAATATGTCGCTGAGTCATCTAACTTGACTACGAATGAATCATTGCTCCAATAAATGATCAAATCTAGGCCAATCTGGCTATCTACCCATGTTGTGTCTTTAGATCCAGAAAACCAAAATATATAAGCATATATATATACACACATACACACATGCACAGACAGATCTACAAATATTTAGATACATGCACAAACATACATACAGTATCGTCCAAAACTAAGGGACAAAATCTTAAAACCTAATATTTGTTTGAAATAACAAATGTGAAAAGCTGAAATTTTGACAACTGGTAGTCGTTATCACCCATAATAACATACTAAAATTTGAATCATTTGCAAAGGATAGAAAAAGAATTATAACAATTATTGATTTATTTTCAAATTTGGAACGTCCAAAAGTAAGGGACAAAATTGAGAAAAACAAAGTAAACAGCCAAAAAAAAAAGAAAAATACATGTACAATCAATATTTAGTAAATGAGCCCTTGCTCTCAATGACAGCTGCACATCTTCGACTACAAGAACGAATCAGTTCTTGACAATCCTTGATACTAATTTTAGACCATTCTTCTTGAAGCTTCACCCACAAATCCTCCGTGTTAGTGGGATTTCTTTCCATAACTTTCACTCCTAAGGTCTTCCAAAGATTTTCTATTGGATTTAAGTCAGGACTTTGCAGTGGCCAATCCATAATTTCGAAATCTTGCTCACTAACTCATTACCACCTTTGCCTTGTGACATGGGGCATTATCTTGCATAAATGTAGCCCTATCGAAACCTGAATTCTGTATGATTGGCACAACATGATCTTGACAATGTTTTTATAGATCTGCGTGTTTACACAAGTTTGTAACCGGACAAGAGGCATTGTACCTTGGCTAGAAAACATTCCAAATACCATGACGCTTCCGCCCCCAAACTTGACAGTTTTCTTTGTACACTTTACACTTATTCTTTCACCAATATGTCTCTTTACATTGTTTTTTTCCATCATTTCCAAATAAATTAAACTTGCTTTCATCACTGAAAACTACTTTTGCCCAATTTTCATGTCCGAATTACATACCTGTTTGCAAAATCTAATCTCTTCTTCTTATTCTTTGAACTAACAAGTGGTTTCTTCCTTGAGATTCGATTAAACAGCCCTATTTCTTGCAGTCGTCTAGAAACAGTCTGTCTTGACACATTAACACATGAGGTACTATTCATAACCCTTTTAATTTCTGTGCAAGACTTAAAACAGTCCTTTAATGACATATGCTGCATTATTCGATCTTCTCTTGCCGAAGTTTTGCCGGGTCTGCTGGTTTTAAAAGCACTAAATATTTTGGCAGTATCATTGTAGGATTTAACAACCCTGCCTACAACACTCTTGGAACGTTTCACTTTCTCCGAAATCTCTCTAATGGTGTGCTTTTCCTTGTGTAGCTTCACAATAGCTTGTCTCACAGAGTAATCAAGTTTTTGGCGTTTCGTCATGGTGCCGGCTGATGCAACGTTTACAAATGACTAAGTAATACTTATTCTTTAGAGGAAATCAAAAAATTTGAATATAGCATACTGTTTACATTGTTTTTCTCAATTTTGTCCCTTACTTTTGGATGATCCTATTTTGAAAATAAATAAATAATTGTTATAATTCTTCTTCTATCCTTTGCAAATGATCAAATTTTAGTATGTTATTATGGGTGATAATGGTTTGTAATCAAATCAAGGAAATTGTACAAAAAATGAAATACCTATGATGTATAGGAGGGTGGAGTAAAAAGTTCATAGGCTGAAAAGACAATATGATGACTAAATATCTGCTTTTATGACTAATGGGATCCAACCACTGCCACACTGATGAAGAAAGTGTGTGGACCACAAGAGGACAATGAACTTTTTGGCTGATCGTTGTGCTTTATTCTAAATATTGTTCTGAACTCAAAAGATATTTTTAAGTTGTGCACTGTTTTACTATTCATCAATATTTTGAGTTTACTCAATAAGCCCAATATTTCTGGTTGAGTGATATTCTACTATACACTGTAGGACTTATATCTTGGGATGAGTACTTCTTTACTTCACTTAATTGGTGAGGTCTAGAATATTCCAGCTACATTTCTCACTGGGGGGTAAGACCTTTGCAACAAAAGCATGTTCTGCGTATGACACTAAACTGCATCTGGTGGTGAGGCTTAAGTTCTAAGAAGTGTGAAATCACCACATCATTGTTATTACTCCCAGTTACACACTAACCTGGCAGGGTAGTAACTGCAAGAGTCTCATCTATGGTTTAACTATAACAGTTTGAGATGAAATTTTAAATGATTTTGAACACTATCAGTATATTACCTCTTAGCACATTGATATCGCAGATAAATATGGAAAGTTTACTTGTTTATGATTGTAAAAGTATGAAGTGTTTACCTGTTTAAAATGATTGTGAAGATTCCTTTTTGAATCTGATATAAATGGATTGTATAATTCCAAATCCTACTAATAGATACACACACACACACACACACACATATATAAATATATGTGCGTGTGTGTGTGTGTGTGTATGTGTGTGTGTGTGTGTGTATATATATATATATATATATTGTAAGTGAATTGTTTATTGGTAACTTTATTTTTAAACAAGTGAGAGCTTATTTGTTTGCAGTCAGTTAAATGGTTTTAAATATTTTTATCCAATACTAACAATTCTATTTATAACTATTCATTTGTTTCTACTCAGTTAAATGTTTTCTAAAATTGCTATTTACTACTAATAGTTTTATTTGCAAACAGTTAAATAGTTTCAAGTATTTTTATTCAACTCTAATAATTCTATTTAATATTGATAATAATCCCTATTAAAAGATTAACATGGGACCATAACAGGTGCTACTACTCCAGGTCAGAGTGGACCTGAAAGTAGTGGTAATGAAGGAGTACTCCACTTTCCCCAAAGTTCTAGAACTGGTGCCTCACCATGACACGGTTTAGTGTTGTGTCCAGCACACTCATTAAAGAAGTCTTACTCCTTTGCAGAGATGCAGCCAGTGTATTCTTCAGCCTCCACTGACTGAACTGATCTGATAGTTTTGTGTTATATACAGGACATTCACAGAGGGGTTCTTACTTTTCTTCAGAGGTGCAGTCAGCATATTTTACAGCCCCAGCCAACAGGGTAGTATATAAATGTAGATCATAATTATTGAACTAACTTCAACATAAAACAACCAAACATGACATAAAACTAATCAGTCAACTATTTTACAATGCACTGTAAGCCCAATAATTCTTGTTGATCCTTATTTTAGCAAAAGTCTTATGCTTAATATCTCCGGTTCGGTTTGGTTTGGTTTGGTTTTATGGCATATCGGATATTGTAGATTATTTAGTGCCATATCCTCTTTATACCTATATACATTAAATATATATATGATTTTTAAACACATTTTGTTGATAGCATTTTTAAACTGATTCTTTTGCACACAGTTAAATGGTTCCAAGTATTGCTCTGTATCAGTGTCAATTCAATTAAACATCAGTCATTTGTTTGCACTCAGTTTAAATTACTAAACAGCTCTATTTGACCTGGTCATAGGACCCTATCAAGTGTTACCCCACCTGGCCAGAGTGGATTTGGGAGTGATGGCAATGAAGGGGTACACAGCCTTCCCCAAAGCTCCAGCATTACAGGAGCCTCATCATCAGATTGTGTAAAGTCATATCAAGGACATTTGTTGGTGGGAGGGACTTACCCATCTGCAGAGATTCAACCAATGTATTCTACAGCCCCAGTCAACTGGGCTTGATATTTCCGGTTGTAAACTATTTTAGTATACATTGTAAGACCAATATTTTCAGCTCAGATAATTGCATCAGATAAAATGCTTAACTATAGTGACTATTCATAGTTTTGACTGGATAGCTTTAAATAATTTTTTTAATCCCTGGAGCAAAGTTTGAATAAATTGTGAGCACAAATACAGGAATTCAAAGAGCTGAGAATTCAACATCATTATTTTATTTTCGTCTCCTTGAATGGCAAATATTCTTTCTTGCATTTAGAAATGGCCATACCTCTTGGTAAGATTCAAACTCACATTTCTTTTGATTTGTGCAAGTCAGCCGCTATACAGAAGTTGTGCAACCAATCAAGCTCGGAAAACTTTTATGGTCAATTGAACAAATATACTCTAAAATATTTTTTTTTCTAATCATTTTCCATATCTTTTATTGTTTTCGTTTTTTTCATCATTAATTTAAATAATTTAATTTAGTTTTTTAAGGTATATTTTTTTGACGCTAGAATGTTCAGTTGTTAAAGAAAAACTGTTTTGCTGCTTATTTGTTATTAATTTACTTGCTGCTAAATAAAAAGCCCTAAAGGGCAATCCTTTAAATGCATTTATTTTAATATTTTTTGCCAGAGATAGTAGGAGTATCTTTTTTTTTAATTTGATAAGACAATGTTAAACATTATTACATACATTGTTATTAATACATAGTCAAACTAAAGGGTGATGAAAAGCAACTCAAATTAAGATGAAAGATATACTAAGGAAAAATAAATAATGACTGACTTCATCAGATCATAATTCCAATGGATAATATTGTTACTTGTTTACTAATGACTGTAAACTGATGGTCTGACGAGTTGAACTGAAAAGCAACTAAATTTAAGATGAAAGAAATACAAGTCTAAAATGAATAATGGCTAACAAAGCATCATCAAATAAAAATTCAAAATAATATTACTACTTGTTAATTAATAACCATAGACAGATGGTTTAACTAGTTGAGATGAAAATAAACCAAAATTTAGATGCAAAGAATATTAGTTAACAATTAATAACAGTTGACAATGGTTCATGAAATAAAAATTCAAAATAATATTACTATTAGTTACCCATAGAGTCAATTGTTGCGATAAAAATTAAGATAAAAGAAACACAAATCAAAGATAAATAATCGCTGACAATGCTTTATCTGACAAAAATTCAAGATAATAATAATCCTACAATTATGATGATAATCAAGAATTTAGAGATAAAATCTTTCTTTTATAAGTCAAGTCCCTATCATGTTGATAAGACAATGTTAAACATTATTACATACATTGTTAGTGATACATGCAAGACTGTGACATTGCAGTAAGCACATTTAAACTCAAGTCACACTATTACACTCACTTTCAGATAATTACTCTTGTGAAACTTTTACCCTTCAGCTACGGTTTAAACAGTACTTTACTTTTCTTCTACAAGGACGACTTTGGCATTTTATAAGTCATGAAGGTTGATATGCTATTAAACAATGTAACCAAATAAAACTTATTTTTGTTCAGTCGGATGGGGCTGTAGAATACATCAACTGCACCTCTGCAGAGGGGTAAGAGCCCCTAATGAGTGTCCTGGATATGACACTAAACAATCTGATGGTGAGGTTCCAGGGATGCTGGAGCTTTGAGGAATGTGGAACAGCCCTTCATTGCCATTGTTCCCAGGACCACTCTGGCCTGGCAGGGTAGCACCTGATAGGGTCCTATCTATGGGTTAAATAGAACTAACTGTATACTAATGCTAAACTGAATTGTTTGAATTAAAACTGATTGACTAAACTGAATACCTTGAAATAGAAATGTTTTTGACAATTAAACTGTACTTACTTTTAAACTGTGTACTAATGCTAAACTGAATTGTTTGAAATGGAACTTTTTTTATATTTAAACTCTACTTACACAAAACTGAATTGTTTAATATAGAACTGTTTTGACATATAACTATGAGTAAACAAAATCTGTACTCATACTAAACTGAATAAGCTGAATTTGAACTGTCTGAATAAATTGAATAGCTTGAAATAGAAATGTTTTTGATAATTAAACTGTGTACTCATGCTAAACTGAATTGTTTGAAATAGAACTGACTATTTGCATAAAAATGGATTTGGTGTTAGATAAACTACAAAGGCTGATATGCCATAAAACCCAACCAACCAACCAACCAACCAACCATCAAACTTACTTTCATATGACTTCTTGTGATATTTTAATTGTGGATTTATTTTCAGATAGATTTCATATTAGCAGAAAATATGAGGAAAAAGGAATATCAGTTGATAATGCATCATCAAATAAAAAAAAAACAGTTCAAGAGATATTACTAGAACAAAGAATTACATTTTACTTATCTTTATTGGTTGTTATTGTGCACTCAGTGACCTTCTTGATACCAACATCAGCTGACCTGTCATCTTTGTTCTTGAGTTTTCTTTCTTACAGTTGGTTTCATAATTATAAAATCTGTCTTACCCAAGAAGCATAAACTGTTAGTAAATTGAATGAGTGTCAAGGCTGTGGTAATAAATTAGTCGGCTCTTTTACCAGCTGGTCAATGTTTGGGCTTAGAAGGAGATTGGTTTGTTATTTACAAAATCCATCAAAGTTAAATACATATCAAGTATAATCGGATTGGAGAGTAAGCAGTGATGATAGATAAAAGACTGTAGTAAAATATAAAAGAAACAAGAATTGAGGAGCTGAAGGAAAAAGAATGATTCCAGAACAGGCAGGATGCAGCTGCTATGATATATTAGGGTACAGCTGTTTTGTGACATCTCAAATAATAAAAAAAAAACAAAAAACATGATAATAAAAAAGTAAAAAAGCGATTTAAAAGGAGATAATTCTTCTTTTTTTTAATTTGATTGTTTAAAATCCGAAATATAATCATCTAAGCTTTTGATTATTTACAGTTTTCTAACTTTTTTTCAGTGCATTTACTTTTAGTGAAAGAGAAATTAATACTTTTAGGATTTATATTTGGTTACAAGGTTCAAAATTTACTTCAAGATTTGGGTAGGTAAAGAGCTATGGTTTTAAAACTTTTCTTTCACGAAAGAAATGATTATATTGTATGAAGTACATACTCAAATATCATCCGATATTATCTGGTACTATTTGTCGACTTTTGCAGCTGGAAATTGTAGACCTAACAGTTGGCCAAAGCCTAGCCTTGGCAAACTATTTACACACACAAAGTTTGTATCTGGTATATGATGTGACCTCATGATATTAGTCTAAAATTTAGGTCTCAGAAAATCACCTGATATCCAAATATATACATGTTATTTTGAAAAAGACAATTTTCTTTTTATATTACCAACCATTACTCACATGATGTGGGCAGGATCCCTGGGACATAGTCGCTAATGTACTGGATGACAGTATCTTAGTAAGCAAGTTTGGACTCCAATCAGGCTATTACATTTACTTTCTGACTGATACCCTGGGAAAGATATAAACTCCCTTATCCCCCTCCAGCAATGGGTCAAATGGTACTGCACCTGTTCGTCTACAAGGATGGCTTTGGCATTAAATAATCCAGAAAATATTTTCACCTATGATCCGAGAGTTATATGTGCAATTTGCCTTGGATCAAAGAGCCTCTCATGATATTTTTGCCTAAGATCAAAATGTAGTATATATGTTATTCCCCAAGGACTGAAGTACTTCTCAGATACTTCTGTCTAGGATCTGAGAGTAGTATATGTGTACTTTGCCTAAGATCAAAATGCCTCGCCAAATGTTTCTACCTGGGATCACAGTGAAGTATGGGTTCACTTTGTCTAAAATCAAAGTGTCTCTTTGATAATTCTGCATAGAATCAGAAATTAGTATCTGTATTCATAACAATATAACAATCATTTTAAAATTATAAGAGAAAATATATAAAATTTGAAAATTGTTAATAACAATTTCATCATAGAGGTTTTAAATGTTTTAAAATATTCAAATTTGTAGAAAAAGATTATCTATAATACAATACAATATCCTCACTTCTTAAGTAAAACTTTTCCATTTTGTACCCCTTCTACATACTGCTGGTTCATAGAACAATGTATAATTCTGCTTTAAGACATATTTGAATCTTTTTTGTAATGCAACCTGCATGAAAATTATGCATATAAAATATTAAGTGTTCATGTATGAGTAAGTGACTTCATTTTGTATTTTGTTTAGTTCCATGTTAGTATATGATGGATATATTAATGCTAATATTTGTCCTTGAGAAATGGTAACTTAACTAAAATATCTTCCTTACCACCGAGCATTGTGATTCATGTTTTAAAAAATCATGAAAATGACTAATAATAATAATTTACCATGACAATGGATTTTCTCATAACCATTATCATTTGAGTATAACATGTACTCACATATAACATGAACCTCAAACTTTAGACCTCAATATTTTGAAAAAATAGTCTCCTATATAAAATGTTCTGACATTTTAGAATTGTAGCTGTTAGATGTGTTGAGGTTAATAAAAATAAAAATGAAATGAAATAAATTAAAAAAGTAGCAGTTCTCTGAAACCTCTTTGCCCAGTCAGCTGGGGCAGTAGAATACACCAATGAGTGTCCTAGATATGACACTAAACAAGATGATGGTGAGGTTCCAGTGATGCTGGAGCTTTGAGGAATGTGGAACACCTTTTCATTGCCATTGCTCCCAGGTCCACTGAATTAGAACTGTTTGAATGAACTGAATAGCTTGAAATAGAAATGTTTTTGACAATCAAACTGTGTACTCATGCTAAACTGAATTGTTTGAAATACAACTGTTCCTTGGTTGCTAGCTGGCGGCGCATGTGTTTCATACTTGGTGCAAGACTGTTGCAGCAGCCTATATTAAAAATGCCAATGGGACATGATGACCCTGACTTTGGAATTATCACCCACCAAAAATGACAAGTACATTACAACGCCTTGTTTGGAGATGCGACTGTTTCTCTAATGGTCCAGGAAGATATTTCCTTGCTACAGAGAAGCCATATGAAACCCAAAAATAAAGCTGAAATTTAAAAGGTATCTTAGTCTCTCTTCTTCCTTCCTTCAGTAATTTTTTTGCAGCCTTCACAGACAAAAATTCTCCTGTGAGTTAAATGATTGAAAAGCAGAAGGAAAACAATGGAGTTAGATATCAAAATACCCACAACCTATAAAACTAAACACAAATTTTCGACCAGATCTTCTGGTTCCCCATAAATTTAGCATTTGTTCAACTTTTATTGATTTGTATGGATTAAAAATAAGAATTTATATAGTTTACAAAATGTCTTGAAACATCAAATTCTCACAGTATATAGAGCAAACACACAAACATGTTCATACAAAAATGCAACAAGCTTGTAGCGAAAATAAGGTCACATGAAGAGAAACAAAATTATAAACAAACACACATTCTGTGACAGCATTAAGCTTATTAGCTTAAATTATAGTCATTGCATCCCAAATATGGCGAGGAATATGGTTCAAAGAAAAGTTAATAACATAATTCTTGTGTATGATACAGATCCTTAACTTTTGACCTGAATAGTGGTGTAATTGTTATCGTCGTAGGAAATGAACACGGCGACACGAGTTCAAATCCTGGACGAGACTGATTGCATTTCACATCGCACTAATAGCCTTGGGAAAGGTATGAATCCAATTATTCTCCCTCCAGCTATGGGTAAATAGTAGGGCAGACTAGGTTCTTCAGTCTGGGTTAGGCAACTAGTCTAGGAGAAGGAAAACTCTGAATTCAAACCTGTTAAACTCCGCTTAAAAATTGACCTTGTGTCATATCCTGCCTGAGCGGAGGGGTTGGGTAAATAGGATAATCTGAAAAAATAGTTAATCTTATGCACAAATAATTATCGTACTCTGTAGAAAGACCACACGGAATGAGAGATAAATATTGGAGGCTGGTGAATAAGCTCAATGCTTCAGGAGTTTGTGTGGTGAATAAACGTGTTCTGCCATTCTTAGAGAGTATTTCTTATCCAGGAAGTTAAAAATTCCTAATGTATTATGTGCATTAACATGGGGAAGAATCCAATCATCAGGCTAGAGTTTGGATTTTTTCCTCCAAACAGATTCTTGTAAGTCTTTTGTCACTCCCAAATAAACAGATTGACAGACATTTTATATTCGAATTCTAAGAATTTATTGTAATCTACCTCCTAATGATCAAAGAAACACAAAAGAAACACAAAAGAAACACAAAAGAAACACAAAAGCATAGACATGAACTGTGTGTGATATGTGCATGCGTTTTTGGCCAAGGTGTATCCTTTGTTTTCTTCTGCATGCTCAGGCATTTTTGCTTTTGGGTTGTATGGAAAACACCACGTCATCATCAGCAAAAACCCTGCCAAATATCTCTGCATTATTCAAAAGATCAGATAAAAACAGGAAGCTGATGTTATTTCTGCTCATCCGTCAAGATTTGAGACTAGGAAATTTTTCACATTCCCAAATCCTTAGGAACTACTGCATTGTTTCTCAATTCATATGCAGTTCTTTTCCTATGAGTTACACATTTAATCTTTAATCTGCGTGCACCAAGGTTCACATTCTGTCCATATTGGCTTCTGTTCTTTGTGTTTTTTCACACAGTCAATAGGGCTCACAATAATCTGACTATATTCCCAGAAAATGGGTAAGACTGCTCCTTCCTTAAAAAAAAAGGTGTCATGGGTATGACAAAAAACTTCATCTGATGAGAAAGCTTCAATTCTGGAGTGTGGAGTCACATTTTTATCGACATTATTCCCAGGTTCATTCTAACCAAGAAAGGTAGTACCTGTTACGGTAACATCTAGGGGTCAAACAGATCTGTATAAAAATTGTCTTTGATCGGACTGTGAGCAACAAAAAAAAACCCCTTAAGAAACAACTTCACAAAAATGTAAATATGTACACACAATGAATACAATTCCCTAACCTCTTGACATAAAATATCCTTATGTACATACACATGGGTGAATGTGTCAGTATCTGCAAAAGAAAGAAAAAAAGAGAACAAAGAAAATATATGCAGTAATTTTTATTTATGCTTCTATCATCTCTCTTTTTTTTTTCAATCAAAATCATTTTAAAAAAGAAGAAAATTTAGTCAACTCGAAGACTGTCTCTCATCAGATTAAAAGTAGAAAAAATTTAAATGATAGACAAATAGTAACGAATATATATATATATATATATATATATATACAAACATGAATGTATGTATAAGAAAAAGAACAAATTTGAAAACTGATAGTAGAAAATAGTAAATATTCTGTAACTTATTTCAATATTATTGAAAAATATTATAAAAC
Organism: Sepioteuthis lessoniana; assembly: GCA_963585895.1. Taxonomy (NCBI): domain Eukaryota; kingdom Metazoa; phylum Mollusca; class Cephalopoda; order Myopsida; family Loliginidae; genus Sepioteuthis; species Sepioteuthis lessoniana. Next base: position 8,718,768 of record OY757928.1, on the reverse strand, counting down.
CTTCTTGTTTTTCTCCCTCTTTCTTTTGTTTGAAAAAGGAGAATTTTTTTCCTCAGGGAAAAAATGAACTATAGACGAGAAGACCCACAGATTAAAAAAAGCTAGAACAAAATATCTGTAAGCATATTGGAAAAAAGTGGAGAAAAAACAATGCTATGAGGATAAAATTTGACAAAAAAAAAAGAATTTAAAAGACACCATAAAGTAAATAAAACTGTTTATTTCTTCAATTTTTCTCCATTGTATGTCCTATCTCTGTCTGTTCAGGTTTATCTATCTATCTATCTATATATATATATATATATAACCTAAAATAATCATATTTTACTAACCCTTCTTTAGCAATGTTTTTCTTAATCCATCCAAAAGATTGCATGAAACTAGTTGTAATAGAGACAGCCAAAGACAAGTAAGTGATTAATATTTTGGCATTCAATCTACTCTACCAACAAATATTGAGCACTTTCTTTTGACTTTTTAAAAATTTGTTTACTCTTATCTCTCACTCTCCCTCTTTCTTTCTCTCTCCCTCCCTCTCTCTCGCTCTCTCTCTCTCTCTCTATATATATATATATATATATATGGTTTCAACTGATGATGTGGTTTCAATTGATAATGACCCTGGGGTCAAATATAGTTTTGAGGCTAAAGAATTATTTCTGCCAACACAGAGTACCCCAAGATTATCTCATGATACCACCATGGTTTTTTTGGTCTTGTTGGGAATACCAGATCAATGCAAACGCATTTGAGTAGAGAGTTCACCAATGGTCTGCGCGACAGGGTTCAATCCAAGGTCGAATCATACCAAAGACTCAAAAAATGGAACTTGATGCCACCTTAACACTCAGTATTATAATGTAAGGATCAAGGGTAAAGTGGAGCAATCCAGGGAATGGAATAGCACCCTCCCCTAAACATCGGTTTGATAGCTATTGAAAAAGGAGCCTTTGGGTTACCATCGACTAAGGTCGCAAACTTTACTGATATATATATATATATATATACTCTTTTATTGATCTGCTCAATTACAGATATGAAATGTTGGACTACCTAAACATGGGATTTGTGATTTGTTTATGGCAGTGTGTAGAACTAACTACACTTATTGAATAAGCTGATAATGGAACAACATTTTTCTGGTTTTGAATTCTAGCCTCACTCTTCTCCTAGACTAGTTGCCTTACAAAAGAGCCAAGTCTGCCCTACTATTTACCCATTTTATCCATAGATGAAGAGAGAATAGAAGTATTTATAACTCTTCTAAGAGCATTTGTATGAAGTGAAATGCAAACCACGTCGTCCAGTGTTGTATATATATATATATATATATATATATATAATGGTTAATTTCGGTAAATCTGACAAGATTATCAAAATAAGTGGAAAAGTGAATAAACCACCGCTGATAACGGATTCAGTTATATTTCGTTCTTTATCTAAAAAAAAATAAAGAACAAAATATCATTGCTGAATCCATTGTCAGTGTTGGCTTATTCACTTTTCCACTTATTTGTATCATATATATATATATTTAATTCATGGAATTTAGACTGTGACCTCTGGGTTTCATGGAGTTTTTTACAAAACAACAATCATCAGACAAAAAACTCCATGAAACCCAGGGATTGTAGTCTAAATTCCATGAATTGAGTAAATATATCTAATATATATTTATTATTTATTATTATATAATAGCTTTATCCTAGATATTGAGCACTCTCCATATTATATTGCACTTGGTTCAACACATACCCACAAAGTGATTTAGTGACAATCAACACTCTTATAATATGATATATATATATATATATATATATAGTATTATTCGGTCCAGTTAAACCCTGGAGTAATCCCATCAGGACAAAAAAAAACGGAAGTGGGCCAAATGAGGAGGAAACTCTTCACCCCTCTTCTATCCCCTCCCACCCTTCTTTCCTGTGTCTATTCTGAATTATTTTATCCATAAGATCTGAAGAAGTCCTAAACAAAGAAAAAATATGATTGGTCAACTAAATTGGTTGTCTACCAATACCAAACTGATATAGCTTTTGACAGCTGTACCCTGAATATGTGTCATATTTAGAATCAGTGCCCCAAAGTTATTCAACATTATTAACAATAACGTTGATAATGACCTGTGTAATCTCATGGTGCATACCTATCTTAATATTTGTCTTTCTTCAATGTGACTATTTGTTTGAAGGCAGAATTCATCATCTATATTTATCTGAACAATATATACATGAGTTGTAAATTGGACTATTTAATATCAAAGTCAATCTTTATGATTTCAAGTACATGGATCAAACCAAATATGTTCACTGTGCAAACAAAAAACAGAATCATTTGACAAGTGCCTGGTCACCTAATCCTAACACCGATAAAATATAAAGAAAGACACTATAAATTAGGACATTATATTCATTGGAAAATATGTAAATACTAAACACCAAAATCTGAAAAATATTTTAAATACCAACCAAAACCAATAACAGAAGCCAAAGAAGTTTCAATTCTCAGAGACTTTGCAATCCAAACAAACAGATAAATAAAGAGCAATGAAAACTGTCACCATGCCAGTAATAGTAGGAACACTGGGTATGATCAAGAAAGAGTCAGATAAATATATGAACAAGATATATAGCAGTCTTAACCTATATGAAATATAAAAAAATGCTCTTTGTGGAACTGCTCATCTCCTTAGGAGATTACTATCAATGTGACTAAAAAATATCACTCAAAAGAAGCAGCAAAAAATAAATACAGTGAAATCATATAATCACTATCTTCCCTCATGCTAGGTCTTGGATAAAAACCCTGAGAAGGAGTGTAAGAAACCAAAAGTAAAGCTTAAAATTAAATAATAATAATAATAATAATAATAATAATAATAATGGGATTGAAAGAGATACCACCGCTATTTGCCATGTTGTGAATCCTTGATCAAAACAGTGGTTCTCCAGTCCTTTAAAACAATCCAATTGTGAAGGATGAACAGTCTGGTTTGGTTTGGTTGGGTTTGGTTTCTTTGTTTAATGGCATATCAATCTTTGCAGGTTATTTAATGTCAAAACCATTCTCTTAGAAGAACAGTTGTGGTACTATTTAACCCATACCTGGGAGGATAAGGGGTTCATACCTTTCCCAAGGGTATTAGCTCTAAAAGGAACATAATAGCACTACTTGAGCATAAACTTGCTTACTACGATTCTGCAGTCAATTGCTTTAACCATTTCACAAACACTGTGGGTTCTACACCAAAAGGAATCGCTATTTGTGAAGAGAAAGAAAATTAGATATTATACTAATTTTCACTTCATATTTAACTTCTGAAAACTTTTGTGTTGTACATCATACGTATATCATAAAAAGTGTTATAAAAAGAAATAACGCAGACATTCTGAATCTTATAACAACCTGGACAAAATACCCTCAGGTTTAGTTCCAAAATGACAAAAAGATTGAGGGAAATAAAAAGCACAAAAAGTTATGTTTTCTATTTCTCCAAGGAAATTGCAACTTTTGAGGAGACAAGAGAAATAAGTAATTTTGTATAACAAAGTGGTTTCAAATTCTGAATTTTGTGCTAATGTCAGAGAAGATATGAGCCGAAAAAGTACATTTCTGCAACAATAGAAAATCTGGAAATCAGACACAGCAATTTTCTTTTGTGGGGAATGATAGATAGATAGATAGATAGATAGATAAACTGCTGAGTCAATTTAGATAGATAGATAGGCTATGACTTGACTAAGATAGATAGATAGATAGATAAAAGACTGTTACAAGCAGATTGTTCCAGCTAGCTTGATAGAATATAAAATATAATAAACCAGCAACCTGAGCTTACAGTATTGGCAGCCAAGCAGAATATAAACATCATACATGTGCATATGATGTCTATATTCTACAGGTATTATCATAATGAATTAGAATTAAAATATCATAATACCATTAATGGTTTAACATTCATATTGGCATCTGCAAGGATAAACTCTATCAATGCCACCATTGGAGGTATAGGAATGCATTTCAGTCATCATATCATAAAATCACTAAATTGCATTGAAAAAATCCAACTGAGAATGATGTTTGCTACATTTAATGACAACCCCTGTAAAACAATTATCTCAGGTTACAGTCCAACTAATACCATTGATGGAATAGACATCACCACTTTCTCTAATGAGCCATTTTCTCTTGATCGACACATTTCCAAACACAATGTTCTGATCATCTGCCAATGCAGCAGTCCTGCCAAATCAATAGAGCCCCTTTTCACTGTTGCTTTACAACCAGAATCCAGACAAGATGCTTCATCCTGGCCTTCAAGCAGTGGTTCAGCCTTTACTCTAGCTTTTCCGTTTTCCAATTCTTTTCAGGACTAAAAACCCAAAAATCTTTTTGCTGTTCTTTTTAGGACTCAATTGAAAGTCTTTATAGTCCTTAAAGAACTACTTCTGGTCCTCTTAATTAAATTGCTTTTCAGAGTAGTAAGACCCACCAGCACTATGGGACATGATGAAGCAACAGCACCAATTCCTGCACCTCAGTTGCTGACATCTCCAGACAAGCAGCAGTACCAATTTCTGCACTTCAGCATGCCAGTGTCTCCAGACTATCAGCAGCATCGATTCCTGCCACTCAGCATGCTGGCATCTCCAGATAAGCTGCAGCCCCATTTCCTGCACTTTACCATATCAACTTCTCCAAAGAAATAAGCAACATTCACTCTGGATAAAGAACTGACATGACTGGTATCTCCAACTATATAACCTAGCCTTTCAAGCTACAAATGTGGTCCCTGAGCAGACCAACAAATTCTCTTCATTTGTATTCCATACTTACCGACCTCTCCGCTCGGGCAGGATATGACACAAGGTAAATTTTTAAGTGGAGTTTAACAGGTTTGAATTCAGAGTTTTCCTTCTCCTAGACTAGTTGCCTAACCAAGACTAAAGAACCTAGTCTGCCCTACTATTTTACCCTTAGCTGGAGGGAGAATAATTGGATTCATACCTTTCCCAATGGTATTAGTGCAATGTGAAATACAAGTCCAGGATTTGAACTTGTGTTGCCGTGTCCATTTCCTACGACGATAACATTACAGCACAGGCACCTCCTAATTCTCTTCATTTGTATTAGATGACATTTTAAATTTACTCCCTCGTCTTTGTCATCTTTGCTTAATACACATCATATCACTTCCTTTTTTAAAATGTTTTGGGATCAACATATTTATCAGTACCACAACAGACTCACCAAAGTCTCTGCTGGTATAAGAAACAAACAGGTAAAGTCTCTTGATATGACTGGTCCTCACTTCCCGATAGTGGTATTAGAATTTAAAATAAAGTAACTGTTAGAAACAATTTGATACTCTTCAAGAGACATCAGAAAGATTAGATAAAATGGGATTTGAGCAATGGCTGTGTTAGTACTACTGTATAGAAGCACAATATGGACTCTAAATACAAAGTGAAAAATCTTGGCAGGGGCTACACAAGAATAATGCTGGTTGCTTTGAACAAGTCCTGGAAAAATTGCCATTGTACATTCACTTTCATCTCATCTCATAAATTATCTAATTAAGACAAGCAATGAAGAAGCAAGAATGAAGAAATGAATCAATGTTCTCCTTTAGACTCCAACACATGGACATCACAAGTGTTGTCCCACTAACCAAGACTTACATTCATCAGCTATGAGTGGACACGGCATGCAGTCTAGAGGACCTGTCAGGAGCAATGGACAATCAGGACAAATGGTGAGAAAGACTCAGGCGATTCCATGCAATTAGCATAACATGATGATGATAATATATATATATATATATATATATATATATATATATATATATATATATAAGGATCGTCTAGATTTTAGATATGCTGTATATTTCTTGCCTTTGTATGAGCCTCACCTGCACAGAAATTAAAGCAGAATTTTGAATTAGTATTTCTAGTTTTATAAGTGGTAGGAAGTTGCCATAACATAAATTTTCAGCAATGGCTCTTCTTTCTGGATGAGGTCAAGAACTTTTTGAACAACTTATATATATATATATATATATATATTTGTGTGTGTGTGTGTGTGTGTGTGTGTGTGTGTGTGTGTGTGTGTGTGCATGTGAACATGTATGTGTGTGTATGTGTGTGTATAAACAAATATCAAATGTTGATAGATTGGCTTCTTTTATTTTCAAATTTACTCAGAGGAAGTGCCAACTATCAGCCTTGAAAATGTTTCCTGAATTTTGGTGCCTAGTCAGACAAATGAGAAAGAAGCAACAAATTCCACCACATCCCCATCTCATCTTGATTATCAAATTACTGTCCATTGCAGACACAAACAAACCAAATAGAAACCAACTCACATTATCAAAAGCATACACAACAAAAGAATAACAATCAGCTTTTGGTTAACAAAGACTTCACCCTCCATCCCAAAATATCACCTCACAGTCGGGATTGAGGAGAAGCCATTGTGAAGTGAGGTATCACTTAACAGAAGAGGCTTCTATTATTCTCAGTTTCTTAAAGGGTGACAGCAACAACAACAATAGAAACAAAAATTAAAATCCAGTGTAGAAGTGTAAGTGAGTGAGTAAACCTGGCTAATAACTCGGGATAGGAGATCCTTTACTAAACATTGGCCTTGAAGAGAAACAGAAAAGGATCAGAATGTGTTTCTTTTCTTGAGATCAGAAAAAGGGATAAAACTTAACTTTATCCTTTTCACTAAAATATAAGAAATTGCTCAGGACATCATTATTGAAAACAAAAAGGTGATTTACTTTTAAGATGATTAAATCTCCTTAGAAAAGTTGTAGGTAAATGAACGTCTACTCCCCATATATATATATATATATATATATATATATCTGGTAGACAAATTCACCTACCTTGGAAGCAGTGTCTCATCAATCGAAAAAGACATTGACATGCAGCTAACAAAGGCATGGATAGCTATCGATAGGCTATCAATCATATGGAAATCAGACCCGACCGATAAAATAAAATGCAGTTTCTTCCAAGCAGTGGTTGTATCGATGCTGCTGTATGGATGCATTACTTGGACGGTAACTAAATGACTGGAGAAGAAGTAAATATTGAGCAAGTCCTGGCGGCAACACTCCACAAGGCACCAACTATATGGCCACCTGCCTCCCATAACGAAAACTATCCAAGTTAGACAAACCAGATATGCAGGACACTGCTGGAGAAGCTGGGACGAGCTCATAAGTGGTGTACTCCTATGGACCCCCACAAATGGCCAGGCCAAAGCAGGATGACCAGCTCGAACATACATCCAGCAGCTATGTGAGGATACGGGATGTGGCCCCAAAGACCTGCCAGATGCGATGAACGAAAGGGAGAAGTAGCAAGAGAGGGTCAGGGATATCCGTGCGGGCGGCATGACATGATGATGATGATAATAATAAAAAAACATGGTTAGAAAAAACAACCAGGATGTATACTTTTGCACCTTTGCCAATTCAGGGCAGGCAAGTTCTAATTTTCAGAGTCGCAGATTAACATAAGTAAAATGTGCTGTTCTTTATGCCAATCAAGGGAGTAAATCTTTATGTTGGAACAAAGACCTGACAGCAATTGGTTGATGACAGATATGACCGTAGCTCCATCCTTACTAGTTGGACATCAGTTCAGACAAGAAAGCCATCAATAAAGTCATTTTAAGCATCAACTCTGTTTTCATTATAGACTTCAGCCATGTCTTCCAGCAGGTTTCTTTACGTCTTAAATGCATGTCATAATTCTCATCAAATAAAGCCAGAATCTCCCCCCCACAAAAGAAGTGGCTGAAACTGTTGATGAAGAAGAATTGAAAATATCACTGACCATCCAGGAAAATTCCTGTTTATCCAAATTTATAACAATAATAATAACAATAATAAGGATAATACACAGCAGAATAGCAAGCATAGGTTATGTGATAATAAAGATGAAATGATTTATCATGCATTAAGATGAATTAAGACCATCCAACCTCAGCATTATTAAGATCAACCAGAATACTGAGTGGAGTCCTGGAGACCTGAGTAACTTGCTGTTACTCAGACTCCAGTGAAAGACCAACAGCTTTTGCCGGTGTGAAAAACTCACAAGAAATAAAATGGAACATCATTTTGCATGGAATCATGAAGTGTTGAAGAAAGTAATTCAGATGTAAAAAAAAGTCCTCAAAAACAAAAGTTTAAGCTTTTTATGCTCTCTCTCTCTATATATATATATATATATATATATATATATATATATATATCTTTCTCTTTCTCTTTCTCTTTCTCTCTCTCTTTCTCTTTCTCTTTCTCTCTCTCTCTCTCTCTCTCTCTGACAAATTTTCTACTATTCTGCTATAGTGGAGTTGTGAACACCACTTTTGGAATGTAATCTATTTCATATATATATGAGTTGCCAGTGTATGTGTGTCCGTATACACAAAGAAAATAAAGTTGTGCTTCTTCAAGTTCATTATCAGAAGTAATTGTAATTTGTTATTCATTTTTAATCTTTATAAGCAATGATTTTATTGACCACTTATTTTTTGCATTGATTTTAATCCTGTCTGTGGTCTCATTACAACATAAGATCTTTTTTTTTTTTTGGTTACTGACAACAAAAGATGACACAAAATTCAATTCATCCATCAAATAAATTTCAAACAAACACTTAATTTTTTATCAGTATCATTGTAATAAAAGCATCTATTATCATTATCATCACCACTAAGGCCACAATTGTTGATAGAATCAAATTCATTTTTACTTTTAGCTTCAGTCATCAGGCAGAATTTTGTTAGCAATTTTCTCCCTGGCTGAAGTTGAAGTTCATCTAAGATGATGAACATTTTCTTTTTTCTTCAAATTTTCTTCTTTTTGACAATCAATTTGGGTGAAATAGCTTTTTCTTTTCTCTTTTCCAGCTATGTGTAAAAGAATACCACCATAGTTCTTCTAGAAGGATGGCTTTGGTATTCAATACACCATGAAGGTTGATATGCCATTAAACAAAGAACCCTAGACTTTCACTCTCAAAAGGAGAGTAACTAAAAATGACCAAATCATGTCATTCAAGTTGGTCCATTGAGGCCCGCTTAAATGATTTAGTGCCATCAATAAGCAAAGTTTGGAATTCTGACTGACTGAGAAATGGGAAATACCCATGTAAGAAAGGCCAGGAACACATCAGGTTAGGAGTCTTGATAAAAACCAGATGGATGATGATATTCTTGCTGAATAATGAAAATGATTCATCTAAGAATTTTAGATGATGAGGAGGGCCAAAGAATGCACCAGCCAAAATTTACTGATATCACCAATAAGGATGATGATATTAGACCTAACAACTTGTAGAATAATGATAATTGCACATCTAAGAATTTTAGACGATGAGGAAGGCCAAAGAATGCATCAACCAAAATTTACTGATATAACCAGTAAGGATGATGATATTAGTCCTAACAATTTGTAGAATAATAATAATGATAACCTATCTCAGACTATGATAGCACTCACAGAATATTGAAGAAGGCATTGGCTGAAAGATACTAATACATGCAATTAGTACAAAAAATACAAAGTTAAATAATCTTCAAAATGAACAAATTAAACCAACAAAATCTGAAGAAACACTTCTTGATTTTCATGATTAAACATTGTTCCAATTTCATTGATCTTGGCTCACTGCTTCATATTGTAATATCAGGCAACTCTACAAAAAGATATGATATTAGATTATTTTACACCAAGGTTAGTTTTTCTATTTTTTTAATTATATGATTTTAAGTAATTATTCCTATCTAATAATAATAATAATAATAATCTCGGCCTTATAATAATCAGCAACAAAAAATAGAACTTTCAAAATTGTAGACTTTGCTATCCTGGCTGATCACAGAGTGAAATTGAAAGAAAGTGAAAAGAAGGATAAATACTTTGACCTTACTAGGGAACTGAAGAAACTATGGAACATGAAAGAGACGTTTATACCAATTTTTACTGGTGCTCTTGGTACAGTCACCAAAGGATTAATAAAGGGACTGGAGGACTTAGAAATAAGAAGATGACTGGAGACCATCCAAATTACTACATTATTGATATCGGCCAGAATACTGAGAAGAGTCCTGAAGACTTGAGGAGACTTGCAGTCACTCAAACTCTTGTGAAAGACCATCTTCTAATACTGATATGAAAAACTCTCAAAGAATAAATAATAATAAAAGTAATTTTTTGCAAACATTAACATAGTTTTAAGTATCCCTATAAAAAACAATGAATTTTTAAACAGAACTATTTAATTGAAACAGATGCCAACACTTTGGGTCAGAGTGAACATGGGAATAAAAAACAGTCAACATAAAAGTGGAAACAAAAATATGACTCTACGCTTCTCTGAGCTTCTAACCAGGACACCACTTTTTGTAATGGCGCCTTACCCTTCTACAGTCAGCATATTCTTGGCCTTACTAATGGAGAAGTGCACAGTTAAGGGCAATCTGTCAAGCAGCAGGCTTTACGAACTATCAGAAATCATACTATACCAAAGGAAAAATTTAACAAACATCTTATTCAGTGCACTGTATAAATAGTTAGAGTGCTCAGTAATGATCTGGGAGACCAAGGTTCAATCCCAGATCAAGTCATATCAAAGACTCAAAAAACGGTAATTGATGCCCCCTTGCTCAACCGTCAGCATTATAAGGTATGGATCAAGTGTAAGTAGAGCAATCAAGGAGAGGAGTTGCACCCTCACTTACAATTTTGTGTGGTAGCTATTGAAAGGAAAATCTTTGGGTCACCCTTAACTTTGGGTAGCCAACTCACTTACTAAGATAGAATAAAACTAGTTTAAAAGAAAATTCCCAAGCAACAAATCTTGCTCAACAGAAAGTAGAAGTGAATAAAATGAAAGAAACAAAATTTAATGAAATTGGGTATGCCATTGAGAGAGCAAAAATGGTCTGCAGGTTGTAAATAGTTAAAAGATGGAGATCTGTGGTGTAGCAGTTATTAGATATTATAGATATGACATGATGAGTTCAAATTCTGAATAAAGCTCCCTGTATTTCACTTGGTGCTAATTCTCTTGGGAAAGGTAAAATCCATCTCTTTTTCCTCTTTCCAAGTTATAGGTCAGTAGTTGTGAAAACAGGACACTCTACTCTTGGTAAAGTGACCGGTCAAGGAGAAGGAAAAATTCCTAATTGAAAACAACACAACTCCACTGAAAAATTGACATTATGTCATATCTTGCCCATGGTGGAGGGGTTGGGTAAATACATGCTTGTTTTTGATATATGTAATGAAATATATACAGTATCTCAAACAAGTAGAAAATTCATATTTTGTTTTATTTAGTATATAGAATAATTCTTTTTATTTTGTTTAGGATCCAAAATTTGCAAAAATTAAACTTGTGATTTAAATAAAAGATCTTCTTTGCAAAAATACTTTGTAGATTGCTTGCTTTTTACAGCATGTCAACCCATCTTGGGTTATTTTCTGCTTAGTAGTTAGGGAATTATGTTCATTGTGCATTCATATTTATATTTTTTGTGTAATTGTTCTTTGCGAGCTTTTTCGGGGTGGGCACATGGTCCTAACACATTTGATCTATTTGACCCTATTAGATCCTATTGGATTGTAGAAATCTCTATCAGAGTGTACCTGGGGGGAATAATGGCATGGAAGGGATGCTCCAGACTTCTTAGAGTTCCAAAACTGAAGTCTCACCACCAGATTCAGTTTAGTCTTAAACCCAGGACACATGCAGAGATACAGTCTGCATATTCTAAGAGTAGCCAATTAAAAAAAAACAAAAAAACATTATGACTTTTTTATCATTAAGTGTTTTTGGACTATTGTCTTCATCTTTATTGTTATTTCCACAACATTTCGGCTGATATGTCCTTCGGCCTTCTTCAGGTGTTTGTCGAACTCGGGAACCGACACGGAACTTCAAACTACGTCCTTTATTGAATCCACGATTCCCGAGTTCGACAAACACCTGAAGAAGGCCGGAGGACAGATCAGCTGAAACGTTGTTGAAATAACAATAAAGATGAAGACAATAGTCCGAAAACCCTTTATGATAAAACTCATCAAGCTTCATTTCAGAAATTTAGACACAAATGTTATGTCTTTTAAGCAAATTGATCAAATACTTTACTGGGTTAAACTAATTTTAGTGTAAATAAAACAATTTGTTGCCCATATCACAAGCAAATACTTCATTCTGTCCTGAAAGAGTCAATCTTTTTCATGAGCGTGAGAAATAAACGTCGGCATTTTGCAGCTACACTTGACAGCAGCAAAAAAACCAAAAGATTTGTTTATTTTTTCTCTTTCTTTTTTAGCTCCTTGATTTACATTCTTTCTATGCCCTCTTTTTAGATGAAAAAAAGAAAATATAAGATCTTTCTTTTTTTCCATTGCGAGAACTCCCATATGCTGTCAGCCTTTTCACAGAGCGTCTCTTTGAAACATTTACTGAGTTCTCTGAAAAATCTTAAAAGTAATTGCTTCTCCACAATCGTTGATGATTATCACTTTCCTGTTACTCAAAAGCAAAAGACTTTTTCAACGCATCTTCATCATTATTATTACTGTCAAATATGAATACTTTCTTTTTTTTTTAATGCAAACAGCAAAAAAGAATAATTATTCTACAATTTTCTTTCCTCAATTTATTCTCCTATTTGGCTTCTCTATTCTGTTTAAAATTGTATTTTCATATTTTTCAGCTTTGCACGACCAAAAGAACAAAAAAATATTGATAAAGTTCAGTTTGTGGTTTTAGTAACATTATATATATTAGGTGTGCGCAAAAGTCAATCTTGATCATTTTTTCTTCTTTTTTTTTTTTTTTGCTTTTTAGTTTTGTTTTGACAAATAGAGATTAAATGTATAATTAAAAAGTATTTTTACACAGGAACGTTTTTTACACATCAAATAGACTGAAATAGATAGATAGATAGATAGATAGATAGATAGATATTATGTGTGTGCAAAAGTTTCAAGCAATCTTTTTTTGAAAAAAGAAAAACTAGAGATACAGTACAGGATTGAAAACCAGTTTTTCATGAGAATGTTTTGCAAATACATTATATAAACAACTTTTAAAATAGGAGAATAATTAGATTTGTACAGGCATACAATTCCCCTTGGAAAATCTAATTTATTTGAAAACTAGATTATCTGTACCATCAAAATAACACATTGGAATTCAGTATCTACAATGTTCAATTTAAAAATAAAAAAGGAATATCTTTAAATAAAATTGCAATAAATTCTATATCTACTACAACATCAGAAGAGTCTGATACATAGCAAACAGCTTACTTATCAAGTTTAGTGTAACATTCAATTCTATTTATACTATATGATCAAAAGTATCCTCAGAACAGTAGTGATGGGGATGTCCTCGTGGTGTTATGGTTAAAGCGGTGGACTGCGGAATCGTAGTACGCGAGTTCGTACTCCAGTCGCACTATTACGTTCACTTTCAGGCAATTACCCCTGGGAAAAGTATGAATCCCCTAATACTCCCAGCTATTGGTTAAATAGTACCACTACTGTTCTTCTAGGAGAATGGCTTTGGCATTAAATAACCTACAGAGGTTGATAAGCTATTAAACAAAGAAACCAAACCAAACCAAACAGTACTGATATAAAAAAAATTGTTACACACACACACACACACATAGATAGATATAATGTCTAGATTTTCAATAAGTGTGTTGAATTATATTTTGAATAAATTTATGCTTCATTAATTGTTTATTCCTTCTTAGCAAATGCAATTACAGACTTGATATATTTTGAACACAATATGTCATATAGTAGAGAATACTATTGGCAGTAGTATCTTGCATATTTAGATAATGGTGAAAATATCTGAACATTATTTTGAAAATAAAACTAATATTATTGGGGCTCTTAAGTATGCTTTGAGACAAAGATTATTAGTCAAGTCTCCACTCACCTATGACCAATATTTGCATTGGTATATCCATGATATTACACTAACACTTGACACAGTAGATAGAAAGACAAGAACTCATTAACAAGAACATTTAACATTTGATATATGCAATACGTACTCAAGTGGTATTAAAAAGAAGGAATACACCATAGTATCCAAACAGATAAATATCTAAATATATTGTTCCATGAACAAGCAGTTTGTAGAAGGGGCACAAAAATGGAAAAATCTTGGCTTGATGAGTGTTGGTAATATCACCATAAGACTTTACTCTTCCCTGACAGAGCCAGAGACAAAGTTTCTTCTGTTTAAAGAACAGGCATAAAAAGGTAAATAAGGATTTTCTAAGACTGGCATGAGACATTCTATAAGCTAATAGACAAGTTAATTATTTTATGGAGATAATTATTTCTGATATCCCTTCAAGCTGAATGAATCAAACGATGAATGTAATGTCATTTCTAAATGATTTACTATTCCAAAATTGACTATTTGAAATGTTGTTTAAACTATATATATATATACATAGATAGATAGATAATGTTTGTCTATATATATATATATATATATAAAATATGTGGGTATATATATATATATATATATATAATGTACGAATGTGTATGCATACAAATAATGTGTGTGTGTGTATATATATATATATATATATATATATATAAAATGTATGTGAGCATATATATATATATATATATATATATAATGTACATGTGTATAAATATATAATGTACGTGTATATATATATATATATATATGTAAGTATATATATAATGTATTTGTGTATATATACGAGGTACATATAAGTTTCCAGACTTTTTTGTAGAAGCATTTAAAATTGTCATAGACTCTTAAAAATTCAGTATGTTATTGCTATACATCATATGACATGAATGACGAATTTTTATGATTTCAGGTTTAAAGGAACAGGAATTGGAATACACCCTACTAAAGCCTCATTGTCACAGCTGGTGAATTTCAAATACGCAATCTGACACTTTAGAAGAACGATTTGCAATAAAATTCTGTTTTAAACTTGGGAAAAATGCCGCGGAAATGTATGGAATGTTTCAGCCTGCTTTTCGACCATCTTGCTTGAATCGATCATCAGTTTTTGAGTGGCATAAGAGATTCAAGGAAGCCAGGGAGTCTGTGAGAGATGATGAGAGGTGTGGGAGCAGTAAGGAAGTCAATAGACCAGAGTTGATTGGCCAAAGGGTTAGGTATAGGGTTACTATGTTGAGGTTTTAAGGGAGTTCAGGAAGAGATTCCGAGGGAAGCGGCCAGCACTCTTCAAATCGGGTCAGTGGCATTTCCACCAGGACAATACACCAGTCCACAACTCCATCCTTGTCACAGACTATTTGACCAAGAATGGCATTAAGACAGTTCCTCGCCCTCCCTATAGTCCAGACCTTGCTCCCTGTGACTTTTGGTTTTTCCCTATGTTCAGAGGCTGTCGTTATGAGACAACTGAGGAGATGAAAGAGACTGTGACAAGGGTCATTGACATTCTCACAGAAGAGGACTTCCATGGGGCCTTCCAGAAGTTGTTGGAACGGTACAACAATTGCATTGCAGCCGGAGGAGATTACTTCGAAGGGGACTAGAGTTTCATGTGTATACTATCAATAAAAGTGCCCATACCAAAAAAAGTCTGGAAATTTATCGTATGCACCTCATATATATATATATATATATATATATATGATGTATGTGTATGTACATATATATGTAATGTATGTGATCAGAAGTAATGGCTGTCAATCAGATCAAAATGTATCCAAAGAAGTTACAATAGGAATTACCCAATAATCTCAGGAATAATATGGAAGCTACTGATGAAAAAGTAATAAAATATACTATAGCAAAAACCCTCCACAGAGTATGCCTACGTGTATGAAAACCTTTTGAAACCTTTTTTTTCTCAAGGGTAGTTATTTGAAAGCTCCTCAAGTTGCTGCAAATGAATATAAGTATCTCTAATTCTGGGGGAATATGCGATGGTCAGATGAGAGAGAACTAGACTTTTTATGGGTATATTGAGAAAAAAGATTGTTTGAAGCAGTAAAACAATAAAATATAAAAAAAACAAAAAGGGTTGACCAACAACTACACAGATACTTCAAGCAACAAACTATGGAAATTGCACATGCGATAAAGTGGAATCCTCAACAGAGAAATTGACTTTTTTTTGATAGCAGCATAAGAAAATGCTATTAGAACGAATTATGTCAAAGCAAAAATTGATAGTTCAAATAGAATATTAAATGTTGGTTATTTGGTGACGAAGATGAAACAGTTAATCACTAAGTAGCAGAAAAGGAATACAAAATAATAACATAATTAGAAAACCCGAACTCTTTGCATTTAGAGAAAAAAAAAATTGTTTGAAGATATCCATCTAAAGAAACCTGTCCTTACAACAAAACATGATAAAGGGATATTATTTATTAAAATTTCTGAGATGAATTTGAGATTTTGTATAATTTAGTGTATTTGGACAATTATCTTCATCTTTATTGCTATATTCACAAAGGTTCAGCGGATGCGTTCTTTGGTCTTTTTTTTGTCAAACTCGGGAGCCTAAACGGAACTTCAAACCTGTTGTATCGTGGTAAGGAAAAGATACACAGTGAAATAGCGTTAATTATTTATTCACTCAAGTGATTCAGTTCCACTAGTATTATAAGTCTAGCGCTGTTACTTTTGATCTTACTACTGACCGACGTCCTTCGGAGCTATGCTTCTGCTTCTGCTTCCCCATGCTTAAGAGACACGCCGTCTTTTATACTTTCTCGATACCGGAAATCACGAGGTAACAGCCACTATACAACAAAACTAAACCCTTTATTTAATCCACAAAGGTAGATCGTTCTAATTCAGTTAACCATAACCAGGTACAAGTGTTAGGCTATAGTAAGTATTCTTTGATATTTTTACTTGTTGTCAGGATTGAACCTGCAACCTCCAAATGATTTCAACATGTATTATCAGAAGAAAGTCAAAGAACTCATCAGCTGAAACATTGTGAATATAACAAGGAAGAAGTAAACAATAGTCCAAATAAAATAAATTATAAAAATAGTGAAAGGCGTTCCATGTTTTGGGTAGGTTTCTCCACGAAAAGGATACGAAGTTTAGTCAATATTATAATGAATACAAGAGGTTCTTTGAGAAATAATGGATGTCAACTTGAAAATCTCATTCAGAAATGTAAAATTGAATTATATTTGGAGATTTATGCATGACAATAATTAGAAACATATTTATATATTAGTCCAGAAATATCTTCAGGGTAAGAAAATAAATTATTTACCTTGGCCTGAATCCAACTAAGAACTAATGAAAGGAATAGAAAAAAAAGAAAAAGTAAAAATGTGTCAAAAAAAGAAAAGCAACAAATATGCCACAACTTGTAGATTTTGTAGAACACCAAATATCCCTGCAGATGTTTATCATAATGTGGTAACAAGTTATTGAGATTAATTATGCCTCATAAAGGATATCCAATTAATGATAAAATTTCATGCGCTATTTATAAAGGACATATAATTATTTTTTTCCTTTTATTTACAATTATCTAAAATTGAATATTTAAAATTTGTTTGTATATTTACTAGCCTTCAACCTTTATCAACATCTCTTTTTTTCTGCCAGAAATCTCACTTATTTTGGTAATTGTTCCCAATAAATTGAGATAAATAGTGCCAATAACTTCAGTTAGAACTATATATATATATATATATGTGTGTGTGTATGTGTGTAATTTCGGATAGCGTAATCACAGAGTCAGTCGTACTTGGTGACTCTGTGTCTATGCTACTCGAACTATCACTGATATTGAGCAATCTTTTTTATAAATATAGCAAAGTGAAGTAAAGTTGGCGACCATAGAAGACGACAAGAAGGCCCCTTTTTCAATAGCTACTACACCGAGGTGTAGGGGAGGGCACTTCTCCTTTCCCTGAGTTGCTCCACTTTACCCTCGATACGTACCTTATATTGTTGAGTGTTAAGCAAAGAAGTATCAAGTACATTTTTAAAGTCTCTGGTTTGACGCGACCTGGAATTGAACCCAGGTCTTCCGGACCATTGGCAAACACTCTACCCACTTAGCCAGTGACAGTCAGTTTCTTGTCAGATCAAGACAAAAAACAATGATAATAATAACACAGAAGGAATATAAGACTAGACACGATTGGGTCAGAAAGGTGATCCACTGGGAAATTTGCAAGAAATTTAAATTTGACCATACAAACAAATGGTATATGCACATCCTAGCAGCTGTCCTAGAAAATAATACACATAAACTCCTATGGGACTTTGACATACTCTCGGATCACCTGATCTCGGCCAGAAGAACAGACCTAATAATAATCAACAAAAAGAAGAGAACTTGCAAAATTGTGGACTTTGCTGCCCCGGCTGACCACAGAATAAATCTGAAAGAATGTGAAAAGAAGGATAAGTGTTGTGTTTTGACCTTTTGACCCGGCCAAAAATGCCATTCAAGGTGATGCACCGGAAGGAAGTGACACATTCTAATGGCAGTTATGAGAGGAAATCGTGTGGGTGGAAATTGGCTGATGAAATGGGACGAGCAAAAATAATTCCCATGGTACACTACAGAGTGATGCACCGGAAGAGAGTGACCTCTGAACTGCATGACAGTTATTTCCGCTTGATGACGATTAAACATTCGATTTCAAAGATCGAGTGAGCGTCGAACGATTATATAATTCAGTTGAGTTCGACGAGCCAGAGCAGTTACCAGTAGAATTCCAGATTGTTGGAGACGAGATGTGGTAGGGAAAGCCACACCCGACCGAGGGGGGCCTCGGGAACCCCGATGGAGTGGACACCAGCATCAGGAGAACAAGAAAGACACAACGTGACGGTCATAACAGTGGGGTCAAAATATTGCAGTTATGTTCGATCTCCAGCTGCAGATATCCAACGGCAACACAGCCTAGCCCTTTGCCCGTGACCTTAAGCCTCTTACCCCACAAGGTCGACATGTCGCCAAATTAAAAGACTTTAATATTCTTTTACTGGAACCTGCACTTGCATTTAGAGCATTAAAGAGTGCTAATTTCACCCCGGAAAAAGAAAGGTTAGTCAAAGCCGATATCAGCGAGTTGACTCTATCTTCCACATCATAGTTACGAAAGATTATGCACAGTTTTCTGACGCTTCTTCTCCCAACACTCCACCCATCATGGTGAAGAATGAAGTAGACGTTAATGCCTATGCGGAAAATAACCAGACAGACCCCAGTGAGGTATATTATGGTCGCTCTTTGGACCGACGTGATTCCTGTTTTAATGGTCGGCAATGAAAAATAAACCATGGAGGAAGACGACACAACAAAAATAACAAAACACGCTCCACTGGCAAAAAAGATAAACCCACTAGGATCTGAAGGCAACACAAGTGTATGTTGTAGAGAAGAGGAAAATCTCTTATTTTGTTTTGGCGCGCTATTTAATTCAACACTGAATTTCACCCAATCAGGATGACATATCCTATTCAGCCCGGACCTTCATTTCCGGCTAGCAAAACGGGTGAGCAGCCAAACATACTCTCTTCTGCTTGAGACGGCGACCAGAACAGACGTGTCTCTGGTCGTCCCTGCTTAGCGATGCCTTTTAGCTAAACAAGCCACCCAGTGTGGACATCTCACTGTGGCTTTAACACTAGCAGCAGCAACATGGACACTCAATGAGGGAACCATCTAATTTATGGATTCTTTACGAGGAATCCCAGTGGAACATAAATTAGAAACATTCAGCATGCCTTCCACAGGCACCACTTCTTGTCACCCCCAAAAATTGACTATGTCGATCCGAGCACCATTCTGCTCCCGACACAAAACTACACGGTGACTTTGAATACTTCCCTCACACGTCCAACAACATGCTGGCATCTCAACATCTCGCTAAGCAATTTCGTCTCAAACATCCAACAAGCCTAAACACCACGAGTCTTGCAGCACCAAGAACAAATAATATCCAAAGCTGCAAATAAAAAACTTTCGTTGTGGTGTTACTAAAGAAAAGTTTCGTAATTTATTTGTGTGCCTAAAAACAATAGTGTTATCCTCAAAGCCCTATAATGTTTTAAGCGTAGCTGCAAATTCCACTGGTCTTACGACTGTCCTTACATTGACGATATCAAAGATAAACACGAGGACGGCAAAAACGGAGTTATTTTTCCCTGTCAAACATCGTAATGATGAGTCAGCTCACATAACGGGAGGAAAACGGCAACACCTTTTTGGGTGAGACACTTGATTCTGCTGTTTTAGTTATTGTTGCATCGGGTACCATTTGCGAAACAAAATGGTACGAGTGTTTTCTTGAAACATTAACCGATTCACAAAGAAAAAAAAAATTGTTAAAGAAGAGGTGAGAACCTTTAAATTTGGTGATGAAAATAAGCTGAACTCACTTTACAAGGTTACTCTACCATGTGTCATTGCAGACATCGAAGTCAGTTTCGTCACTGATGTTGTAGACGTTGATATTTCACTTCTCTTGAGCAAAGACTCCATGAAATGAACCGGAAAATGTCTCAACTCTGAGAATGACAGAGTTATGATGTTTGAAAAGAAAATTCCATTGAGATGCACATCGTCTGGATATTACCACATCCCTATCACTAAACCTTTACAAGACAAAAGTAAATTCAAACACATACTTTTCATTAAAGAAATCTCTTCTAAGAACAAGTAATAAAAATTTAAATTGCAACTAATTTACAGAGACAATTTAGTCATCCTAGTCGAAAGAAATTCTGTGATTTAGTTAAAAAAGCAGGAATAAGAGATCCTGAATTTATTAAAATTTCGCAAGTACTTCCAAATTCCTGTGAAGTATGCATTCGCTACAAAAAGACTGAACTTAGGCCTATTGTTGGATTCACATTAGGATCATATTTTAAAGCAAATATTGCCATGGATATCAAAGAAATTGGCGGTAACAAAATACTTCACCTGATTAACCATGTTACAAGATACAGTGTTGGAGTCAGGATTCCTAGTAAAGAAAGTTCTGACATTATCAATGCTATATCCAAATACTGGATTGCATATTTTGAGACTCCAGGATCTATCCTAACCGATAATGGCAGGGAATTAAATAACCAGTCATTTTGGGACATGACACAGAATTTGAATATCATTGTGCATACTACCCTTGCTAAAAGTCCATGGAATAATGGTATAAATGAACAACGTAATGGAATATTGAGACTAATGGTACAGAAGACACACATTGTAGTTTTGAAATAACAATAGCATGGGCTATGATTGCCAAAAAAACACTTCAAAGTATTCGTGGATTTCGTCCCAACCAACTTTTCGGTTGGAATCCCAACCTGCCCTCCTTTCTAAAAGACAAACTCCCTGCATAAGAAGGTGTCTCCACCAGTGAAGTTGTTGCCAGTAACCTCAATGTAATCCATGCAGCTAGAAAACATTTTATAAAGTTCGCACTTCCTCAGCAAGTTAGAACTGATATAATACAATCATACAAAAATGATGTCTTTTATAAGAGAAAACTTTGGTCCATGAATTGTCAGAGTGTGAGAGCATAAATAGGTTCTTGTTAAACATGGAGGTACATATGTAAGAGTGCACCCCTGTCATCTAGTGACTAACCCAGAAAAATATCAAAGTTCCTCTGAAAGTGAATCAATAATTTAACCCACCATTTTCCCAAGTGGGCCTAAAAAAAAATTCAAACATATCAATTTCGGAAGAGAACAATGTGGAAGAAGGACTAGGGACCCCCAAGTGATCATGTTGAACAACATCAAACTGTGAGAGATGGACCAACTAAACAAAACCCCATTCAAAAGACAATTGAGTTTCCTAAACCAGGACAAACTATTGAATGTAAGCTCGCCAATGAGGAAGATTCAAGATGGAGGAAATTGAATGCCATAAGCTGGGCAGGCAAAGCCACAGGCAAAAGCAAACATTCAATGAATGTGTCTTTGGAACAAGGTGAACTATTTTGGCGAGACTTTGAGCATGGAGTATTAGAAGGGAAAGCAAGTGAAATCAGACCAACAAGTGATGATGAACACACCTTTGGTGACGAGGAAAACATGATGATTTCCTCCTCTGATCATAACCTGGAAACAGCCAAAAAAGAAGTACTCCAAAGCTGGGTAAAAATAAAGTTTTACACCCAAGTATCTGACCAAGGCCAACCCAGGATATCTACAAGATGGGTTTATACTTAAAAAATCTCAATGACAAACAAGTCTATAAAGCCAGACTTATGGTGAGAGGCTTTCAGGACAGGGATGTGGGCAATATAAGAAATGATTCTCCCACATGCTCTAAAGAAGGTCTATGTATAGCCTTTGCCATAATGGAATTTAACCATTGAATATGCAAGTCAATGAACATGAAAACAATATTCCTGCAGAACAAGGAGTTAGACCGATTAGTCTATTTGGATCTTCCTAAAGAAGCCAATGTGCATCCAGAATATATTTGGAAGATCTCCAAGTGTGAATATGGCTTAACTGATGCATCAGAGAGGAATTATTGAAATCTGGAGCAGTTATTTCAAAATATGGTCAAACCATATTTACAGGGTATTTTGGAAACACACTGCATATTATAATCGCTACTCATGTCGATGATTTTTGCTTTGCACGATTGGAGATCTTCCAGACCAGAGTCATGGACAGGCTTTGTTGCTTGTTTAAAATTAAATCTGAAGAAGTTGCACAGTGCCAATATATAGGATTGAACATAAAGAAGAACAGGGATGATGTTAAACTTGGATAGAATGAATATAAAAAACCTAGAGGGCTCCGGCCTCCTCAGTTGGCGTGTATAGTTGGCAGTATTTTATAGGAAAGAAGGAGCTATCTCATAGTACACCCCACCTGGGGTGGGACGTCTGGAGTTGTGTGTGTGTGTACGTGTGAGTGTGCATGTATATATGTATATGTATGTGTACATGTATGAGATTATGATTATTCATATATATATATATATATATATATATATATATGTGCACCAGTACGTAGAAATTCCCTGGCTGGTGTTTGGGGACGCATTAGAACCACTAGGAGTAAAGGGCCCTTGAGTTACTGGTGTGACATCCATCTAGGAAATGGAACCTCTGATCTAAAACCTGCGATCCACGCATTTACCAATCATCTTGCTTTTGCTTGTCATTGGGTTATATTTGCAGGGATTTAGTGAGTGGAATTGGCGTTGTACAAGCTTGTGCCACTTAAATCCATCGAAGTACTGATATCTCAATGGTTCTGGATCATTCTTGTCTAACTACTTCTGTGGTGAGGGTGGTGATGAGCATTGAGATGGCTGTCATCTGTTAAGACAAAGCAATTACCATAGTTGGCAGTCAACTCTCCCTGACTGACTGGAAACTGACTGACCAACTGGGATCAAAAATTCTCTCATTATATATTTTCTGGATGCCCACACATTTTCCTTCTGCCACCATTCCTGTGATTCATTTCTGCTGTCCCTTAAGATACATGTGTATATCTTGTTTACAAAATCCACATTAACTGGCAGTCAAAGGTTAATATGTAATACCTAGTGTAGTTCCTATCAAGCTTTTTCTCCTGTTATTTTGCTAAAATCTAAGTGATGCAACCATATGATAGTACTGACATGGCCACAACTTAGAAGAATTACATTTTTGGATGGTGCAAAAAATTATGTGTGACTTTCTCCTTAAGAAAATGTGTCTATAATTCTACAAATAAAATAAAAGCACAACAGAAGAAATAAACCAAAGAAAACTTCCTTCTTTACCATTCAGAACTAGTCAAGTTTTTTTTTGTACATCCAACATATCCAACATATGTACATCTGTTCTCTTTCGGCAATTTTTCATGTCATGGATTTTCACAGTAAGAAAAAATAAAGAACATTAAATGAAAACTGGATTTTTTTAAAGTATTAAAAACATATAATATATTGTTTTACTTTGAAATACGAGTCTTTATTTTCTTGTTTTTCATATTTTCCACTAGGAAATTTAATCTTGTAAATAATTCTTATAATATATTGACTTAAGTGCATAGATGGTTTGTAAAGATGTATATCAAGATAAGAATTACATAAATCTTGATTTAAATTCATTTAATACAATACATATGTCGTGTACTATATGCGCACATATATATGACTATTCATTAGACACACATGCACACTCACACATACACACACACACACACATATATACATATATATATATATATATTTATAAATATACATATACAAATGTACACTACTGGATGCATTTAACACAAGATTTACATTATTTCTTCTTATATTCTATACTCATATTTATACACACACACACACACACATACACAAACATATATATATATATATATATATATATATATATATATATATATATATATATATATATATATATGTGCACCTCTGGCGGTGCAACGGTTAGCAAGCTAGACTAGCAAACCTACACAAGTGAGTTTGAGTCTCATGGTTGCCCCATTTATTCGGCCTTGTGCCACATCAAAGCAAAGAGCTTTGTAAATTACTATATCATCGTCATCATCATGTCATGCCGCTAGCACGGATATCCCTGACCCTCTCTCACCACTTTTTCCTATTGTTCATCGCCTCTGGCAGGTCTTCTGGGCTACATCCCGTATCCTCACATAGCTGCTGTATGCATGTTCTAGCTGGTCATCCTGCTTTTGCTCATCCATATGTGGGGGTCCATAGGAGTGCATCACTTATGAGCTCGTCCCTGCTCCTCCAGCAGTGTTCTGCATGCCTGGTTCGTCTAACTTGGATAGTTTTCGTGATGGGAGGGAGGTGGATGTATAGTTGGTGCTTTGTGGGATGTTGCCACCAGGACTTGTTTAATATTGCTCGCAACATTCTTGGGTAGTTGCCGTCTAGCTTCTTCTCCAGCCGTTTTGTTAGCGTCCAAGTGATGCATCCATACAGCACTATCGACACGATCACTGCCTGGAAGAAACTGCGTTTTATTTTATTGGTCAGGTCTGATTTCCATATGACCAATACTATATATGTATATATATATATATATATTGATTGATTGTAAAGATGTATATAAATGGAAAAACAATGTATATCTTGTTTTGAAATTATTTGATGGAATGCATATATATTGACAATTAAATAAAAGCAAATGGTTATTCTCTTATGAAATAGAATCAATGAGCTGAGTTCAATTCCCAGACAAATCTGGGTGCATTTCATTTCACAGTAAAGCTCAAGGAACAGGCATGAAACCATTCCTTCATTCCTCAACAATGGAGCGATGATAGAGCAGACTGGATTTTTTAGCCTCAGGCAACCAATCTTGGAGAAGGAAAACTCTGCTGGAAAAAGAATTGACCTTGTGTCACATCCTGCCCATGGCAAAGGGGTTTGGTGAATATATATCTATATATAGATCTTGGTTCAATCCCTGGTTGATTCATATCAAAGACTCAAAAAATGGTGTTTGATGCCTCTTTACTTAACACTCACTATAATGATTTGCATCAAGGGTGAATAGAGCAATTCAGGAAAAAGTGTAGTATCCTCCCCTACACCTCGGTGTAGTAGCTATTAAAAAGGGAACCTTCAGGTTGCCCTCAACTAGGGTCTGCCAATAACAACAATGTATATATTTACACACGCACTCACACTTTTTAAAGGCATGCCATAAATTCTTGGGAGTTTGAACAGAATTTAAATAGATTTAATAGAATCTGGGTAAGTTTTTTTTAATGCTCAACTTGTAACTTTTCTTTACAAAGTAAAATGCTTGGTGTTTAGCTTCTCGTCTTAAAATGGTGAAGTCGCAGTGATCTAATAGCTGAAGTGTTGAACTGTACCCTTCAAATAAGACAGTTTAAATTCTAGTCATTTAATAACATTTTCTTTTGAAATTGGGAAAGGTAAGAACGAGGGTGTCCTCGTGGGGTAATGGTTAAAGCGATGAACTGCGGAATCATAGTACGCGAGTTCGTACTCCAGTCGCGCTATTACGTTCACTTTCGGGCAAATACCCTTGGGAAAGGTATGAACCCCCTTATTCTCCCTCCAGCTATGGGTAAATAGTAGGACGGACTAGGTTCTTCAGCCTTGGTGAGGCAACTAGTCTAGGAGAAGGAAAACTCTGAATTCAAACCCGTTAAACTCCGCTTAAAAATTGACCTTGTGTCATATCCTGCCCGAGCGGAGGGGTTGGTAAATAGAACCCCCCTTATCATCCCAACTATGAGTTAAATTGTACCACTACTGTCCTTCTACAAGTATGGCTTGGGCATTAAATTACCCATGTAGGTTGATATGTCATCAAACAAAAGAAATCAAACCAAAACTTGTCTTAAAACATATTTGCTTCACATATCAAATACATTTATGAATGCAAATCACACAATCCAAATACACAGGTGGACTCTGTTGTTCAGGTACGAACCGTTTATTAATTGCTGACTTCATTTCTTTGACATGAGGAGAGAGACACAAGTCTTTCGCAATCATACTATGCTAACAACACCCCCAATGTTCGATACATCTCGCAGTGTTTTAGATCTCAATTCATCTTCGCCAGTAGAGATCCGAAAAATTCAACCGTATGCCTCAACGGTCGAAACCTCAACTTATCAATACCATGGTCAGACCCCAACTTCTCAACACCATGGTCGAAACCTCAACTTATCAATACCATAGTCAGACCCCAACTTCTCAACACCGTGGTCGGAACTCAACTTCTCAACACCAAGGTCGGAACTCAACTTCTCAACACCATGGTCGGACCCCAACTTCTCAACACCATGGTTGGATCCCAACTTCTCAACACCATGGTCGTTCCCTACTTCTCAACATCATGGTTAGAACTCAACTTCTCAACACCATGGTCGGAACTCAATTCAATCTTTTTCAAAATCTTCCAAATTCTCAGTCCATCTCTTCTGGGCATGACGTCATCCAAATTCCAGCCGCATTTTCTGTCTGGGGTTTATTATAACAATGGTGATTGTCATATCCTTTGTGCACGAGTATAAAACTGCACCAATTGATCATACACCTGAACTCTTAACCTGAATAGTTCAAAGCCCAACCAAACTGAATGATAAAATATAATTAATGAAAAATGATTAAAATAAAAAAAATCATTCCTTAATTATATAAGAACATAACAAGATTAGACTTCTTTCTTAAAGACACCACAGGATGAAAAAAGAAAGAAACCAATAAAAGAAAGAAAGAAAGAAAAAAAGGAAATTGACAATATTTTTGCTTTGCACTACTTAACCAATTTATTTACAAGTCAGAACCCAAGTTGTTTGCAGAATTCTTAGTGTATAATTGATCCCGGTCTTTTGTATTCAGTTTTATATTCTTTTTTAGCCATCACATTTCATTCATTGACCTCATATTTTGTAAGTATTGTTTTTTATGCTTGTGATATTTGGTTTTCATGGTAGATCATGAGATAATAATTTACCTCTGAGATTGAAAACTTTGGATGGATTTTACTTCCATTTACATCTTTTAATTCTTCTAAATTCTTTTCAGAGTTCTTAAAGACATTATGGTAATAATGGATGCAAACAGTAACTTCATATTCACAGTCTTTGTTATAATCTAGATGCTTACTCAGTATCTTACCTTTCAGTCTTACTCTGTACTAACACACACACACACACAAATATATATATATATATATATATATATATATATATACAAAGCTCTTCTAATGAATTGAGCATTCTAGTATCTGGTGATGCAAAATATAAACAAACAAGAGCTAATATATAATGCATTATAATTCCCAACCTGATATAGGTTGCCTGTTGGCTGAGTGGCAAGATACTTCGTCTAATGTAAAGTTGGGTGGGTTTCAATCCCAGCTTGAAGCATCATGTGTGTCTAGCCATACTGAAGAGTTGTGATACAACAAAACAGTCTGTCTATGGATGACAATATATATATATTATTTAATTTTGATACCTATTCTATAATTCTGACAATGTGAAAAAAAAACAGGTGATACAACTCGCAAAGAGATAAATATTTTACAAACTGATATCTGGGAAAAAAATTCTGAAAAAAAGAAAAGACTAAAAAAACATTCATACTGTTTGAAACTAATCTACCAATATCAAAATGCCTAGTCAGAAGGAAAAACACCAACTGAATTTGTTAAGCTAAAACATAGGTAGGTATTCATATATATATATTGTTACCCTGCAGAAAGGTAAGAACCACATTATCTTCTAGCTATCAATTCAAGGAGGCTTTGACATTAAATAACCCATAAGGGTCGATATGTCATTAAAAGTCGGACCCAAAGCATTTACCAAATGAGTATTTAAGCAGCAGATTCTCCCATATGAAAAGTTTATCAGCTGAAAAGTTCATATGATTACATCATAATTACTTTCAATGAATTTTTGACCTATGAGATCCAAGCACTAAAACTCTAAGAAAGAAGGGTTTAGACCACAACAGTGACCGAGTTGAAAAATAAACCTCATTTGGTTACATTCCATGAGAGTGTCTTGGTCAGCCTATAAACTTTTCACCAAACCTTCATGCATGTATATATATATATATAAAGTAAATAAAGTTGGCAACCTTAGGCAAGGTTGACCCAAAGACTTCCTTTTCATTAGTGACTACACCTAAGTGTAAGGGAGGGCACTATTCCTTTCCTTAGATTGTTCCTTTTTACCCTTGATGCATACCTTATAATGCTGTGAGTTTAGCAAGAAGATATCAAGTACTATTTTTTGAATCTTTGCAATGACTCTACCTGGGATTTGACCCTGGTTACCCCAGGTCATTGGCGAACAGTAAATATATATAAGATGGCGACCATAGTCAAGAAAGAGCAGAAGGCTTCCTTTTTAAATAACTACTACACTGAGGTGTCCGGTAGAGCACAACTCCTTTCCCTGGATTGCTCCATTTACCCTTGATTCACATCTTATAATATTGAGTGTTAAGCAAGGTGGCACCAAATACCATTTATTGAGTCTTTGGTATAACTCAATCTGGAATGGAACCTAGGTCCCCCAGACCATTGTTGAACATGCTACCCACTATACCAATGGGCTAGTTATATATATATTCATAAATCAAGTGGCTGCAGGAATCAAGTAATCCATAGCCTGATAGTGCATATATATATATCATATTAAATTTATACTGTATAATGTTCAATGTATTCCCCAAGGAGATAACAGTTTTGAAAAGAAAAAGGAGTATGTTGAAAAATAAATATTTTTTGCATAAAGTAAGTTGGTATAATTTTTCAGCATTAGACTTATTGATGTAAGTATTGAGCAAATGTTAAGCTGCTTGTAAATTGATTAGTTCTGCAAGGATAAAAAGTGTAATAGAATAGTCTCAGGCTAAAGTCAATATTAGTATGACCTCTTGACATAGAGAATAAGCCGAGAAAACTGTTTGAACTCACTTAACTGAGTTGAAACTTTCTGTTTGTCTTCTCGTATATTATTTCAATTTTATATAAAAAGATATTTGTAAAAAAATTTACTCCCTACATTCATACATACATACACACATACATACATTCATACAAATAATTTTATTAAAAAAAGATATATATATATATATATATATATATATATATATATATATATATATATATAACTTCAAATTTATATATATATATATATATATATACATATTTCTTCATTTTTGAATAAAAAGATATCTATTAAGAATATACACTTTATATGCATAATTTGAACATACAGATATATATATATATATATATATATATATGTATATACTGAATTCAAGTAATATATATATATATATATATATTACTTAAATTATTGATGAAAAGATATCTATAAAAAATATACTCACTGTACGCATACATATGTATATACATACTTATATATATATATATATATATATATAAGTATATTAGTCATGGTAATCAAACTCATAAGTAATGTTCTCCCATGAACCCTGTCACACAGACAAGTGTTGGCTGACCAACAAGAATTTATTAATAACAATTCTGTACAGACACAGGAGGAAGTCTAGAAGACCTGCCAGAAGCAATGAGTCAAATAGAGAGAGAGTCAGGGGAATCCATGCTAGCTGAGTGACATGATATATATATATATATATATATAAGTAAAGTTGGTGACCATAGTTAAGGGCAATCCAAAAGCTCTCTTTTCAATAGCTACATGAATGAGATGTAGAGAAGGGTTCAGTTCCTCTCCCTGGATTGTACTACTTTGGCCTTGATCCATACCTTATAATGCTGAATGTTAAGCAAGGAGGGATCAAGTACCATTTTTTGAGTCTTTGGCATGACTCGAGCTGGGATTGGACCCCTGTCAGCTGGTCCATTTGCAAACACTTTAACCATTTTACCATTGGACTGGTAATGGTGCCAAGTTTGTTGAATAATGATCAGAAGGATTTTCACATGCAGGTGTATCAGGACAATCATCAAGCATCTTCAAATTGAACCAGACTTGCTTTGTAGAGTTATCGCTGGTGATGAGACATGGATTTTTGTATATGTCCTGGAATCCAAGCACCAGAGCAGTCTGTGGAAATGTCCAACATTGCCAAGGCTGAAGAAAGCAAGATAGTGAAAGTTCAAAGTCTTGTTGATCAGATTTTTTGATACAGGCATCATTCATTATAAGTTCTTGCTACAGAGCCAGACAATCAATCAGCAACGAGATCCTGCTGTGTATGCTTTGATCAGTGCATGAGAGGAGATGAGAATTGTGGCTGGACAAATTATGACTGCTCCACCATGACAAAACTGTTGCTCACAATGACCTGAGCATCTAGGAGTTTCTGGTTAACAGGAACATTGCCGTACTGGAACAACTTTCCTATTCACCAGATCTTTATTTCTTTTCCTCAAGCTCAAGGGGATCATCTACAGGACCCATTTTGAAGGCATAAAGGAGATCAAAATAACCACAACAATGGAACTGAGGGGCATCCCAGAAGAATTCTTCCAGCAGGATTACTTTGAATATCTTCCATATTTGTATAGACCTAATCTGCTCAGTAATTAAGACAGGAGTCTGAATTAGTTTTTTTGGTTCGATAAAAAGTAAGTAAAAGTAAAGTTGGCGACCATTGTCGAAGGTGACCAGAAGGCTCCCTTTTCGATAGCTACTACACCAAAGTGCAGAGGAGGGCGCTACTCCTTTCCCTGGATTGTTCCACTTTACCGGGCCATTGGTGAACACTCTAACCATTATGCCTATATTTAAAGAATAATAAGTGGTAGTGTAGAACCATGACAAAAATGTTCAGCTATAGCACTTTTTTCTGGGTGAGATTTAGAACTTTTTAAACAACCCTAAAACATATATATATATATATATATATATGCACACAAGGGTGGGTTGAAAACTTTATATGATAACATCCATTCAATTATTGATAACTTTTTTGATGAATGAGATCCAACATGGCGTAATGGTTATGGGCGTTGGTTCCCTAAGCTTCTAAGGAATCAATCATCAGGAGGTTGCAGGTTCAATCCTCACTACAGGCAAGTAACAATCCAGGAATACTTAACACTTGTACCCTATGGCTAACAGAATCAGAACAGGTGACCCCGGTGGATCAAATAAAGGATGTAGTTCAAAGTTCCGTGAAGGTTCCCGAGTTCAACAAACACCTGAAGAAGGCTGGAGGACATATTGGCCGAAACGTTGTGGAAATAACAATAAAGATGGATACCATAGTCCAAAAACCCTTAATGATAAAAATCAACAAGCTTCATCTCAGAAATTTAGACAACCAATCTGCTTGTATTTAAAAGGTTTGTACTTTCCTGAAATGAAAATATTTGAGATTTTTTCAACATAAAATGAAATTTTTAGTAGTATCGAAATTTTTAGGAGTATTGTCACCTGATGATGAGCCATATCTCATGCAGCTTACTCTTAGAAAAAATGTTAACCTTGCCTGATTTTAGTGTGTGGACAAGGAAAGTGATTATGATGGGAAATAAATAGTTAGTTTTTAAAACTAATTTTTTACCATCATGAAACAACAGAATTACTGTATCTTTCAATCTATTTACAGTATTGTCTATTTTCATAAAACTCAATTTTCTTCTTAACCAAAATGAAAAAGATTTTATTATTTCTTGTGGAAATCAAGCAATAATACAGATATCATTAGGTATTATTTATTACAAAATTCAGATGCTGGAATATTCTTCTTTTTAAAGTCTTTAAACTCTGGAGAAGAATATTAATGTTTTATTAAAAATTGGTATTGGTGTATGTATTTATGGGAGATGAAATACACACACACACACACGTACATGCACTTGTATATGTGTGTATGATGTATTTATATTTATGTGTATGTAGGCATGCATATATGTGTGTGCATAGTTTTCTGTGTACATAGTTATGTATGTTTATGTGTTTAAGTACTGGCTGAGCGGTATGATACTAAGTTTAAGGTAAAGTTGGGCAGGTTTCGATCCCAGCTTCCCGTGTCCTATGTTTCTAGCCACACTGAAGAGTTGTGATACAACATAACACTCTGTCTGTGAATGACAATATATGACACACTCCCCTGACGATTGAGCAATCTGGCAGAGGAATAAATGACTGTCACTCGCGTAATGCAAAGCTCTTCTAATAAATTGAGCACTCTGGTATCTGCTAAGGCAAAATGTAAACAAACGAAAGTTACAACTCAATGCCTTATAATTCCCAAGCTGATGTAGGTTGCCTGCTGGCTGAGCGGTATGATACTAAGTGTAACGTAAAGTTGGGCAGGTTTTGATCCCAGCTTCAAGTGTCCTATATATTTAGCCACACTGAAGAGTTGTGATACAACGAAACAGTTTGTCTGTGGATGACAATATATATATTTATATCTGTATATAGATCTCTCTCTCTCTGTATATATATATATATATATGTTTTTGTCTCTATGTGAATATGTGTAAAAATATTATATGTAGAATTAAACTCACAATTAGATAAAATCTACATGTTCTAGAGTGATGAAAGTGTTAAGGAATATATATATATATATATATATATACACACACACACACAGAGTGAGAGATGATAATATTTGAACACTTGCAAAATATTTATCTACTATATTTTTAATCTTAGCAGTGGGTTGTGTCAGTTTACCAAAAAGAACCTCCTGATAGCAATTGCAAACCATGATAATACAACTAAGTATTCATATATATATATATATATATATATATTTCAACAGTATATATATTCAACAATATATGTATACATATATATGTGTGTGTGTGTGTGTGTATGTATGTATGTATATACTTTCAAGAAAAAAACAAAATTCAGTCACATTAGAATTATAAATTTATTTCCATCCAGCCAAGAGCATTGATATGAATCAACAACTCCCAAAAAATTAATATCTCCATGCTGGATCTGAAGAAGTCCTGTTAAATTATTTTTGAGTTGTTGATTCATATCAATGCTCTTGGCAGGATGGAAATAAATTCATAATTCTAATGTGACTGAATTTTGGTTTTCTCTTGAAAAAATATTTGCTCAGTGATTCGATTTACATTGAGCTCTTTACCAGGAATATTTAAGCATTTAAATTTTGAATAATTTAATTGTCCCAATGGAATTGTTCCCTACTCCAGATTTACTGGATTGAAGAAGTCTTATATATATATATATATATATATACTCACACTCAGTTAAAACTGAATTATCCTATAGCATAACAGGAAAAGGAATTGTTAACATAAGTCCAAGTTCAGAAAAAAGGTATTTGCATTTCTTCTTGCAATTATGCCTTTGAAAAAGGCATGAAGCTATTGAACCAATCCTCAACTACAGGTGTATCACGGACCAGAAAGAGGTTTTTAGCCTTGGTTAGTCAACCAGTCTAAAAGAAGGTAAATTCTGAATTGAAATAATCTGTTCTCAGCTTGACCTAGAGTCACATTCTGCCTATGGTGGAGGGGTTAGGTAAATACATTTGGGAAAATTGTAAAGTATCTAAAATGTTTTGCAAATATTACCATATCAAAATATAATAAGAAATTAAACCAGCTCATGACTCTTATTTTAATATTCTTGATCATAGGTTAACCTATGCCTAATATATATATATATATATATATATATATATATATGTCTATGTATTTGTAAGAATGTGTACTTGTATGTGTGTGTACGTTTACATGTATGTGCCTGTATACATCAGTGTGTCTGTGTGTATTCTAACAGGCAACATTTGTCAGTAATTTAATTGTTAACATGTAATACTTAGAAAAATTTATATTTCTCATGACTTTGATTTTATGATATGATGATGATGAACTTGCCTTTTAGCTAAACTTGTTGCATATTTATCTGTACCAGAGGTTAGCTTTTATTCAAGATTGAATAAAAATCACCAAAAATTTCCAATGCTTATTTCCAAGGTTGGTTTTTCTCATATTTATTGGAAAAACTGGCACAACACAATATTTGTATCTGCACAATTGACCTTATTCTACGAAATGGTTTAACTGATGCTTGCATCTAATTAATATCTGTGGTTCATAGTTTGGACCCTTGTAAAAGTCAGGATTTTGATTGGTTAAAATTCATACTTTAGACATAATGAAGAGAAACAAAAAAATTATGATCAGATATTTGCATGAAAGACAAAATTTATCTAAACTGATAAGTTTCTGGCCAGAAAATATAGGAGGAAGATTTTTACCAACTAATTTCTTCAAATAAAAGTAAAACATATTAACAGTTAATGGTGTAAATATATATATATATATCATCATCATCATCATATCGCGCTGGTAGCACGGATATCCCTGACCCTCTCTCGCCACTCCTCCCTATCGTTCATCGCCCTAGGTAGGTCTTCAGGACAACAGCCTGTATCCTCACATAGCTGCTGAATGTACGTTCGAGCTGGTCGTCCTGCTTTTGCGCGGCCATGTGTGGGGATCCATAAGAGTACATCTCTTATGAGTTCATCTCTGCTTCTCCAGCAGTGTCCTGCATGTCTGGTTCGTCTAACTTGAATAGTTTTCGTGATAGGGGGCAGGTGGCCGTACAGTTGGTGTCTTGTGGGGTGTTGCTGCCAGGACTTGTTCAGGATTGCACGCAGCATTCTTGTGTAATTGCCATCCAGTTTCTTCTCCAGCCGTTTTGTTAGCGTCCATGTAGTGCATCCATATAGCAGTATCGATGTGACCGCTGCCTGGAAGAAGCTGCGTTTCATTTTATCGGTTAGGTCTGATTTCCATATAATCGATAGCCTATTGATAGCTGTCCATGCTTTCGTTAGCCTCATTTCGATGTCCTTTTCGGTTGATTCGACGCTGCTTCCTAGGTACGTGAATTTGTCTACTAGTTTAAGTGGGGTTCCTTCTAGAGTGGAGATGTCCCCCGTTTGGTTATAGCACATATATTCCGTTTTGTGTGCATTAACATAGAGGCCTATGCTTGCTGCTGCTCGTTCCAAACTATGCAGAAGTGTTTCGGCTTGGTCAGGTGTATTTGCCAGTATCGCTATGTCATCGGCGTAGTCGGTGTCGGTAATTGTTGTTGCGGGGTATCTTCTGCTTTTTTTCTTCGTCAGTTCGAAGCCATTCTCTTTGATTTTGTCAATCGATGTTCTAAGTACGTAGTCTAGACAAATGATAAAGAGGTACGGGGCCAGCGTGTCCCCTTGTAGTACTCCTGCTACAATGTCAAAGTATTCTGTGTCTCCATCCGGTGATCGTACTTTTACTTTAGTGTTTCTATAGAGAATCGTTATTGCCGCTACGGTTTCTTTAGGTATGCCGTACGCTAGTAGGATTTGTTCCATCTGTGAATGGAGTCGAAAGCCTTGGTAAAGTCGACAAATATTAATGTCGCTTGTAGGTTCTTTGCCCGTACACCTTCAAGGATTCTGCGGATGGTTAATATTTGTGAGGTCGTGGATCTATTTCTTCGGAAGCCATTTTGGTTTTTTCTAAGTATGATGTCGATTTTGGGTTCTATTCGGTTTCGTAGTAGGGCATTGTAGATTTTGGCAGCTATGGATGTAAGTGTTATGCCTCGGTAGTTTTTGGCTAATCCGAGGTCCCCCTTTTTAGGGAAGGGGAGTATGCATCCCTTCATCCATCTATCTATCGGATTTTGATTGTATACTGCGTTGCAGTGGCAGAGCAGTATGTCGTCGAATTGTCTGGTCTTCCATACTTCCGGTGGAATTTCGTCCAGCCCTGCAGCTTTCCTATTTTTAATTTTTCTGAGAACCGAGTCGAGTTCTTCTTGTGTGAACGGTCCTAGTTTAATGTCTAATTGTTTGCTAATTATTCTGGTGATTGGTTCATGCGTTATTTATATATATATATATATATATATATATGTATATTATGTATGTTCTGGGTTTAATTGCTATGATTCAGATTAAAAACCATAATTTTCATTATTTTTATATATGCCATTTTTATTGTGAGACTTTGGTAGTGATAGTGTAAGTTGGTTTAGATAAGAACACTATAGTTTAACAAACTAAGAGTATTTATTAAGGAAACAATTTTGATTTTATTTGTACTTCAAGGGATAAAATTTTAGGAGAACAAGGGTAGGACTGAACCTGTCTGCTTAAACTTCTAATATTCTTGAATAGTCACTTCACTGATACAATATGAATATATTCAAATTTCTATCAAGAGTCCCAAAGTTATATTTCAAAAGGTTTGTGGGAAACAGATGAGTATGTTCAGTAGGAATGAAAAAAGTGGAGAATCAAAAGGTTTGGGGGGATATTTGTTAAAATATAACTCAATGTCCCTCGAAATAATTACACAAGATCAATTTTTAAGTGGAATACTACTGCTTTGAAATCAGCTTTCCTTTTCTTACACTGGTTACCTATCTAAGACTAAAAAACCTTGTCTGCTCTACTATTGACCCATAGCTAAGAGGAGAATATATGGATTCATGCCTTTCCTAAAGGTGTTAACCCAATGTGAAATACAAACAGCCTTATACATGATCTGAACTCAAGTCACCAATTTCATTTTTGATGGCAATAATCGTTTCATTAAACACACCAAAATGTGCATGTTACAAGAACTACTATGCTACTTTACTAGGTAATCATAATTGACATTGATGTTTTTGTCACATCAGAGCAAAAATACCCACCTTAAAAATTTATTAGTGGCATTCTACTAAGTCTTTTGCAAACACAGACTTTTATAGTCATACTGTGTTTTGGAAAACCACAAACCTTTATTAGATGAGAAGAAACCTTCCATTTACCAATAAGAGCATTCCAGGAGTCAAAGTCAGATGCAAATCATACTACTCATTTATACCCAAATTACAGCTAGATGTTTATGCTTTGTTGGCTTCCGATCAACCACACTTGCCATGAAGACATTGATTTTCATGTTTCATTCATAATAACAATCCTTGAATTCCTTCACTTCACCCGAGCACCCCAATACTCAAACCACATTTATCAAGACTGACCTTCTACATTGCATAGCTGAAGTCTCATTGTAGATTTCCTTAATACAAACCAGCAAGGTGACCAACTAGTCTTCAGGATCATCATTAAAAAATGTACATGTTGACATTACGGCTTATATAACAGCAAATGTACTTTTAATGTGATTGATAGCAGAAGCATTAAACTAAAATGACCTTTGCAGTCAGGAAGCAGAAAGGTCAAACCAATAAGAATTGCAAGCAATTGGAAAAACATTTCAAAAATTACTTCTGAGCATTGCCCTGTCAGCAGGGCTTAGAATATGCTGTGTCCCCTGAAGAGGGGGTAAGACTCATCCCCACAAAAACAGTATGATACTATTTGGCATCAAATGATGAGACTCTAATTCTGGACTTATATTTTTATCTTTATCTTTTTTTATCATAAGGTCTTGAATTTTCAGGACTCTTTACATAATTCAACTATATGTTAACCCTGTCCTCCTACTTACAACTTACAAGGTATAAATAGAAGGGCAAACTGTACTCTTCAGTCTTTGTAATGTGACCAGTCTAGAGGAAGAAAAAAATAGTTTCCAAGAAGCAGTATATTAATTAGTAAAGCACTCTAGCCTTATTTATACCTAATTGCTGACAAAGAGAAAAATAACTTCATCTATTCCCTGAAGAATATCCCTTCCCACACTCTCACATTAATACTAACAAAAAAAATGGAGAATTTTTTAAAAAAGAATCAGGTAAAAAGCCCATTACATCCTAAGAAATAATAATAACACTTATGCTACACAAAAAGAAACATGTCCAGGTTAATAAAAGAGGTTAATAGCCCAGTCGGCTGGTAGTGGTCTGTAGAATACACTGACTGAATCTCTGTAGAGGGGTAAGACAATGAGTGTCCTGGATATGACACTAAACTATCTGATGGTGAGGCTCCAGTAATGCTGTTGCTTTGGGGAATGTGGAGTACACCTTTATTACCATCACTCCCAGGTCCACTCTGGTCCAGAGTGATAGCACCTGATATGATCATATCTATGAGTCAAATAGAACTGTATTACCATTTAAACTGTGTGCAAACTATGACTTATGTTAAACTGAATTGTTTGAAATAGAACTGTTGACCATTTAACTGTGTATAAACAAATGACTGATGTTTAATGAAAATGTTAGTGATACATAGCAATATTTGGAACAATTTAACTTTGTTGACTTATGCTAAATAGAATTGTTAGAAATAGAACTGCTTGATCCCTTAACAGTGTATAAACAAATGACTGGTGTTTAATTAAATTGTTAGTGATATATAGCAATACTTGAAATCATTAAACTGGAGGCAATAAAATATTTGCAATGGATACTTGGAACCGTTTACCTGTTCACAAAATAGAATTATTTGTATTACATAGCAATACTTGTAATCATTTAAAGATGTGCAAATGAAGGAATTGTGTTGGATAGAATAATGTGTGTTAAATAGCAATACTTGAAACCACTTCACTGTATATTCCATGTACATGTATAAAGATGATTTGGCATTAAATAATCTACAATGTTTGATATGCATAAAAACTTAACCAAACCAGAAACAAAAAGAAAACTTTGAATTTAGAATTAGAAAGTTTCCATTACAACTACACAAACAAAATAATTTCATAATGGCTTATATTCCATTAAATCTACCTTTAACTTGATTGATCAAAGATTGATTAAAATAAAAAAAAAAACATGCAAATGAACAAAAAGATATTAGAACAATGAGTAAATCCCTCGAGGAGAAAAATTCTGAATTCAAACGAGCTGTCATCATCATCATCATCATGTCGTGCTGCTAGCACGGATATCCCTGACCCTCTTGCACCACCTCTCCCTATCGTTCATCGCCTCCGGCAGGTCTTCTGGACAACATCCCGTATCCTCACATAACTGCCGTATGTATGTTCGAGCTGGTCATCCTGCTTTTGCTCGGCCATGTATGGGGGTCCATAGGAGTACATCACTTATGAAACTAGCTGTACTCTGCTTAAAAATTGATCCTGTGTTATATCCTGCCAACTAGATAAATATTTAACTTGATCAGCTTCCTGGTAATGACCTAATCCGCACCAGAGAAGCGACCAAAAATAGAATTAGCACTTAATTTGACCTTTGAAAAGTTAATTGCCATCTATGATTTCTAAAGATATAGGTTGCACTATCTACCCAATTACCGTCCACCCAAAGAATAGTCAGGTCATGGATACACCTAGCAACTGATAACATATAGAAGCAAGTATATTCTGATACATATAACTTTAAGAGAAGACGTGTTCTAGCAAGAAAAACCATCAACCATAATTACTCTGCATGGTAATCTGATTATCTAATTGGTGATTAGACTAAAATGAAGAATTCTGCAGAAACATGCTACTTATCATTTGCTCAGATGCCATATTATCTATTCATGATTCGTGCATATGAGGTGTGAAGTATCAAAACAGAAGCTTTAAGTTTTTAGTTTGAGACATGTGCATAGATGAGCAATACTGAAATGATGATATCTTTATTCTGCCTTGATAAGTCAATGACAATTTGGAATATCATAAAAATAAAATATTATATAGCAAAAATTTCAGCTCCATATTCTGCAAATAATTATGTAACAGGG
Source organism: Sepioteuthis lessoniana (assembly GCA_963585895.1). Lineage (NCBI taxonomy): Eukaryota > Metazoa > Mollusca > Cephalopoda > Myopsida > Loliginidae > Sepioteuthis > Sepioteuthis lessoniana. Next base: position 8,678,598 of record OY757928.1, on the reverse strand, counting down.
TGTAAAATTGAGGCCCCCTGATATATAGGTAAAACTCCTGAAGTCTGATCAAAATCAATTATCATTATTGTTATTATTATTAAAACAACATTTGCCTCCCTTGAAATAAAATTCCTAATCATCCAGCTAATCATTCAATTTACCTTCAATATATTAGACAAAATACGATTGTCAGCTTCAAATGTTTCATCAAACCCAATCTCCTCGATCGCATCCCTCATTTACATTTTTGATTTCTCTGTTGCTTAATTCATATTCGACTTGAATATTTTTGGATTCAATATGTAGTACTTAACATTTTTCTATATCAAATTTTAAAAATCCAAATATATTTCCAATATGAAAATTTATTTAGATCCATCTGTGTTATTTCTTTTGATAATGGTCTAACATGTAGTTTAACATCATCAGCAACTACTTCTAATTCTAATTTTATATTTTATTTGGTAAATCATTTATGAATATTCAAAACAACAAAGATTCCAGTACTGATCTATAAAGAACAGCAGAAGTTATATTCTGTGTTTCAGAATAATTTTTACCCATTTTTACTTTCATATTATTGAAACTGAATTAATCCTACATAATAGAAAATATTTTTCTCAAGTGTCTCAGAGAAAAGTCCCATAGTAACAGTAGTTAACATGTTGGATTGCAACATCGTAGTAAATGATTTTCAACTAATTGTACTTTTACTTTCACTTTAAGAATAATACCCTTGGGAAAAATTAAGAACTCTCTCATCCTGTTCGCAGCACCATGTTAGAATTTTGTCATAAGGCTCAGTAGCAATGAGTCAGTGCACACAAGCATAATGAAATACGAGTTGGGGTGAGATTATATGGACATTGGGACCTTCCACTATTCAAAGGTGGCCAAGTCCATTCCCTGATCAGTGATTAGTTGCCAGGCCAGTGAGTGGGCATTAGTGTATATATACACTGGCTTGCTTCAGTAATGTTTTAGGTATTATGGGTTCGGTATTTAATTACTGCCCATTGCACTTTTTGTCTGCCAGCTAGATGCTAGTTGGGGCTGCTGAGCCAGTAGATGTTGTTATTCTTGTTTATCTGCACGTGAGAGCAGTGACTTCAACACTCCCAGCAATGGGTTAAATAGTACCACTACTGTTATTCTACAAGGATGGCTTTAGCTTTAGATAATCCACAAGGGTTGATATGCTATTAAAATAAAGAAACCAAACCAAAACAATCAAGTTTTTTGGTTGGGATCAGTTTGCTCAGCCACTGATTTTAAAGTTGAACAATCTTCAGTATTGTATCGGTTTGAGCTTTTTTCACATACTTAGTAAACTAGACTCAATTTTGAATTTTAGATTGAACTTTCATTTCTTTATATCATGTGTTGTATTATTATTTAGTCTTTCCTTTACTTAAATGTTATTTGGAATGGGATGGTCTTTTTCTTGTATATAAGTAATCCACTCAAATAGTAGGCAGTAATTGGGGCAAAAAGCCTACATCTCTGCTACCAGGAGTACTACAAAAATCTCATTCGAGCTGACTATTAGTATTGCTTAATCTTATTCTAGGCAACATCATGTGAGCTGTTGTAGGTTTTTGTGGCTATGAAATTTTTCAATGATGAGAAAAACTGATGATCACTGCCAAACATTTTACACTTTATAAAATGACCGACTTAGACATTTTATTACAAGCAAGAAAAAGAATTTTTATCACATGATAATTTTATCTCATAGATTATTCAGTCTATTGTTTTCATCTATATAGTTATATTTTTTCTGTTATAATGGTTTAGTTTCCATAATACTATAAATTAACTGACAATACAAATAAATAATGAAACTTCTTTGGAAACACAACAGCGAAAGGTTTATTATAGCAGCTGAAGTAAACGAGTCAGAGTGAGAAAAGGTTCTTTTTGGTGTCGCCGGTTAGTATGTTGGTTCTTGATTTTGTTGGAAGTGTGTGTCACTGTAGCAAGAAGCTCGTATGACTGCCGCAAGGCTAGTTCTTCTCTGTGTGAAGTTAGTTGCAGTGTGTTCTTCAGTAAAGGTTTTCCATGTGGAATGTCCGTAGCAGAGGACGCGAGAGAGGTCTGTCTTGGCTGCTAATTAGGTGCTCTCTGATTTGTTGTGACTTCCAAAAAGGGCTAGAAAAAATAGTTCTAGAGAGGAAGAAGGAATCAATGCACACTGCGCCTGATTGGTCAGTGAGTGGTTGAATCGCTTGGCAGGGGCATTGATACTATTTACCAACCCCTCCGCTCGGGCAGGATATGACACAAGGTCAATTTTTAAGTGGAGTTTAACAGGTTTTAATTCAGAGTTTTCCTTCTCCTAGACTAGTTGCCTCACCAAGGCTGAAGAACCTAGTCTGTCTAGCTATTTACCCATAGCTGGAGGGAGAATAATTGGATTCATACCTTTCCCAAGGGTATTAGTGCAATGTGAAATGCAGTCAGTCTCATCCAGGATTTGAACTTGTGTCACCATGTCCATTTCCTACGACGATAACCACTATCTATCTATCTATCTATCTATCAATTCATCTATCTATGTTTACCAACCCCTCCGATCAGGCAGGATATGACATAATGTCAATTTCCTACAACGACTACACCACGGGCACCTCCAGGGGCATTGATTCGTGAGAGGAAATAGATCTGTGACTGCTACTTCTTCATAACATTTCAGCCAATACGTCCTTCTGCTGGCATTTCATTTCAAACTCAGAAACCCACTCAGAACTTCACACGAAACCCATGAAGGATAGGTTGTTTTAATTCTATTAACCAAGTAGAAATGTTAAACTATAATAAGTATTCTTTTTATTTATCTGCAACCTCAAAATGATTTCACTCAGAAGCACTTCTCAACCAAACACCAATATCCACTGCACCATGTGTCCTGCTAAACAATTTTGAGTGAATTTTTCGGTCTTAAAAACCAAATGTCTCCAATAGGAGGCCAATTGTTTTTAAGAAGTTGATTATGTTTTTGAGAGCAATTTTTTTCAATAGTTCCTTCATGCTGAATGCCTTATAAAACTTTTTCTTGGTGTGGTTGAGTTTTAAGCATTCTAGCAAAATGTGCTTGATTGAGTATTGGTTTCCACACAGACATTTTGGGGAAAGTTCTTCTTTAAGAATGAAGGAGTGAGTCAGTTGAGTGTGTCCAATGTGTAGTCGAGTAAAGCTAGTAACTTCTCTTCTGGTATTATTAGGATCCATCTTCCTTATTTTTAAATTGGTTTTATTTGACAGAGCTTATTGTGGGGATTTTCATCCCTCAGAGTTTGTTTGAGAAGTGCATTGAAGTGAAATCATCTAGAGGTTACAGGTTCAATCCCAAGTTCAGGCAAATAACAAAGAATACCTACAATAGCTTAGTCTTTTTACCTAGCTAGGGTTAACAGAATTAGAATAATCTATCCCTGTAAATTACGTAAAGGGTTTGGTAAAAGTTCTCTGTAGGCTCCAAAGTTCAAGCTGAAACACTTGAAGAAGCCTGAGGGACCGAGTGGTGAAAATGTTGTTAACATGACTGTGATAAAATTATCAAGCTTCATCTCAGAAATTTAGATTATTCAAAATTTTCATTTGTTTGGTTTGGTTTTATGGTATATCAACATAGTAGGTTATTTAATGCCAAATCTTGCTTATATATTCACATATATTAGATATATAGGATTTGTAAATAAAGAGCTTGAAGGTAACATTATTTTTAAATAACTCAGAATTCATTTGTTTGAACAGTTAAATGGTTTCATCTACTGCTTTTTAACATGAATAATTCTATAAAACATTATTTATTAATTTGCACACATTTAAACAATTTCAGATTAAGCCATGTAATACAATTTAACATCAGTTTGATGGTTTCAAGTATGAAAAGGGATTAAATATTTCTATTTAATCAATAGACAGGATCCTAATAAGTACTTACACTCCAGGTTAGAGTGGGCCTGGGAGTAATGTTAATAAAAGAGGTACTCCACATTCACCAATGCTCCAGGACTGAAGCCTTGCCATCAGATGATTTATAGTGAGGACACTCAGTGGGGCTCTTACTCCTCTGCAGGGATGCATTTGGCATATTCTACAAACGAATGAGATGATTTTCAACTGAGTTTAAAGTTGTGTGCACTATAATATATATATATATATATATAAATATATATATATATATATATATATATATATATATATATTGTTGTATCAATAACAACATTGAAAATTCAGAAGGTTAACGATAGGTCTATTCCTTTTGTACAAGGGAATATACAATGAGTCAAGACACACAGTAATGAATTACTGTAAAGTAAAACTAGCACTGGGAGGAGGGTCTAAGCATTAAACAACAAACTCCAAAACTGTCACAGCTATCCACCATCTGTATCTATGTATTTAATTGGATGCATCCAATTTCTTGTAGGGGAAAAATATCATTCCATACAACCTATATATATATATATATATATATATATATATATATATATATATTTACTAATCAATTATCTACCAGTATCCACGGTACCAGAAAAAAACAAAAAACCCCTGGCCAGGAACAAGAGATAAAAATAAAAATATCTCGAATCCCGGTCTAGAGGAAAAAGAAAAAGTTTTTTGGGTAAAAAAGAAAGAAAAGACCAACCCGTCCTACTCCTTGAAAAAAATCAAGGGGTACTAAGTCAGTGGCCAAAAGAAAACCAAAAATCCCTCCGCGAATACTGCAATGCTATAATTACTAAAGTGCTCAACATTAACCAATGGAGCCAATTATAGAATTAACTTAAATCGCTAGTCGAAAATCTTCTACTAAAGTTTCACCTTAACGGATCATCAGGAAACTTCCTGATGATCCGTTAAGGTGAAACTTTAGTAGAAGATTTTCGACTAGCGATTTAAGTTAATTCTATATATATATATATATATATAAATGTTGTATGGGAGGATATTTTTCCCCTACAATATACGCTCCCCCATGGGGGTTGAACACTCTGGCAAAGTAATTGTCGGGCGCCGCTCGCATAATGCAAAGCTCTTCGAAAGAATTGAGCACTCTGGTAGCCGATAGGGTATTAAAATGTAAACAAACGGACACGGCTGCTGTTGCTACATAGATAACTTAAAAATTCCCTTAGCCAACGTAGTCTGCTTGTTGCCGAGTGGCCTGAGACTTAGTCTAACGTAAAGTTGGATGAGTTTCAATCCCGGCTTCGAGCATCCTGCATGTCTAGCCACACTGAAGAGTTCTGATCGAACAAAACAGTCTTTCTGTGGATGACAACAATATATATATATATATATGTGCATGTGTGTGTGTGTGTGTGTGTGTGTGTAGGTAGGTAGGCATATATATATATCGTTAAGTTGATTTCTACATAAAGAAAAAGGATTTATTTAACATAACAAATAACTATTTTTCAATATAATCTCCATAATTCATTCATGAATATTATTCAAGGAATTAAAACATTATACAATGAATATTTTCGACATAAAATTCAGCTGACTACATTTAAAGCTGTAAAACTGATGCAAAATTTATGTGCGCGCACACACACACACACACACACACACACACACACACACATGTACATATATATACATATGTATGTAAGTATGTATATGCATAAAAATAGTATCTATCTCTCTCAATATATATATATATATATATATATATATATATATATATAAAATAGGTTAATTTATTATTAATTTATTGACAAGATTTTGCTGTAGGTTTTGTGAGTTGTGTTAAAAAACTTTTTACATACATAAGGATACATGACACCAGATGATGACATTACATCTGGTTTTGACACCAACTTCTCACCCATGACTTTTTGTCCCCATCACCCGCTATCTTTGTTCTAAACAAGCAAAGATTAATTGAAAAAATATTTTTATCATTTTTAATAAAAATTTTTTTTCTCTTTTTCATGATGGCTATCTGAAGAGGTTCATTTGTCTTACTGGAATGAAATAAATTTATTTTGACCAAATTATGGTTGGTTGAGTTTTTCTATTATATATATATATATATATATATATATATATACTATTCTCATGCACACACACACACACACACACACACACACACACACACACACACACATATATATATATAAATTCCTGCTGAATATTATATATCAATACGGCAATATGAAAGGATCAATAAGAAAATATTAAACAGAAAATGTCTATTATGTTCAACAAAATATGTATTAATGAAGAAAGCCTGCCAAATTATACAATCTAGTATATATATATATATATATATATATATATATATATATATACTTTTTCATGCACCCCCCCACACACACATATATATATATACTGCTTTATTACACACTTGCACACACACCTGCACATATATATAGAGCTATTTATGTGTACACACATACACACACACACATTGATTATTTTATGCACACATATATTAATATATATACTATTTTATGCACACATACACACACATATATATATATACTATTTTTACACACAAATGTATATATATATATGTATATATATATATATATATATAACTAAAACTCATTTTTGTAATTAAATGAAGTGTGATTAAAAAGAAATGGGACTGAATCTGTTTTTTAAATTCTAAAACTATGGTAAAAACATGTGTAACACTGGACAACTTGTTTAATAAAAGGACGATTTTTTGATAAAATCTCGGCAAGTCAGAGCTAATTTGAAAATTCTATGAAGACAGAGTCATTACTTTTATAACAAAAGTTTTTGTTAAAATAAAAGACCTTGAATGTTTAGTACCCTCCAAACAAAAGTCTGTATGACTTTTTCTTTAAGTTTCCTATCCTGAAAATTCCTCTTACGATTAAGATATTTGAGGATGTGGGGGCATTAAAAGATGTGATGGTCAAGTTTCACACCAAATCAAAAAAAGGAGTTTCAAAAGTGCTTAGACCAATGGAAAACCCAATGGAAGATATGAAGAACAATAAATGTTATATGTCAGTACTGCTTCACACACTATGAAAAATCAAGTTTCAGAGGTGCTTAAACCAATGGAAAACTCACTGGAAGATGTGAAGAACATTAAATGTAATATGACATCAGCTTCTGACCATATCTAAAGAGAAATTTCAGAGGTGCTCTAATCAAGAGAAAACTTACTGGAGTATGTTTGTTGAATACCAAGGGGACCATTTTAAAGAAAATTAAAGTATTGACATTGTAGCAGGAGTACTACAAGGGGACACGCTGGCCCCGTACATCTTTATCATTTGTCTAGACTACGTACTTAGAACATCGATTGACAAAATCAAAGAGAATGGCTTCAAACTGACGAAGAAAAGAAGCAGAAGATACCCCGCAACAACAATTACCGACGCCGACTACACCGATGACATAGCGATACTGGCAAATACACCTGACCAAGCCGAAACACTTCTGCATAGTTTGGAACGAGCAGCAGCAAGCATAGGCCTCCATGTTAATGCACACAAAACGGAATATATGTGCTATAACCAAACGGGGGACATCTCCACTCTAGAAGGAACCCCACTTAAACTAGTAGACAAATTCACGTACCTAGGAAGCAGCGTCGAATCAACCGAAAAGGACATCGAAACTAGGCTAACGAAAGCATGGACAGCTATCAATAGGCTATCGATTATATGGAAATCAGACCTAACCGATAAAATGAAAGGCAGTTTCTTCCAGGCAGCGGTCACATCGATACTGCTATATGGATGCACTACATGGATGCTAACAAAACGGCTGGAGAAGAAACTAGATGGCAATTACACAAGAATGCTGCGTGCAATCCTGAACAAGTCCTGGCAGCAACACCCCACAAGACACCAACTGTACGGCCACCTGCCCCCTATCACGAAAACTATTCAAGTTAGACGAACCAGACATGCAGGACACTGCTGGAGAAGCGGAGATGAACTCATAAGAGATGTACTCTTATGGATCCCCACACATGGCCGCGCAAAAGCAGGACGACCAGCTCGAACGTACATTCAGCAGCTATGTGAGGATACAGGTTGTTGTCCTGAAGACCTACCTAGGGCAATGAACGATAGGGAGGAGTAGCGAGAAAGGGTCAGGGATATCCGTGCTGCCAGCACAATATGATGATGATGATAATGATGAAAGTATCAGTCATTGATTATTTCTGTCTTAATAAATACAGCTGGTCTCAATACTTTTTGAACATTGTAGCATATTATGAAGAAATTAATGTTTCGTTCATTGTTCATCTTTGACTTGGTAAATACAGAAACAATCTCAATAATTTTTTAACACTAGCATATTTTGGAGAAATTAATGTTTCATTCATTGTTTATTTTTGTCTTGGCAAATACAGCAACTATCTCGATACTTTTTGAGCACAGCTAAAAAATATTCTAATGCTATACATTTCATATTTGCTGTTTATATTCTTCGAATATTTGTGTCATACCTTTTGTATCGATCTATCCATCGATCTATCCATCTCTCTATCTAGCTACCTAGCTAGTTCAGTAAGTATATTCATGTCTTTCATAACATATATCTGTCTATCTATCAATGTCCCCACACACATGTGTGTGTGTGTGTGTGTGTGTGTGCAAATATCTGAAAATTCTATGTTTTATTTTCTTGTTCTTCACGTAAGCTTGAGGATATTTTAGCTTAAAAGAAAATAAATTGAATTACATGGATATCTGGAAAAAAAGTTTTTTTTTAATAGTTGCCTTTAAGCAAAATTTTCATATGATTTTGAATTGATATACACATATTACCCTACACAAGAACAAGAATGCACAAAAATACTTACATAAAGTTATTTACTAATATTTGCTTTGTCTGACACAGGGCCAACTGTTGAAGCTCGCCCATTTAGAATCAAACTCATTTTATTACTAAACTAATGGGTGAGATGAAGTTAACCATTATGATACAAAAAAATATTTTTATAAGTATAAATAGTATATGATATCATATTTGATATCAATATATGCATATAAAACTCTAAACATTCATATATTGGGATGAGTAATATATTACAAAAAATATACAATATATTTCATATCAATATATATATTTACCAACCCTGTCCGCTCGGGCAGGATATGACACAAGGTCAATTTTTAAGTAGAGTTTAACAGGTTTGAATTCAGAGTTTTCCTTCTCCTAGACTAGTTGCCTCACCAAGGCTGAAGAACCTAGTCTGTCCAGCTATTTACCCATAGCTGGAGGGAGAATAATTGGATTCATACCTTTCCCAAGGGTATTAGTGCTATGTGAAATGCAATCAGTCTCATCCAGGATTTGAACTCATGTCACCGTGTCCATTTCCTACCACGATAACCATTACACCACGGACACCTCTACAATATCAATATATGAATACAAAACTGTTAGTATTCAAACATTGTGATGAGTGATATATTATAAATGATATACGATATTATATATGAAATAAATATGATAAAATAAACATGTATATATTATGACATATTGCCTCCTTCTCTCTCTGCGGTGGGGCCATACATAACACAATCAGCTAAAACTTTCACTCCTTAATATTTGTGTTGGTTTCTATATTTAATGGCACATCAACCTTAATGGGTATTTAATGCCGAATTCATCCTTGAAAAGTTGCCCAGTCGGCTGGGGTTGTAGAATACACCAACTACTTCTCTGCCGAGGGGTAAGACCCCACCAGCAAGTATCCTCGATATGACACTAAACAATCTGATGGTGAGGTTCCAGCAATGCAGGAGCTTCGGGAAATGCTGAGTACCCTTTTATTTCCATGGCTCCCAGGTCCACTCTGGCCCAGAGTGGTAGAACCTGATAAGGGCCCTATCTATGGGTTAAATAGAACTAATGGTATACTCATGCTAAATTGAATTGTTTGATTAAACTGAATAGCTTGAAATAGAAATGTTTTTTACAATTAAACTATACCTACATTTAAACTGCTTGCTTATGCTAATCTGAATTATTTGAAATAGAACTGTTTTTGACAATGAAACTGTATTTACACTCAACTGAATCTTTTAACATAGAACTGTTTTGACGTTTAACTGTGTGTAAACAAAATCTGTACTTATACTAAACTGAATTTTCTGAATTAAAACTGCTTGACAAAACTGAATAGCAAGAAATAGAAATATTTTTCACAATTAAACTGTACTTACATTTAAACTACATGCTTATGCTAAACTGAATTGTTTGAAATTGAACTGTTTTGTTTTTTTTACATTGAAACTCTACTTACACTAAACTGAATTGTTGTATATAACTGCTTGAATAAACTGAATAGTTTGAAATAGAAATGTTTTTTGACAATGAAACTGTGTACTCATGCTAAACTGAATTGTTTGAAATAGAACTGATTATTTACATAATAATGGATTTGGCATTAAATTACCTACCAAAGTTGATATGCCATAAAATCCAACCAACCTTGTAAAAGATTCTATTTAACCCATACTGGTGGAAGACAAAGGTGCTTGTTTCTTTTGCAAGGATATTAATCTGAAAGTGAACATGAGAGTGCAATTGGAGTTTGAACTCACTTACTTTGAGGCCACAGATAAGCACTTTACCCATTATGCCACTGGGACTCCCCTCTGGTGTTATTTCATTGATGCACAAACATTAGGTTAAGTGCATTGACAAAAGAGATGTTTTCGAAAAGAAGATATTTTTTTACATGAAATTATTACTTTTTCTATATTGGAAAACAAACATATTGATTTAATCGTACATAAACATATACATATAAATAAATCTGTGCATGCATTTTAGACAATGTTATAATTGAAAGAAATTTTTAAAAAACCCATTAGTTATCAATATATATTTGGATAATCCTCTTACCAATGATCTGATAATAAAGCAACTATAGATCAAAATATTAACCAAACATTCTATATTATTAATCAAATATTATTTACCCTCAAGAATTAATGGAAATTTTCTTTAAATTATCTTCAGTATCAGTACATCACTCGAGTTTTCTTCCTCCTAATAATTCTTACTTTCATCACAACTATTGACACTCTACCCTATTTAGTTTTGTCCATCTTATTGCTGTTGCTTTTTATCCCAACACTTTTCAAAACATAATATCCCAACCCTTAAAAACCATCATGCAGGGATGTAATTAAGGAGACACTAAACAACAGGGTTATAGTCATCACAAATGGAATCAGCAACCCAAATCCTGGATGAGGCTGTTTACATTTCACATGAAACAAATGCCCTTGAATAAGTTATGAATCTATCTCTTCTTCCACAGCAATGTGTCAATAGTAGGATAGACTGACAACCAATTTAGGAGAAGGAAAATTATGAATTCAAACCAGCTGTACTCTTAGAAAATTGTGTCACATTTTGACTTTAAAGAAGGGGTTGGGTAAATATATATGTAGATGTTTTGAAAGCTATATCTATTTATAATTTAAATGCTCATCCACTCACAAATCCAAACATATACACATACGAGGATCATTAAATAATTTTCCAGACTTTTTTCGTATGGGCACTTTTATTGATAGTACACACATGAAACTCTAGTCCCCTTCGAAGTAATCTCCTTCAGCTGCAATGCACATGTTGTACTGTTCTAACAACTTCTGGATGACCCCATGGAAGTCCTCTTGTGTGAGCATGTCTATGACTTTTGTCACAGCCTCTTTCATCTCCTCAATTGTTTCATAACGACAGCCTCTGAGCTAAGGGAATAACCAAAAGTCACAGGGAGCAAGGTCTGGACTATAGGGAGGCTGAGGAATTGTCTTGATGCCCATCTTGGTCAAATAGTCTGTGACAAGGATGGAGTTGTGGACTGGTGCATTGTCCTGGTGGAAATGCCACTGACCCGATTTGAAGAGTGCTGGCCTCTTCCGACCGAATATCTTCCTGAACTCCCTTAAAACCTCAACATAGTAACCCTAACCCTATCCCTAACCCTTTCACCAATCAACTCTGGTGTATTGACTTTCTTACTCCTCCCACACCTCTCATCATCCCTCACAGACTCCCTGCCTTCCTTGAATCTCCTATGGCACTCAAAAACTGATGCTCAATTCATGCAAGAAGGTCCAAAAGCAGTCTGAAGCATTCCATATGTTTCTATGGCATTTTTTCCAAGTTTAAAACACAATTTTATTGCATATCGTTCTTCTAAAGTGTCCTCATGTACAGATTGCATTTTTGAAATTTACCAGCTGTGACAATCAGGCTTTAGTAGGGTGTATTCAAATTGCTGCTGTAGCTGTTCATTTGAAGCTGAAATCATAAAAATCGGTCAGTCATCTCATAAGATGTCTTGCAATAACAAGATGTATAACAATAAAAAGAGTCTACAATAACTAAATGCCTGTACAAAAAAAGTCTGAAAACTTATTGCATAGACCACGTAGTATCTATCTAGCTATCTATCTATTTACAGATGCAGATACATATATATATATATAATCACTTGATATTTGTGTGAGATTATATATATATATATCATTTAATTGTATTTTATTTCAAATATTGAGTGTCCAAAAATTTTTACCATTAATGTATATATATGTATATATATATATGCAAATATATATATATATATATATATATAAGCACATATATATATATATATGGATAGAGCATACATTTATATGTATCAATATACATACAAACATATATAAATACATATATTCAGATGCCTTACATTTTCTTATGACAATATATTTTTATATGTATTCTATGTGGGTACTCTATATCTGGCACTCATCCCACACAATCATGCATATATATATATATATATATATATATGTGTGTGTGTGTGTGTGTGTGTATTTTTCAAAGATTAATTTATCGAAAGGATCTGAAGAAGACCCGTTTAATTTTTTTTGTGTTTTTAAATTTTTCAAAAACGCGTAACAGGATGGAAATAAATTTATAATCCTAATGTGACCGGTTTGTTGTTTTTCTTAATGTATATATATATATATGTGTGTGTGTGTGTGTGTGTGTGCTTGTACAAATGAATTACAATGTATATGTGAATACTAGTCTGTATATGTGAGGGTGGGTTGAAGACTTCATTGTCTGAAAACTTCTTTCAATGATGTTATACAGGCGCTTGATGACGTTTTTCACCAGCAGGATTAAATATCTGCAACACTGACGGAAGGAGCATGTGAACCAGTAGAGATACTATGTTTAAATATAACTTGGTTACATTCCTTGAGAGTATCTGGGTTAGCCTATGAACTTTTCTACTAACCTTTCTGCATGTATGTATATGTATACTAGCCAGCATGTGTCTATATATATATATATATATATTCAGATGCCTTACATTTACCTATCTCTACATATTTTTATATCTATTATATATGGTTACTCAACTTCACTTACCCTCCCTACATATATATATATGTGTGTGTGTGTGTGTGTATGAATATATGCATGCGTCCATAGATTCTTTTCCCCCTACTTCAGTAATATTCTTCAACATTATCTAATAACCCTACTTCAGATTTTGATCTATAAAACACAATATCCATTCATTTTATTCTATCCAGCTTATTTCTCTTTCAAAATTGATTCGGCCTCAGCCAATCATTTCTCCTCTTTCTCTACCTCTTTCTTCTCCTCCTTCTTCTCCTCTTCCTCCTTATGATCAGTTTATTTCATAAGTTTTGATTGCACAAAGAAACAATTTCTCTTTCTTTTTCTCTTCTTTTTTTTTAATCATCTTTCTCATGTTACCCTCCATTTTTATCTTGCTGATAAAATTTGACAGAAATAATTAACTTGATTAGAGTTTAATCAAGCAGAGTTCCTGACCCCTTGAAATGGTCCAGCTGTCAGGAAATCACCCCAGATATGATGGCCATTGTCAGACTCACTCAAAATCTGTGAGTAGAATAAGCAGGGAACTTTTATTATTCTGCTCTTCTTAGAACAGAAACAAACAAATCTTAAACGAAAATTATTTTGTAAGTAAACAGATTCATTTCCTTGAATAACAAACAAACCTACTTTCACATATATACTCCCACGTACACACAGATACATACATAATCACACATACACATAAACGATCATACTTTCTCATACATACAATTATATGTACACTCACACACACACACACAGACACACACACACACAGAGACACACACACACACACACAAGCACAACATCCAAACAATCCTACATACTTTCATGTATAAACACACATCTATATTCGTAGACATGTATAGACCAACACACATATACACACACACTAAAAAGATCCTACTTTCATACATACACACACATATACATACGCATGAATGTCCTACTTCCACATATACACACACACGTACACTCACACAAGTATACGTAGACATATACACATGTACGCACACACAAAAGATCCTACTTTCATACATACAGACATGCACACACACTTATATACACACACAGACAAAAGATCCCTTTTTCATACATATATACACTTGCACATACAGACACATACATATGAACATATACATACAAAAACGATTTTACTTTCACACATACACATCAACATATGGACACAAACACATATGAACAATCCTAATTTCACACACACACACAGACACACACGCACTCACACACACACACACACACACACACACACACGCACACACACACACATAGATGAACTATCTTACTTTCATAAATGCTCTCATATCCACACATACATGCGTATACACGTGTGCACACACTTATTATTTCAAAAATTAAGTCATTAGGAATATAATAAAAACTGATGATAAAAATCAAGGAATGCTTTGTTTTGTTTTGGGGTCTTTTTTTTGTTCTTTGTACAGATTTTATTCATTATTGTCTCTGGCTGACTGAACAAAAGATAGCAGCCTATGGAAACTTGACTCTAAGCATTTACCTGGAAAGAAATTGTTCTCTATTGACCAGGAATTTATTGCTTCATGAACCATTAATGTGTCTCTTGTAAACAAGGGTCTTTTGTAATTAATCCAAAACACTGAAGCTTTTCCAACATGGACAACAAGGATATTTATATCCTTGGCTACAACCAAAAGGCAAAAATAAAATAAATAAACAAATATGTCTTCGGTCCTATTGATCGCTTTGTTATTTCTGGTTCTTTTCACTGCTTCCGGCTTATTTAATCATTTCAGTTTGTGCCATCAATGATGAAAACTTTAAATCAGGAAGGTCAATATTTTTTCCAATTTCTCTTTGATCATTTTTCAGTCTTCTCTTTTACTCCAAAATCCCAAAAGTCTTTCAATCAGAGAAGTGAATATTTCTATAATGTTTACCTCAATCATGAAGACTTTAAATCACGGAGTACAATATTTTTTTAGATATATATTTGACTATTTTTGAGTTTTCTGTATGGTTTTACAACAAAATAGCCTTCCTCCCAACAAAAGTGAAAGAAGCTGAAAAGTTGGACATCAACCTTGCCCGAAAGCTGAGAAAGTTGTGAAAAATAAAGGTGACAATGACAGTAATTATAGTTGGGGCCAATCGAGCAGTCCCTCAGAAAGTGGAAAAGTTTGGTTTGGTTGGGTTTTATGGCATATCAACCCTTGTAAGTTATTTGATGCCAGCTTCTCAACTATATATGATTTGTACACAGATTTTGAAGATAACATTTTTAAATGAGCACTCAGTTAAAGGGTTACGAGTATTGCTATGTAAAACCAATAATTCTAAATGGTTTCAAATATAGGGCTCTAATGCAAATATTTCTATTTAATATTAATCATTCGTTCGCAGACAGTGAAGTGGTTTCAAGTATTGATCTTTAATTCTAATTATGCTCTTTAACACTTATTCATTCATTCAAATGCTTACATGTAAAACCAATGGTTATATGTAAAACCAATGGTTATATGTAAAACCAATAATTCTATTTTACATACAGTAAAATGGTTTCAAGTATTCCACACAGTTAAATAGTTCAAAGTATTACTATGTACCTTCTGCTTCTTTTCTTTGTCAGCTCGAAGCCGTTCTCTCTGATTTTATCAATCGATGTTCTAAGTACGTAAAGAAGCAAAAGATACCCCGCAAAAACAGTTACCGACGCCGACTACGCCGATGTCATAGCGATACTGGCAAATACACTCAACCAAGCCGAAACACTACTGCATAGTTTGGAACAAGCAGCAGCAGGCTGTCAATGCACACAAAACGAAATATATGTGCTATAATCAAATGGGTGACATCTCCACTCTAGACGGAACCCCTCTTAAACTAGTAGACAAATTCACTTACCTAGGAAGCAGCGTCGCATCAACCGATAAGGACATCGACACGAGGTTAACGAAGGCATGGACAGCTATCAATAGGCTATTGATTATATAGAAGTCAGACCTAACCGATAAAATGAAATGCAGTTTCTTCCAGGCAGCGGTCGCATCGATACTGCTATATGGATGCACTACATGGACTCTAACAAAATGGCTGGAGAAGAAGCTAGACGGCAATTACACAAGAATGCTGTGAGCAATCTTGAACAAGTCCTGGCGGCAACACCCCACAAAAAACACCAACTGTACGGCCACCTGCCTTCTATCACGAAAACTATTCAAGTTAGACAAACCAGACATGCAGTACACTACTGGAGAAGCAGGGATGAACTCATAAGTGATGTACTCTTATGGACCCCCACATATGGCTGAGCAAAAGCAGGACGACCAGCATGAACATACATTCAGCAACTATGTGAGGATATGGGATGTGGTCCGGAGGATCTGCCAGAGTCAATGAACGATAGGGAAAAGTGGTGAGAGAGGGTCAAGGATATCCATGCCACCAGCACAACATGATGATGATGATTACTATGTAACTCAAACAATTGAATTAAAAGTCACTCATTTGTTTGCACACAGTTAATTGTAAAAACAGTTCTATTTTTAACAACTTGATTTAAATGAATATCACATTATAAATTGAATAACCATGACCAGAAAATACAGAAGTTCAGTGGTAGAGCTTTGGCTCAGCATTCTGTGGTCATTGGTTCGAACTTCAGTGGGAGAGATCACGGCATACACTGCTGACGAGACCTAATAAGGTTGAAACAGTTGTCTAGTGGTTTTTATATGTTGCACACAGTGCTTGCCGGATTTTCAGGTCATGGTAATTCAATTTATTATTTATTATTATTAATTATTAAAAGATTTGCTTGCAAACAGTTCTATTTGACCCATAGATAGGACCCTATCAGGTGCTACCACTCCAGGCCAGAGTGGACCTGAGAGCGATGGCACTGAAGGGGTACTCCATATTCTCCAAAGCTCCAGCATTACTGGAACTTCACAATCAGATTGTTTTATGTCATATCCAGGAAACTCATTGGGGAAGTCTTACTCCAATGCAGAAAAGCAATGGTGTATTACTCCGCCCCAGCACACTGGGCAAATATTCATTTGTGTGTATATATATGTATATATATATGAATAAAAATATTATATTTTGTTGCTATTTTCTTTAATTTTTTCAATGGTGAGTCAAAAGTTTTGCAATATTTTGCTACATGTTTGCTTGTGGCATATATATCACATGACCAAAGCAGTTCAAGTCATGGAAAATACTAACTGTATTTGGTAGGATCATGGTAATTAATGTACTGTCACACTGTGCATTTACTCACTCCATGTGTTATTTAGTTTGATTTGGTTTTATGGCATATCAACCATTGCAGGTTATCTAAAGCTAAATTCTTTTTATACATATCAAATGAATTCTGCACACATTTTGTAGACAACATCGTTAAATGAGCCTAAGCTTTTTTTTTGCATGCAGTTAAATTGTTTTATTGATTTCTATCTAGTAGGAATAATTCAGTTTACTGTTAATTATTTCTTTTCACACAGTTTAACACTTTCTAGTATTGCTATTTATCACAAACAATTCAATTAAACATAAGTCATTTGTACACATACAGTTAAATGATCAAACTGTTCTATTTCTAACAATTCAGTTCAGCATAAGTCAAAGTTAAATGGTTACAAGTATTACTATGTTTCACTAACAATTCAATTAAACATAAGTCATTTGTACACACACAGTTAAATGATCAAACTGTTCTATTTCTAACAATTCAGTTCAGCATAAGTCAAAGTTAAATGGTTACAAGTATTACTATGTTTCACTAACAATTTACTTAAACATCAGTCATTTGTTTGCACCCAGTTAAATGATTAAACAGTTCTATTCTTTTATTCCTTGTAATGAATACAAGAAGGCACGAGGCCTTGTGGTTTTGGGGGAGGGGAAGGGAGCGGTCATGCTTTAACTATATTTTCTATGGGGAACCTAGCTAGCCACATTCGCCGACCCATTCAACAATACAATATATAATCACTCGTCCATCTCCATGCACGCAGCAATCACCAAAATACCGCATTTGCTCTATGAAAAAGTCCTACTTAAAACCCGAAAGTGATGCATGATTTTATTTACAATGTATGATTTTTTACAATGGATATGATGGGAATGGGAGAAAAAACCCCGAAAAACATATATACACGAAAACAAGGAAAAAATCCCCCGTTTGGTTTCCCTCCCATCCCCCCGTCTATAAAATTGGAGGCCGACTGTTTTCCGGGTCGAAAATACCGGAAACAAGCCGGACCTACCCTAGGTAGGGCGGGAATCCTACTCTACAGGGATAAAAGAATTAAAAGGGTCGGGCTCGGCATGGGTCGATTTTAGAAGCGGGTAAATGATTTTTTACATATGAATGTTCAAGATCTTCAAAAGGCGGACTGGGATACAGGTTGAGGTACAAAAATAATGGGGGTGGGGAAGATCTTGAGTGCTAACAACTAAGTGACAGGGACAATGACTCACAACGTACTGCTAACTAGGTTGCAGGGGAAAATAACAAAATCCTACTTACCAAGGGTGGGGTCCCTAAGGACCCGTACCATAGACGCCATGGGCCGGCAGAGGAGGGAAGGATGACTCCAACATTGCCCCCTTTCGTACGACCAGGCTCGCTGCAGTCACCCATCTTTTGCTGAATGTTATGCGATCCAAGCGTTTTCTATCGCATCTGATTTTGACCCTCAGCTGATGCCGAAAATACAAAACCAGATCACGATGAGAAAAGTTTGCATCTTCATACAATCCCTTGTTTCGCGTCGTCCAAATCACCATTCGGGCTACAGCTAGGATCGCGAGAAACACCACACGCTTCTCACCGTGAAACGGAGGAAGAACGTTGTCTACGACGTAACCAACGTCGAGCAGCACGAGCTGTTTGGGTTCGATGCGAGCCGTCCACTCCCCGACGTGATCCCAAAACGGACGAACTCGCTCGCAGTAGTAGAAGGCGTGCTCAGCCGTTTCTTCCAAGCCACTGCCGCAGCGAGGGCAATCAGGCATGTCTGCCAGGCCCGCCTTGAAGTTCAAGCCGCGAAGGGATAACGCATTCCGAACAAGTCGCCAGGTGAGCGAGAACTCAGAGTTGTTCAAGAAGCTCGATCCTGGCGCCCAATTCCAGTGAGAGCGGATCTCCTCCGCCGTCCAGCCGTGCCGCTCGCTGAGAGGATCAGAAGTGGAACCCACCACTAATTCCCGATACAGCTCCTTCCGAGGCCATGAAAGGTCACTGGACCCAAGAAGGTTACGAAGGGCCTTTCGGCACTCGCGGACAAACAGTGCTTCGCCCAAAGGCCTACGTCGACCTTCGGCCTTTGGGTCTGAGTTGAGGCGAGGAAAAGTCCGACTCGCCTTTCGTCTCCACACTGAGTCCCCCGTCAAGACACGGCCCAGATATGCAAGTCTTTCAGCAAGCCAGTGGCTCTCCAGATCAGGCATACCCAGACCCCCGTTGCGAGTACGTTGGATACAGACCTGCCTACGGACCATCGGCCTTGCACCTCCCCAGAGCAATCTGGAGAGGGATCGTTGCAGTGCCAACCGATGTGCCTTAGGCAGAGGAAGTACAGCCAATCGGTAAAGGATCAAGGGGAAGACGTACGCGGCGCACGCCTCAGCCCTGCCCTTTAAGGACAACCTCCTTGAAAGCCAGATTCCCACCTGAGCATTCACCTTAGCGTGTACTTCCGACCAATTTCGCTCCAGTTGGAGGTCGGGCCCAAACCACACCCCAAGGATGCGGATGGGTCCGTCACTCCAGCGGAAGGGCCCTGGAAGAGTATTGCTACCCCTCCAAGCACCAAGCCGCAAACCTTCGCTTTTGTCAAAATTGACCTTGGCCCCTGCAATCCGCTCATACTCGACAACCGCCTCTTTCACAGCCTCTATATCCTGGCGGCGGGATACAAAGACTGTGACGTCATCAGCGAACGCGGAAACCCTAGCCGCAAGGCGGCCAACGAATGGGATACCGCGCAGTGCCGGACTTGTCCCCCCATCCCTAAGCCTGCGCAGGAGGGGCTCCAACGCGAGGACATAGAGAAGAGGAGACAGAGGGCAGCCTTGCCGGACCGAACGCTCGATCGCGATCACCCCCGAACGCCTTCCGTTCACCTGCACCACTGCCTGAGGGTTGTGGTACATCATGCTAATCCATCTGCGGAACTCCGGTTTGAATCCGGCAGTCTCCAAAACAGACGCCAAGAACCGATGGTCAACCCTATCGAAGGCCTTGGACTGATCTAAACTGATCAGCGCGGATTCGGTGTCGTCTTTTATCCCCTCTAGGACCTCGCGAATCAAGTGCAGGTTGTCCTGGATCGATCTTCCCTTCACAGCAAAGGTCTGTTCGGGGCCGATCAGATCGCTAATGACAAGCTGTAAACGATTCGCTAAGACCCGGGCCAAAATCTTAAACTCTGTGTTAAGCAGAGTTATGGGCCTGTAATCATCTAAACCCTCCCAAACATGCCTGCCACCTTTCTTCAGCAATGTGATCACGCCTTTGGTAACGCTACCAGGGATGGCTCCCTGGGCGAACCAATGGTTGAACATATCCGTCAGAATAGGCACAAACATGTGCGACATCCTCAAGTACACTTCGTAGGGCAAACCATCTAGTCCCGGCGACTTGTTCAGGCCGACCTGCTTCAACGCGTCACGGACTTCGCATTCAGTAACCACACCCTCGCAGCTAGCCGCTTCAGCCGCCCCAAGGCGGGGGAAGTCGGCGAGATAGCTACGAAACTCCCGGAGCGGGAGATCAGTGCAGCGGGCAAAGCGATCCCGAAAGTGCGCCCGAAAGGCGTCACGTATCTCACGACCCGATCGCAGCAGACACCCGTCCGGGGTCTTGACAGATGCGATGTACCGATCGGGGAACCTTCGCACTTCTTCTTCACGCGCAGTCGCGTTCGATTTCACAGCTTCGTTGAGAACTCTTTTTAGCCTAGATCTAACTACTGATCCCTTGTAGCGCTCGCTACTCTCACGCTCAAGGTCCCTCCTAGCTAGCTCTACACCTAGGGAGTCCCCCCCAGCCACCGCCCGGGAAAGTCTATCATCTATAGATTTCGCCTCCGCGGTCCTATCTAGATTGAGCTGTCGACCGTACTTGGTGGCGAAATCTCTAATCCTATGTTTAAGAGAAACCCACCACCTATTCCCGGTAACCGCCCCCACTAACGCCCGCTGAATTAGGGATTCCAGCCGGTCCCGGAAGTCCCGTATCTCCAATAAGGAGGTATTGAACTTCTAGTAGCCGGCTAGACTAGGTCTATTAACTAACCGCAGACTGACTCTAATGAGTTTATGGTCAGTCCACGCTATCAAGTGGAACGTGGGACAACTAACAAAATCAATGTCAGCTCTTCTCACTAACACTCTGTCCAAGTAGGAGCCTACTTTGGCAGAGGGCGAGCTATCTAGCCACGTCCACATCTCCCGCCCTGGGTGATCAAGACGAAACCTGTCGACGAGACCGTGACGAGTCACGAAGCCGACAAGGCTGCTTTCACACCTTCCCAATCTGCTAGCTCCCCGTCCGACCTTATCTATCTTGGGATCAAGGATCGCATTCCAATCACCCATTAAGACTAGCCGCTTCGTATCGTCCAGGAACGGCGCCAACCGACGAAAAAAGGAAACCCTCTCCGCAGCGATATTGGACGCATAAACCGCAACCAGACGGAACTTGAAACTTTTCACGGCAACATCGACCACAACCAGCCGGCCCCCGTCACCTGCAAAAACAACGTCAACATCAGCATCAAGGCTGCGTCCAACTAGCAAAGAGACCCCAGCGCTGGTGCCGCTGCCGTATGCTGAGAAAACGTTAAAATCGCTTTCCAGCACCCGACAGTCGGCACCGCAAGTGAAGTGAGTCTCCTGCACTGCAGCAACATCTACTCCGAGGTTCCTGAGTTCACCAAGCAAGCGCGCACACTTGCTTGAATCCCTCAATCCCCTCACATTCAAACTGGCAAGGTTTAGAGTCATCAGTCCCACTTACCTTACTCAGTGTCGACTATGGGCCGGAAATCCTTCGGGGTGAGGATGCCGACGGCCTGACGCAGGGAACCGGTGCCGAGCTCAGTGCTAACTCGGTCGTCCCTGGTAATTCCCCCGACATCCATAGGGTACCTCAGCTTTAGGGACCTATAAAATGATGGGTGAACTAAAATCGGGACCCTGCCCGAACAAAAAGGAAGCATTTTTTTTTAGCATTGCATTTTTTGTGTTGGCCAACATTACGTCCGCCCGGCTGGCTTCGTCAATAAAGTTCCATAGTTCTTTAGTCCGATTGCCAGCCGTACGGACGAATGTGGTCAACATTGGAGCGTCCTTGAATATGTAGGGGTTAGTGATGTCTTTGTTGTTTATTTTTTTAAATGAGCGCAATGGCTTTAATGAGGTTTTTAAAATGTGGTCATGATTTGGGTTTTCTAAAATGTCTTCGCAGAAGATAAAAGCTGTCATTGCATGGCGGGCTTCTGTTGAAGCCGAGCGTGCTCTTGGTTTTTGACCTGATGATGATGTTGATGCTGTTTGTGGATCAGGTGAGAGTCGTGTCACTGACTGTGATCGTGTGAAAATTTTCGGGGTTGTGATTGGAGAAAGTGAGGGGGGTAGTGGAATTTCAATTGGGTTTATTGGAGTGGTTTTTTGTATTTGTGGGAGGGGAGGAATTATTTGAGCTGGTCGCTCATTTGTGGCTGGTGACTTTGATATTTTCTTTTTCCCCTCCCACTTAGGTTGAGGTAGGGAGGGTGTTTGTTGTTGTGTTGTTTTTTTGGGATTTCTTTTTCCCCCCTCTTTTGTTGGCGAGTCTTCGCTATTCCTTCTTCTTTTTAAGTTGATGCTCATGTCCATGGGTTCTATTGGTGTTGATGATTGTTCTGTTGTAGTGGTCGATGTTGATGATTGTGTTTTAGTAGTAGTATCAGTAGGAGTAGCGATGATTACAGTTGTTGAGTCTTTTGTGGTATTTGTTTGGTTAGTTTTGTTTTCTGTAGGTGCTATTGACTTTTTTATGGGAGTTTTTTTCCCCCCTTTTTTTCTTGTCACTTGAGTCCACCCCTCCTCGTCTTTTTTGTTGGGGTTTTCTTGATGATTTTCGATGTTTTTGGTGGGTGTCTTGGTTGTTATGATCTCTGAAGCAGTAGTAGTGGTAGTAGTCGTTGTTGCGGTGGTCGTTGTTTTTTGAGGGCAGTTTTTAGAAAAATGTCCGATTTTGTTACACGCCCAACATAAGGGTTTCCTGCCCTCAACGACCACCGTCATCGTTTGATCTCGGTATTTTATTTTATGAGGTACGTTGTTAAACCCTCCCCTATCGAGGCACATGATGAAGACATAATCACCGTATGCAGTTCCTCGTGTTGATGTTATTTGGGAAACTTGTTCAACGCCGCCATATATGCTTAAGTAGGCGGCGAGAACGTCCCCACTCAATTGCATTGAGACATTACATACGGTGACCCTTATTCTTCGCTTGCCTCGATATTCAGGTTGAAGCCGGAAGAAGCGTGTTGTAATGTTACCACCGGCCAGTTTCTTGGCTACTTCCTCTGAAGGGAGTAAAACATCCCAGGTTGCGAAGCTCCTGCGGCAGAAATACTTCCCTGGGATGTTTGCGCTTTTTAGTAAGTCTTCGAAAGTCTCTTTTTTAAGTCCTGCTAGTCTCTTGGTCTTAAGATCAGTGACTACGAAGGACAGGGTCTTTGGTTCAACTTCTTTCACAAGTTCCGGTATAGGAAGTATTTCGCCTTCCTTAAAATAGTTGGCATATTTTTCTGCCCTGTCTCTTGCGTAGTCACTGGGGGTTTTTTGGTTCACACAGTGTGACGACCAAGAGACTGTTGTTTCTTTTGGTTTCTGGGCCGGTGGAATAGTACTTGCAGATGACGACAAGTCAAAAGGTGCTTCTTCCGGCATTGGGGAGGGTCTCGTTATAAATATGTCCTCGGGTGAGTTAGCCTCCTCCATGGCTGTGAAACACAGCTAGGAGGAGATGAATCCGAATGATGTGGTTGAGATCAAGAACGATGAAAAACAATGAAAAATCCGGTATGAAAAATGGTGGTGGTTTTTTTAAAAAAGAGTTAAAACAACAATTCGAGTCGAGGTTTGACCCTCCTCCCAAACAAACAACAGTAACAATTGTTTGAGGAGGGTCACAAAGCAATAACAATAATATAAAATTTACAGATAACAAATAACAATTTTCAACAGTAACTTACTTTTCGATAGTAGAGAAAATAAACGTAATCCAAAACTGAATTGTAGGCTTATTAAACAGTTCTATTCTAAGCAATTTAGTTTAGCATTTTTCATTTGTTTGCACTCAGTTTATATATCAAAGTACACAGTTTAGATATCAAACAGTTTCATTTGACCCATAGATAGAACCCTATCAGGTGATACCACTCCGAGCCAGAAAAGACCTGGAAGTGATACCAAATGAAGGAGGTGCCCATGGTATAATGGTTATCGTCGTAGGAAATGGATACGGTGACACGAGTTCAAATCCTAGACGAGACTGATTGCATTTCACATAGCACTAATACCCTTGGGAAAGGTATGAATCCAATTATTCTCCCTCCACCTATGGGTAAATAGCAGGGCAGGCTAGGTTCTTCAGCCTTGGTGAGGCAACTAGTCTAGGAGAAGGAAAACTCTGAATTCAAAACCTGTCAAACTCCGCTTAAAAATTGCCCTCCAGCCTTGGAGATTTGGAGAATGTGGAGTACCCCGCTCTTTGCCATTGCTCCCTAGTCCACTCTGACACAGTGGTGGCAACTGATAGGTGCTATCTATGGGTCAAATATAACAAACTGTGTGCAAACAAATGACTGATGTTAAATGGTGACTGTTATATAGCAATACTTGAAACCATTTAACTGAGAAAAAAGAGCTCAGGCTCATTTAAGAATGTTATCTAAAAAATGTGTTCACAAATTATATATATATATATATATATATATATAGGATTTGGCATTAAATAACCTACTGTGGTTGATATGCCATAAAACTCAATGAAATATACATTCAATATATGACTTTAGATTTTTAATTAATTGAGTTGGTCATATGATAATAAGATAGACGCACTTAGTGAGGATTAAATTCATTTATCTATCAGGGATCAATGTCAGCAAATGTATACAATCCAATTTATAGTACTTTGTATGAATTATTTGTATATTCACATTATTCTATTCAGGTGCGAATAGTGTAACAGTTGTCATCATAGCATATTAGTTATCATCATAGCATAACAGTTATCCTCATAGCATAACAGTTATCATCAATGTACAATAGTTATCATCATTGTATAAAAATGACAATTTATTACATAACAGTTATCATCATTGCATAACTTATATCATTATATCATAACAGTCAACATGATTACATAACAGTTATCATAATAGCATAACAGTTATCATCATGGCATAACAGTTATCATATATGCATAACTTATATACTTATAGCATTACAGTTGGTATCATTGCATAACACTTATCATCATAGCATAACAGTTATCATCATAGTATTACAGTTATCATTATTACATTACAGTTATCATCATAGGAAAATGAATTGGTGACCCGAGTTCAAATCCTGCATGCAGTTCTTCATTTTTCTCTTGTTATTAATACCAATTGGAAAACTATGAATCCTTCTGTTCTTCCTCCAGTAAATAATAGGGCAGACTGGTTCTTTAGTCTGGGTAAAGTAACCATTCTAGGGAAAGGAAAACTCAAAATTCGAATTTGCTTTTCTGTGTTGTAATTTGGTTCTTGAGTTTTAAAAAGAATGAATTACCACTTACACCATCGTCTAAGGAAAACTAAAGTACTACTTATGCAATGGTTATTTGTGAAAAACAAATTGAAATCTCTCTTGGGTGTTAACATTTGACAGGAGTTTTGTTTTAAATTTATTAGTTACCTTCCTGAGCTGTTGTGACACTTTACATTGGCCTTGGGTCACATCCAACCAATGGCAGAGGGATTAGGTAAATAGATACATTTATCTATTTGTTAAAGTTAGAAAAGTAATTGTATTTTTCAGAAATGCTCTTCTTATTATCTCTAAGAGTGACCTAAGATCAATAAGACAGATGCGACTAACTTTTATCACGAAAGCTTATAACTAAAAAAACTGAACTCTTTTAAAAATGATTTCCTTTAGAAGATTTTGTTCAATTTTAGATTTTACTACTTTTGTTGAATTTTCAAATTTTGTTTTATAACACCTCTTATCTTTACATGTTATTGGAGGTAAGTATATTTGTTTTTATATGCAGCGTTTTTTATACAAAATTTTATAGTTTATTTTGAATAATAAGATAAAATTTCTATTTGGGTTTCAAGAGTATTTAAGCTTTCTTGAATTGCCACTCTTAAATCAAAAAAGTACTAATCTCTCAATTCATTTTTATTATAAATTCTTTGAAGCTAAAATCCATCAGGCATTTAATTTTGAATTTATCTCAAAATGAACAAGAAATGTTTAAAATTTACTTATTCAGCCCAAACATCAGAATTTTGTCCTAAGAAAATCATGACCATAATTAATAATTGTAATTTACATTGTACAAATAAGTAAGTAAAGTAAAGTTGGTGACTGTAGTCGAGGGCAACCAGAAGGCTCCCTTTTCAATAGCTACTACACCGAGGTGTAGGGGAGGGTGCTACTCCTTTCCCAGAATTGCTCCATTTTACCCTTGCTACTTACCTTATATTGCTGAGTGTTAAGCAAAGAGGTATCAAGTACCATTTTTAAAGTCTTTGGTATGACTCGACGTGGGATTGAACCCCAGTCTCCCAGACCATTGCCGAACACTCTATCTTCTTGGACAATAGTATGTTTTACAAATACCCTTGTAAAAGGAATGCACTTATCTCTTCTACTCACATAATGAGTAAAATTATACAGCAGACTCGGCTCTCTAGTCAAGATATGGCAACCGCTTGAGAAGTGTAACATTGAATTCAAGCTAGCAGTAATCCTCTTTAAAATTGGACTTGTTTTACATCCTGCCTGTGACAAAAGGACTGGGTAAATATGTACTGAGCTTTAATAAGTCAGAAGGTGCACTTAGCCTAACAATTATCATCAATAGAAAATGGAAATGGAACTGGTGTTCTGAGTTCAAATCTTAGATAAGGCTGTTTGTATTTCACTTTGCTCTTCAGAGAGACATGAATCTAGATGTTTTCTTCCCACCTATAGGTAAATAATTGAACAAACTGGATTCTTTAGTCTTGGTAAAGCAACTTAGTCTAGGAGTTAGTCCACAAAAAATTGACCTTGTGTCACATCCTACCCATGGCAGAAGGTTTGGGGAAATACATAGTCTGGTACTCTGGCTTCAGGTCATTTACAAAACCTGTTGTTACTAAGTGGTCACTCATCTACTTATTGAGCTGGTTCATTACTGCTTAACTTTGATGATCTGACTGTGATGCTTTCAGTGTTGATCATAATCTAGCTTATAGATATTTATTAAGATTATTTAAGTTAAGGCATCAAACTAAAAGTATAAAACACCCAGTGAGAATCAAACTCATAAATAATGATCTTACAAACCATTAAACCATGTGATGCCATGTTTGAATATCAAAATTTTTGATTCTTCAGTTTTACACATAATATTTAAAATTTACTGAAAATAGGACTTAAAGTTTTTACGGATTTCTGTGATGAAATGTTAAGAACAACTTCTTTTGAAAGACTGCTGGAAATTTGACCCTCAACACTTTAAACCCCTAGTTTCTTAGCCCACGGATCCACTGATTCATTAACCTCTTGTTTGCAAAAGTAACAAATGAAGAAACATTTTTATAAAAATATTTTATCTTATCCTTTAGATGAAAACCTGTCAATCAATTATTAAATTTCATCTTCTTATTCCCCATCTTCTTAATTTTAGTTACTTTTGAATTGCAATTATCTTGGGTTATTTTTTTTACAAGAGCAAGGAGTGAGAAGATTGGATCAGTTTATTGGTGTTACTCAGCTGTCAAAAGTTTTGCAATATTTTGGTAGTACATGAGGCACAATTTGGCAGCTCCTGATGTTCTTGCCAAAGTCATGAAGGTGATAAGCCACTCTGGATTCTAAGATGCCAAGCTTGACAGATATTCTTCAAGAGCTATCCACAGATTTGCCTGCATGGCTTGGTGCATGGCCTCAGAATTGATGGTTTTAGGCCTACCTGACTATTTCTGATTGTTGAGCTTCTTACAACCCGACCAAAGTTTCTTAAACAATCTAATAACTGTAGTGATCAGATAGTTCCTCAACTTTTGACCCCCAAATTTTTTTTGGCTGCTTCCATGGTGTTATGAGCCCATTTGAACTCATAAAGTATAAGTTCCTGAATTAGACTGTGCTGTATGTTTATGTGTATGGCTTTCAAATAACACTTGGTGTGAATCAATGCACAATATGTCCGCACACCATCTCCTACAATACTTCCAACCACAGTGTGTACCTTCGATGGTTTAAACTAATTGGTTCACATTATATACATGCTTGGTCGGGTTTGCAAGAAACTCAACAATCAGAAATAGTCAGGTAGGCCAAAAACCATCAATTCTGAGGCCATGCACCAAGCCATACAGGCTTTGAGGAAGTGCCCGTGGTGTAATGGTTATCATCATGGGAAATGGACACGGTGACACGAGTTCAAATCCTGGACAAGACTGATTGCATTTCACATAGTACAAATACCCTTGGGAAAGGTATGAATCCAATTATTCTCCCTCCAGCTATGGGTAAATAGTAGAGCAGACTGGGTTCTTCAGCCTTGGTGAGGCAACTACTCTAGGAGAAGGAAAACTCTGAATTCAAACCTTTTAAACTCAGCTTAAAAATTTACCTTGTGTCCTATCCTGCTCGAGCGGAGGGGTTGGTAAATAGGATTATATACATGCTGAAAATTAACAAAATATTGCAAAACTTTTAACTCACCCCTGTATTTAGATTTCTGAGATATCATTGTTCTCATAGTTTAAACCTTGAAGCCAATTCTGGGAACTTATTCTTTACAATCATCTTCAATGGACAATGTTTCATATAACACAGTGTAAAAATGTCAAATAACAAGAGACTCTGGTTGATTGTGAGTTGTTTCCAAGTGAGATTTACTGGTCCATCATAGAACAGTGGAAAAGAAAGGAACATATATGAAAAAGGAAAATCTAATAGGAAAGGTAGGTTCCCGAAATCCAGATTATCATAGCAGGAGGTGCCCAAGTTAAAAAAAAAGAAATGTATCAAGAGAAATTGGCCATTGGCTCTGACTGGCTGAGGCAGACTCAAACAGAAATGCTGTTGAGAGTGGGCACAAGACAGAAAACAGAAAAAGAGTTAATTGGCTGCAGGATGTGACAATTTAAAGATGGCAGTTGAATACCAGCCATGATGATGTGAAGACAAATGTAAATTGCAGTGCCCATTTTGGGTGAACTCTGAAAAGGGGGTCCCACACCTAACACGAAGCTGTGAAGATGGAACCAGCAAGCAAGCACATGTTAGAACTACAGCAGAAAACAAGAAAGATAATTCAAGGTCCGTGTCTACTTTCTCTCTCCTCGCAACATTTTATATCTCTTAGTTTTGCTAAGAGAGGTCGACTCAGTTCCTAGTCTGTTTCTCTCTTCTCGACAACCACTTAAAAGTCTAGTAACAAATAAACATTTGTATTAGCAAACCAAGATGGGGATTTTGTGTGTTCATCACTTCTTCTTTTCATCATGAGGGAGGTCACAACAGGGTCCAACTGACACTTAAGACATTGCTCTACATGGGTCTGCCGAGAACTGTGGTAATACAAATGTCTTTTGAGACTGTACCGGCACAGACGTCCTTTTGAGAACCATATTGTTGCAAACTTCTTTTTGTGCCATGTAATGTTACAAAAAATTCTAACAAAACAAGATGAAAAATAAAAATATAGACATACAATGTAGGCAATTCCCGAACCTCTTAACATAAAATGAGCCTAGTAAATGCACATTGTTTTTTGATGTCAATAAAAAAAGTAAGAAATACTAAGAATATAACTAATAATGATTACATTTTGTGTTGGGAAAATATTTTGAAAACCAGTGTAAAAAATTTAATATAACTTGACAATCAATTAGAAGAGACATTACTGTTCATATCTGAAAAGACACTTTCCTTTCAGGCAGCAATGAAATGCCATTGAGTGAGTTTCTGTTGCACTTGTAATAATTGTAGGCACCAAACAGCAAATGTAGATCAAGATCAAATATACAAGTAATGCACCCACTAAGCAGACCAAGCTGTTGTTATTAGATGATGAATAAGACAATTTTCTTTCTTATATATATATAAAAGTATATATTTTAAAATAGGAAGGTCCATGAAGAGATTTGTATTTTTGAATTTATTTATTTTGTTCTCGTACATGTTATATATATATGTATGTTTCCAGCTTGTTGCTTTCATCAGAGAACATGTGTGGCACAAGGCCTTTTTAATGGGGTACTCAATGAGACTTGAACACGATTTTGTTTCCAGTATAAAAATATATATCATCAAATCATGCTCAGATTCCCTTGACCTTCTCTCACCATTCATCCCTCTTGGCTTGTCCCCCAGACAACTGCTGGTGTCCACACATAGGTGATGAAATAGGCCTTTGCTGGTTGGTCAGTACTGGTGTGTCCATGAGTAGAAGTCCACAGGAAAACTTTGCTTATGGGTTCATTTCTGCCTCTCCATCAATGACAAGTGTGTCTTGTTTGTGTTAGATGGTTTGTGAGATAAGAGGCAAGTGGCTGTAGAGACACCGTTTTATGAGGTACAGTTTCCAAGATTTGTTCAAAACAGCATTCAGCAAGCTTGTGAGATTCTCATGTAGTTTTTTTTTTCCAAATGCTTTGTAAAGTTCAGGTGGTTTAGTCATACAATTATCTTTCTTGTTTTCTGTTGTAGTTCTAACACGTGCTTGCATGCTGGTTCCATCTTCACAGCTTCTTGGTAGGTGTGACACCTCTTTTTCAGAGCTCACCCAAAATGGGCACTGCAATTTACATTTGTCTTCACGTCATCATGGCTGGTATTCAGCTGCTATCTTTAAATTGTCTCATCCTGCAGCCAACTAACTCTTTTTCTATTTTCTGTCTTGCACCCACTCTCAACAGCTTTTCTGCTTGATGCAACTCTGTTATATAACCGTGGAATAATTTTTTCATATTATCATTTTTCGTTGGTTATATCTTATCATTCGATTTGGTTAGGCTTTGAACTGTTTGGATCTTAGTGCAGGTGTTCTCGCTTGCGTGCGGAGGATGTGACAATCACAAATGTCATAATAAAGACCCCAGATAGTAAATGGGACTGGGATGTGAATGACGTCATGCTTGGAAGTGATGGGCTGGGAATTTTGGTGATTTTTGAAAAAAGCAGTTTGTTGAGATTTGAACCTGGGCGAGGGCAGTCCAGCTGGGGGCTACAGGATGCGCGGTACGTTGGTTGGGTCAGTTAGTGGAGATTGGACTCTGGGCTGGGCAGTTCAGCTGGGGAGTTGACTGTGGGCGATGTAGGAACAGTCAGCATAGTAAATATTGTGTGTCTCTCTCCTCATGTCGAAAAACTAAAAGTCAAAAAAAGTTTTATAAACGTTTCGTGCCTGAACTAAAGAAAGTCATCAGTGTTTCGTGGATCCCCTGCATCTGAATATTTTACATATCCATATATTTGTGTAGTTGTATCATGAATATGTTACAACTCCAGCTTGGAAGAATTTCTGTTTTATTTTTTCAGAGAGATAATATTTCCAGATGGTTAACAATATGTTGATTGCAGCCCATGCTTTTCCTGTGCATATGCTGACATTACTTTCAATTGATGAGATATTGCTTCCAAGGTATGCAAAATGGTCAACTAATTTTAGGGGTTTGTCATTTAATGTAGAATATATAGAAGATTGGTTTTTGCCTATGCAACAAATCTCTCTCCATGACAATGCTAATGTCGTACAAGAGAAGGGCAAAGGCTGATACAATTTAGCATTTGTGCCACTACAGGAGTTGCTATGATGAGATTAAAGATAACATTGCAGTTTTCCTTCTCCTAGATAAGTTACCTTGTGAAGCTAAAAAGCCCCATCTGCTTACTGGTCACCCACATGGAAATATGAGATGGATTCGTGTCTCTTCTAAGGGCATTAGTGCGAAATAAAATGCAAA
This sequence comes from Sepioteuthis lessoniana, assembly GCA_963585895.1. Lineage (NCBI taxonomy): Eukaryota > Metazoa > Mollusca > Cephalopoda > Myopsida > Loliginidae > Sepioteuthis > Sepioteuthis lessoniana. The sequence goes on along the minus strand of OY757928.1, from coordinate 8,645,989 downwards.
CAAGAAAAAGATTATAACCATTTTTATCAAAGACTATGAGCAAGGCAACCTTGTTCCATCCGGGAAAAACATGATGTGTAAGAAATAAGAGAATAGAAGGTCAGAATATACATATACATATATAATGTGTTCATCCATCATTAACAAAGACAAATGATTCAGTAATTGTATGGAAAGTATGTGTAGAACCCGCCACACTTTTTGGATAAACTGATAACAGAAGATAAGGGCAACAATGTGTGACAGATTCTTCAAACAATACTCTTCAGATTATGAATTCAGTCTTCCTTCTCCAAAAATGGTTGCCTTACCAAGGTTAGAGAGCCTAGTCTACCCTAAACACACATACACATATATATATGAAAATAGATCTGACAGTAGGAGGAAAATAGAAAAAGAAAATGATCCGAAAGGGATAAATTTATTATAATGGAAAGACAACATTAAAACATTTCAAATTTAATAAACCTTTATCAGGACTTTAAGATGGTGAAAAATATCGCTGGAACAGCGATGGATATTTCAGCAACCTTATGGGGGTAAGGGAGTATATATCTCTATAGTCATCTATATATATATATATATATATATATATATAAGTTACATAATAGATTGATGAAATCTATTATTGAACAGTTAGAAAAGAATTTGAATAAGTTCTAACCATAAATGGAGTGGAAAAATACTCGAAATTATTAATCTAAATGATGTGTGGTGATCCTTGGAGTCTTTTGAATCCACGGATTGAATTAAGAAGTTATCTGATCCGACACGCCTTGGAAAACAGAGGTAGTGGTTAGTTGGCAAGTTAGACCCAAATGGAATGTCTGTTTTCTACCTGTGGTCATCAATTCACTATAAAGTGAAGAAATAGTGGTCATTAAACGAATGAAATAAGATGTGCCTATTAAGAGTGTCCATGTTGTTTATTATCCCAGCAATGAAAAAAAAACAAAAATATTAAATGTTACAGCAATGAACAAGAACAGCAGGGACACAAAACAATCCAAACAAAGATGGCTGCCAATAGAGCAGTGAGCAAGACAACTGAAAGATTAAGATAAGAAAATGGGCACAGATCAACATTAAACATAAAAGATGAGGAATAATGTATGGGATAAAACCCTGAAAGGGTTACATAACATCTATTCTTAACAGGATAGGTGGGTTGGTTGGTTGGTTGGTTGGTTGACTTTTATGGCATATCGAACGTTGTGGGTTATTTAATGCCAAATACTGTTGCTAGACATGATTATTAAGCAAATACCTGGTTGGAAACATTTTTTTAATAAGCCAGAGCACATCTCTTTGCTCACACAGTTGAATTGTTTCAACTATTGTTATTGTTTGCACACAGTTAAATGATTTCACCTATTGCTATTGTTTGCATACAGCTAAATAGTTTCACTTACTGCTATTGTTTGTACACACAGTTAAATGGTTTCATTTATTACTATTGTTTGCGCACAGTTAAATGATTTCACTTATTACTATTGTTTGCTCTCAGTTAAATGGTTCAAGTATTGCGAAAGCATACTTAGTTAAAATTAAATCATTAGTTTTCATAGAGTTAAATGGTTTCAACCATAGTAAATGATTGAATAGTTCTATTTGACCCCTTGATGGAACCTAACAAGTGCTCCCATTCCAGTTTAGAGAGGACCTTTGAGTAATGGCAATAAAGAGGTACTCAACATTCCCCAAAGCTCCAGAACATGAGCCACACCATCTCATGATTTAGTGACATATAGATGATACTCTTTGGTAGGGTCTTACCCACTGCAGAATGTAGTTGGCATTTTCTATAACCCAAGCTAACTGGGCTGCAACAGTTTAGATAACAAAATGAATTGATAGATTGCTTATGCAGATAATTTCTTTCTTGGAGAAAAGGCTTGTGTAGAACCAGCTATATTTTTTGAATGAGCGGATAAGATAAAAATAGTGCACCAATGTGATGTAAATTCAATTAAGATGATAGTTACCATTGTAAGAACTGGACTCTACAATGCAGTCTTCTTTCTCCTAGATAAGTTACCCTACCAAATCTAGAAATCCAATTCTACTCTACTATTTACCCATAGCTGAGGATAGATAAGAAATGGACTCAACAAAATAAATTTCAATCCTAGGTGAGGCTGTTCACATTTCACTTTACTCTAATGATCTTGCCAAAGGCATGAATCCATCTTTCTGTCCCTGCTATGGGTAAATAGTATGACTAATTGAGCTGTCAAGCCTTGGTATGGCAACTGGTATTGAACAAGGTAAACTTGGAATTTTTCTCGCCTTGTGTTGTTTTCTGGTTTGTTGTTTTATTTAATGGTATATCACCCTTCATGGGTTATTTAATACCAAAGCCATTCTTCTAGAAAAAAATTAGTGGCACTATTCAACTCATAGCTGAGAGAGTTAAGGGGGTTCATGCCTTTCTCAAAAGTATTAGTCAAAAAGTGAACACCATAGTTTGACTGGCGGTTAAACTTACCATGAGGTTACAGTCCAGCATGTTTGCCACTATATCATGGGGCTACCTCTGCCTGTTGTACCCTACCTATAGCAGATACGTTGGGTACATAGGCCCAATCTCTCCTAACAGACATTCATTGAACCATTCATTGAACCATAAAAAGAGTTATAATCCAAAAATAGGTGGAGGTGTCCTCGTGGTGTGATGGTTAAAGTGATGGACTGCGGAATTGTAGTAAGCGAGTTTGTACTCCAGTCGCGCTATTATGTTCACTTTTGGGCAAATACCCGTGGGAAAGGTATGAACCCCCTTATCCTCCCAGCTATGGGTTAAATAGTACCACCACTGTTCTTCTAGGAGAATGGCTTTGGCATTAAATAACCAACAAAGGTTGATATGCCATTAAACAAAGGAACTCAACCGAACTGAACCAAAAATAAGATGACATTGGCTGAAAAAAATGTGGTAAATTTCTATAATTTCAGATTTTGATATGGTTTTGTTTTTTTGCTAATAGCCATCATATTTATATGACTGAAGGACGAAGCTTATCTAGGATGATTTGATATGAAAAATTATTGAATGGAGTAAAAACGCTGAAAGATATAAGCATAAAGCAATAGAGATGACTGAGACAAACAGATACAAAAAGAGAGAGACAGAGATGGATACAGAGAGACAGAGAAAGACTGAGACAGAGAGAAAAAGAGACTGACAGAAATGGAAAAATTCCAAGAGATAAACAAACATGAATATAGAGACAGAGAGAGGGAGAGAGAGACAAAGATAGTGAGACAGGCAAATAGATGGAGGTATGCAAGAGATAGAAAGAGAGAAACACAGATAGACAGAGAGAAAAACAGACATAGAGAAGCAGAAACACCGAGAGAGAAAAACAAAGAGAGAGAAAGAGAGACTAAGCAGAGATAGGCAAAGATAAAGACTGATTAGGTGAGAGAGAGAGAGAGAGAGAGAGAGAGAGAGAGAGATACATTGACAAAAAGACAGAGAAATACACAAGTATACAGAGAGAGATAAACAAAAAAGAAGAGAGAGAGAGAGAGAGAGAGAACCAGGAAGATTGATCCAGAGACAAACATGCAAAGAAAAACAAACAAAAAGAGAGAGAGAGATAGACAGAAAGACAAACTAACTTAGAAAGTGATGGAGAGAGGCAAAGAAAAAGAGACAGTCAGAGACAGACAGACAGACAGACGCATACAGAGATAGAGACTCAAAGAAACAAAAATGAAGATAGAAAAACAGTGAGAGAAACAGAAAGAGAGACTAACTAAGAGAGAGATGGATATAGTCAGAGAGACAGAAACGGAAAGAGAGACAGACAGAGGCATACAGAGGGATACACTCAGAAAAACAATAAGAGAAACAGAAAGAGAGACTAACCAAGAGAGAGATGGATATAGTCAGAGAGACAGAAACAGAAAGAGAGACAGACAGACAGAGGCATAGAGAGAGAAAGACACACAGAAAAACAGTGAGAGAAACAGAAAGACTAACCAAACCAGAGAGAGAAAGAAAGAGAGAGAGAGAGACTAAGTTAGGCAGAAAGACAGAGAGGGGGACCAAACTCAACTGTGAAAGATAGACAAAAACATACAGACACAGAGGGTTAATGAGAGGGAGATAGAGAGACAGAGAGAGAATGTGAAATTTAGAAGTATATATAAAGAAATGGATTGTACTGAAACATGAATAGATATAAACGATTCAAAGTTCAGGATACAAAATTTTAGAAAAGAAATTTAGAGTGAGAAAAAAATAGTAAAAAATGTTTATGAAAAGGCAAAGAAAAAAATGTTTATTAAAGTAATCATTTTTTTTTTAAATTGTTGAAAAAGAGCAAAAATACAAACTTTGCCACAAATCTGATATAACCAGAGAGTTGTCTGAGCAGAGAAATCAATTTGTTATGAATTTAGTTATAATGAACTCGGACATATACATTCAATAAAGTTGTTTTATTCAATCTTGTACAGAATATGATTAAATTTATCTGCAGTAAAAAAAAAGTAAAGAATCATGGGATCAAATGTAAATAATTTCCTATTTTAGGATCTTCCTAAAATTCTATAGATTTAATTGAGTGTCTATCAAGAAAAAAACTTTGAAAAAGAAAGGAGATTTTTTGGCTTAAGACAAGATTATTTATGTATTTTAGATCCTTCATCAATATTTTGAATCATTTGTTATTGATCAAATAATCATATGCAAAAGAAAAGTGGGATATTTCATATTGATTTATTTTTTGTTTGGTTTAGTTTGGTTTCTTTGTTTAATCAACCTTTGTGGGTTATTCAATGCCAAAGCAATCCTTGTAGAAGGAAAGTAGTGCTACAATTCAACCAATTAGTTGGAAGATATTGGAGGTTATACTTTACCTAAGAGTATTAGTCCAAAATGAATGTGATAACACAACTGGTGTCATAGTCCAACATGTTTGACACAATGCCATGGGGATTCCATCATTGATTTTTTTTTCCAATGATCTATTTGTAACACCAAATACTGCATTAGTTCATAATATTCTATAATTTCAAATATAATTAAATAAAAAGAAAAGATAAAATCTTTTTTTATATTTTGTCTTCTGAAATATATACGCATCTTCATCGGTAAGATTTGTAGTGGTTCCGACCGAAATATCTATTCAGCATTCTTATGACTGAAAATTTTTTCTGAGGTTTGAGTGGAATAATGATTATCATTGTTTAAAGTAAACTTGCCTACCCTATTCCTGCTACGGACATGAGTAGGATTCCCACAATCAAACCAGGTTACGGAACCAGGAAGTGATAGAGTTAAAATAATTACTTTAAAATTAGAAACTCAAAGTTTAGAAATGAAAAGATGTTCTTTCTCTGTTTGATTGTATGTTTTCTTTCTTTCTTTCTTTTTTCTTTTTTTCTTTCTTTTTCTTTCTTTCTTTCTTTTTTCTTTCTTTCTGTTTGTCATCTATTTATCATATTTACCAACCCCTCCGCTCGGGCATGATATGACACAAGGTCAATTTTTTAAACCGAGTTTAACAGGTTTGAATTCAGAGTTTTCCTTCTCCTAGACTAGTTGCCTCACCAAGGCTGAAGAACCCAGACTGCCCTACTATTTTCTCATAGCTGGAGGGAGAATAATTGGATTCATACCTTTCCCAAGGGTATTAGTGTGATGTGAAATGCAACAGGTCTTGTCCAGGATTTGAACTCATGTCCATTTCCTACGATGATAACCATTACACCTTGTCTTCTATTTATTTTTAGGTCTATATATTGATACCAGAGTGAGTCAAAAGTTTTGCAATATTTTGGTATGTGTTAGATTGTGATACATATGTCATATAACTGAATCAGTTGAAGCTATGGTCAGTACCCATGGTTGATGATAAACTGAAAACTTTAGACTACAAAGATTAATCAAAATAAATGACAGCAAAACCAAAAAAAAAATAGATAAATAAGAATAAAATTATCAAAATACTAGTACTACTACAACAACTACTACAACTACTACTAATAATAATAACAATAATAATAAGATACCAGTACTCAGTACAGTCACCAAAGAATTGGTACAGGGACTGGAGGATGAGTGGATACCATCTAAACTACAGCATTGTTGACATCAGCCAGAATACTGAGAGAAAACGGGAGACCTGAGGAGACTTGCCATCACTCAGATTCCTGGAGAAAACCATCAGCTAACGCTGGTGTGAAAAACTCTCAAATGTTTAAAATAACAATTAAGATCAGACAGAATACTGAGAAGAGTCCTGGAGACTTGCAAAGATTTACTGTCACTCAGACTCTAATGAAAGACCATTACACTGGAGTGAAAAACTCAATAATTATAAGTAAAAAACAAGAAAATAATAGATAAACATAATAGATAAAATAAATTAACAAATCCCAAAATCAATATACCGTAGTCACTTAAGTATTTATGCTCCAGAAAAAATATAAAATAAGTAAATATCCATAGATGTAAACAAAGAACAGTGTAAACTAAATCCCCATTCCTATTATAATTATCACAATAGTATAAAACGAGATAGCCACTATGTAAAAACCAGGTCATTGGCCTAATGAGTAGAATGTTTGTGAATGGTCCAGGAGACAGAGTTTCAATTCCTGGTCAAGTCATGGTGTTCTTTGTACTCCTTAAGAGTTTTTCACATCAGTTTTAGCTGATGATCTTTCACAGGAGTTTGAGTGACAACAAGTCTCTTCAATTCTTCAGGACTCTTCTCAGTATTCTGGCCATTCTCAATAATGTAGTAATTTGGATGGTCTCCACTCGTCCTCTTAGTTCCATGTCCTCCAGTCTCTTTAATAATCCTTCGGTGACAGTACCAAAAGCACCCGTCACGATTGGTATAATTATCACCTTCATGTTCCATAGTTTTTTCAATTTCCGAGCAACGTCCAGGTACTTATCCTTCTTTTCACTTTCTCTCAGTTTTATTCAGTAGTCAGCCAGGACAACAAATTCCACAATTTTTCCAGTTCCCTTTTTATTTTTTGTTGATTATTTTAAGGTCTGGTCATCTAGCCGTGATTAGGTGATCTGCCTGTATGTCAAAGTCCCATAGGAGTTTATGTATCTCATTCTCAAGGAGATATGCTGGGTTGTGTATATACTGTTTGTATGGTCAAATTGAAATTTCCTGTACATCTCCAAGTGGATCACTTTGCCCACCCAGTTGTGTCTAGTCTTATACACCTTCTGTGCTAATTTGCAGCATTCACTTATTATGTAATTAATGGTTTCATCTCTATCACACACATAACCAACAGTTGCTATTATGTTGTGTCTTATCTATTCTTGCTTTGATATGATTGGTTCTTATGGAATTGTTTTGTGCAGCTATTAGGAGAGATTCTGTTTTTCTCTTAACGTTTCCCTTTCTTAGCCACGTCCAGATTTTCTGGTGTGAGATGTTACTTATCAGTCATCTAAAATGCCCATAGAGTTGTTTTTCTTTCCATTTTTGTTTTCTAGTGATTGTCATTCTGTTGATTTTCATGTTGTCAGTATCATTTCTGGTGGCTGTAATCAATCCTCCTTCATGCTTTTCAATGTAGTTCTCGAGTCCTTGTATCGATATGTCAATGCTGTCTTCAATGCTGGCAAGTCCTCTTCCTCGCCTGTTTCTTGATACATATAATCTGTCAATGTTGTCTCTCGGATGTAATGCCTTATGCATTATTATTATTATGATCATTATTATTATTATTTACTCCGTGATGTAATGCCTTATGTACTCCGTGATGTAATGCCTTATGTATGGACATTAGTTTTGTTCTCTGGTCCACTTGCTTGAGTTCTTCTCTGGTCCACTTCAAAAATGGTCCTGAATATCTAATGAGGGGTACAGCCCAGGTATTTATTCCTTTGATAAGTTTTCTGCAGCATAGTTTTGTCTCAAGTAGCTTTCGGATTCTCCTGAGATATTCTTTCTTTATTTTTTCTTTCATCTCCACTTGTTTGATGGTGTCAGCTTCCAAGATGCCCAACTATTTGAACGTTTCATTTTCTCCAAGCGTTCTAATCTTGTCTTGATTTGGCAATTCCATTCCATCTGTCTGATGTCTTTTTCTGCTTTTCATTACAAGCATGGCACAATTTTCTATGCCAAATATAGTTGTAGCTGTTCTGGTATTTTATTTTCTAGTTTTTCAATGTATATATTTATTTATCATATTTACCAACCTCTCCTCTCAAGCAGGATTTGACACAAGGTCAATTTTTATGTGGAGTTTAACAGGTTTGAATTCAGAGTTTTCCTTCTCCTAGATTAGTTGCCTCTCCAAGGCTGAAGAAACTAGTCTGCCCTACTATTTACCCATAGTTGGAGGGAGAATAATTGGATTCATACCTTTCCCAAGGGTATTAGTGCTATGTGAAATGCAATCAGTCTCATCCAAGGTTTTGAACTCGTGTTGCCGTGTCCATTTCCTATGACGATAACCATTACACCAAGGCCACCTCCTAAAAAAGCAGTTGACTAAATATAATTCCAAAGATACATCACATATTTAAATGCTTTACACATTGTTTAATGCAAAAACCAAAGCATTCAATATTGGCAAGTATATATATATATATATATATACATATGTTTGTGTGTGTGTGAGCGTGTGTGTGTGTGTTTATTGAAAAAACACATGATAGATAAAATTACTGAACTCTCATCCATCCTTCTTGATGGCAGAACCAACTATATATATATATATATATATGTATATATATATACCAACTCTGAACCATTCAACTATAATGTTGTGGCTAATATTTAAGAATAGACTAAATGAAAATAAATCCATAAATTTTACTGAATATTCAATGTTTTTTCAATCCACAGCATTGATGTATGTTTTTTTGTTTCTGCTGTGGATATGGAAAGACATCTGGTAAATCCTTTTCTGAATATAATTTATGAGCTTGAGCAATCCAACATAAATGGTTTTAATGTTATTGTTGTACTCAACTGGTTACACACCTCATTTCATCTATTATAGCTTTGGTTTGAGGCAACAAGTTATTCTCAGCTTATAACTGTAATGTTCCTGCTGGCAAACATCCTGCTTGGGAATGAGTCTTTCTGTCCAGTATTATCAGGTTACAGGCAAGGGTATAATTAAAAAGCAATTACCTTGATTTCCAACTAGTCTCTTGGATTCAGGAGAGAGAGAGAGAGAGAGAGAGAGAGAGAGAAAGAGAAAAAGAGAGAGGTGGTGGGATACCCTTCCTGAAAGGGTAAAAAAAAAAATTATCACAAAATATTGAAGAATCTTTGTAATAAATAAAAAGCTATATTGATGGTGAAGATATGTAGGATGATACCATTGAAATGGTGGTCATTAAGATGATGATAATGATCGTTCTTACTTTATTGATTTTTGTGTTGATGATGATCATGGTGATGGTGGAGGTAGTAATGGTGGTCGGGTCAATGATGATGATGATGATGATGATGACAAACATTAATTTTTTTACATTAGTTATGAATGACGTCTAAAAAGTGAGTCAAACTTTTATTAATCCGACATGTTTACGATTATACATATATAACCAGTACTACTATGTAACTTTGCGATATGGTCATCACCAAAACTCATTAACCTGTGTGCATAAATACCTTATTGAAGAATACTGCATCTGGTCTAGGTTTAGTAAACAACTATAAAAGGGTGTGTATGTGTGAGAGAGAGAGAGATAGAGAGAGAGAGAGAGAGAGAGAGAGTGTGTGTGTGTGTGTTTGTGCATGTGTGTGAGTAAGTGTGTGTGCGTGCATGTGCATGCTTGTATGTGTGAGTGTGTGTGTGTGTGTGAGTGTCTGTGTGTATGCGTGTGTGTGTGTACGTGGGTGCGTGTGTGAGAGAGAGAATGTGTGTGTGTGCATGTGTGTGTGTGAGAGTGTGTGCGTGTGTGTGAGTGAGTGAGTGAGTGTGTGTGCCTGTGCGCATGTGTGTGTGTGTGTGTGTGTGTGTGTGTGTGTGTGTGTGTGTGTGTGAGAGAGAGTGTGTGTGTGTGTGCATGTGTGTGATTGATTGAGTGAGTGTGTGCATATGCATGAACATGTGTGTGAGGGTGTGTGAGAAAGAGAGTGAGAGAGGGGCAGAAGGAGAGAAGGACTAGTAATTAGACCATAGTTTAAATTGTTTAGGGTAAATGATTTTGTAAATGCAATTTCAAATATTGTCTGGATATAACAAGAGTCTATTTCAGATACTGAGCTCTGAAAAGCAAGGAAAAACAATGTAAGTTCTATCTACTTTTTTTATCTTTAAATTCATCTTATGTTGCAAATATTGATTTCATAAAGATATAAGGTGTGCAAAATAATAAGCAAAACTGAAGCTGTAATTACCAAGACAGAAATAAAAAAATGAATGAAACATTAATTTTCTTCAAAATACTTTGCTTAGAATTCAGCAGATTTATTCCTGAGAGTTTTTCATTGGTCAAAGCACTATTGAAACATTTCTTTTGCTAAGGTGTGAAGATGATAGATTCAGTTTCAGTTCCTTTAAATGTCCTCCATGTCCTCAAAGCTCTAAATCTTTAGATTAATTTTCAGTTTAGGATACAAAAATAATAACATAATTTAATATCTGCTGAGATTAGGGAGTGTTGTACAATCCTATTTTTAGCAAAAACTAATGTTTAAAAATATTGAAACTGATGATCAAGAGATGTCAAGAATTACCACTAACTTGTGTAAACTTTTTCTTGATGTCTATACTGCTGTCTTGATTTCTATACATTATGCCATTATAATAAACGTTGCACCGCAATACATATGTAAGCACTTGAATTTTGAATTTCAAAAGTAAAAAAGACTTTAAAAATCTACTCTCAATATTTTGAGAATACTTTGTATATAATAATCAACTGAAAGGTCAAGGGAAAATTTTTGAAATCTCTCATTATGATTCGTGATGGTCATTCATTTTTGGACTTTATTTCAAAGGACAAACTATTCTGCTTAACATACTTAAACCTGTTTCGGATTTTTCATTTTATTTCATTTTTTAAAACTTTGAAACTAAATATAAAATAATGCTTTAAAATGAACAGAACCTCAGTACCTGAATCTACCATTATAGAATGCAATAAATGTGTTCCTAAACTATATTGATAATAATATAAGATAAATAATAATAAGATGACACCATATAGAGTCTTTCAATGGGTACATAAAATAAGGTTTGTGGTAAAGATCTGTAAAAGCTAAAATAGGACTGAGACACCATAATAATATCATAGTGAAATCATATGCGAGTCATATACTTTGAATAAGCTTTAAAGTAAGTCTAAAAATACGAAAATAGTTTTGATACACCAAAATATACATGATATTATTAATAATATTGTGGATTAGTCTTTAGATACGTACATGAAATAAGCCTTAGAGTAAAAGATGGATGATTTTGGAAATACTTATAATATATTGCAATATGCATACATACATACATACATACATACATACAAACATACATTCATATATATATATTGGATAAGTCATATAGTATTATATGCATGCATTAGATTATCTTTGTAATATATATATATATATATATATATATATATATATATATATATTATTAAGATCTATCTATCTATCTATCTGTCTGTCTGTCTATCTATCTATCTATCTTTTCAAAATTCAAGTGCTTACATATGTATAGCTGTGTAATACATTGCAACATACATACATACATACAAACATATATATATATATATATATATATATTGGATAAGTCATATAGTATTATATGCATGCATTAGATTATCATTATAATATATATATATATATATATATATATGTATATATATATATATATATATATATATATATATATTATAATGATAATCTAATATATATATATATATATATATATAGTATAATTATAATATATTATATGCACCTTATATAATATATTCATCTGAGTTAGGATGGCATAAACATAAAATCAATGACATTTAGTTACACTGTATCTTGCCATTGTAATTCTCAAAGAGACTACTGACCCTGTGTTTATTCTATCCTAATTTAAATAAAGGCTCTATCACCAATATTAAGCACCATTTATTAAAAATAATACAAACTGTATTATTAACAATTTATTCAGATAGATAGATAGATAGATAGATAGATAAACAGACTGAGATAAGTATGAACTGACTAAGATATGTGGGGACAAACTGGGATAGATAGATAGATAAATAGATATGAACTGACTAAGATATGTGGGGACAAACTGGGATAGATAGATAGAGAGATAAAATCTTATATACAAAATAATTTGTAGAAGAATATAGCAAATTAATCTTTTTAGGTTATTTTATGCTTAATTCATTTTTACATAAATGAACAGTTTTATTTAAAACAATTCAGTTTAGCTTAAGTACACAGTTTAATTGTCAAAAACATTTCTATTTCAAGCAATTCAGTTTTGTCAAAAAATTCTAATTCAAACAATCAGTTTAGTATAAGTACAGTTTTTATTTACACACAGTTTAATGTCAAAACAGTTCTATTTTAAGCAATTCAGTTTAGCCTACAACTCAGTTTAAATATCAAAACAGTTCTATTTCAAGCGATTCAGTTTAGCATAAGTATGCAGTTTAAATGTCGAAAAAGTTCTATTTTAAACAATTTAGTTTAGCATAAATACACAGTTTAAATGCAAAAATCAGTAAACTCTTGAAACCAGAGTTGAGTTCTATTTGACCCATAGGGCAAGAGTGGACCTGGGAGTGATGGCAGTGAAGTGGTACTCCGTATTCTCCATAGCTCCAAGATTATTGGAACCTCACCATCAGATTTTTTAATGTCATATCTAGGACACTCATTTAGAGGGAGGGGTCTTACCCATCCAGAGAGGTGCAGTCAGTGTATTTAACAGCCCTTGCTGACTGGGCAATACACAGAGTTAAATATAAAATGGTTTTATTTCAGATAATTCAGTTTAGCAGAAGTATACAGTTTGGATGTCTGAACAGTTCTATATCAAGCAATTCAGTTCAGCATAAGTACACAGTTTAGATGTCAAAACAGTTCTGTATCAAGCTATTCAGTTTAGCATAAGTACACAGTTTAGTTCTATTTGACCCACAAATAGGACCCTATCCGGTGCTACCACTCTGGGCCACAGTGGACCTGGGAGCAATGGCAATGAAGGGGTACTCTGCATTCTCCAAAGCTCCTGCATTACTCGAACCTCACCATCAGATTGTTTAGTGTCATATCCAAGACGCTTATGGACAAGGGGTCTTACCCCTCTGCAGAGATTCTGTCGGTGAATTCTACAGCCCAAGCCAATTGGGCCAATAATCCTTTGAATAAAAGTTTGAAAAATATAAGATTAGTTTTGATACACCCTAATATACATAATAGTATTGATTATACAGTTGATTAATATTCAGATGAGTGCGTAAGATAAGCCTAGGAATTAAGGTCTGAAAACATGAAAATACTTTTGATATTTCTTTATGTATACAAACAAAAATAATAGTTTTTTAGAATTGTGTACTAATAATTTTGTCAAGAATATTTTGCATTGTTCATATTCTTCCATTAACATTTTCTATTCTTGATTTTTTTTCATAAAATGTTGTATTTTGTAAAAGCTCTTTGTACATTCATTTTTACTTTTTTATCTCTCTCTTCAAAATGTTAAAAATATTTCTTTTTAATTTTTAGAACAAGTCTAAAATTTCTTTCTATTTACCATTTGCCAAAGTCTGAATTCTCACTTTCTTCCTGCGAATTGATCTCTCGGGAAAAATGGTCCAGGTGTTGTTCTCCGGAATCAGGTGGACATCACATATTTTGTGCAGCTGCCAATGCGTTACACATTTCAAGGTAAATGTATGCTGGCAGCTTCCTGGTAATATGGAAGAAAGGGGAAAAAAAAAAAAGAAAATAAGATGCTGAATTGGAGTTTTATACGAGGGTGGATAGGGAATAAGTTCCAAGATGGGTAAGGCGGCAGGCTGAAGGAGCTTGCAGTAAATGAACTGGTGTAAGAAAGTTCCAGCAAAGTTCATTTGAGGTCAGAATATAAAGGATTTGAAGATACTTGTTATCGGTGCTAAATAGTTATAAAGAGACACCAAGAAGAGACAATAAAAGAAAAAGTATTTGGGTATTTCAAAAATTTTGCAATATTTTAGGAGTATGTGAAGCACAACACTGGATGCTTTTGCCAAGGTTGTGAAGGTAATAAATCTCTCCGCTCTGTGAGATGCTGAGCTTACTTCATACTCTCTGAGAGCTACTTGCTGGCTTTGCCTCAATGGCTTGAAACACGCCTTCAGATTCCATGGTTTTAGGCCTATTTGAACTTGTCTGATCATCAAGGTACTTGCAACTCAAGGAAAATTTCTTGAAACATTTGGTTACTGATCAACTGCCACTTCCAATTTCATAGAAAAATATTTTTGGTTACTTCTACTGTGTTATGGCCCAGTTCAAATTAGTGTTGTGGACCAGTAAAAGGTCTGGAAGAAAGACACGAACTTGGGATTACGTGAAACAAGAATATTGAATGAAACTATAAATGCAGCATAGGTAAAAGAGTGTTGAACGTGTCTAATTGCCAAGGTGTTAGGCTGGAGTTAACGTAACACTAAGATAAATATTCTCCTAGTATTCATAGTAATAGGAAGAGTTCATTATAATCCGTAAGGTAGGTACCATAACAATTAGTAAAGAATAAATTCCTGAATTAGACAACATTGCACATTCATCCGTGCAGTTTTCAAATTGCACATGGATTGAAGCAATGAACAACTTGTCAGTGCACCAACTATCACTATACTACTAACAACAGTTGATACACTTCACAGCTTGAACTGCTTTGGTCATTTGAAGATACACACCACATATTGGCACATACAAAATATTGCCAAACTTTTGGTTCACCCTAATAATTATAAAAAGAAAAAAAGACACAAATAACAGAAAGTAGAAAAAAACCATCAAGTATTCAAGAACTGCTTTGGAAAAGAATTTGAGAATGCACTTTGAGGAAGTGAATTGCAAACTTGGATGGGTTGAGTGTTAAATAACTGCATTCTTTGTCTTCCGACCAAAAATATGACTAATGAGGTTGAGAATAGTGGAATTATCTCTTTGTAAACAAATTCTTTTTAACTACATTACCTGCCCAGACGAAAGCTTACAAAGCAGCTCGTTCAACACATTGTTAATCATGGCAGGTTAAGGAAATATACTTTTACTTTAAATAACTCAAATGTATGAAAATAATAGATGTACAGTCCTGATCACAATTATTGTCTATCGTGAAATTTCCATTCATAATATAGAATATCTCCTGAAAAAAATGAATCTATTGAAACAGCTTTGATGTATTGAAAACTCATAGTTGATAATAAAAAAACAGCAAATGATAAAACAACAAGTTTACAGATTTAGTTCATTTCCATTTATTCATGAAGATATGGAAGAAAAAAAGAAAGGTTGCCAATAATGGTGACCAGGCTAGTATATTTGCGAGAATGTTACTAGCTAGAATCACTTTTCAAGTGACACCTTTCTATTGCACTTAAAGAATGACAGTCAGTCATTGAAATAACCATGTAGATAGATAGACAGATAGATAGATTAGGTGTTTAAAATTTTTTATGTCATTTGAGATGTACAGTGTGTTTCAGAAAAATTGTTATAATTTCATACCCTTATAACATGGCCAATTTTTGTTGAGATAATCTCAAATTTTCACAGCATTTGTAAAAACAACTCAAAATTTTATATTTAATGTTTAAATACCTTTTCGTTTTCAGAGAATGGCATTTCTATAATCGAAAATAAAAAAACATGAAGCATTAAAGAGAATCTTGAGTTATTTTTACTTGTACAGTTAAAATTTGAGATCATTTGAATGAGAATAACAATTTTACTACACGCACACCATATATAGATATAAGAATGAATGTGCACACATACACACTCACACATATATACATATATATATATATAAACAATAACATACAAATATACATATATCAAGGAATATATATATGTATATATGAATAAATGAAATATATGTATATATATATATATAGAGAGAGAGAGAGAGAGAGAGATGTGTGTGTGTGTGTGTGTGTGTGTGTGTGTGTGTGTGTGTGTGTGTGTGTGTGTGTGTGTGTGTGTGTTATGGTTGAAATTTAATGTTAAAAACATCTCTAAATCATGACAATTTTTGCAATATTCAATTCACAAAAATGTGGAGTAATTTCACAATATATTATCAATCATAAAAAAGTAAAACCTTATGACTCAATATTTCATATCTATGATCATCAGATCTTTGTTTGCCACTGGGTACTCCATAAATTTGAACTTGTGCTAATGTTGGTTTATCCAACAAATATTTATTAACATTACATTTGCTGCTGGGTACTCCCCAGATGTGGTCTTAAACCGATGTTAGCCTTATAAACAAATATTTATTGACATTATTTCTCCATGTTTTAGCCATGTTAGAACTATTGTATGTTTATATCACCTGGACTTCATCAAAATGCTTGGAAAAAAAACTTGATGGGAAATACTGAAGGATTTATACTTATATATATTACCAGTGAGAGTATTTGGCCATCTTAAAAAATTTTCATTTCCCATCCTAAAAGTGTTAGTTTTGAAGGAACAAGACAAGTACTGCAATGTTTTTATTTATCATATTAAATACAAGTCATCCTCTGTAATTTTGTCCTTAGTGTAACCATATAATGGCTGGAAAAGAAGATAGACGGCAATTACACAAGAATGCTGCAAGCAATATTGAATAAGTCCCGGTGACAACACCCCACAAGGTACCAACTATACGGCCACCTGCTTCCCATCACGAAAACTATCCAAGTTAGACAAACCAGACATGCAGGACACTGCTGGAGAAGCAGGGATGAGCTCATAAGTGATGTACTCCAATAGATCCCCACATATGGCCGGGCAAAAGCAGGACGACCAACTCAAACATACATTCAGCAGTTATGTGAGGATATGGGATGTAGCCCTGAAGACCTGCCAGAGGTGATGAACGATAGGGAGAAGTGGCGAGAGAGAGTCAGAGATATCCGTGCTAACGGCATTACATGATGATGATGATAACCAGATATCGTTTGAAAAATTAATTTGAAGGCATTTCTCTTCTTTAGCACTGAGCATCGATAAAATGTTTTGCAAAAGTTATATTATAATACCACTTGAACTCACATTAGACTATATTGTGTTGAATTACTGCTTGCTAGATACTACCTGTTTTACCTATGCAGAGGACAATTTCTTCATGTAACGTATTGACCTTCAACCCAGCCGTCAATCAAGGAACAGGTGCATCCGGTTGAAGATATCAGGTTATAACCTTGACTGTGGATGGGTTGAATTGGGTGCAGATGCAATGCTCACTGGAAGCAGGTAGGCGTCAAACAATGATATAACTCGGTGTGACAGGAAGTTCAGTTAGTTGGAGTCAGTTAGTTGGAGATAAGATGCTGTAGAGAGAACCAGCCCCCAGCAGAGGGCTATGGACCCTCAGGATCCATGATTGAGCTGCCCAGCAGAACGAGAAAGATGTACTCCTAAAGACAAAGGAACAGGAGGTCAATATGTTGCAGTTTGTTCAGTCTCCAACTCACCTCTCACTCACAACCTTTTTGTAACCCTTTCACAACCATTTCGAATAACGTGTGTGAGGTATATTTTTCTAAAACAGTGTGTTCGTTCGTCATTATTGTTGATTATGTTTCCACATGTATATGTGTATGGTTGTATATGTATTATGGCTATGCAACATTCAGGGTCACAAGCTTGCATGACCGAAGGCTTACTGCTCCAAACATCACTGCACAGCTGAACCAATGTTATGAAAAAAATTGTGTCAACATCCACAGTGAAGAGAACCTCAAGCATGAAGGAGGATCTGTTATGGTCTGGAGGGCTTTTGCCAATAGCAAAGTCAGAGTTTTTTCCAGGTGAAGGGTAAATTGAATCAAACTGGCTATCACAGCATATTGCAGTATCATGCGATCCCATCTGGAATGTGTCTTGTGGCTCAAGGATTGGTACTCATGCAAGATAATGATCCAAAGCATACTAGTAAACTCTGCCGATGTTTGTCATATGCCCCGCTAGCGTACGAGTGTGGCACAAGGCCGTTTTTTAGGTGAGTCCGGTCGCAGGGCCGAAGCCCACACGTGTCTGGCAGTTCTAAAAATGCCTCAGGCTCCACCGGCATTCCCCTTTTCAGGGCGCCTCAGGCACCAGACGATAAACCTAACCCCTACAAGGAGGGTTAAAGCCTGGTGGGACAGCCCCCTGAGGCCAGAGGTATAACCAGTGCTGAGCCACATCCAACCAAACCACTCGGCACAACACAGCCAGCCAAAATGTGACCCAGACACTGGAGAAAGTCGTGCTGTAAAAAGTAAACTCTGCCAGAGATACATTAAAAACAAAGAGGAACAACTCATCCTTCAACTAATGTCTTGGCTGACACAACCATTGACCTGGGGTGGGATGAAGTTCATCAAAAAGTCAGACCTAAACCATGCACGAGTGCAGCTCACCTTTGGTAACTCATGCAGGAAAGCTGGGTAAAACTATGTTCAGTCTACCACCAGGCTTTTGTGGAAAGAATGCCGAGAATCAGTGAAGTAGTGATAGCGGCAAGTCAGGGTTATTTTGATGAATCAAAAGTTTTTCGTGTTTTTTCATTTAATTTGTATTTAATGTGGCTCAGGAAGATTTGTATTTGATATAATGTATAAAATTATTATGTTACTTAACTTGTTTCATTAAAAATAATACTTTTAGGATGAAAAATAAAAATTTTTGAGGATTGCCAAATACTTTTGATTGGAAATGTATATATATATATATATATATATATATATATGAATGAATGATATATATATACATATATGCACATAGTTTATTCATATTGGAGCTCTGGATATAGTGTTCAAAAACTGAACTATGGAGTCCTTAAAAGACTACGTACAATATATTTCCTTTGAATGAAATAATAAAATTAAAGGTTGTTTTAGAGTTTTTATAAAAAGTTGGCAACTATAGTCAAGGGTGACCTTAAGGCTCCCTTTTCATTAGCTACTACTCTGAGATGTAGGGAAGGGCACAACACCTTTCTCTGGATTACTCAACTTTACTCTTGATACATACCTTATAATGCTGAGTGTCAAGCAAGGAGGTATCAAGTACCATTTTTGAGCTTTTGGTTTGACTCAACCTGAGATTGAACCCCAGTCTCCTTGGACATTGGCGAACATTCTACCCATGAGACCAATGGGCCAGTATAAGAATTTTTATAGTATCTTGAATTTGTTTATATTATGTATAAATTTGAATTGTTAACATTCGCCATTGTTTTAATGGATATATATTACTGTCTTTGATAGCCCATCACAGTGTGTCCCTTTGTCATCAGTTTTGTCTAATTTTAAGTAATACAAATATCACAAATTTGTGTGATGTCAGTGAAACTTTATCTGTTATGTAATGTGAGTGAAATCATCAGGAGGTTGCAGGTTCAATCCCAGCAACAGGTAAGAATATCAAGGAATACTTATTTTAACTTAACACTTGTACCTGGTCATGGTTAATAGAATTGGAACTGTCTATCCCTGTGGTTCAAATAAAGGGTTCTGTTTGAGATTCTGTGTGGAGTCCTGAGTTTAACATGTAATACAAGAAGAAGGCCAAAGGATATATCGGCTGAAACATTGTGAGAATAACAACAAAGATGAGGTCAATAGTCCGAATATTCTAAGTAATAACAATTATCAAACTTCAACATAT
The DNA here is from genome assembly GCA_963585895.1 of Sepioteuthis lessoniana. Taxonomy (NCBI): domain Eukaryota; kingdom Metazoa; phylum Mollusca; class Cephalopoda; order Myopsida; family Loliginidae; genus Sepioteuthis; species Sepioteuthis lessoniana. Next base: position 8,626,157 of record OY757928.1, on the reverse strand, counting down.
TAGACGACTATTATGTTATTTTTGTGCATGCATTTAATAAAATATCTTATAAGATATTTTTTTGTTTCTTATGAATCAGTAGAGTAAAAAATAATTATAATAAAGCAGAATTCAAGAAACTAATGATAGAAATAATTCCCCTAAAGACTCACTGTGAATTGGTTTTGAGAAGCAAGTCAGTTATAATACGTTTGTCATTAACATGCAAATTAAGAATAGCTTGCATAAATAGTGGTTTATCCAACAAATATATATAACATCAAGTTTGTTTGCTAATTGGCCCTCTGTAAATATGACCTTGTGCCAATGTTGGTTTCTCTGACAATTGTTAATTACCATTATAGTCAAACAATAATCTATTGATACATTCATTGATTTAACATTTGTCTGCCACTGGAAACTCCACAAATATGACCTTGTGCCAATAATGTTTTATCCTACAAACATCTATTAGAATTAAAAATATTTAATATTAGGTGCTTCATAAATATGACTTAGAACCAATATTAGATTGTCTAACAAATGTTTATTGGCAAAAGTTTGTTTGCTATTAGAAACTTCCCAAATATGACCATGTGCCAATTTTGGTTTGTCTGACAATTGTTAATTGTCTTTAATCTTGTTTACAATTGGGTGCTCAATAAATATAACTGGTGTCAATATTGGTTTGTCTAAGAAATATCTGACATTAAATTTGTTTGGTACTGGATGCTCCCCAAATATGACCTTGCGCTGATATTGGTTTGTCTAAAAATTTTTTATTGACATTAAGGTTGTTTGCCTCTAAGTTCACCATAAATATGACCGTATATCAATGTTGGTTTATCTGACAAATATTTATTGATATTTAATATTCTAAGCAGTGACCATGTTTGTACTACTGTATGGTTGCATCACTTAAACTTTTATGAAACACTTATAGAAAAAGCTGGATGGAAACTACATGAGGATACTACATGTTTTGAACAAATCCTGGAAGCAGTACCCTGAAAAATAACAATTGTATGGCTACTTACTTCCCATCTTGCCAAGCATCCAAGATTGGTAAGACATGCTGGGCTCTGCTAGAGAAGTTTGGACAAATTCATAAGCATCGTTCTCCAGGGAACTCCTCAACATGGACATACTAGTATTGTCCATCCAGTAAGAACTTGATTCAACGGTGCTGTGAAAATGCTCAATGCAGTAGGACTTGTCAAGGGTAATAGCCAATAGGGACAAGCGGCAAGAGAGAGTAAAAAAAATCCATGCAGTTGGCACTCCTTGGTAATAATAAGGATGCTACTCGGTGCTCTATAAAAATGACCTTATGTCAGTGTTAATTTATCTAACAAATATCTATTGACATTAAGTTTTTCTGTGAAGGTGTTTCACAAATATGACCTGGTGCCAACGTTAGTTTGTCTAACAAATTCATTGATATTAAGATTTTTTGTCATTGAGCGCTCCATAAATATGACCTTGTGCTGATATTGATTTATCAAACAAATATTTATTGACATTAAACTAGTTTTTAACTCTGTATTCAATAAACATGTCCTTGTGCCAATGTTGATTTATCTAACAAATATTCATTGACATTAAATTTGTTTGTCACTCTGCATTCCATAAACATCACCTTGTGCCAATGTTGGTTTGTTTAACAAATATTTACTGATATTAAACTTGTTTGTTACTGGATGCTCCTTAAATATGGCCTTATACCAATATTGATTTATCCAACTGTCCTATTTACATTTGTTTCTCACAGTGTGCACCACAAATGCAGTCTCCTGACAATGTTGATTTGTTCAGCAAATACCTTCACAAAATGGCCATCAAAGTATCTATGCTAAACTAGACATTCTCTTTCTGGATTAAACTGTCAGGATTACTGACATCATCATTCCAAGTGACTGTAATTATATTCTACAGTGAGTCGAGGCTTTAGGAATCCATTCTGACACAGCAATCAAACTGATGCCATCAGGTTCTTACTTAGAGAACAAATTATTCCATTTATAAGTGTAGTCAACTAGGTGATATACAAATCAAACAGGAATATTGGAAGATGAAATGAGGCCATTGCTGTACAAGAATACTCAAAGATCATCCAATCAGATCAAATCTTAAAAGATTCTTTTGTTTTCTGTCTCAAAACTTTTCTACAATGAAGTAGAAGATTTAAAGTTCAAAAACAAGGAGAATGACAAAATCAAACTCTTATAATAAAGATTTTTCAAGGGAGATAACCCAGGTTGACAAATATCACATTTCACAGCAACAGACCATCCTTTAAAATGGTACATACTATGGTTGAACTTTTTAATCCTGTACATGGGCTCATTAAATTCACCAAAAAAATTGACCCTAAATTGACCACTGAAACTTTGCTTAAGAACACAGTCATCTTTGTTTAAACTTCCTTCCCGAATTTGTTTAAACTTGCTCGACCCACTTTTTAAACCCTCCCTACATTTATTTCAACTTCCTATCCTTTATTTATTTAAACTTTCTCCCTCTCATTCATTTAAACTTACTATTCATTTATTATTTAAACTTCTTTCTCCTCATTTAAACTTCCTTTCCACATTTATTTAAAACAAAAGATGTGAATGTTCATTGTATAATAGATCTAATGGAAGAAAACAGTTTCACACTAAAAAAAAAGCAAGAAGCTGACGGTATCCTACAGAAACTATTATTGATGCAGACTACACAGATGATCTGGCACTTCTTCCAAATACACCTGCTCACACTGAAACTCTGCTGCATTACCTGCAGGAAACAGCAAATAACATTGATTTCCATGTGAACTTAAGTAAAAATTTTTGAGTGTTGCCAAATACTTTTGTCTTGTAGTGTTCATGATTTAATCAAGATGGTGACAAGCTTATATGGAGGCATTTGTGGTGTAGTTATTACCATCATAGTAAACTGACACAGGGACCTGAGTTCAAATCCTGATCAAGGTTGTTTATATTTCACATAGCACTAATACCCTTGGTAAAGGTATAATTTCAATTATTCTTCCTCCATCTATGGGTAACTAGTAGGGTAGACTAGGCTCTTTAACTTTGGTATTACAACCAATCCAGAAGAAGGAAAATTCTGTATTCAAACTTGATAAACTCCACTTAGAAATTTGATTTTGTGTTGCATCCTGCTTATGTAGAGGTGTTTGGATATATATATATATATATATGTGTGTGTGTGTGTGTATATTTTAATCTTTATATCTAATCTATAATTCTGTTGGTGTGAAAAAAAACCCAGATTGAACAATTTGCAAATTCTATTAACTGATATCGGGGAAAGAAATTTTGTAAAAAATAAAAGACGAAAAACATACATGCAACTTGAAAATAATCAAACCACACATATGTCTCGTCAAAAGAAAAAATACCGACAGAATTACCTAAGCTAAAACGTAATAAAGTGCTCAATATAAGATAGAGCTGATATTATGAAAATAATCCCTACATGCCCACGAGCGAATCTACCTAGGTTTCACCAAACGGCTCTTAAGGATTACTCCAGCGGGAACAATTCTGAAGAGTTGTTTGGTGAAACCTCGGTAGATTCGCTCATGGCCATGTAGGAATTATTTTCATTATATATATATATATATATACATGGAAGTAAATAAAGAAAAGGAATCCAATAGTATGGAAGAAATTGAAAAACATTGTAATCAAAAGTGAAGAAAATCAACGTTTATACGTTTCGATTTTAATAAACCTTCATCAGGACTTTAGAATGGTGATACCAAGTGTTGATAAAACAATGATGGATGAGTAAAACCAAAATATTTAAAATCAAATTTCCTTCACAATAAATTCTTCACTTTTGATTACTTTATTTTTCAATTTTTCTCTATATATATATATATATATATATACATATATATGAATGGCAAGACTATGAAATTGCTAGACTAGTTCTTTACCTTGGTAATAATATCTCTTCATCTGAAAGTTATGTCAACATTTGCATTTGCAAAGCACAGACTACATTTGACTGGTTATTGACCAAATGGAATCTGAGTTCCCTGATGAAATAAAACAGAAATTTTTCCAAGCTGTACCAGTCATTACTAGTGTATGGTTGCACCACTTAGACTCTAACAAAATGATTGGAGAACTACACAAGGGTGCTGCATACTGTTTTGAATCAAAACTTTAATGAAACACTTGTAGAAAAGGCTAGATGGGAACTACACAAAGATACTACATGTTTTAAACAAATCCTAGAAGCAGCACCCAATGAAACAGAACCTGTACAGCCACTTACCATCCATCACCCAAATAAGATAAACTGGGCACTTCAGGAGAAGTAAAAACAAACTCATAAACAATGTTCTTTGATGGATTCCTATACATGGATACATCACTATGCAGACACTGGATGCTGTTTAGGGGATTTGTCAAAAGTGATGGATGATAGGGAATAGGGATTGATAGCCAGAGAGAGTCAAGGTAATAAAAGATGTCAGCACATCTTGATGATGATGATGATGATGATGATGATGATTAAACATGGTTTTCCTCAGTCCAAAATATTGGATTTATGGTGTGTTTCATTCAGTTATTAGGTTTATGAACATCATTGAATATTTCGATTAATTTACATTCTTTTTACCAGGTGTGTCCTCGTGGCATAATAGTTAAATCAATGGACTGCAAAACCATAGTAAGTGAGTTCAAGCTCCAGCTGCAGCATTATGTTCACTTTCGGGCAATTACCCTTGGGAAAGGTATGAAACCCCTTATCCTCCCAGCTATGGGTTATATCGTACCACTACTGATCTTCTTGAAGGATGTCATTGACATTAAATAACCCATGAAGGTTGATATGCCATTAAACAAAGAAACCAAACCCAATCATCCTTTACTAAATTTTGGTGCAAAGACCATGAAGATTCCAATACAATCTTTTGAACTCAAATATTTTGATACCTCTGTGGGATTACCTGCCCTTACTTTCTTTTCTTACCACTAGGGTGTGCCACAGTTAGCTACTATTACAATGTTTCTCATTGTATAAACACAAACATGCAAAAATCTTTCTTTTTTACACGGCATCCATTCCAAAAACACGTTTTGATGACTTGTCAATAAACTAGTTAAAAAGACACAAGTTGATAGAATTTTATTCCACATATTGACATTTGAGGACTTTGACCAAAAGAATTTTTCTTTTTCATTGAACACATACATTTTTCTTTATCAAGCCCCTTGGCATAATGGTTAGAGTATCTGCCAATTGTACGGCAGACCTGGGTTTAACCATAAATCTGTTACATAGCCTTGAAGGAATGACCATAATATAAATGAAGGAATGAAGAGGCACGACTGTTTGTTTGTTTACTTTGTTGTTTAATGGCATATCAACCTTTATAGGTCATTTAATGCCGAAGCCATCCTTCTAGAAGAACAGTAGTGGTACTATTTAACCCATAGCTGGGAGGTTAAGGGGGTTCATACCTTTCCTAAGAGTTTTAGTCTGAGAGTGAATGTAATTGTACTAGTAAATCCTTGATTAACGGCTCTGTCAAAGGTTGATGCACAACATTGAGACATACAAATGACTCAAAAAAGACACTTGATACCTCGTTGCTTAACACTCACAGATCAAGAGTAGTCAATCCAGGAAAAAGAGTTGTGCCTTCCCCAACAGCTTGGTGTAGTAGCTATTGGAGAGAAAGCTTTTGGGTTGCTCTCGGCTACATTTGGCCAACTTAACTATAACATTTTCCTTTAGTTTTCAGTTGTGACTGAGAAAAACTTCACCAAAGGACATTGCCTCATTCACATATATTAGTTTTTTATATTTCTCTGAATAATTCCTATTAAATTTTCAATTGCGCTTACTTTTTATCAACCACTGTTAGAATCACTGCTCCACAAGGGTTTTGTAACTATCCCTTTGCCAAGATCTAAAAAAAAATACCTTTTCCTTGAAAACATGTCATAACTTCCAAATATTACTTTTCTCTCTTTTGCCATTAAAATCTAGTGGGTCTGAATACCAGCTATCTCCTATCCAAGTCAGTAGAAGACCAATCATCCAAGAGAACATACCTGATATATTTTCCAGCAAATGAAATCACTGATCCAAAATTTCAATCCTAAATTTTGTGAGAATAACAAAGTTTTCTTCCTGAAGGGATTCAATACTGATATGCAAGTAAACAATTAAAAAAGAAAATACTAAATAAGAGTAGTGAGTTCAATCCTTTTTCCATGCCATCAACCTCATACCAAATCTAAGCTACAAAGCTGTGTAGTTAGTTTAATCCTCATGTGGCACTCCATACTTTCAGCCTTGTGCCAAATCTAAGTCATGCTTAGATTTGAATGGGGGCATTTCATCATGCTTTCATTGTTATTAAGGTGGTCTCTCAGATTTAGCTTGAGTAATGAGTTTGATTATCATTAGGTTCCCCCATATTTTTGTGCCAAATTTAGGTCCTGCTCGGTTTGGGGAATGTTTTATGTGATATGAGGCTGGGTGAGCAAGATTAGAAAGTCATTACTAGTGAGCTTGATTCTTACTGGGTGTACCAAACTTGAGGCACCAAACTAAGGGGTAATAGTGAACCAGTTTAGCTGATCAATACTTGTGACAGATTGAGCTAAACTTAAAAAGAAGGACACTTTGCTGTGGAGAAATGACTAATTAGTCCTTTACTACTGTGTTGTGAGTTGTAGCAGAAAGAAACTTGAATTTTTGTTTGGCGCGTAATTTAATTTGACTGTTAGAGTCACCGACCATTTTCACCCAATCAGGATGACTTGTCCTATTCAGCCCGAACTATATTTCCTAGCAGCACCAAAAATTGAAGAAAGCCCGCGAATCTCTCTCTCGCTCAGAAATCCTAAAGGGGAACGGACGTCTATTCGTTTGCTCCTGAATAGCAGTAGCACTATCATGCACTATGAGGAGAGCTATCTAGTTTATGAACCCCTAGGGTCTATTCTTCAAGACCAAGGGATTCTAGTTAAAAACAAATTAGATGATACACTAAATCTAATAACTTCCTACCTTCTTTCCTTCCTACGAGACATCACAGCATACCAGCGTAAACACCTTTACTTCATGCTGCCATTAAAACCTTGATACAAAAATCTAACGACATTTTTGTTCTTCTCCACTACTTTTATTTTCCATCAACATTTAGCGAGGAGATAACAACCAACAAAATACCAACGCTACCAACGAATTACCAATGCTACCAACAAAATACCAATGCAACCATTGTAATACCAATGCAACCAATGTAATACCAACAAAACCAACTTAAACCTTAAACCAAAAACCCAATAATAATAATAATGATAATGTTATCTCCATTGCTATAGAGTTCAGTCCTCAAAAACTACTCCCAACTTATAGCCTTTTGCCAGACTTTGCTAAACTTTTAATAGAATGACAACTTGACCTTGTGTAAGGATTAACAAACTTGTATAGAAATCATTACCACTGAGTAAGGAGTTCAATCCTAATCGGGAGCCTTAAATTTGTTGTCTTTTGTCAGACTAAGGTAAACTTAATACGAAAGGCACTTTGGTTGCGGATTAATAATTGAGATTATGACCATTGAGTTGTGAATACAGTCTTCATTGATGACTAATGAGGTTAGTTCTACTATGAAATCAACTTGGTCCTTACTGAGTGTCTTAGACCTATTGCCTTGTGCCTGATTAGGATAATTTTAACAAAGATGGATGTTCTGAGTGGCTCAGACAAACACATAAACAGATAGTGAATCTAAGGAAATGGATTATGTTTTCTATTTTAGTAAGTAACTTGTCAAGACATAAAACTATATATATATATAGTTTTATGTCTGACAAGTTACTTGTATATATATATATATATATATATATATATATATATATATAACTATGAGTGAGGTTTGGAATAAAATCTGACTGTAAATGAAAGATGAAAAATTATACTGACATGTTTCACTCCAAGGATAGCTTCTTCTGAATCTGATTTTATTACATAAAAATGAAATGTACATGTGACTAGAGAAGTGTGCCAATTTCTTTATAATGGATTCAAGAGACACGCTCATACACACACACATACAAGTACATATATACATATATATAAACAAAAGTAACATTCTCTCTAAATTTTTGTGTGTAGATTTTGTCTTTACCATTTTAAAATAATTTATGAAGAATTAATTGGAATTGTAAAGTATATATAAATTGTAAAGAACGTGGTAGAATAAGTGGTTGATATATATATATATATATATATATATATATATATATATATATATATATATGCGTGTGTGTGTGTGTGTGTGTTAATTTGGATAGGGTATACACAGAATTAACTGCATTTGGTGACTTTAAGTTTCTGCCTGATGTAATCATCAGACCAAATGCTACTGACCTGCAGTTTATTCAAATTTGGATGCCATCCATATTGAACACTCTTGATTTACATGTACAGCTAAAGTAAGTAAGTTGGCGACCATAGTCAAGGACGACCAGAAGGCTCCCTTTTCAATAACTACTACACAGAGGTGTAGGGGAGGGCACTACTCCTTTCCCTGGATAGCTCCACTTTACTCTCAATACGTACCTTATATTGCTGAGTGTTAAGCAAGGAGGTATCAAGTACCATTTTTAAAGTCTTTAGAATGACGCAATCTGGGATTGAACCCAGGTCTCCCTGATCATTTGCGAATATATATATATATATCTATATATATATATATATATTGAGAGAGAGAGAGGGAGAGAGAGAAAGAGTGGTTGGTTTTTTTGTTTAATGGCATATCAGCTTTCATGGGTTATGTAATGTCAAAGGCATACTGATAGAAAAATAGTAGTGAACTACTTAACCCATAAGTGGAGGCTTATGGGGGGGGTCCAGTTTTTTTTTCAAGGGTATTAGTCTGAAAGTGAACATGATGGTATAACTGGAGATCAGACTCACCAACAGTCAAGCACATTAATCACTATGCCAGTAAGACTCCTCCTAGAGAGAGAGAGAGAGAGAGAGAGAGAGAGAGAGAGAGAGAGAGAGAATGAACAAAAATGATTCAACAAATAGGAATATTCATTTGTAATGATTAATTTTTGAATTGTTTAATTAATTGCTATTTTGATATTCCATTCTTAGCAAAAGAGAAAAATGTTAAATACTTATTTATATACTTGTATAAATCTAAGTCTGATTTCTTTTTCTTTTACGTGACCTTCAAACTATGTGAGTTCATTTTATTTGCAGTATTTTCAATAGTTTTATGATAGCCATTTCTGAAAAATTTCACCCCTGGCACTCAGCCTCTTAGCCTCAATCTCTTCAGAGAATTAAACCTCATAAATAGTAATTTTATTTCTTTCTATTGATTATTAAAAATATTCTTTTTTCTAATGGAAGGCTTACATGTTTTGACCTTCCAATAGTTAAATCCTTGGTTGCAAGATATATGCTTCAATTCTTGTTGTTTGAATCCATGTTTTTTGTTTAAATTTGAGAGGTGAGAAATTTCTATTATCATACACTGATCAAGTCAGACTATTGTCTATATTTCATATTATACTTATTGTCTATATTTTGTTATTATAGTCACAATATTGTTATTATTATATATATTTACCGACCCCTTCCGCCCAGGCAGCAAATGACACAAGGTCAATTTTTAAGCAGAGTTTAACAGGTTTTGAATTCAAAGTTTTCCTTCTCCTAGACTAGTTGCCTCACCAAGGCTGAAGAACCTAGTTTGCCCTACTATTTACCCATAACTGAAGGGAGAATAATTGGATTCATACCTTTCCCAAGGGTATTAGTGCTATGTGAAATGCAATAAGTTTTGTACAGGATTTGAACTCGTGTCACCGTGTCCATTTCCTATGACAATAACCATTACACCATGGGCACCTCCATAATTGTTATTATTATATATATATTGCTATTTTTCTCTATATTGTTATTATACTTTATATCTTGTTATTATAGTCAAAGTGTCTTTGTGTTTGTATCCCCCAGCCTCATTCTGGTGTCAGTTACCCTATTTGAATCTTTAACTGAAGACTTTTATTCAATCTGCAAGAATAGGCTTGTCCCATTTCACTACTAAGAGAATATATTATATCAGCTAATTCTTTCATCTGAACAGGATTCATGGTCCAAGGGATAAAGGCTTGGCAAAATGCGTATCTAATTACCTGGTATTTGTGAGTTCAATCCCTTGGTTGATTAGTCTACCTAATTGATTTTAACGACATATCGATCAACCATCTACATTGATTTTGTGCTTCGTCATTATAGAATCTCATTAATTATATGTTTACATTTATACTTTTTGTTTAGTTGTGTAGTCTACCTACCACTGGATCTTGAAAAACAATGAGGTACACATATATATAAAAATATTATCTTATATTTTTATTCTTCGATATTGATGATTGTGTATTGCTGGAGAGCTACAGGAGAGAGTTTGCTCACACGAAAGAGGTGTTGGGAACTCGAACAGCCAGCATGAACTGACTTCAGCCAAAATTCTAGACCTTATACAGTCTTAAAATTCTCATGTGACTCAAATGGCCATGCCTCTTCACCCACACAATGCTTGTCTTTCATAGGCCATGGATTACACCCATGCAATGCTTTTTCTCCATTGGTCACAGCTTATACCCATGCATTTTTTTATGCCTCACATATCACACCAACAAATTGCTTGTTTTCCAGTTGTCACTGTTGATTTTATCTACAGCCTGATGTATCTGTCAACATCTGCCAGATTCATCATCAGCCAAGGCAATATATGACAGAAATTTCTTATGAAGTTTTTGTTTGCGCACGGTCCAATACAAATAATATTAATTTTCAAACGGGTCTTTTTTACTTCTAAATGGGACCCAAACAGGTACCATCATGACAGGTCAAAGTGGGAGTAATGGAAATGTAGGGGTATTCCACACTCCCCTGATTTCCAGAACGGGAGCCTTACCTTTAGGTGCAGTTTAATGTCGTATTGAGGTCATCTCTTTTTTGATGTGTGGGAGGAGTCGTCTTACCTTGCTGCAGAGATACTGTCAGCAAATTCTAAGCCCTGTTGACATGGCCCTAACACAATCAAATTCAAGAGAAGAGACAGATAAATGATCTCACAAAGATTAATTAACTTATAAAGAATTAATTTTCTTATTGTTCTTAGAGTAGATTATCTATTTTTTTATTGTTTATTCATGATCAATAGACATCAAAACTGTTGCAAAGATATAATTATTTTACTTCTTTGAAACTTTTTCATACTAGCGTTAGTTGATGGTTTTTCACAGGAGTTTGAATGACAGCAAGTCTCCTAAAGTCTCCAAGATTCTTCTCAGTATTCTGACCGATCTTAAAAATGCTGTAGTCTGGATGGTCTCTACTGATTCTTTAATTTCTAAGTCTTTTAGTCCCTTTACCCAATTTTTCAAGAACACCTATGATAACAAGTAACACCATCACCTTCATGTTCCATAGTTTTTTTTGTTCTTTGGCAAGGTCTTAGTACTAATGTCTCTTATCACTTTCTTCTATTTTTACTCTGTGGTCTGCTGAGATGGCTAAGTCCACTATTCAGTCGGTTCTCTTTTTTTAAAGTCTGGTTATCAAGCTGAGATTAGATAATCTGTTTGTATCTCAAAGTCCCTGAGCATTTTATGAATTTCAGTCTCCAGGACAGATTCTGGTTTGTGCATATACCACTTGTTCACATGGTGAAATTTCAATTTCTTGCATCATTTCCAGTTGATCACCTGCCCCACCCAGTTGTGTTTAATCTTTTAGCACTAGTTTTATGCATTTGCTTTTTTGTGATTAATTGTTTCATTTCTATCATGACATAACTTACATTTGCTATTTTATTGCATCTTATCTATTTTTGCTTCAATGTTAGTTGTTGGTGACCGTAGTCGAGGGAGACCAGAAGGCTCCCTTTTCAATAGCTACCACACCGAGGTGTAAGGGAGGGTGCTACTCCTTTCCCTGGATTGCTCCACTTTACCCTCAAGTTAGGAGGTATCAAGTACCATTTTTAAAGTCTTTGGCATGACGCGGACCTTTGGTCTCCCAGACCATTGGCAAACACTCAACCTACTAAGCCAATTAATGTAGTTGGTCTTTATAGTGTTGTTAAGTACTGCTATTTGAAGAAGGTAAATTTCTCTTTTAAGGTTTCCTTTGCTCAGCCATGTCCAAGTCTTCTCACATGAGATTGTGCTCATTTATTATTTGAAATATCCATACATTTGATTTTCTTCCCATTTCTTTTTCCTAGTTATTGTTATTACAATTATTATGAAAAGTGATCAAAAAGTACTAAGATTGATACTTTAAATATTTCAATTTTAGAATCTAACATTTAAATGAAGATGTAAGCATAACTGAGCTACTTCTTTTATAAAGGGATGATGTCTTGATGCTTAGACTGTTGTCTAGACTGCTGTCTAGATGAGTCAGTGCCAATCTAAAAAAAACAAACAAATATGATGCTAGTCTTGATACTTTTTGAAAAAGGTTTTTGGTGAAACACAAGATTGCATAAGTGCAGTGACCTACATATACATCAGATGTAGCTCAGTGAAAGTTTTCTTGTTTCCTAAATGAAAAATTTGCCTAAAAAATTGAGGGTGTGGAAGGCATTAAAAAACACAATGGTGCACTTTAATACCCTAGCAAATTAATAAATGTTTGTTTTTATATATATATATATATATATATATATATATATAAACACACATGTGCGCATATATATACACAAATACATATATATATATATATATATCTATATACACACACATACACACCTATATATATATACACACATACATATGTATATACATACACACACACATTATATATATACACACACTTGCATATATATATATACACAAACACACACATATATATACACACACAAATACACACACATATATACGCACACACACACACACACACATGTATATACACACACATACATGCATATATATATACACACACAAACGCATACACACACACACACACATATATATGTATGTATACACACACACATGCATATATACACATACATGTGTATATATATAGGTACTAAGCAAATATTTGTTAACTTACGGTTCGTATAATAGCATATTACCCTCAGGTGCTTGCTGACCTAGATTTTAAATGCTGATTTTCAAGGTAGATAACACTGTAATCCAACCATCATATTCCTCCCATCAACTATTTTACCTGGCCCTAAACTTATTACTTACCAGTGCCTGTCATCCTAGAAACAATACCCTATAAAACAGCAGTTGTATGGCCACTTACCTCCCATCACACCGTCCAGGTAAGAAGAGCAAGACATGTCAGGTACTGCTGAAGAAGTAATAACAAATTCATAAGTGATGTTCTTCTGTGGACTCCTAACCATAGACACACCAGTGTTCGCTGACCAGCAAGAATTTACTTTAATCAGCACTGTGCAGACTCTTGTCATCTAGATAGGGATGGATGGTGAGAGTGAGTAAAAGGAACACATTCTGTCGAAAAGCCATGATGATGATGAATCTTGAAGATAATTGCTGGAGAGTTTGTTCTTCACTGGATATTTTGTTATTTTAATAATCATTATTTTTATAATTTGTTTCAGCCTGGTCCGGTACAATGACAGAGATGGATTGTCTTTTTTAATTGGAATCATTTTGAGATTAGGCTTCTTAATCTGAGAATTTATTTTATTTTTTTATTTTTTTTATCTATTGCAGACTTTTTTTTCGGGGCCCGTGGCACAGCGGATAGAGGCGTTGAGTCTCTACAGTTCCAGATGAGCATTGTCAGAAGATAGCGGTTTCAATTCCTACCCAAGCCAGCCAGAAGTTTACTTGGTCAAAAAATATGGTGTGATAGACAACAACTATGGAAGGCAGTAATTACTGGGGATACGGTTACAAGACTCAGCATTCCTATCTGAGGTTGCGGTTAATCACCTGAAGAAGGCCAGAGGTGAAATTTGGCCGAAATGTAGTGAAGAAGAAACAACACAAAAAACTACCAAGATGAGAACAAAAAGTCTGCAATAAATAAAATAAAAAAAAAAAAATTCATTCTCAGACAGAGATGGAGTGAGACGTTAGAGTTTAGTTAAAGACAGTATTTAAATGGCAATTTTTAAAGTAGGAAATCCATCTTTATTTGAAAGACTGGTACAACAAACTCTTTCAATTCCCATTCCTGAACATCTGGCCTTATGCCAGACATGGCTAAATTTATCCAAGTTCAAGAATCTATACATTTATTTATTTAAATTCTTATTCTAAAAAATTTATTTAAAATTTTTTTTTTCATCTTCAAATTTCATGATAACAGGTGATGCTTGATGGATTATCTTCTTGGTATAAACCATACACAACTTCCTGTCTGAAATGTATAATCATCAACACTAAATTTTGAAAAAGGAATCTTATGATTACAATGAAAAGTCTGATTCATACGGTTCATTTAATTTGACATTTCCTGCAAAGAAAAGGAACATCTTGCTGATGTTGCATTTACTCTTTGGATTTGGCAATTCAGAACTTTACCCTTTCTGGATTTAATGCTGAACTGGATTGTGTAATATTTATTGATTTGAGACCTGATACAAAACATACGTGACTTAACTGGAACTAAAACCCTTTTCACAAGTTTATTTGCTGTATTACCCTTTAATATGTCACACCTTCCAATTGTTCTATTTTAGAGGAAGAGTCAACATGACGTAGTGGCTAACATAGTGAGTTCAAACTCCAGCTGTAGTAAAGTTGGTGACCGTAGTCGAGGGTGACCCAAAGGCTCTCTTTTCAATAGCTACAACACCAAGGTGTAGAAAAAGGCGCTACTCTATTCCCTGAATTGTTCCACTTTACCCTTGATCCTTACCTTATAATGCTGAGTGTTAAGCAAGGTGACATCAAGTACCATTTTTTGAGTCTTTAGTATGACTCGACCTGGAATTTGAACCCAGGTTTCCCAGACCATTGGCAAACTCGTACACTGCCCAGCTGTATATTAAATTGTACCAAGGATGGCTTTGGCTTTAAATAACCCACAAAAGTTATTTGATATGTCATCGATTAAAAAATACACCAGTTTTACAAAACATTTAACTTTTTTTTAAAGTTTCTACTTTAAAATGTTGAATATCAGATAAAATAAGGAAGTTTAAGTAAAATTCAGTGCTTGTCAAAGTGAAAAATATCATATAGATCTTTAGATAATACACAAACTATTACATAAACATGCAGAGCATGCCCCTGTTTGTTATGAAACTAATCAAAAACAACACGATGATTTCCAGTGTTGAATATCACAGTTTGGAACACCAGAGATTCAAATTTAGAACACCAACTTATCATGTGCTTTCCAGAGATAATTGATCTTGTTTGTTGGTTGATGTTTTGTGAAAAAATGACTTGAATTATCCAACTGTTGCGTATAGGAAAATACAGTGATGTACAAAAGCATTTCGCTGCAAACTTTGTGAGAGTTTTTCAAATAGGGGATAATATGTGAACTGGTTTTAGTTTTTGATTTACTGACTTTGTAATTATATTGTTCCTTTGCTTATGTTTGTAAACATTTACAGCATTGGCAAAAAAAATCAGATGGTGAAAAACTGAACAATTTTTTTATTACTGCTACAAATTTTAATGAAACTTCAATGACTTAGACACACATAGGAAGTTATTTTTTTCCATAGATAATTACTTACCTGCCATTAGCACTGGGCAAATCATAAATTAGAATATCAAATCAAGCTGAAAGAATTCTAAGAAATTTCTTATTTTTTAATATTTCTGAGAGTTTTTTAAAGAAAATTATAATTTTTTGCTACAACAAAGGGAACTTTGATAACAAAAATCAAGGAAAATAATCACTTCCTTAGTGTGTCTAAACCATTGAAGTTTTATTAAAATTTGAGGCTGTAATAAAAAATAGTTCAGTTCTTTCACTTTGTAATTTTTTCTGGCCAATACTAAATACTTTTTTGACAAAAATTCAAATGTTTTGAAATGCCTTCAACTTTTTCATTTGAACTTCTTTTTTCTTTTAAATTACCGCAAGAAAAGAACGAAGATAAAATATACAAGTTACTTCCTCTTCTTTTGAATTACCGCAAGAAAAGAATGAAGATAAAATATACAAGTTACTTCCTCTTCTTTTGAATTACCGCAAGAAAAGAATGAAGATAAAATATACAAGTTACTTCCTCTTCTTGTACCAAATTTGTAAAAATGAAAAGAGAATTTTCTGTTGATTATGCTAGTATATATAAGTTAATTGTGTTTTGTCCATTCAGGAGTTAAGTAATCATAACTCTCCACAGCTTCCTTTATCAGTAAACTGTGAATTACCATGACTGTTCTTTGGATATCTGGGCTTTTCATAGCTTCTTTTTGCAGCAAAATAAATTACCATAACAGATAGTCTGAGTTTTCCTTCTTCTAACTTGGTTGCCACAACCATGGCTAAAGATACAAATCAGACCTACGATTAAAGTGGGGTGGATTCATGCCTTTCTCAATTGTTTCAAGTAAATAATGATAATCCTTAGTAAACACTTCAAAAGCTTCAAATAACAATTCTTAATACAAATAATTTGCTGTCATATGATTTCAAGTATTCCTATCTAATACTATTAATTTTCACATAGATCTATTTGACCCACAGATGGGAGCCTAATAAGTACTACCACTCAACCCAGAGTAGATATGGGAGTCATGACAATACAGGGGTACTTGACACTCCCAAGAGTTCCAGAACAGGAGCCTCACCATCAGAGACACTTTAATCATACCATGGGCACCCATTTTAGGAGGTTGTCTTACCACTCTACTAAAGATATAGTCAGCATACTCTTTGTAAACTATTCTAGTAAAAGAATAGTATATAAAATGTGTTGTAGTATATAAATGTATACGATATAGAATGTGTTGAATATTAATGAGTAGAAAATAAATGCGTACAGTATAAAGTGTGTAGTTTATAAATGTGTATATGTAGTATATAAATGTATGTAATATTAAATGTGTAGAATATCAATGCATAGAATATAGATGTGTACAGTCTAAAATGTGTAGTATATAAATGTGTATGATATTAAATGTGTACCAAATAAAATGTGTAGAATATATATAGTTGTTGTTGGTGGTGACCATTGTAGAGGGCGACCAGAAGGCTCTTTTTTCAATAGCTTCTTTCCCTGGATTGCTCCACTTTACCCTTGATACATACTGTATATTGCTGAGTGTTAAGCAAGGAGGTATCAAGTACTATTTTTAAAGTCTTTGGTATGACATGACCTGGGATTAAACACAGGTCTCCCAGACCATTGGTGAACACTCTACCCACTTGGGCAATGAGCCAGTCTAAATATATATATATATATATATATATATATATAAGTAGTATATATAAAATATGTTGTATATAATTGTGTAGTATATAAAAGGAGTTTTATACAAATGTGAAGTATATAAAATGAGTTGTATTCAAGTGTGTTGTACATAAAATAGGTAGTATAAAGCTTGTTTAGTTTGGTTAGGGTTTATGGCACATCAACCATTATAGCTTATTTTATGCCGAACACTCTTTATACATATATATTAGATATGTAGAAAAACTGATAACAACGATCTAAGTGGAAGGAGAAATTTATTGAGTGGTCAACACTATAGTGTTTCAGTTCTACTGAACCATCATCAGGACCATGAGGGGTGATACTAGTGATTTTAAGTCAACGATGGATGTTTAAAAATGCAAAATACAAAAACCTGATTTTTTTGTATTTTGCATTTTTATTCATCCATGATTCTATCATTTGTTAACACTAATTTTATTCAACACTATTCATTCATTTGCACACAGTGAAATGGTTACAAGTATTGCTTTGTATCACAAACAATTCAATTAAACAGATATTTATTTACACACAGTTAAATGATGAAACAGTTCTATTTCTAACAATTCAATTTGACATAAATCATATGTTTGCACACAGTTTAAATGTCAAACAGTTCTATTTGAACCATAGATGGGATCCTATCTGGCACTCCCACTCTGGGTCAAAGTGGACCTGGGAGAAATGGCAGTGAAGGGGTACTCCACATTTCCTAAAGCTCCAGGACTGGAGCCTCACCATCAGATTACTCGGTGTCATATCATGATACTCGTTGGAGAGTGATCTTTCCCCCCTCTGCAGAGATGCAGTCACTATGTTCTAAAGCCCCTGCCCACTGAGCCTGTATAAAATATGAAATATGTAGTATATAAATGTGCTGTATAAGTGTGCAGTATATAAAATCTGCCATACATAAAATCTGTAGAATATTTGTATAGTACATAACTCTTGATGTATCTATGAATAATAGTGTATACATCAGTTTTATCATATTTACCCAACCCCTCCACCCGGGCAGCATATGAAATAAAGTCAATTTTTTAAGCAGAGTTTTGCAGATTTGAATTCAGAGTTTTCCTTCTCCTAGACTAATTGCCTAACCAAGGCTGAAGAACCTAGTCTGCCCTTCTATTTATCTATAGCTGGAAGGAGGATAATTGGATTCATACCTTTCCCAAGGGTATTAGTGCTATGTGAAATGCAATCAGTCTTGTCCAGGATTTGAACTCATGTTGCCGTGTCCATTTCCTATGATAATAACCATTACACCACGGGCACCTCCATGTATAATGTATAAGAGAATATCATTCATCAGAAGTTATCTGCAAAACTATGCATTGGGTTATCAGCAGTGGGAATTATGTTAGGCAAAGATATCAGCTGTGGGGATTCTGTTAGGCAAGGATATCAGCTGTGGAAATTATATTAGGCAAGGATATCAGTGGAGATCAAATGTTGGAAGATTGGCCGGCCAAACAGTTAACCAAGTCTTGAAGTACTTCTCTGTAATAAATGGGCTTGGGTTACTTATATCAAAGCAGAAATATCTAATCCCCAAAGAGGTTATACTTAGTCTGCTGCTTTGATCCATGCTGGGTCAAAAAGTAGGCATACATGTCAAATAAGTCATTAAAGAAAGGAAAATATATATTATGTAAGCAATAATTTATTCCTCTTATCTTTTTTATTCTTGTATACTGAGAAAAAGTAAGGTTGGGGAGGTAGGGAAGAGTTTTAAAAAAAAGGAAAAACTAAAAAAAGGATAAACTCAAGAAAGAGAAGGAAAACTGGAAAAGAAAATATCTGCCAGTAGAGGAGGAATGAGTCTGAATGAAAAAAGGAAAAAAAGAAAACAATAGGAAGAAGGGTAGAAATTTAAAAAAAGATAAAAACAGATATGAAGGAAAATGAAAGAAAGAGAAGAAAGGAAAAAAGGAAAAAGAAAATATCTTTTTATTGAGGAGGAAAGAGATGAAACAAAGAAGAAAAAAGAAAACAATGTGGAAGAAGAAAGGAAATTTTTAAAAAGGGGTAAAATCAAAAAAAAAGAGGGAAAACAAAACAAAGAGAAGAAAAAGGAAAAAGAAAATAGTAGAGGGGAAAAGAGATGAAAAGAAAAGAAGGAAAAAGCAATTGATTTTAATGGTATTTCAACTTATCAAGGGATATTTACTGCAAATTGATATTTACATTTTATGCATAAATGTTTCTCTAGGAGGATCATGGAACAAGGTCTGACTGAGTTCTGATAACCTTTAATAAGATCTTTAAGACACAATGATGAGATAGCCGAGTCAGCTGGGGCTGAAGAATACACCAATTGCATCTCTGTAGAAGGCTTAGACCCCACCATAATGACTGTCCGGGATATGACATTAAACAATCTGATGGCAAGACTCCAGTAATGCTGGAGCTTTGGGTAAGGCAGAATGCCCCTTTGTCACAATTGCTTCCAGGTCCACTCCCACCTGGTGTGGTAGCACTTGATAGAGTCTTATGTATGGATCAAATAGAACAAACTATGAGTGTAAACAAATGACTGACATTAAATTGTAATTGTTATATAGCAATACTTGAAACCATTTAACTGTTTGCAAAAAAAGCACAGGCTAATTTAAGAATGTTATCGACAAAATGTGTTTACAGATCATATATGTATATTTAATATATATGTCTAAACAGGATTTGGCATCAAATAACCAACAATGGTTGATATTCCATAAAACCCAGCCAAACTAACCAAACCAAACCATGGATGGGATCCTAATAGGCACTACTAGTACAAGCCCGTATGGACCTGGCAATAATGGTGACAAAGAGGTAACCCATACTCCCCAGATATTTAGAATTTGGACCTTCACTATCAAATGGGATTTAATGCCATACTTACGATCCCTCTTTTTTGTCAGGGAGGAGTCTTTAATCCCTCTGTAGGGGTCATAGTTGGCATATTCTAAGCCCTTTCAACAGAGAAAGAAGTAAGGGGTTTTATTTTTCAATTGAAGGAAAAGAAGAGACAGGAAAAATTATAGAAAGATTCTAGAGAGAAAAACAGAGAAGTTGCCATACCAAGGTTAAATAGCCCAGTCTACCCTACTATTCACTCATTACTGGAGGGAGAATAGTCGGATTCATACCCTTCTCATAGACATTTACATGATGAGAAATGCAAACTGCCTCATCTAAGAATTGAACTTGCTTCACCAGATCAAGATCCAATGATGACAACTGGTATGTCATGAGTGTCTCCTTTAAAGAAGTGGGGAGAGCAGAAAAATAGAGAGCGGGGGAGAATGAGAGAGGGGAAGTGGAGAATAGAAAAGAAGATTGCAGAGAGAAGAATGGAAAGAGAAGAAGAGAAGAGGAGAATAGAAAAAGAGAAAGAAGAGAATAGAAAGAGAGAGAGAGAGAGAGAGAGAGAGAGAGAGAGAGAAGAATGAGAGGATGAAGTGGAAATAGAAACAGAGATAGAAGAGAGAATTATGGAAAGAAAGAGGGGGTGAGAGATAGAGAGAGAGAGAGAGAGAGAGAGAGAGAGAGAAAAGAATGAGAGAGGAAATGAAGAGAATAGAAAGAGGAGAGAAGAATGGAAAAATCGAGAGGGAGTCTAAAGAGGAGTAGAGAGAGAGTGAGAGAAGAAGAGAATAGAGAGAGAGAGAGAGAGAGAGAGAGAGAGAGAGAGAAAGAGAGAGAAAGAGAGTGAAAATGAATAGAAAGAAATAGTGTAGATAGAACTGAATGAATGAAAAAAATCTGGAAAGAAGAGAAAAGAAGAGAATAAAACTGATGAAGAGAGATTTTACTTAAACAATTAATTCCCTTTTCGAAGAATTCATACAAAATATTTTGAATGTTTAAATTCTTTTGAAGACAGAAAAAAATTGGGTTAAGAGAGAGAAAATAAAACATACAAAAGAAAAAATACAAAAAGAAAGAAAAGAGAATTATTTGAATGCATGCTTAAAAAAAAGGAATATTTAAAAAAGGAGAAATCAAAGCAAGAAAGGAAATAATGAAAAGAGAGTAGTTGTGGAAGGAAAAAGAAAAAAAAATCAAAATAAGCAAGGGTCAAAGTTCATAATGGTAGAATGGTTTGGTTTCATTTTGGTTTCTTTGCATAAAGGCATATCAACCTTCATGAGTTATTTAATGCTAAAGCCATCCTTATAGAAGAACATCAGTGATAGTATTTAAACCCATATCTTAGGGAATAAGTGGGTTTACAATTTTCTCAAGGGTATTTGTCCAAAATAAATATAATTGATAAAGCCCCCTCACAATGAGTGTCCTGAATATGACTAAAAACCCACTGACAATAGTCTGTTAGCCTGGCTTAATAATGAGTTTGCTAAGCAGAACATGAATTTGGAAAGAGGCTGAAAGTGTTGGCACCCAGTGAGGATCAAACTCATAACTCAGTAACAATTGATTTTTGAGATTAATTATATCATGAAAATGTGCCTCTGATGTTATGCTGTAGATTCAGATCCAATTCATCAGTTCTAGATTTTGACTCTTTGCTTTGTGTACGTATGTGTGAGGGAGAGACAGAGACAGAGAAAGTGAGAGTGAGAAACAGTGTGTTTGTGTGTGTATGTGTAACAGAGATAGAGAGAGAGTGTGTGTATGCATGTGTGTGAGAGAGAAAGCGGTAGGTGTATGTGTGCACATAAAGAGAGTCTATGAGTGTGCATGTGTGTGTGTGGATGTGTGCGTAAAAGAAATAAGGAGAGAGAAAGTGTGTGTATGCATGTTTGTGTAAGAGAGAGAGTTTATGCACGTATGAGAGAGATACATGTACATGTATGCATGTATGTGTGTGCAAGAGAGAGAGTTTATGTGTGTGTATCTACACATATGTATGTGTGTGCATGGCCGTATATATGTGTATGTATACATGTGTGCCTGTGTTTGGGTTTGAGAGAAAATGTGTTTGTGTGTGTATGTCTGTACGTGTGTGTGAGAGAGAATTTGAGTATATGTGTGTGTGTGTGTGTGTGTGTGAGAGTGAGTATATTTATGTGTGAGTGTGTGAAAAATTTAGAACCCAACTAAAAAAAAAGAGACTAATTAAGGGTCAAAGACATTGATTCTTTTTGTTTTGAGGTTTTTTTGTTTGCTTTTTTTTTACATCTATTCCAGATGATGATTTTGTCTGGCACCAAATGGCGATCGGAGAAGAAACCATTTGCCATAAAAAAGTTCAGACTTCAGACAATAATTGGTTATCACTACCAATAAAATACAAACAAAAAACTGGTTGATAAACAGAATTGCTCTTTAACCATCACTTTATGGCAGATACCCTGATCTATACTTATGTATACATATATGTTGAAAAGAGATAATACGTAATAAATGAGATTTTACCAGTTTTAATTGTTCTGTTTTTGCGGTTATCCTAATCCAAATAAATACCTGGTCAAATGTTCCTGATAAATTGCAAATATCAGTTGTAAATTTTGTCTCTCGGGATGACTAATTTAGTTTTAAGGTTTCATTTTCCATATACAGATAATTGGATTCTAGTTTTTTTAAATACAGACAAGCTGGAGAAAAATTTGGATTAGTATTTTATTAGTATTTTATGAATAATTAAAGCCTCCACCATAAACATACATTTATTGAGAAAGATGAATATCAAGATTTCTAATAGGTTTTAGAAGGTTTTATAGGAATAATACTTTTCTTGATACTCCTGTAAAGTTTAAAAAATCACAAGTTTTGTTGGTACTTTGATAGAGATGTAAAGTTGGCGACTATAGTCGAGGAAGACCCAAAGACTCCCTTTTCAATAGCTACTATACCGAGGTGTAGGGAAGAACACTATTCCTTTCCCTGGATTGCTCTACTTAACCCTTGATCCTTACCTTATAATGCTGAGTGTTAAGAAAGGCAGCATCAAGTACCATTTTTGAGTCTTTGGTATGACTCGACCTGGATTGAACCCCAGTCTCCTTGACCATTGGCAAACACTCTACTCATTAGGCCAATGGCCCAATAAAAACAATACTTTAACGAGGGAAAAGTCCAAATGAATTAATTTCTGGAAAGAAATGTTCTAATTAATTTCTGAAGAGA
Organism: Sepioteuthis lessoniana; assembly: GCA_963585895.1. NCBI lineage: Eukaryota > Metazoa > Mollusca > Cephalopoda > Myopsida > Loliginidae > Sepioteuthis > Sepioteuthis lessoniana. The sequence continues at coordinate 8,602,657 of OY757928.1, read as the reverse complement.
AATGCTTTAATTCATTTCCAAAGAAAAATGTTCCAGTTAATAAAACAATGTTTCAACAAATTTCCAGGAAAAAATGCTTTAATACATTTTCCATGAGAAATGTTTTAATTCATTGCCTGAGAGAAATGTCCCGATTACCAAATTTCCAGAAAACTATGTTCTCATTCATTTCCAGAGAGAAATGTTCTGATTAGTTTCCAGAAAGAAAAGCTTTAATTCTTTTCCAAAGAGAAATGTCTGAATAAACAAATTTCCAAAGAACAATATTTCAATTAATTCATTTCCAGAGAGAAATGTTCTGATTAATTTCCTTTGTGAAATGCCCTGAATAACAAATTTCCAGAAAGCAAGTTACTATAATTCTCTAATGTAATTGCACGAGTCTTCTCCTCTTGATTGTTATTAGGGTTACATTGTTGGATATTGACTTGAAGACCTCTTTGACATCTGTCGATGCAGCTGTGGAAATTAGACACTGCAAACAAAAATAAAAGGAAATGCACCTAATTCCTAAAGTACACGTGATGCAGGTGTTCTCAGCAGAAATTGTGTGGCTGACATGTGATCATGTGTATTGTGTAGGTGGTAGGCTGGAGGTGTGTCCATAAGAATTTGCATGGGTGGCATGCTAGAAGAAAGTATATCCTCGGGCAATGTTTAAGCAGCAGAGAGGATGAAGTGAGACATGAGAATTTGTGCGAGTACTTGGGATAACTAATAACCAGGAAGATTTCAACTCAGACAGAGGGATGACAAAACCAAATTCGTTCTTCAGCCCCTGTGTGTGCAGCTCAGCCATCTTCAACTCTTTGTACTCTACTCATCCTTAAATTTTGGGTAATAAAAGGAAAAAAAAAGAAGCAGATTATATTTTCATGCATCAGTATCGTCATCTTTCTCTGCTATACAACAATGTTTCAGCAGTTGTATTCTCCAAAACTTCTTTGGTAGCCTCCTATTCATTTAAGACTGAACTCTTTACTCAATTCACAGTGGTAAACTGTTTTTATTTGATTGTCAATGCTTAGAGGATATCCCTCATCTTTCAATTCTTCCAAATTAATTAGTCCTTATGATATCGCTTATTTGTTCAAATTCCAAGACGGTTACCAACTATGAAAGAGCCCAGTCACCTGAGGCTGGAGAATAGACAGACTGCATCTCTGCAGAGAGGTAAGACTCCCTCCCATGAGTGTCCTGATATGACACTAAACAATCTGATGGTAAGGTTCCACTAATGCTGGAGCTTTGGGGAATACATAGTACCCTTTCATTGCCATCGCTCCCAGGTCCACTCTGTCCTGGAGTGGTAGTACCTGATAGAGTCCTATCAATAGGTTAAATAGAACTGTTTGACATTTAAACTGAGTGCAAACAAATGATTTCTGCGAAATTGAATTGTTAGAAATAGAACTGTTTGATCATTTAATCGTGTGTAAACAAATGACTGATATTTAATTGAACTGTTAATGATACATAGCAATATTTGGAACTATTTAACTTTGCTGACTAATGTTTATAAATCATATGCATCTATCATATATGAATAAACTGGATTTGGCATTAAATAACCTTCAATGGTCGATATGCCATAAAACCAAACCAAACTAAAAACCAAACCAAACCAAACTAAACCAAACCAAAATAAAAACCAAACCAAACAAAAACCAAACCAAACCAAACCAAACCAAACTATGACCGACTTTTGAAGAAGGGTGGAGATTACAATGGTCAAAACATCTAAAGTAAGTGTTTCTGGTGTTCAGGTGTTTCGGGTATGATACCAAACTAAATCAAATTGTGGAAGGAGGAGGCATCCTTAGTGCAACAGTCATCATCATAAGAAATGGAATAGCCATCCCAAGTTCAAAAACTGGACAAAACTGTTTGTTTTCCTTTGTGCTAATGCCTTTTGAAAAAACATGCATCCATCATTTCTCTCTCCAATAATGGTTAAATAGTAGACCCGATGAGGTTCTTTGGCCTTGAGAAGACAACTACTCTAGAAGAAGGAAAACTCTGAATCCAAACTAGATGTACTCCTATTAAAAACTGACCTTATGTCACAGCCTACTGGTGGAGGAGTTTCAAAAATCCATATACCAAGTGATGAGGCTCCAGTGCTGGTTGTTTGGGTAATATGAAGTCACTTACTTTTTGTCATTCTCCTAGATCCATTTTAATTGGGGTGGTGGTGATACCTGTTAGGGTCCCATCTATTAATCAAATAGGTCTGTTTGAGATAACACTTAAAATGATTTTGATGTGTATTGATTCTTTGGCTCTTAAAAATGTTGATATTGCAATTAGATGTTTACTTGTTTAAAATTATTATGAAGATAGATTTCTCTACTGCATAAAATTTGAGTCTATATGTTCAATTGAGTTTGGCGTAAGATAACCCAAAAAGATCTGACATATCATAAAACCCACCAAGCAAGAAATTCAGAAAGAAATTCAGAGAGAAACCGTATTAAATTAGTTTCATCATTTATTAAAAACATAAATAGAAGAACAGTAATGAAAAAAGATTGAAAAAAAAAAAGTTTACCACACATAAAAATACAAGTTATCTAAAGTTCAAATATGAAAAATCGTCATCATTCCATAAATCATTTTGGTTTTAATAATTCATGATATATACAAAAAAATTTAAATATGTCATTTCATTTGTAATTGTTTGATAGAGAATCTAAATAATGTGTATATAACCTAGATGACTGCTCATAAGCTTGAACTCAGGCTTAAAACAGACATATCTATATTGGCATATACATGAGTTGTCAAAGTAGACTCTTTACTCAAGAAGCCATAATAATTACCTCATATTTAGTCTACACAAAGCTGACATCTGTTTACCATTATTTTCATGTAAGATTGCCACCCTATTCAGAATGAACAACATATAGAATTCCTGGGAGTGGGATGTTTTATAAGATGAGAAGTGGAAAAAGAGAAAGACAGAGAGAGAAGTGGGGGGGAGAATAGGGGCCTGAAAACTTTCCAAGGTTCTTTCACAACCATCAATTGCTGTGACCCCTAGAAGAATGGCTCCCTTCAGTCTTGTTGATATTATGACCTTGTCAAATGATATTTACAAAAAGGAACAAAAAATGACCATGGGTAAAGAGTTGGCATTGGGTTGGGTAAATATCCCAGAGGAGTAAGGATGCTTTTCCTGAATTTAGGGTCTTTTTATTCTTTGTAAGATATTTAGGGGAATTTTTGCTGTCTAATGTTATTACAATTAAATTGGCAATACAGCTTTCAACTTGCATTAGAGTCTAGTTCATGGCACAGAGAAGATTGATTATTATATATATATATATATATATATATATATATATATATATGTGTGTGTGTGTGTGTGTGTGTGTGTGTACATGTTTTTATATTGGTACATTATTATATGCATATTTGGTATATTAACCTATATATATATAAATATTTGTATGTAAATGGAGATGTACATTTGAGTAAATGTATGTATGCATATATATATATATATATATATATATATATATATATGCATTTGGGCATATGTACAAATATTCTTGGCCATCTTCATTCCCTTTTCTCCAGAAATTTTTGCCATGATTTTTAATGTAAGAATTTTTACTATATTTAAGAAAATATATTTGATGTTGCGGAAAATAGCGGCACATTAGCAGTTTAACATTCTTTTGTTTTAAAACACTGTCTTTTACTTGGTTCAAGTGGGGCTGCTGAAAACTTTTGCACAACCATTTTTGGTGGTGGTGTCACATCTTCTCCACTCATTCAAACCCCTTACCCCAAAATATGATGATTAGGTATGAAAATTCCTCCAACTGAGTCAATGTATCATCTGTAAAATACGCTATACTACACATTCATTAATGTATTGAAAAGTTTCATAAAAATGTCCGACTATATCGTTTCAGTCTTAGTTTCTCAAATAAGGAATTAACTATTCTGCCAGAACCTTCCTGAATCAATTCTTGACAAAATCATTATACACTGATTTTTGTGGCATAATGCTTATTGTTGTTGGAAGTTGACTCAGCTACCCAAGTTCCAATCCTGAACAAGGCTGTTTGCATTTCACATATCACTAATACCCTCAAGAAAAGTATGAATCCAGTTATTCTCCATCCAGCTATGGGTAAATAGCAGAATAGTCAGGACTCCTTAATCTTGGTATGGCAACTAGTCTAGGAGAAGGAAAACTCTGAATTCAAACAAGTTATATACCTAAATAGGAATGAGCTCCACTGGCTGTTCCTGCCCAAGACCTACTAAATGAGTTGTGACATCATGACAAAAGCAGATTCATTTTTATACGACTAACTGAAGATGAAATATTGGCACCTTATGCTGTGCAATGGTTAGTATGCTAGGCTAGTCGGCCATTATTAGGGAATTTGATTTTCACTAGGTAATCCATTCTTAGATATGTAAATCTGATAATATTGATTAAATCTTAATTTCTAGATGAGTATGTATTTACCCAACTCCTCCACAATGATCGGGATATGACTCAATTTAAATTCTTTTAAATGGAGTACAATTGGTTTAATTTCAGGGTTTTCCTTTTCCTAAATTAATGAATTCTATTTACCTAATTGTTTACAATTGGTTTAAATTAAGGGTTTTTCTTTTCCTAAATTAATGAACCCTATCTACCTAATTGTTTACAATTGGTTTAAATTCAGGGTTTTCCTTTTCCTAAATTAAAGAACCCTTTCTATCTAATTGTTTACCCAGGGTTGTCGGGAGAATAGTTGGAATCATATTTTTCCCAAGGGTGTTAGAACAATGTGAAATGCTAAGAGGTGAGCCCAGAATTTGAACTCAAATCACTGGCTCCATTTCCTACTGTAATAACCTTTATATCATGAGACCTAACTAGTAAGTAAATGAGTAAGTATTAAAAAGTATCATGTATTCAATTTAATTTTTGGTTTAAAGTACTTTTTAATGACGGTGTAGAGATTTAAGTTGATTTGTAGGTCAAATAGAAAAACGTTAAAAAAAATGATGTTAAATATATCAGATACACCTAGTTTCTATTAATTAGATCATTAATTTTATTAAAAGTTTTTTCTTTAAAAAATGATATCAAGAAAAATGGTTTTCACCTTTTCTTTTGTTCACATCTCTTTAGTTTAATCTCTCTCTCTCTCTCATACACACACACACACACACACACACAATCTTTCTTTCTCTCTCACACACATCCTCTCTCTCTCTCTCTCTCTCTCTCTCTCTCTAATTAGGTTCAAATCATTTCCCAATGATCGATTATCTGAAAATTAAAAGAAAAAGAAGAAATGCAACAAGGAATTGTTTGTTAAGTTCCAAGTTTTGTTATGATATCTTCTGGGCAATTTATTTTGCTAAACAGGAATTGGACAATTAACTAGTTCAATTGCCTTGACAAACAACAAAAGAAATGTTTTCATGTGTTGTGGTCCTGTTGATAGGATGCTTTTGTTAAGAACTCGGTGACCTTAAATGTTTGCAGGATAAAAATTGGGGAAACTTGGGAAAATCAGATTAATCTTTTTAATAAAATGAACGAAAAGTTTTGCAAATATTGATTCTATCTTTCACAACAGCAATCTATATTATACCCATTTGATTTTTGCATGTGTGTTACCTTAACAGCAAAGCACGATATTGAAAGTAAATTCTTGTTAGCACAATATAGTTAAATTTTTTTTGAGAATAAAGTAATTTCCAGACCAATTTGCTGCATAATAATGACTATTGATTGATTGATTGATTTTAATGGCATGTCAACCCAGCTGTAGTTATTTTTAAGTGTAGATGTTAAGGAATTGCTTACATTGTATGCTAAGTTTGAATCTTATTGTATATCTCTATAGCACAATAAAAAGAGCACATCAAAACAAAATTTTTGTTTGGACAATACTATTAAGATGTACTATAGTTGATAAAAAAATTCTAGTTCCGTTTGCGTTTCTATGATAATCATGCAGTCTTTGAAATAAATAAATAAACAAATAATGCAAAAAGTAACAGTTTCCCTGGAGCCCTTTGACAAGAAATGAAATTGGTGCAAACCTTAAAAGAGGGACTTCCTGACATCAAGGAGAAATTCTTTCTCACTAAGCATCTACCATTTCTAATAGACGGACCTTTTTCTCCCAGCTGCTTGTGCTGAACGCACGTGCTTGCCAAGTCTCGAGGATTAGCGGCAGGTTGTATCTCCTACTTGTAGCAGCTTCCATTAAACATACCCACTGAACATACGACAAGCTTCAAACTTGTAATTGCCAAAAATGATTCTATAATATACTTGAACACCTTGTTTGGTGAAAACAAGACTATTTCTACTGGTTCAGGAAAATATTCCACACCACAGAACAGTTGTGAACCCTCCCCACCAAAAATGTTTGAGTTTAAAGGTACCTTTGTCTCTTTCCTTTCGTCCTTAGTTTTCTTACAGCTTCGACAGACAAAAAAAGACAACTGGTAAATGAGGTAAGAAGCAGAAAAAGGAGACAGATATGAACCACAAAATTCCCAACAATTCAACCACCATGAAACAAACAACCTTTCTACATGTCCCATAATTCCATGTCGGTATTCTTAAATGAGTCACCTAGATGGTAATTTCATATGCAGATTCTTTTTCGATGTTTTAAGCTGTGTGATATTACAAGCTCTTCTATTTCTGGGTGCACAGATTTAAGTGTTATAAAGCATGTGTATTTTGGTACAATCATATCTACATGAGTGTGTATGTATATAAGTGTTGCGTATATGTACGTATATGTAAATGGATGCAAACATATCTATACGGGTGTATGTTTGAATAGGTTGTGTATATGCATATATACATACATGAATCTGTGCTAATAATAGAATCAAAAGAATTGGTAAACGAGTTAGAGAAGTCAGCAGGTTTTAATAGATAATAAAACAGAAAGAAAAGGATTGCTTGATGGGGATGAAATGGTTAGGTTTTTTTTATCTTGATAAACTCAAGTCTTTGAGGCTAGTATGTTCAGTAGATAAGGAAATCATTTTTAGATACATTAATTATGACAGGTCTATGCGGGAGTAGCGGTTTTCTTTTCCAGTAGTCGGGAAGCCAAATAAATATGAAGCAATATGAAGTTGCCTATGATAGTTTAATGTCAAACCCAAGAAACTGTTTAGCCTATAATTTCCATACTGTCTTCTCTGTATCTTATATATATATATATATATATATATATATAATCTAGGCGAAGGGATTATGTATACAATGCCTTGACTGTATGCCTTATATTTTTCCAGGATAAATAATCTCGTGTAATATAAGTTATTGATAATTTTCACTATCCTCTCTGTACTTGTATTTTTTATATTTCCCATTTCTTCATTTCGTGGGATAATTGTTTCAAGTGATATTATCTAAAGAGTATAAGTAGAGAAAATTCTTGTTGATTTAACGAGAAATATGCACGTAAAATCAATGAATTTAGTAGTTTCCCTATTGCTTTTTGTAGGGAGCATAGAGACAGAACATAATACTGAGTAGGTGAAATAGAGACAATTAAAGAAAAGCAAAAATACTTTTGCTTCTGTTCTCATCATGATAAAAAAGGGCCGTGGCTTTAGTCTTTCCAGTTTTATAATTCCCTTCAAGTTTGATGCATAAAAAATAGAGACAGAAAATAACAATGAATGGGTGAAAAAAAGACAGTTACAAAAAAAAGTTAAAATGTGTTTGCTTTGTTTGTAGTCATAGTTTGAAAAGCCCATGGTTTTAGTTTTTTACTATTCCCTTTAAGTTAGGTTCATTAAAAAGAGAGATAAAATAATTAAATTGTGGTTCATAGAAAGAAAGCCTTCGAAAAGCAGCCATTCTTTAATTTGTTTTCCAGTCGTAGACGCTCACAACTGAAATAATAATGTTTTTATTGTATTGTGCTACTGAAATTAACGACTTTACAATTCAAGGGACTTACGGGCGGTCAGATTTAGACGAAAATTTTGAATTATTCAATTCTGAACAACATTTTGGATGAAATTATTGTTTAGATTCAGCAAAGATTTAAAACAATCGGAGAGTTCAGATTTGTTGAATTGTTAACTCCGAACTTTTTTTCAGGCTTTCGAAAAAAAAATTTCCGATGTCTTTAACTTTGGATGTATATAAAATATATATATATTGGATTTGATGGAATGAAATGTGAGCTGAAATCAGTTTATGCTGCAGATTTTGTAAAACAAGCGTCAAGTCTCAGAGATGATACGAGAACTTGAACTAAACCAAGCTCTGGCAGAAGTAACCGAATTACGATATATGATTCTGACCATACCTGTGAAAGAGCGTGTTTTTTTTACTAAAGTGCGTAAATAATTATATGAGGTGTTCTCAAGAAGAATGATTAAGTAATTTGGTTTTCATTTCCATGAATAAAGACTCTCCACTAAGCCAAAGTTTGGACCAGAGAGGTATCCTGTATATCTAAGATTAACGTGGATCGGTAACGCCTCCATGCAACTGCCAGATCAAATTAAAAGATACGTTAATCGTGGCTTTAATTTCGATAAGTTTCCAGTCGTTCTTAAATTCGATGTACTGTTTCCCTTTAATATCAAAGACAGTGTGACTGTTTTCCAAAAACTCTCCTATTTACAAATTTTCATACAAATGCAATATATGTTACATTGGTCGCACCACTCTGAGATTAGATATATTAATGAACCAGCATATTCACTTGAATATTCATACAAATATTTCAGGCTATACAGTGGCACCGAGCAATCAAAACTCACCTTCCACCATTGTTCGTCACCTATTGGACAATCCGGCTAGCACAGCTGCATATTGGCCCATTATGTTTACCCTTTCCGAGAAAACAATTAATGAACTCCAGTTGTCCATACTGGAAGCCTTGCTTATAACGAAACTTAAACCAGAATTGTGTATCCAAAAACAATTTTTCAAACCATTACTTTTTAACAATCGCATTGGACCATGTGAAGAAAATATTAACCGTGCCAAATCTTCTGGCTTACGCTAACTTGTTTTTATCAGTTTTCTTTTACCACTCTAGGCTTTTTCGATGGTCACTATCTCATGTTTACATCCTCCAATAAAATCTCTAGTGTCACCGACATAATTCCCCGAAGAAAAGTGACCAAAACAAAGAGTCCCTTTTTTTAGAATTTTAAAATATTTTAATCGTTTTTTGTAAATTTCATTATGCACACTCTTTTAAAAACAATATTTAGACCTATATATTTGGACCTACCACAAGATCTTTATATATATATATATATATATATATATATATATATTGTGTGTATACGCATGATACCCTTCTGGCCTGTAAATTCCTCAGTCTGTTTCATATTCACCTAAGCAGAGATGAGTGCAAAGAAAGTAAATCTCTCTAAGAGTTATTCACACCTGACTCCCAATTAGAATATGTAACTTAATGAGATTTTGTTGTCTTTTAGATCTTTATCTCTTGTTAAAGCAAACAAACTGATGCATTAAACGCCCACACATCAATCGTCTACCTCGAACTAAGCATTCGATAAACACTATCAAATTTCAAGTTATTATTATTATATTTTGCTTTTCAAATGAGATTCTCAGCTTTTATAAAACATCTCATAAAATGTCAGTTAAGGAATTTAGATCAAATCACCAAAAATTAAAGAGTTGACTCAGCTAGAAATGATGGTAAATTTTCATATACATTTCTTTCTTTCTTTCTTTCTTTCTTGTTCGTCAATTTACCTGCATCTTTCTTTCTTTCTTTCTTTCTTGTTCGCTAATTTTACGGCACATTTATATCTTTCTTTCTTTCTTTCTCGTTAATTTTCCTGTGAATTTCTTTCTTATTTTTTCTTTTTTTTCTTTCTTTCTTTCTTTCTTTCTAGTTCGTCAATTTACCTGCATCTTTCTTTCTTTCTTTCTTTCTTGTTCGCTGATTTTACGTCACATTTCTATCTATCTTTCTTTCTCGTTAATTTTCCTGTAAATTTCTTTCTTTCTTTCTTTCTTTCTTTCTTTCTTTCTTTCTCGTTAATTTTCCTGTAACAAATTCCTTTCTTTCTTTCTTTCTTTCTAGTACATGAATCTTCCTGCCCATTTCCTTCTTTCTTTCTATTCTCATACAAATGATAATGATGATATTTGTGGTGATAGAAATGAGACGATCAATCACATGATAAATGAATGCAGTTAATTAGTAGAAAACGATAATAAAACTGGACTCAATGAATGGGGAAAGTGATCCACTGGGAATTGTGCAAGAAGTTTAAATTTGACCAAATGAACAAATGGAATATGCACATCCCAAAATCCGTCCAGGAAAATCAGACACGCAAAATTCTCTTGGATTTTGAAATACAGACGGATCACCTAATCTCAGCCAGACGACCAGACTTAATGATAGTCGACAAAAAAAAAGTGAACCAGCTGAATAGTAGATTCTGCTGTCTGTCCCGGCTGATCATAAAATAAAATTGAAAGAAAACAAAAAGAGAGATAAGTATCAACACCCTAGCAGGGAACTGAAAAAAAACGTAACATGAAAGTGATGGTGATATCAATTGTAATTGGAGCACTCGGTAAAGTCACCAACGGATTACCACCAGAACTGGAGGACTTAGAAATAAGAAGACGAGTGAAGATCATCTAATCAATAGCATTGTTGGGCTCGACCAGAATATTGAGAAGAGTCCTGGAGACTCGAGGAGACTTGCTGTCATTCAGACTCCTATGAAAATCCATCAGCTAACGCTGGTATGAATATCTCTCAAAAGAGAAGATAATAATAATAATAATAATAATAATAATAATAATACCAGAATGGATAACCAAAGGAAAGATCACTTTGACCCCCCCCCAAAAAAAACCCTCAAAGGAACAGTCCCAAACAATTACAGGCCCATAACGTGCCTACCGATGATGTGGAAAATACTAACGGCACAAATTAGAGAAGAGATCTACTACTCACTGATAAGCTGTGAACTTGTTCCTGAGGAACAGAAAGGATGCCACAAAGGGACCAGAAGTACGGGAGAACTACTGTATATAGATCAACACATCCTCAACGGGAGTAAAACGAGACGGAAAATATAGCTATAGCCTGGATTGACTACAAAATGGCTTACGATATGGTTCCCTAAAACTGGATAGTACACTGTCTCAAAACGTATAAAATACCTGATGAAGTCATAAAGTTCATCAAGAAACCCAGGGAAACCTGGAGAGTGGAATTGACTGCAGGAGGAAAAAGCTTAGCTGAAGAAAAGATCCAAAGAGGTATATTCCAGGGAGATGCACTATTATCATTACTATTTGTAATAGCGATGATGCCACTCAATCACATTCTCAAGAAATGCACATCCAGATACAAACTCAGTTAATCGCAAGAAAATATCAACCACTTAATGTAGATGGACGACATCAAACTGTTTGCCAAAAACGAAAAAGAATTAGAAACCCTAATACAGACAGTTAGAATATACAATCAAGATATAGGAATGGAATTTGGCATAGACAAATGTGTCATGATTGTAATGGAAAGTGGGAAACGACGCCTGACAGAAGGAATCGAACTCCCAAACCAAGAGAAAATCAGAACGCTTGGAGAAAAGGAAACCTACAAATCCTTGGGAATATTAGAAGCTGACACAGAGAACCAGAAAGCTACTCAAGACAAAACTATATATCAGGAACCTTATAAAAGGGATAAATACCTGGGCAGTCCTCTTTGTAAGTTACTCGGGAACCATTCTTGAAGTGGACCAGAGAAGAGCTAAAACCAGAAAACTAATGACTATGCATAAGGCATTACATTTCAGAGATGACGTTGAATGACTATGTGTGTCAAGAAAAGAAGGAGGAAAGGAACTTGCCAGTATTGAAGACAACGTTGACGCATCGATACAACGACTCGAAGACTACATAGAAAATCGTGAAGAAAAACTGATCACAGCCACCAGAATCAATATTGATGACACGAGGATTAGCAGAACGGAAATAACCAGATAACAGAAATGGGAAGAAAAACAACTTGTGGGCATTTTAAGCGATTAACAAGAGACGTTTTTTACTAGAAAACGTAGACGTGACTAAGAAAGAGAATCCTTTGAGAGAAACTGAATCTTTTCTAATAACAACACAAAACAACGCTATAAGGACCAACCATTTTAAAGCAAGAATAGATAAGATGCAACAAAACACCAGATGTAAGTTATGACGTGATGGGACGAAACAATCAATCATATATTAATCGAATGTAGCAAACTAGCATAGAAAGAATATAAGACGAGACCCGACTGGGTGGGAAAAGTTATCCACTTGGAACTGTGCAAGAAATTTAAATTTCACCATACGAACAAATGGTATATGCACAACCCAGCATCTGTCCTGGAGAATGAGATACACAAACTCCTCTGGGATTTTGAGATACAGATGGGTCACCTAATCACGGCCAGTCAACCTGACCTTATAATAATCAACAAAAAAAGAGAACTTGACAAATAGTGGGTATTGCTGTTCCGGCTGACCACAGAGTAAAATTGAAAGAAAGTGAAAAGAAGGATAAGTACCTCGTCCTCGCTAGTGCACAGAAAAATTGTGGGACATGAAATAATTGTTATATACCAATTATCGTGGGTGCTCTTGTTACAGTCACCGAATGTTTCGTTAAAGGACTAGAGGACTTGAAAATTAGAGGACGAGAAAAGACCATCCAAACAACAGCATTGTTAAGATTGGCCAGAATATTGAGAAGAGTCCTGTAGACTCTTGGAAACTTGACACTCAAACTCCAGTGAAAGACCATCGGCTAACGCTGATACGAGAACCTCTCAAGGAGAAATAATGATAATCTTAAAAAAGTTTTCTGACAGATCAAATAAAAAAAAATTTCTTTGTGTGTTCAAGATTATTTCTTACTCACCTGTTACTTTTGGTTTGGTTTGGTTTGTTGGGTTTTATGGCATATCAACCTTTGTCGGTTATTTTACGCCAAATCCATTTTTATGTAAATAATCAGTTAGGGCCCTATCAGGTGCTACAACGCCGGGCCAGAGTGGACCTGGAAATGATGGCAATAAAGGGGTACTCCGAATTCCCCAAAGCCTCAGCATTACTGGGACCTCACCATCAGACTGTTAAGTATCATATCCAGGACTCTCATTGGGGGGTCTTACCCCTCTGCAGAGGAGCAGTTGGTGAATTCTACAGCCCCCTCCCAGCCGACTGGGCAACCTGTTACTTTTAAAATTGACTCTGCCATGAATCGTTTACAAATACTTGTTTGAAATGAAAAACATTTTGCTTTTCAATGATTTATTTATCTATTCATTTGTTTATTCGCAAGAAAACAAGATACTGCACTCTTTCTTTAAATACTTTCTACAATATGGGCCAAAATGCTGCTCTATCTTTTGAAAATATCGACAAATAGCGTAGAACAAGTTTACGGAGCTTAAATTTCTTTTTATCATATCAAAGGAATAAGATTTGACATTTAAAAACCCATCTAGGAGAAAGAAAAATTCTGATTATAAATCTGAGGAATCAACTTTCTTGGCAAAAAGAAAATATGTGTCATATCTTTTTGTAGTGTTGTTGAAGCAAAGAATTGAAATTTAAGAAGCTTTAAAGTTTCACTTCACATGACAAAAAATGGGGTTTACAACCGTAAAATTCATCAAGAAAGAAAATTCTGATTGTATTGATGCAAAACTAAATTTCTTTCAAAAATCGGTGTTATATCTTTTGTGGCAGAGGTGAAAATCGAAGTTTAAAAAGTTTAATGTTCCTTTCAAATGAAGGGGCTTTGATATCTTACAATCCATCTAGAAGAATGAAAAATCTGTTTAGATAAATATAGAATCATTTTGCTTTGAAAAAATGGCTGTTTTATCTTTTTGTGCTGTTGTACTTTGTTTTTTCAGATAATTTATTATAAAGTTTGTTCATCTCGAGAAATTTGGCACGTAGATAGAAAGTACAACAACGTTTGTTGTATGAGTTAATATTTGAATTAGAAAAGTTTAAAGTGGAAAAAATATTAATTTAGCATTCATAAAAGGAAATGTTAATGAGCGAACGATACAATAGTGGTTTCTGAAGGAAATATTCAAAATTTTGATTTGACCATTTATAAAGAGGTTAGGATAAAAATCAAACCACTGTACTCATCACTTTGATACAAATTAACAAAACTTTAAATATTCCCTTTAGAAACCAGCATTGTATGATTCACTCTTCAATAATCCCTTATTTGAATAATGAAATTAATGTCGAGCACAGTGGTTTGATACTAATTTCAAACCACTTTATAAATGTTGTGGCCACATACACCATATAAAGTAATATGGGTATATACACTTGATGAAGTGATGTGGACATATATAGTAAACAAAGTGATGTGGGTATATGTTTCCAATAAAGTGTTGTGGGTATATCTACCAAAAGTGATGGGGTTATATATATATAGCCTTTAAAGTGATGTATGTGTTGAATAGATTATTGTGGGTATATATACTCGATAAAGTGATTTGGGTATATATGCATGATTTGGTTTCTTTATTTATTGGTAAATCAACCTCCGTGGGTTATTTAATTCCAAAGCCATCCTTCCAAAAAGCAGCAATATATGCCTGACGAAGTGATGTGGGTATGTAAACCCGACAAAGTGATGTTAGTATATACATCCGACAAGGTGATGTTGGTATATATTCCCAATAGAGTGTTGTGGGTATATATACTTGATAAAGTATTCTGGGTATATACATCCGATAAAGAGATGTGGTTATATATGTTTGATGTAATGTTGGTGTATATACTTGATGAAGTGATATAGAAATTTACACGACAAAGCGATGTGGTTATATGTTTCAAATAAAGTATTGTGTGTATGTTTCCCATAAAGTGATGTGGGTATATATAACCGATAAAGTGATGTGGGTATATATACCCGATAAAGTATCCTCAAATGTCTAGACTTCCACAAGCACTTATTATTTGAGTGAAAACTGAAGATTCCTCAATATTGATTGAATTTTGGAGGAAGGGTTAAATTCTTTTGAGAAATGATGAACCAATAGAGTTAAACTTTAAGATGATTATGTAGAAAATACAATATTAATACTATGTTCCATTCCCTTCTCTGTTGGACCTAGAACTTTTCTGCCTTCCCCCATATTATTGTATCCTTCGCAAAATCATTTGAAATGAACTTTTTACAATGAACAGAAAATCTGTGTCTAAACGGAAAGTGCTGTTATCATTCCAAGAACCACTGAACTTAATCTTCATGTTTTTTTCAAAAAGCAGTCTGCAAGGATTGTCGTCAAAAACCTATTTACACCTGAAAGGACCTAATTTACACCTGGAAGAACCTAATTTACACCTTCATTCTGTTGCAAACTCAGGTGAGATAAAAGTCTCAATTAAGAAAAAAATACTTTCTTAAGATTTTTTTTATTTCGTTAAAACAAGCATTTGAAGAGGCAATTTTCTAAAGGTTTAATCGAGTATCAAAACACGAATTAAATATTGATATGATAATCAATATTTTTCAAACCATCGTTGATTGAAAAATTTGCTTCATTTGATGGGCAACACCCTTCTCCCTAGCTCTTATTATAACAGCACTGATTAAAGAGTCAACTTCAAACACTGCTTTTTTTTTTCGGATACTTCCCACGAAAAATATGGAAATTCCATTAACCTACATAGCATGTAATTTTTTTTAATATGATATCGTTATTTAGTGAAAAACGATAATATTTGTTTTTGTCTGAATTGCTTATTTTCCCGAACATTTTATGCTCAACACCTGCTTATTTTCCAGTTTCCAACAACATTATATCATTATTATATCCTACCGTGAATTTAACTCAAGTTCCTTTATACGTCCAACTCTTATTCAGTTAAAACTTAAGGTATTTGTTATAACAATGATTGAAGAATAAAGACTTCAATGCTATTCAAAAAATTATCAATTCAATTAGAATAAGGAAACTAATATCAAAATGATAGCTCCGTAGGCAGGTCTTAGAATATGCTAACTCTATCACATGGTATAATGCTAAACTGCATCTGATGGTGAGGTACCAGTTTTGGATATCTGAGAGTGTGGGGTACCCCTTCATAGCCATTACTCCCAGATACACCCCGACCTGGAGTGGTTGTACCTGTTAGGGCCCCATCTGTGGGTCGAATACATTTAAAAACCATTCATTGTAAATAGAACAGTATTAAATTGAAAACTGTTCTATTTAACATGAATATTTTCCCCATTAAAACGTTTTAATAGAATAATGAAACTATACAATATCAAAATGAAATTTTTTTCTTCAAAATTATATGTTTATAATTATCACTATTTAGATCGATCTATTGATTGATTTCAATAGCATATAAATCCGTCTGGGGTCACTTTATGCCTTGAGGTTAGGGAATTGTGTACATTATCCGTTTATATTTACACTTTTTGTGTAGTTTTTTGCACCCGGTAATTTCATATCAAGTATTCCGATTGAATACAAATAATCTGGAAACAAATCTATTTAACATATAGATTCTACTACTACAGGTTTGAGTGGATCTGGGAGTAATAGAAATGAAGGAACCAGCCACAGTCCCCATATCTCCTAAACTGAAGCCTTACTATCAGATTTAATATGTCATATCCAGGGCACCCCAGAATATACAGTCGGTCTATTCCAAGCCCTGCTGTAAGGGCAGTCATTTTTTTTACTTACTCAGTTTTCCCCACGTTCTATTCACTTTTTCATTCCTATCCAGAAGAAAGTTTTTGGTTTTCTTTTTTATGCGATTGCACGCGACAAGTTCTACTTTGGATGAAAAATTTTAGATTTTCAATTACAGGAACAACGGGAAGTGCCAAGTTGGGATTATCGAGAGGGTCAGCAACAAATGTGAATTTCATATTTTTCACTATTTGTAAAGTGTTTTTTTCTTATTGTAATGTGGCCTTATGTTCTGATAAGAAAAAGGCTGATTCACTTATTTTCCTACTTACTGATTTCAAGAAGTAAATTTGATTCTTTGTGCCAGAATAATTGTCATGTTTCCAGACATGTGTTTCCAAATATAGGTTTTCGGTCATGCGTTTCCAAACATAGGTTTCTAGATATGTGTTTCCATAAAGGATTGTCTTTTCAATTTTCATGTGTCTCACATTACCTATAGCCAAGGACACATTTCCAAGTATTCTTTTCTCCCTTTGTAATCTATCATGATACCAACAATGTTTATAGGAATAATAATCAGTTATATGCATAGAAAAGAAAGTAAGTAAGTAAAGTTAGCGACCATAGTCGAGGGTGACCCGAAGGCTCCCTTTTCGATAGCTACTACACCTAGGTGTAGGGAAGGGCGCCACTCCTTTCTCTGGATTGCTCCACTTTATCCTTGAACCGCACCTTATAATGCTGAGTGATAAGCAAGGCGGTATCAAGTACCATTTTTAAAGTCTTTGGTATGACTCGACCTGGAAGAAAGTAAAAGGCATAAATCCACCTCTCCCTCTAGTCTCTCTCTCTCTATATATATACATATATATATATGTATGTATATACGTATATATACGTATATATATATACACTCTAATTGGATGGGTGAGGTAAACGGTCATCAACACGGAAAAAGAATCAGGTAACCAAGTTCAAATTCTAGCTAAGGCTATTTATGCCCGTCATGCAATAATAACCGACGGAAAGGCATGAATCCATCTCTCCCTAGATTTTATATATGTACTAAATTGATATGTAAGGTTAGATTATAGTAACCTGGATAAAAAAAAAGAATCAGTGAACCAAATTCAAATTCTGGCAAAGAATATTTATATTCATTTGGCAATAAGGATCAAGAGAAAGTCATGAATGCAACTCTCCCTGGATTATGTATATGTCCTTAATTGATATATGATATAAAGTAACAGTTATCACCACAGAAAAAAAGAACCAATAAACCATGTTCGAATTTAGTCCAAGGCTGTTTATGTTCGTTTTACTGTAATGACAAATGGCAAGGCATGAATCCACCTCTCCCTGTTCTCTCTCTCTCTCTCTCTCTCTCTCTCTCTCTCTCTCTCTCCATATATATATACAAAATGGATGCATGAGGTAGTGTAACACTAATTAATATTTGAATAAATGAATTAAAAGAACTAATTGAAATTAGAATAAATAAATTAAAAGTACAAATTAAAATTTGAATAAATGAATTAAAAGAACTAATTAAAATTTGAATAAATGAATTAAAAGAACTAATCAAAATTTGAATAAATGAATTAAAAGTACTAATTAAAATCTGTAGAAATAAATTAAAATTAATTGATAGAATTAGAAGAAATAAGTTAAAAGTGCTATTTAAAATTTTATGAAATAAATACTTGAAAAACTTAATTATAATTAACAATGCCTCATTTCTGAAATTTGAATAACCAGTCCGTGGCCAATATGCTGACTGTCTTTCCCTGCCAAGAAAAAAAAAAGAGATATCTTTGATATGATATTAAACTATATTTGATGTAGAATTTCCACTTTTGGTGCTCTGGGAAGTGTACATTTTCATTACTCCCTGGTCGACTCTGACCTGAAGTGTTAACACCTGTTAGGGTACCATCCATGAGCCAAAAAGATCTGTTCAAAAATTATTTGCATTTGATAGGACCCTGAGCCAAAAAAAAAAAACTCATAAGAAAAAACAACAAAAGAAATATAAATATGAATGAACAATGAATGCAATTTCCTAACCTCTGGGCATAAAATAACCCTTGAGAGATTGGCATGATGTCAAAATCAATCAATCAGAAATTTGAATTATAGGATAAGTAATTCTACTAACATGAGTAAACAAAGTTGGTAGCACTGTAAAGTTTATAATACTTTCATTTACAAGGGCAGATCAAAAGTTTTGTTGCCCAGTTGGCTGGGTCCATAGAATACAATGACTGCTTCTCTGCAAAGGGTTAAGACTCCCCCAATAAGGGTCTTGTGACCCACTTGCCTGGGGCAGTAGAATACACTGACTGCTTCTCTGCAAAGAGGTAAGCTTCCCCACAACTGAATATGACACTAAGCAATCTGATGGTGAGGTTCCAGTAATACTGGAACTTTGGAGAATGCAGAGTACCCCTTCATAGCCATTGCTCCCAGGTCCACTTTGGCCTGGAGTTTTAGCAACTAATAGGGTCCTTTCTATAGGTCAAATAGAACTAAACGGTGAACTTATGCTAAACTGAATTGCTTGAAATAGAACTGTTTATTTGTACAGAAATGGGTTTGGCATTAAATAATCTACAAAGGTTGGTATACCATAAACCCAAACAAACCAAGCCAAATAAAAATTTTGTAATATTTTGGTAACATGAAGTACTATTCAGGAGGTCCTGATTCTCTTGTCGAGGTTGTGAAGGTGATAAATGATACAGGACTGAAAGATACTGAGCTCGCTTGATACTCTCCAAGTACTACTCACTAGATTTGCCTTAATTGTTTGGAGCATGGCCTCAGAATCCATCATTTTAGGACAACTTCAGCTTACCTGATTGCCCTATGCAAAATGTTTCAAACCATTCAGTTTACTGCACCTTCATCTTTTACGCAAAAAATGTCATTGGTTGCTTTTGCAAAGTTTTAGCTTCTAGCATTGTGCAGTTTGTATTATCATCATCATCATCATCATCATGCTGTGCCACCAGCATTGATATCCCTGACCCTCTCTCACCACTTCCCCCTATCGTTCATCGCCTCTGGCAGGTCTTCAGGGCTACATCCCATATTCTCACAGAGCTGCTGTATGTATGTTCAAGCTGGTCGTCCTGCTTTTGCTTGGCCATATGTGGGGGTCCATAGGAGTACATCACTTATGAGCTCATCCCTGCTTCTCGAGCAGTGTCCTGCATGTCTGGTTTGTCTAACTTGGATAGTTTTCGTGATGGGAGGTAGGTGGCTGTATAGTTGATGCTTTGTGGGGTGTTGCCTCCAGGACTTGTTTAATATTGCTTGCAGCATTCTTGTGTAATTGCCGTCTAGCTTTTTCCCCAGCCATTTTGTTAGTGTACAAGTAGTGCATCCATATAGCAGTATCGATACGACCACAGCTTGGAAGAAACTGTGTTTCATTTTATCAGTCAGGTCTGACTTCCATATGATCGATAGCTTATTGATAGCTGTCCATGCCTTTGTTACCCGCATGTTGATGTCTTTTTCGGTTGATGAGATACTGCTTCCTAGGTAGGTGAACTTGTCTACCAGTTTCAGAGAGCTTCAATTTAATATATACCATGAGTTTTACTGACAGTAAATGTTTTCAAGAGTGATGAGAATATGTCTTAGTGTCTAGGCCATGCTGCAAAAAAAGAGGGGAATTTTGGCACGTTTTCTTTTATACTTGGATGTTGCTATGGTAACAGAAGTTGAACTCTCCCACTGTTCATAAGATGAGTGTTGCAGATAAGGAAGATAACTCCTGCACATTGTTTAGCATTCAGTAATTAAAAAAATAGCCATAATTTTTTTATATATTTTCTTGGAGATGCCCACATGACTGAACATGGGTGAATATATGATTTCTTTTAAACTCTTTCTATACTCCAATGGATTTTTATAAAAGTCTAAAGAATAGTCAATGTCCATTAAATATAACTAATATTTTTATTCGTTAGTTGTTG
Source organism: Sepioteuthis lessoniana (assembly GCA_963585895.1). Classification (NCBI taxonomy): domain Eukaryota; kingdom Metazoa; phylum Mollusca; class Cephalopoda; order Myopsida; family Loliginidae; genus Sepioteuthis; species Sepioteuthis lessoniana. The sequence continues at coordinate 8,581,970 of OY757928.1, read as the reverse complement.
TTTTTTATTGCAATGCACTCAGGTTATTAATCTACAACAATGAAGTTCAGTGATGAATAAAAATAATAAAAGCTCTCAGTAAAATATTATCTTTGACTGATAAGTTCAACAAGACTGGTTGGTTGGTTAGTTGTTTTGTTTTACGGCATATCAACTCTTTTCAGGTCATTTAACACTGATTTAAGCCATTTTGATAAGTTTCAAACAGTTTAGTTTAGCATAGGTACAGTTTTTTTGTTTAAACAGTTGTTATATAGCAGGATTCAGATCTCTCCCGATTTGTGATTTCATTCAAAAAACACACACACAGCTGGAGAAGGGTAGCATTCAACCAGATGTTAGCCCGACGGCTGCTGCCGATACAATGAATAAAATGCATCTTTGCGCAAGAGGCGAGAATGCAAGAAATTAATTCAATTTAACAAAATGCCATTTTTCAGCCAATCATAAATCTTCCCCCTAAAAAATTTCCCAGAACCGACTCGATCTAAAGGGTAGCTATTTAAGCAGTGAAGATCTGCAAAAGGAGAGACTGACCAGAAGAGTGGAAGGATAGAACATGCTACGGCCATAAAAACTCCTCTGAACACATCACCTACTGTGACAACTGCTGACTTGGTTACAACGCTACCCTGTCCATGACTACTACCACCACCGAGATACTTTATACCACCATATCCACCAAGTGAGTTCCTTAACTTACAACATACATGACCGTACATGAACTCTGGCTTCACACACACATATCGATTCACTCTTTCACTTGATATTGTACGGTACAATTTTGTACACTTGATTCTTCACTTTATTGCCTTGTTTTTTCTTCCGTTAATACAATTGTTTAAAACTTTCAACCTGTTTAATTGTTTAAAACTTTCAACCTGTGTTTGTCTTTTCCTTGCCACCATACGCTAAATATAACACAGTTAAATGGAAAAACAACTAATTTTAAACCATTCATTTTTGTGTTGTTACGGTTTAGTTCTATTTGACCCCTATTTAGGACCCTGTCAGGTACTAACACTCTGGGCCAGACTGGACCTGGAAGTGAGGGCAATGAAGGGGTACTCCACATTCCTCAAAGCTTCAGCATTACTGGAACATCCACATCAGATTGTTTAGTGTCATGTTCAGAACACTTGTTTGGGGGAGTCATGCACCTCTGCAGAGATACTTGTCAGTGTATTTTACAGCCCTAGGCAACTGGGCTAAACAAGACTAGGAATGTACCAAATCTAAACATCTCAGGCCAACCATCTTTCTTTACTGCTGGTGGCCCAGTCGGCTGGGGCTGCAAAATAGAGTGACTGCATCTCTACAGAGGAGTAAGACTTCTCTAAAAAGTGTCCTGGATATAAAACTAAACAATCTGATGACGAGACCCCAGTAATGCTGGAGCTTTGAAGAATGCCAAGTACTCCTTTATTGCCATCACTCCCAGGTTCACTCTGGTTTGGAGTGGTAACACCTGTTAGGGTCCTATCTATGGGTCAAAGAGAATTAAATTGTGTTCTTATGCTAAACTGAATTACTTGAGATAGAACTGTTTTTACATTTAACTATGTGTAAACAAAAAAAGACTGTACTTAAGTCAAACTGAATTGTTTGAAATAGTACTGTTTATATGTATAAAAATGGATTTGGCATTAAATAACCTACAAAGGTTGATATGCCATAAAAACCAAACCAAACTTTACTGCCAAAGTTCTAAATGATGCATCCAAAAAAACATCCAAAAAATCTCATAAAAAGTTATCTTTGCTGATTCGGTTGTCTTAAACTACAGTTATCTTGGCTTCAAAGATGTTAAAATAGTTTAAATACAAGTTTTTAAAAAGACACAAGAAAATCTCTATGAAAGCTATCTTTTCAGATTCGGCTGTCAACAACTACTCTTTTCAGGGCTGCAAAGATCTAAAAATAATTTAAATACAAGTAGATGAAATTCTCTTTGACTGCAACTACTATTTCAGGGAATACGCTAAAATAGTTTAAATACAACTTGCTAAAAAGACAGTTGCCTTCTTTTCTAAATACCATGTAATTAAACAAGACTTTCTAGGGGATTAAGATAGTTCTATATTTCAGATCTATAAATGTGACTGAGCATTTCAGGAGCTGATTTTCAAGAAAGGTTGTCCCCACCATAACAGACCAGAAGATTTGTCACAATCTTCCTAACTTTTTAGTTATCCAGAAGAATTAATCTGCACTTAATAAATAAGATTCTTGGTAAATTAAATCTGATAAATTCCTCATCAGTAAATTTATTGTAGATAAATTTATTGTCGATAAATTTATTGTCGATAAATTCTTCAGTAAATTCATTGTACAGATAAATTGATGCCATCGGATTAATTGTTCTCATAGTAAAGGTTTTCCTAACCCCAACCCTAATTTTAGCTCCTTTTTAATAAATTCAAAAATGCAATGATTAAATTCTAAATTTCACCATGAATAATTTATCTGCAATAGATTAACCATACTATGAAATTAGAGTTAATAAATTTACCATACAATCGATTTATCACATGATAAATTTATCAGGATGAATTTACTGAGTGGAATTTACCAGGCGTGAGTAAATAGCTGTATTCAATTTCCTGAAAAACTAACCTGTACTTAGAGAATAAACCTTGGCAAAAACTACCAAGTCTGGGGATATAATCTGGTAATCTCATATTGCCAGGCATGACAGGTGTTTTCTCCCACAAGATTTAGAAAAACATAACTGAAGAAATATTTACCATGATAAGTCACCCAACTTTCTGGCACTTTTAATGCTCACAAAGCTGATATAACATGTTAAATTGCATTATCTAAACACAAGACTTCAACTCCTGGGGAAATTGCAGGTCATAGAGAGTTTTCCAGGTTCCTTTTGCTTTTGTATTCAATGGCTCAAACAGCTGACATGCAGATTTCTCTCACATTGAACAATAATAAAACTAAATATAATGTGGGAAAAGCAAAGAATCATGATACAATATTTCATTTCTGGTAAGAAACAACTGTGCGATCATGTGAATAAAAACCAAAGCAGTAAAAGACAAGACAGATTTATTAGACTGATGTATATTTTGGACAAAATCTTTTATTCATATAAATTCATTGGTTCATTATTCAGTCATCAAATTAATTTCTTTGACTTCTAATGGTTAAATGCCGCCTGCGTGTATCACTAAAAGCTCACTCATAAACTTTAAAGATTTACATTGGTATTTGTAGACACACACATGTGTGCACTTTAAAGACTTGCATTAATATATGCAGACACACACATGCACTTTAAAGACTTGCATTGATATATGCAGACACACACATGCACTTTAAAGACTTGCATTGATATATGCAGACACACATACATGCTTTTTAAAGATTTACATTAGTATATGAAGACATACACACATTTACTCTGAAGTCTTATATTGTTATATATGTAGACACACATACACACTTTAAAGATTTACAACTGGTATAAGTAGACACACACACACACACACATGTGCACTTTAAAAATTTACAACTGGTATATGTAGACACACACACACACATGTGCACTTTAAAGATTTACAACTGGTATAGGTAGACACACACACACACACACATGTGTACTTTAAAAATTTACAACTGGTATAGGTAGACACACACACACATGTGCACTTTAAAAATTTACAACTGGTATATGTAGACACACACACATGTGCACTTTAAAGATTTACAACTGGTATAGGTAGACACACACACACACATGTGCACTTTAAAAATTTACAACTGGTATATGTAGACACACACACACATGTGCACTTTAAAAATTTACAACTGGTATAGGTAGACACACACACACACACATGTGCACTTTAAAGATTTACAACTGGTATATGTAGACACACACACACACATGTGCACTTTAAAGATTTACAACTGGTATATGTAGACACACACACACATATGTGCACTTTAAAGATTTACAACTGGTATAGGTAGACACACACACACACATGTGCACTTTAAAAATTTACAACTGGTATAGGTAGACACACACACACACACACATGTGCACTTTAAAGATTTACAACTGGTATAGGTAGACACACACACACATGTGCACTTTAAAGATTTACAACTGGTATATGTAGACACACACACACACACATGTGCACTTTAAAGATTTACAACTGGTATATGTAGACACACACACACACATGTGCACTTTAAAGATTTACAACTGGTATATGTAGACACACACACACACATGTGCACTTTAAAGATTTACAACTGGTATAGGTAGACACACACACACACACACACACATGTGCACTTTAAAGATTTACAACTGGTATAGGTAGACACACACACACACACACATGTGCACTTTAAAGATTTACAACTGGTATATGTAGACACACACACACACACATGTGCACTTTAAAGATTTACAACTGGTATAGGTAGACACACACACACATGTGCACTTTAAAGATTTACAACTGGTATATGTAGACACACACACACACACACATGTGCACTTTAAAAATTTACAACTGGTATATGTAGACACACACACACACACACACACATGTGCACTTTAAAAATTTACAACTGGTATATGTAGACACACACACACACACATGTGCACTTTAAAAATTTACAACTGGTATATGTAGACACACACACACACACACATGTGCACTTTAAAGATTTACAACTGGTATAGGTAGACACACACACACACATGTGCACTTTAAAGATTTACAACTGGTATATGTAGACACACACACACACATGTGCACTTTAAAGATTTACAACTGGTATAGGTAGACACACACACACACATGTGCACTTTAAAAATTTACAACTGGTATATGTAGACACACACACACACACACATGTGCACTTTAAAGATTTACAACTGGTATAGGTAGACACACACACACACATGTGCACTTTAAAGACTTATACTGCATTAATAGACACATAAATATTTTATATTATGAAGGTTATCTTGAAAGGAAATGGAATTGTCGACTTGAGTTCAAATCCAGGACAAGGCTGTTCATGTTTTATTTTCTGAAAATGCTTTTGGGAAAGGCATGAATGAAACTGTTCTCTCTCAGCTATGGGTAAATGGTTGGGTAAAATGGATTATTTTGTCTTGGTTAGGCTACCAATTTAGGAGAAGAAAAATTCTGAACTCAAACCAGCTTTACTCCACTTAAAATTTGACCTTGTTTCACATCCTGAACATGATGTAGGGGTTGAGTAAATATATACAATAGTTACTAATAGCAAGTTTGATGTTCGAATGTTTTAGCCTTGTGTCTGATTAGACTTAGTAGATATTTGTGGACTTCTTAGAACTTCTGCATACACATATGAACTTATGGATTCTTAAGATGTTCTTAGAGGTTTTTCCATTTTATTTTTGATCAAAGTCCATTGATCTTATTGAAACACTTTTTCATAAGTGCCAAAATAATTAAAAGAAAAAATTCTCTTCTCTGAAGATATCTATGACGAAAATATCTTTGTAATATCTCGTCTTTTTTTGTTTAAAATTTTTCTTAGCGTCAAAAATCAAAGAATTTGTTTTTTTTTTATTTTTGAGCCTTTACATCAAAGAAAAAGTTTATTATTATTATTATTATTATACTGATTTTTTTTTTGACACGAGTAAAACAATATTGGGTTTCTTTAATTCAAAATATCATGATAATATCTAAATATTACTAATTCTCATTTTATAAATATATACATATACTTATTGCTTAGACAAGTTTCATTAAAGACCTCAGAAATATTCTTTTTTTATTATCTTATATTCTTTTTCAAACTTTCTTGCTAGTTTCTTTCAATCAGACTCAAGTTGATTGAGAAGTTGTCCAAAACGTTTTTGATTAAATCGATGGATCATCTACAGGGGATTATTTTCTTTGAATTCTTTGTAAGTATTGTTTTTTTTTTTGTTTAATCTGATAGCAAAATTTATTTTTTTGGAAGGATTTATCATCAATGAAGCATTTTTGTTAGCATGTTGGTTGTTGAAAATGTTTCGGATGTTAATGCCAGGGTTGAATGCTATATATATATATATATATATATATATACATGTATGTATAATTGTAGCCAGGAAAAAAAAACACATCACAGAGATTTTTATTATTAAAATGCTCTTAGAAAACAAAGCAATTCCAAACCCTATTTACAAATGAAGGTTAATTTTGTAGGATCTGCGTTCATTCAGAATGATATTTTTTTAATCATCTGAATATTTACTATCCATTTATTGACTAAGTTCCTGATGTTTTTTAGATCACTGACTTTAATGCATCTACATCCAATTCTTCATCTTGTCCTTTTTATCCATATTGGCCTGAATCACTGAACAATTTCAACTTTTCATCATCATGAAGGTCTTCCAAGTGGTCATTTCTGATATCTTTGATATCACTTGATTATGGAATGAGTCAGTTTATTGTCTGTAACGTGTCCATCCCAATAGAATTTCTGCTTTTGGTACTCTACTTTGCTCTATTCTTGAATTACCTCACTTCAGATGTGATGGTAGTATTGTGGTAGTTTGTGTGCTGACTTGCCCAGCCGTATAGGGCTGTGGGGAGCAGAGGGGTAAGCCCCCGCCCCCAGTGAGTGTCCTGGATGTGATACTGAGCAGTCTGGTGGTAGGGTTCTGGTGGTGCTAGAGCTTTAGGGAGTGCAGAGTGCCCCTTCGTTACCATTGCTCCTGGGTCCAATCTGGCCCTGGGTGGTGGTTCCTGATGGGTTGGGTGGAGCTGGCTGCATGTTTGTGCTGGGCTGAATTGTTTGAATTAGAACTGTTTGACTGGGCTGAGTGGCTTGAGGAGGAAATGTTTTTGACAAACTGAACTTACATTTGGGCTGTGTGCTTGAGCTGGACTGAGTTGTTTGAAATGGAACTGTTTTTGACATTGAAACTCTACTTACACTAAACTGAATTGTTTGATATAGAACTGTTTTAGACATTTAACTATGTGTTAACAAAATCTGTACTTATACTAAACTGAATTAGCTGAATTAGAACTGTTTGAATAAACTAAATAACTTGAAATAGAAATGTTTTTGATATATAAACTGTGTACACATGCTAATTTGAATTGTTTGAAATAGAACTATTTGCATAAAAATGGATTTGGCGTTAAATAATCTACAAAGATTGATATGTCTAAATCCAACCAACCAACCGTGTGTTGACACATTATGCATAATTCCAGTTTTGTATGATTTGAAAATTGCAGATGAGTATGTGCAACATGGTCGAATTGATTTACAAATTAAAGCAGGGCAACAAATATATCTGAAAATATTTATTGTATGAAGGTGAAGGTACAGTTTATCACTATACTGTAACCAGACAGTTCAAGAAATTTTGTTAGAGCAGCAAGAATCTCAATAACCAGGCAAGCTGAGGTAGTTTTAAAACCATGGAATCTGAAGGCGTGTTTCAATCCATTGAGGCAAAGCCAGCAAGAAGCTCTCAGATAGTATGAAGTAAGCTCAGTATCTCACAGAGTGGAGAGATTTATTACCTTCTCAACTTTGGCAAAAGTATCCACTGTTGTGCTTCACATACTTCTAAAATATAGCAAAACTTATGAAACACCCAAATACTTTTTCTTTTATTAACTCTTATTTGTGTCTCTTTATAACTATTTAGCACCGATAACAAGTATCTTCAAATCCTTTATATTCTGACCTCAAATGAACTTTGCCGGAACTTTCTTACACCAGTTCATTTACTGCAATCTCCTTCTGCCTGCCGCCTTACCCATCTTGATTTTTTCTTTTCTTCCATATTATAAACTCAATAGTTCACAGTCCAATGTGATTCATCACCTTCATAATTTCAGTAAAAGGGTCAGGAGCAGCCAAATTGTTATGAAAATATTGCAAAACTTTTGACTCAACCAAGTAAAAAAAATAACTGGAACATAACATCCTGAGTCAAAACTAACATCATTTAAACAATCCAATCAGTACAGATAATGGGAATAAAAAAATGAAAAGCTGGATATAACTTGAGAGTGGATAATAAAAATATTATAAAGAGAAAACTCTAAAGCAATAGCCATGCTTTCCCTGGCAATTATTCACACAAGCTGGATAACCCTCTCAACCCGCCCCACCCCCAAAAATACAGACAGATTTACAAAAGCATATAAATTGACCTTTTGGCAAAAAAGAAAATCCAGATGTATAAAGTTTTTCATTTCATCTGATAAAATGGATGAGTTTTATTTTATCCTTTTTGTCTTTGTTTTTATTTTTTTTATTTTTTAAAATTGTCCAATCTTCCTTTTTCTTGATCCCACTTTTTCTTCTTCTTTTTACCCATTCTTCTTCTTCTTCTTCTTCTTCTTCTTCTTCTTCTTTGTATATTTTTCTCTTTCTTTAAATACCCTCTCCCTTTCATCTCTCTTTCCCTTTCTTTAATCTTATTTGCTTTTTTCTATTTATGTCTCCCTATTTTTTTCCTTTACCAACAGACCAGCTGAAAGGCTAATTTATAAGGGAACATTCACAAAATCTTCCAAGCAAAGAAAAAAAAAACTAGAAAAATAAAATTTCAATTGAGAGACAACTATCCCCGACATTCACTAAGTATGAAAGATTAAAAGAAACAATCTCTGAAAAAATGAAGAAGGGAAAAATAGAAAGAGAAAATGATATAATGGACATGTAGAATAATTTCATTCTATTCTATTGATATCTATTTATAGATTTCTTCTTCTTCTTCTTCTTCTTCTTCTTCTTCTTCTTCTTCTCCCAGTCAGCTGGCGCTGTAGAGTAAACCAACTGCATCTTTGCAGATGGGTAAGACTCCCCCAATGAGTGTCCTTAATATAACACTAAACAGTCTGATGGTGAGGCTCCAGTAATGGTGGAGCTTAGGGAAATGCAGATCACCTTTTCACTGCCATCACTCTCAGGCCCACTCTGGCCCGGAGTGATAACAGCCAATAGGGTCCTATCAATGGGTCAAATAAAACTGTTTGACATCTAAACTGTACTTATGCTAAACTGAATTTTTAAAAATAGGACTGTTTGATCATTTAACTTTGTGAAAACAAATGACTGAAGTTTAATTGAATTGTTAGTGATATATAGTAATACTTGAAAACATTAAACTGTGTGCAAACAAATAATTAAAATCAAGTAGAACTCTCCGTATTTGATAGAAATAAGTGAAAGTATTCAACTGCATGAAAAAAAGAGCTCTGGCTCATTCCAAAATGTTAACTACAAAATCTGTTTAGAAATCATACATTTAATTTATTCAAATAAAAAGGATTTGGCATCAAATAACCTACAATGTTTGATGTGCTTAAGAACCAAACCAAACCAAACCAAGCAAATCTTCTTCTCTGTGATTCATAGTTTTGTTTTCTTTTTTCTCCTTCTACTCATTCTTTTCTTTAAATTTCTTTCTCTTTCACCTTCTCATTTTTCTTGTTTACTTCTAATAATTCATCTCCCTGATATTGTTTCTTTTCATAATTTTCTTTCTTTTTCTTCTTCTTTTTCTCCAGTATTGTTAATTACTTTCTTTCTTTCTTCTTGCCATTCACTATACTTTGTTCAATACAGTAAAAACTCCTTTCTTCTTCTTCTTCTTCTTCTTCTTCTTCTTCTTCTTCTTCTTCTTCTTCTTCTTCACTTGAACTTTTTTCTTTCCTCTTTTTCTTTTTCTTTTTCTTTCTCTTCTTGATATACCATCACCATGTAATTCTTTTTCATCTGCTTAAAGTACTTCTTTTCGTTCCTCTCTTTATTTGTCTTCTTCTGTCAATAAGCTTTCACTTCTCTTTTTTTGTCACTTCTTTTTTGGTGATTCTCTCTTTTATTTGTCATGTTTTTTCTTATATTCATCTTCTAATACACTCTTTGATCTTCTCTCCCCGCCTATCTCTCTCTCTCTCTCCTTTTTCTTTTTATATCTTTTTATATCTTAGTATCTTTTATCTTGTTTCCAAAAATATTTATTTCTTTTTCCTTCCTTGTTCTCTACTCTCTTTCTCTTTTCTACTATTGAAGTCTTTCTTTTTTTTTCTTTGATCTCCCCCCCTCTCTCTCTCTCTCTCTCTCTCTCTCTCTCTCTCTCTTTCCTTCCTTTTTCTTTTTTTTTCTTTGACATTTTGAAAATTAAAAGATTGAGTAGTTGAGTAATTCATTATAATGGCATATCAGACGTCCAGGGTTATTTTAAGCCAAGAAGTTAGGGAATTGCATTCATTGTATATTTATATTTACATTTTTGTGTAGTTGTTTCTCGATAGATTTTTAAAATTCTTTTTTTATACATTGACCAATGGAATACAATGAATTTATAACAGATCCTTTGACCCCTAAATAAGACTTTAACAGTTACATATTAACTCAACCCTTCTGACACAGGCCGAATGTGACAGAAGGTCAATTTTTAAGGAAAGTAAAACTAGTTTGAATTCAGAATTATTCTTTATCCAAACTGGTTTGTCCCAGTCGGTTGGGGGGAGCTGCAGAATACACTGACTGCATCTCTGCAGAGGAGTAAGACTCCTCCAATGAGTGTGCAGGATATAACACTAAACAATCTGATGTTGAGTTTCCATTAATGCTGGAGCTTTGAGGAATGCAGAGTAACCTTTCATTGCCATCACTCCCAGGTCCACTCTGGTCCTGAGAAGTAGCACCTGATAGGGTCCTATCTATGGATCAAATAGAACTGTTTTACAGTAAAACTAAGTGCAAACAAATGACTCATGCAAAAGTAAATTGTTTGAAATAGAACTGTTTGATCATTTAACTGTGTGTAAATGAATGACTCAAGTGAAACTGAATTGTTTTAAATAGAACTGTTTGATCATTTAACAGTGTGTAAACAAATGTCTCATGTGAAACTGAATTGTTTTAAATGGAACTGTTTGATCATTTAACTGTGTGTAAACAAATGACTGATGTTTAATTGAATTGTTAGTGACACATAGCAATTTTTGGAAAGATTTAAGTGTGTGCAAAGGAACAAGTAATGTTGAATAGAATAATTAGTGTTAAATAACAATACTAGTAACCACTTCACTGTAAGCAAACAAATGATTAATATTGAAAAAAATTATGTGTTAGATAGTAAAAACTGAAACCATTCAACTGTGTAGAAACAATATCAATACTAGTGTATGGACAGATTAGTTCTAACTCATTTTAAAAATGAAATCACCAACCAACTAATCGCTTACAAACGAAATGCAAAAAAAAATAACTGAGGCTAAATTGTTACAGATATATAACAATACTTGAAACCATTTAACTGTGTGCAAAAAAATGAGCTCAGACTTGTTTAGAAATGTTATCAACAAAATGTGTTTAAAATCATATATATTGAAGATATACATATAATCTGGATTTCACATTAAATAACCAACAATGGTTGATATGACATAAAACCCAACCCAACCCAACCAAATCATATATAATATATATGTATAAAGAGAATTTGGCATTAAATAACCTACAAGAGTTGATATGACATAAAACCCAACCAAACCAAATCATATATGTTTGATATATATGTATAAAGAGGATTAGGCATTAAATAATCTACAATGGTTGATATGCCATAAAACCCAGCAAAACAAAATCATATATATATATATTTGATATATATGTATGAAGAGAATTTGGCATTAAATAACCTACAAGAGTTGATCTGACATAAAACCCAAGAAAACCGAATCATATATATTTGACATATATGTATAAAGAGGATTAGGCATTAAATAATCTACAATGGTTGATATGCCATAAAACCCAGCAAAACAAAATCATATATATATATTTGATATATATGTATAAAGAGAATTTGGCATTAAATAACCTACAAGAGTTGATGTGACATAAAACCCAACCAAACCAAATCATATATATTTGATATATATGTATAAAGAGGATTTGGCATTAAATAATCTACAATGATTGATATGCCATAAAACCCAACCGACTCAAACCAGACTGGTCACTGTATAAAGGCTGAAAAACACAGTTGTATTTGCCCATAGCAATGGTAAGAACAAACGGATTCAAGCCTTTCCACAGGAAATAAGCAGAAAGGGAAACACAAACAGCCTTGTCCAAAATTTAAATTCAGATCATCAATTCCATTTCCAATGATTATAACCTTTACTGTAAGTGTGCCTCTTGATATGTACGACAACTCAGAGTGGCCATGGGAGTAATGGCAATGAAGGGATACTCCACACTGTTCAGATCTCCAGAAGTGAAGCCTCACCTGATGCAATTTAGTGTCATACCCAAGACACCCCTTTCTTGTGGCGGGGGTGTTTTACTCCCTCTGTAGGGGATAGAGAAAATGCATTTCAAGCCCCATTGACAGGGTAGAATATTTAAAGAGTTATTCACTGAAAAATGTTTAATTCCTTTATTTCTTTAATCTTTTAACCCATATCTTTTATTTTTTTTTATAATCTTGATTTATTGCAGCAGCCAGTCTAGGAGAAGGACAACTCTTGATTTATTGCAAGCCTCAATCTATTTTCTGTTATTTTAATAATCCTTTTTCCTTGATCCCTTTCTTCATTCTCCCCTCTTTTTTACCTTTTCCCAGACATAAACTGAAGTCCCTTTTTTTTTTTTCGTTCTGTTTTCGGTCACTGCTAACTTTTTTTTTCTCCTTAATTTTCTCCCTTTTAAAGGGGTTGGTAATCTTCTCTTTAAGGCTGAAGTAAGAAAAAATAAATAAAGAAAAAGAGAAAAAAATATTCATCATAAATATGTAAGAACTATTATTTCTTGATCTGATTTTTCTTTTCTTATTTTTTAAGATCTCGACATACATCATCTCAGCAAACAAATGTCAGAAAATGTAGGCCATTGGTTGTTTATCATTCTTTTTATAGCAAATGAATAAGCAGAACGTTTAAACTTTTATTCAGGGATGAGACCTGTTTTGCTTTCTTTGCAAAGAAGATGAATAAAGAATAGTTCTTTTAATATGCAATATCTAAAATGATCCTTTACATCAACCATTCTGCAATAGGAGCCACTTGGTTCCAAGGGGGAAAAATTTTAATCTAAAAGGAGCAATTTTTAGATAAAGGAGGAATTGGGGATAAATTCCAGTTAAGGAAAGAACCTTAAATGAAAAAAAAAAATATTGATCTCTGTACACTGTGTGTGTGTGTGTGTGTGTGTGTGTATTTACACTGACTGGAAATAGAAGGGCAAATCTTGCATATGTGTTTCATTTCATTCAAGGTTGAATATCAATATAATATTGTATGAGTAAAGATAAAGATTACAAACAGAAATCAATACATAAAAAAGGGTTCAAAATAAGGAGTGCATTAAGAGTAC
>OY757928.1:8556084-8566084 GCA_963585895.1 Sepioteuthis lessoniana | reverse complement strand
AACAATCATGCAATGTGTCAGACTGCAATCATAGTAAGCAAGTTTGAATTTAAATCATGCTTACACTTTCACTTTCACTTTCTTTTTCTTACTTATAACCTTAGAAAAGGTACAAATTACCAGTTTCTGACTAATACTCTTTGGAAAGATATGAACTCCCTTATCTCTTCTAGTTATGTTTTAAAGAGTATCCCAACTGTCATTCTACAAACATGGCATGGGCAGTAAATAACCCACAAAGGTTGATATACCATTAAACAAAGAGACCAGACCATACAGTCATGCAATATGCATATTTTGTTTGCTTTGGTTTTCTTTTTTTAAAGGCATATCAACCTTTTTGGGTTATTTAAGGGTAAAGTCATCATTGTAGAAGGACAGTAGCAGTTGTATTTAATCCATAGCCTGCAAGATAAGGCAGTTCATACCTTTCTGAAGGATAGGAGTTGGAAAGTGAACACAATAACATGGCTGGTGCTTGAACTTGCCTATTATAATGTTAAAATCCAGCACAGTCGCCACAACTCCCACATGCATATTTAAGTCTTCTGCTATTTTTTCCTTCCCCAGATGTTTTTTATCTGATTCATACTTCAGCCCATCCATTTTTTTTCATTTTTTGTGTTTTCATCCATTTTTTTTTTTACAGGACATTTTCTTCAGCTTTTGTTCCTCACTTTGACAGGCTCTTCACTTCCAGCCTCATTTCATGTTTTTTTTTTATTTTTGTTTTTGTTTTTTATTGTTCCACTCTCTTTTCTGTCTTTACACACAAAAGAGCTCTGCTCTTTTCTCAATTTTTCTTCATACAGATGGTGGCCTCACAAAATGTATTGCGACTTTATTTGCAAAGAGCATTTAGTTTGCTAACCTTAAGGTTAATTAAATACTTTCATATCATAGTATTTTTTAAAAGTATGTAACAAATTCACCTACCTAGGAAGCAGCGTCTCATCAACCGAGAAAGACATCGACACACGACTGACGAAGGCATGGACAGCTATCGATAGGCTCTCGATCATATGGAAGTCGGACCTAACTGATAAAATGAAACGCAGTTTCTTCCAGGCAGCGGTTGTGTCGATACTGCTATATGGATGCACCACATGGACGCTTACGAAGCGGCTGGAAAGGAGGCTGGACGGAAATTATACAAGAATGTTGAGAGCAGTATTAAACAAGTCCTGGCGACAACACCCCACGAGACTCCAACTATACGGACACTTGCCCCCCATCACAAAAACTATACAAGTTCGACGAACCAGACACGCAGGACACTGCTGGAGAAGCAAGGACGAGCTCATAAGCGATGTACTCCTGTGGACCCCCACACATGGATGTGCAAGAGTGGGACGACCAGCACGAACCTACATACAGCAGCTGTGTGAGGACACGGGATGTAACCCTGAAGACCTGCCGGAGGCGATGAATGATAGGGAGAAATGGCGAGAGACGGTCAGGGATATCCGCACAGGCGGCGCGACATGATGATGATGATGATGATATGTTGTATAACATTACCATATCTACTGTGGTTATCTTACAAATGCACACAAACATATCTCCAATACACACACATACACATACACATATACACATGCACACACACACACACACACACACATAATGATAAATAAATAGTTAGATAGATAGATTGGTTGATATGAGCAGACCAAGATAGATAGATAGATAGATATATTAAAATATACAGACACTTTGCTACAAGCAGCTATAGTTTTATAACAATCAATTATTTTTCATACATAAATAATGATGATAAATACCAGGATAAAAACTCACTACTCAAAGTTTCACATTGTTGATCTTCAGGCAAACTAGAATTCAATATGTCCGTTAGATTCAACTAAATAAATATTTTCTCTTTTTGAGTCATCATGGTTGACATACTACATTACATGGCTCAATCGGGCACCAAATTACAAAGTAAATATTTTCTTTCATGGCAGCACTTAGCTACCACTCCTATCATTTATTTAGCCAATTCTTAAAATCTGGAAAACTTATGGTATTTTTTCTCAAAGCACAATTTACAATTTCTCAAACCCTCATCACAAACATATGGTCTTTTCAGAATAGACTCCTGAACCTCTGGTTCTTTCCTCTCTAAATCATAATTTTTATACATATATATATATATATATATATATACATATATAAAAGTATTTTGTAATTTGCTTGAAGCATTGTACAAATTATTTCCTTTTATAGTATTGAATTAATTTAGAGGGCTATAGCAATGTGCTATAATAATTATATGAGTTTAATTTATTTCAAAGTAAAACTTCATTGTCAGAGACTTTTTTAATAATCAACATGATGTTGGCAGTTCAAATTTTTTTTTAACGTTTTAAACATGGTGTCACATGGGGGTGTTAAAACGCCATGTTGGGTGTTGGGACCATGGCACCATGGTCACAACACCCAACATGGACAAACACTCTGGGGAATGGTATAAACCCCCTTATCCTCCCAGCCATGGGTTAAATAGTACCACTGCTGTTCTTCTAATATTTTGGCATTAAATAACCTTTAAAGGTTGATATGCCATTAAACAACCAAACCAAACCAAACCAAAATAATTCAATAAAACATCAGTTATTTATTTACACACAGTCAAATGATCTAAAGTTCTATTTCGAACCATTCAGTTTAGCATAAGTACACTGTTCAAATGTCAAATAGTTCTATTTGACCCATAGATAGGACCCTATCAGGTGCTACCTGGGAGTGATGGCAATAAAGGGGTACACTGCAGTCCCCAAAGCCTCACCATCAAATTGCTTAGTGTCATATCCTAGACATTGGTAAGAGGAGCCTTACTCCCCTGCAGAGATGCAGTTGGTAAATTCTACAGTCCACCCCCACCAGCCGACTCAACGAAGAGAGAATAGTTAGATTCATAACTTTTCCAAGGGTATGAGCATAATATGAAATGCCAACAGCCTCATCTCTGATAAGAACTTTGGTTACAATGTACATCTCCTACAATGGTAACCACTACACCACAAACGCCTCCTCTTGGGTATGTATGTATATATATATGTTGATATAGATAAGTATATTTTGGCTGTATTTCTTCGTTGATACAAATTTCATTAAACATAATAGACATTTTATGTCTACATATTTTCTTCTGGATCCGTTAAAAGTAATACGGGAATTCGAACGGATCCAGAAGAAAATATGTAGACATAAAATGTCTATTATGTTTAATGAAATTTGTATATATAGATATAGATATATAAATATTTGAATAAAACTGAGTTGCTGATAAATTTTATTTTTTTTAAATTCAATATTTCTTGAGAATATTCTATTACCATTAGGAGTGTTCTATTTTTTAGATTCATCAGCAACTCAGTTTTATCCAACTCTGCATTTGCATTGTTTTGTTATGTTATAAAAACCAAAAACTTTCAAACTCTTTGAAATCACTCTTTACTCATGCATGTAACCCTTGATAAAGGCCTATGAAAGGTTCAAACGCACTTGAGACAATTTTGGTAAATTCATCTACCAATTCCAACTTGAAACCAGGACACTTATCACGAAACTTGAAAGGATCTTAATTAAATTATATAGACAAAATGTGTCTATTATTTAATCTAACATGCTCAAAAAAAAAAAAATAAATAAAAAATATATGGCTTAACCGAGTTTGAGTCTCCATTTAATTGTACTATATATATATATATATATATATATATATATATCAAGTAAATGAGAACTGTGAACATCCAACTATATATATATATATATATATATATATATATATATATATATACATATTATTTAGGACTGGTTTCCGCATTAAATTCCCTACTGTAGACAAGATTTTTTGGTTATCAGCATGGAATATCAATTTTCCAAATTAGTCATTTGAACTTTCTGATGTCATTATCATCTCATTATTCAATGTAAATTAACATCACTAAATCAACAGTTCATTATTGAGACATCGTTCATTGAATTTGTACGTGAATTTCACTGAAATTCTCTTCTAATTCACATTCATGCCATATTGTCATTTAATTCAAATCTTACATGATTGAATTAACACTTCATTACTGTAAAATTGTGAATACAACAAAGGGTTTCACAAAGAGGCTGCATCTTGATCTGGAATTCCCATGATATGATAGAAATCCATCAAAGTCTGGTGGTATTGTAAGATATTGCTGGCATGCTCTATGTTTGTGGTAATGATATATTGGCACCAACACCATGTCTGACCCCAGAATTATAATCTGATGAAGATTCTGTTGGCTGCAGAGCCGTTGTTTTCTTTGAAGCCCCCACCACAGTGTATATATATTTATATATATATATAGAGAGAGAGACAGAGACAGACAGACAGATGGATAGAAACGGATATTATATCATGAAACTTTCAACCCAAATAAAATCAACAACAAATTAAACAACCCAAAAATATTTAAAAACTATTTTCAAATGTATTATTGCTAGGGCTTGAGGTTTGTTAAAAAATATCAAGACAGAAGCAGCATATATATATATATATATATATGTATGTATATATATATATCATCATCATCATCATCATGTCGTGTCGTTAGCACGGATATTCCTGACCCTCTCTCACCACTTCTCCTTATCATTCTGGCAGGTCTTCAGGGCTACATCCCGTATCCTCACAGAGCTGCTGTATGTATGTTCTAGCTGGTCGTCCTGCTTTTGCTCGGCCATATGTGGGGGTCCATATGAATATATCACTGATGAGCTCGTCTCTGCTTCTCCAGCAGTGTCCTGCATGTCTGGTTTGTCTAACTTGGATAGTTTTCGTGATGGGAGGCAGGTGGCCGTATAGTTAGTGCTTTGTGGGGTGTTGCCGCCAGGACTTGTCAATATTGCTCGCAACATTCTTGTGTAATTGTCGTCAAGCTTTTTCTCCAGCCGTTTTGTTAGCATCCAAGTGATGCATCCATACAGCAGTATCAACACAAAATATACTTATTTATAAGTATTTTAGCTTTCTAACATCTATTCTTTTATAATTTACTTCCTTTTTTTATTCTCCTAGGACAATTTTTTAAACGCTCTGATATTGTCTAAGTTATAATACTTCAAATGGAATGCTCAAACAAAATATTAACTATGTTCTGTAGTTTTTATTTAAATATCATTCAATTCAAATTAGCATTAAACATGAATATGTTTTTTATAAAAAGAAATCTTTCTTTTAAACCAAAGACACCAGGACTTTTATTAAATTCAAGTCAAACAATTAAGATGAATTTTATTCTGTATTACAGTATTGCCCATAAGTACAGGGTGGAATGATAAAATTGTCACCCTAGAAAAGATGACATGATTCCATTTCCATTAAATGAAAACCGGTTTTCTATTTTTGTTGCAGACCATCTACTAGTTGGCCAGTTGTGTACGAATCCCAAGAGCAATAGAAGCCTTCTATCATGTCTGAAAGTGACACAATATTCAACGAGTGAGATTGGAGATGCGCCGCTGTACAACTCATGCTCTCTACCGATCCAAGTTATGACAACAGGACCATTGCCAGCACCCTCAAAATGTAAATCTGGAATGCCACAAATAACAGAGACGTACCCAGGGTGATGAAAACAAAGTTTCCGGCTACGGTTATGGTCTTTGGTGTGGTTTCAAGTGACGGCCACATCATGCCACCTCACATCTTTGAAGTCGGCTTGAAAGTCAACACCAAAGTGTACCTGGATGTGCTGAAGAGTGTGGTAATCTCCTGGTGCAATCAGGTGGCCAGTGGCAGACCCTGGGTGTTGCAGCAGGACTCGGCGCCAGCGCACAAGTCCAAAGAGACCTAGGCTTGGCTTCACAAGGAGTGCTACTGTAACATACCCATGATACAGATATGTGAAAAAGACATAATGTTCATAAAATGTTCATAAACATATATAGGAATCTGAAAACACGAAATTGGTTCAGGTACGAAACTTTTATTCACCTTTTTGAGTTTAAAGGATTATTGACATGATGAGAGAGAGACACAATCTTTCTATGCTGACTGCTTTTACATCGTCTGCTCTCAACCCAACCAACGTGCACAAAGTCGTCTGGCCTTGCCCAGCCCTGAATCTCGACTCTCTCGTTCGGAGGCAGGAACTCAACTCACTCCTTTTTCTAAAATCCCAAAAATCCTCAGCCCACGCTTCCAGTGCATGATGTCACTTCCTATCTGGGGTTTTATTTTGACATCTGTGAATGACACATCCTCCCCATGTGCGTGTGAACACCTGCGCTCATGTTTTCATCTAACTAACCCATGCACTGAGCCAAAAGGTTCTCATCCTAACTAAACTGAAAGGTAAGATATACAAAATGAAATCCCTCTGCAATTATATTACACTACGCCTTTGTACCCTTCTCTCACTGGCCCCCCTCCTCCCCCGACCTGAACCCACTGGACTACTTCTATGGTCATACATCAAGAACATCACCAACATGACTTCCCACAACACCAAAACCAGCCTGATCGCTGCTGGCTGCCAAGTATTCACTGAGCTCCCACCAGCACTTGTGGAAAAGGCATGCTCCCACTTCCGGATCTGTATCGAGGCGGTGACTGAGGCTGAAGGCAGCTACATTGAATAGATGTCAGCTCTACTACATAATCAAGTTACCTGAATTGATTTTTTCAATAAAAGTTGTAAAATAAAGCTGTAGTGTTGTTTTCTTTAGGACAACAATTTTATCATTCCACCCTGTAAGTATGCCACAATCTTTTTTAAAAAGTTAGTTTTCCCTTAAACCATGATACCGAGATTTTATTAATTCAAGAGGAGCATTTATACATACCTGTAAAAAAAAGTATTTTAAGTCAATATTACATGTAGTATACTTTTTCTTTATCTTCTTAATGATATTAACCTCATAAGACGTGATGAATAAAAATGAAGGAATTATCACAAAATAATGTTATTACACCAGGAAGGAGGAGGCAATAACCTTTATTGTATATAAATATAAACATCTTCTTTTGTTTATAACTAAATCATGGCAAAATTGGTTGTGTAAGAGAGAGAGAGAACTGTTAAGAGACATCTTCAGAGAATTTCACTTCTTTTTCTTCTTCTATGTGGCTGGCACAGGGATGACTTAAAACATTTAATCATCTTCGTTTCTTCTTCATGCTTCTTTTACAAGACTGGTACCAGGCTGACTTAAAATACTTAAACATCTCTGTTCTTCCTTCATTCTGGGATCATACTTGCTTTCAACATTTGTGAGTCTTATACATTTATACTTTTCTTTACTTCTCAACCTGGGTCCATCTGGCTCCTGTCAGGGCCAATGACCAGATGGCATGACATCAAGGCTCACTGCTCAATGCTTACTGCTGACTGTTCAGGGTTGAAAACTTTCTTCTTTATTTATTTTTTGGACTCCTATGCACTCCTCCTATGCAATTCAGAGGTATTTCTGCTGTCTTTTGTTTACTTTAAGACTTAGATGTACATCCTGTTTTGAAATCCACAAAGGACAATATGTAACAATAACAGTTTTATTCAACTTAAAGAATTGTTGCAAATCACGAGCATTGAGTCTGCATGTTAGCCATCAGGCTGCTATTTTGGCTTGTCCTAAAAGAGACACAATTAGCCAAAGTTAACCTCAGCTTGTAGAGAGTTCTATTAAAGGCATGATAACTAAAGGAAGTAGACTGTAAAACTCGATGGAGAGATAGAATATTCTACAATGTTTTCATTGATTTTAAACAAAGTACATATTCATTGGCTGTCTTAATTTAAATTGTACAAAAACAAATGCATAAAAAGCCAGTTTTTTATTGCCTCAAGCTGTTCTTTAAAATGGGCTGAGATAATGAAAATTAACTTTGTTTAAAATCTCTAAAAATATATTGTGCTTTTTATAACTACTAGAGACACAGCTGAAAGCCCTGAATTTGCCAGTGATCTCTAAATAAATTCAGTTCTAGTTTATGTTCCTTTGCTTTTAAACAAGAAGTACTTTTCTTGTCTGCTTTTTTTCAACCAAAAATGCATTAATGAAAACAGCAAAATATATATATACATATATATTATGAGAGTGTTGGTCGTCAGTAAATCACTATGTGGTTATGTGTCGAACCAAGTGCATTTTTGATTTTCAATTTCATTCCATCTTCTTAACTACCTTACGAATGTTGATATAAACTTCAAGAAAACTTAGGTTGCAGAAGAATATTTTCCATGGATTAAATATATATATAATATATATTTATTATCATTATTATTATATACATATATATATATACATATATATACCGACTCCTCCACAAGAACAGGATGGTACATAAGGTCAATTTTAAGTGGAGTCTATCAGGTTTAAATTCAGAGTTTTCCTTCTTAAGTCGTTGCCATAGTGAGGTTAAAGAGCCCAGTCTACCCTACTATTTATCCATAACTTGAGGAAGAATAATTTGATTTATAACTTTCCCATAGGTATTAGCTCACTATAAAATGCAAACAGCCTTGTCCAGGATTTGAACTTGGGTCATAGTGACTATTTCCACTTATGGTAACCATTACACCATGAACAGCTTTATATATATATATATATATATATAAAAAAGTAAAAGTAAAGTTGGCGACCGTAGTTGATGGTGACCAGAAGTCTCCCTTTTCAAAAGCTACTATACCAACATGTAGGGGAGGGCACTACTCCTTTCCATGGATTGCTCCACTTTACCCTTGATAAGTACCTTATATTGGTGAGTGTTAGGCAAGAAGGTATCAACTACCATTTTTAAAATCTTTGGTATGATGCGACCTGGGTTCAATCCCAGGTCTCCCAGACCATTGACGAACACTCTACCCACTTGGCCCATGAGTCGGTTATATATATATATATATATTAGAAGGTATTCAAGCAAAAAACATTGAAGCTACACTCCTATTTATAGATTTCTCCAAGGCAGTTGATGCTCTATAAAAACATGAAAGTAAAAGTATGCTCACCAAATTGAGACTCAGACTTCTTTGATATTGTCGTAGGTGTGCTGCAAGGGGTCATATTAGCACCATACCTCTTCGTAATTTGCCTAGACTACATACTTTGGATGTCAATAGATTTAATGAAAGAAAATTGCCTAACACTGGAAAAAGCAAGAAGCAGACGATACCCCGCACAAAATACTACAGATGCAGACTACATAGCACTTCTGGCAAATACACCCACTCAGGCTGAATTCCTACTGCATAATCTGGATTGGGCAGTAGGTGGTATAGGCCTCCATGGGAACACAGACAAAACTGAGTACATGTGCTTTAATCAAAGTGACAATATTTCCACATTAAATGGCGGCTCTCTGAATCTAGTAGACAAGTTCACCAACCTCAGACACAGCATCTCATCTATTGAAAATGACATCACTATGCAAGTAGTGAAGGCACAGACAGCTATTGATAGGCTGTTGGTCATACGGAAATCAGACCTAACCTATAAAATAAAATGCATTTTTCTACTACATTATGGATGCACCACTTAGATGTTGACTAAGACTATAGAAGAAAAGCTTGATAGCAATTGCACAAGGATGCTACAAGCTATATTAAACAAATCCTTGAAGCAACATCCTACTAAACAGCTGCTATATGGCCACCTACCACCCATCTCAAAGACCATCCAAAATAGATGAATTATAGAAGAGAAAGGACAATCCCATTAGCGACATTATACTTTGGACCTTTCTCACAGACATGCATGTGTAAGACGATCAGCTATAACTCATATACAACAGCTCTGTACGGACACAGGGTGTAGCTTGGAAGACCTGCTGGAAGCAATGGATGACAGAGAAGGATGGTGAGAGAGAATTAGGGAGTGTGAGCAGCACAACATGATGATGATGATGATGATATATATATATATATATATATTTTAAATTTAAAAAAACAACCCACTTGTCAATTTTCTCAGTTTATGGTTTTGAAAGTATACATGATTATTATTACAACAGGCTAAT
>OY757928.1:8321084-8551084 GCA_963585895.1 Sepioteuthis lessoniana | reverse complement strand
ATAGAAAACATTTGAACTACAATTCTCCCTGGAATTTAATTCTCAACAAACAAAATGCAAAAATTTCAAGAGAAGATTTTTTTATCATTCAACTCCATTTTCCAACACTGGATCCATTGTTCGCCAATAACAAAAAAACTTCCAAACTTATTTCATGGAATATAACAAAATACAACATTCAGGGAAAGTTATCGTTAGTGAACAATAATCAAAACTTTATCTACAGATTTTTGTAAAGTAATGTACATAGAAAAAAAACTTTAAAATGTGTGATTGCTACCCCTTTCAAAATTTCTAGGGTTCCTCCACTCCAGGTGAGTGAGAGACATGTTTGAAAAAAACTTTTAGTAAAAGAATCAAGGAGAATTAGAGGGGAAAAAACAAATTAGACGAGAATATTAAAAAAATGGAAAACAATTCCACAAGCATTGATAAAGAAGAAAGTTTTTAAATTCTAAATAGCATAATTCTGAAAGAATCTGACGATGAGGTTCAAAAAGAATTAAATGAATAAAATGCTTTGAGTATCAAATCATTAATTATTCCATATTCATCTTACTCTTCTTTTTCAAAGCTTTTCAAATATACATAGCATGCCATATTTGGATAGTAGGAAAATTTTCCCGTATGCATATATATATGATAGCATGTATATATGTATGTGTGTGTACATATACACACACATACATTCACACTCAGAGAGACACTCACACATACACACATACACACACACACACACACACATATATATATATATATATATATATTTGGTTGAAGATAATAGACATTTTTTGTCTACATGTTTTTTGTTAATCCTATCAATTCGCTATACTGATTTTATGATACCTGGCGAGAATTGGTTAATAAACCTTCCATAATTAATTATTTCCCGAGTACTTTCCACCCAATCTTGGGCCATCATCAGGAGTGATGTATTGCAAAAGTGATGTAACTTTTGCATGTACATTTTAACTTTGTAGGAATAAGTATTTATACTGGTGTATTTTGTAGTGTTTATTATATATATATATATATATATATATATATATATATATATATATATATATAGTAGTGTTTATTATATATATATATATATATATATATATATATATATATATATATATATATATATAGTCATCGACAGACCGGCTGTTTCATTGTATCAAAATTCATCAGTGTGGCTAGACATGCAAGATGCTTCAAACTGGTATTGAAACCTAGCTGATTTCATGCCAGTCAATTATCTTATCACAGAGCCTTTAGCAGCCTCAGTGTAAGCAAAGGAATTTTATGCATATGAATTATTTTTCCTTTATTTACATATACACTTAATAGATACCAGAGTGCTCAATTCATTAGAATAGCTTTGCATTATCAACTATGTATATATATATATATATATCCATAGAAGGGGAGTCAGAATGATTCTGTCTGAAAAGGATTCTTATAAATCTCCAGGAGTGCCTATTGTCTGATTATTAATATATGAATTTCTTACTGAGTAAATTCCCTTATAACGGAAAACCCTCAACAAACTGTCTTCTCAACAATTGAAACCAACCTCTTAAAATAGCTATCACCAAATAGAGAGAAAATTTTTTAAAAATATTTTTTCAATGGATACTTATTTATTAAAAAACAAAATAAAAGACAGGAGGGCAAATGTTTGTGTCAAAAATGGATGTAATCTCTTCATATATCCTTATGTTTCTAACATTTTTTACACAACTCACGAAACCTTCAGCAACTCATCAATAAATTAACCTATTTTATTTTAAGAAAGAATCTCTATTTATTTATTTATTTATTAAGAAAAATATAGCAACAAAACTATTTTTAGAGGTTTAATTCGATTTCCATTTAAAATTAGAATTTAGTCTTCATTTAACTAGCCTATCATCATATTGGGTAGGGTATTTGCTAATAGTCCTGGAGACTGGGATTCAATCAAAGGTCAAGTCATACTGAAGACCAAAAGATTTGTACTTAATGCCTCCTTGTTAACACTGTCATTATAAGTTTCAGATCAAGAGTAAGTGGAGTAATTCAGGAAAAGGAGTAGCACCCTCTCCTAAACGTCAGTGTTGTAGCTATTGAAAAGTGAGCCTTTGGGTCAGTTTTTAAGCAGATTTAACAGGTTTGAATTCAGGGTTTTCCTTTACCTAAACCTTTGCCCTACAAAGGTTAAAGAGCTCAGTCTGCATGAATATTTATCCATAGAAGAAGGGAGAAAAGTGGGATGCATCCATTTCCCAAGTTTTTAATTATTTCTTGCGATAGATTCTTTTTAAATATTTGATAATCCTCACAAGAATTCTCAAAAATGACATTTTTTTGTTTAGTTAAGGAATTTTTTGATTTTTAAAAAATGTTTATTGTTTTTATTTTTGATTTTATATTAAATGAGATAACATTTTTGCTGTTATTTACAAAATACATACATATATATATATTTAAATATCATCATCATCATCATCATGTCGCGCCGCCTGCGCGGATATCCCTGACCGTCTCTCGCCATCTCTCCCTATCATTCATCGCCTGCGGCAGGTCTTCAGGGTTACTCTCAATAAGCAAGATGTGACACAAGGTCAAGGTTTTTAAGAGGAGTTAAACATGCTGGAATTCAGAGATTTCTTTCTCCTAGACCAGTTGTCACACAAGATTCCAGTCCATTTGCCCATAACTGAAAAGAGCAGAATTTAATGCGTACTTTTCATAAAGGTATTAGTATATATATATATATATATATATATATATATATATATATATATATAGGAATGCCTTATATATATATATATATATATATATATATATATATATATATATATAGTCTGGCTTAAAGATTTTTTAACACTCCCTGGTATATATATATATATATATATATATATATATACGTGGGGCATTAAATAAGTTTCCAGACTTTTTTTGTACAGGCATTTAACATTGTTGTAGACTCTTGAAAATTCACTATGTTATTGCTATACTTCTTTTGAGATGACTGACCAATTTTTATGATTTCAGGTTCAAATGAACAGCTACAGCAGCAATTGGAATACACTCTACTAAAGCCTGATTGTCACAGCTGTTGAATTTCAAAAATGCAATCTGGACATCAGGATATGTTAGAAGAACAATATGCAATAAAATTCTGTTTTTAACTTGGAAAAAATCCTACTGAAATGTATGGAATGCTTCAGACTGCTTTTGGAGCATCTTGCATGAATCAAGCATCAGTTTTTGAGTGGCATAGGAGATTCAACGAAGGCAGGGAGCCTGTAAGGGATGATGAGATGTGTGGGAGGAGTAAGGAAGTCAATAGACCAGAGTTGATTGGCCAAAGGGTTAGGGTTAGGGTTACTATGTTGAGGTTTTCAGGGAGTTCAGGAAGAGATTCCTAGGGAAGATGCCAGCACTCTTCAAATCGAGTCAGTGGCATTTCCAACAGGACAATGCACCAGTCCACAACTCCATCCTTGTCACAGACTATTTGACTAAGATGGGTATAAAGACAGTTCCTCACCCTTTCTATAGTCCAGACTTTGCTCCCAGTGACTTTTGGTTATTCCCTAAGCTGAGGAGATGAAAGAGGCTGTGACAAAGGTCATTAACACACTCACACAAGAAGACTCCCATAGGGCCTTCCAGAAGTTGTTGGAATGGTACAACAAGTGCATTGCAGCCAGAGGAGATAACTTCGAAGGGGACATTGGCCCAGCGGTTAGAGTGTTCGCCAATGGCCCGGGAGACCTGGGTTCAACCCCAGGTCGAGTCATACCAAAGACTTTAAAAATGGAACTTGATACCACCTTGCTTAACACTCAGCATTATAAGGTACGGTTCAAGGGTAAAGTGGAGCAATCCAGGGAATGGAGTAGCGCCCTCCCCTACACCTTGGTGTAAAGGGAGCCTTCGGGTCACCCTCGACTATGGTCGCTAACTTTACTTTTACTACTATCAATAAAAGTGCCCGTACGAAAAAAGTCTGGCAACTTATTTAATGATCTTCGTATATATATGGGGGGGGCAACATTTTTTTAAGCCAGACTGTGGCAACGCACTACCACTTAAAAAACAAGGCAAATTAATTTAAATTTCTCTCTTAATTTCAGTCCAGGTGAGGCTAATACATTGGTCAGATGTGTGTGACAAATCTAAAATCCGCGTGAGGCTTATAACTTTTTAAATCATACTCCTATATATATATATATATATATATATATATATATATATATATATATATATAAAATTCTAAATCCTCCTTATATACATATATATACATATACATATATATATATATATATATATATATATATATTTACAGATAGGAAGATGGTTAAAAAAGTTATTAGTCTTACCCAGATTTCATATTATATATATACATATATATATATTAAACTCTAAGTGTTAGGCCTCTGAATTTAATAGACAAGTTAAGGTACCTCAGCTGCTGTGTTTTATCTACTAAAGGTGATGTCAATATTTATCATGCAAAGGTGTGGACTGCTATTGATAGGCTATCAGTCATGTAGAAGTCTGACCTATCTGATAAAATAAAATGGGATTTCTATCAAGCAGCTGTTGTGTCTATACTACTGTATGGGTGCACTACATGGATTCTGAAAAAAAACGCAGAGAGAAAAAGGTTGATCGGAACTGCACAAAAATGCTAAGAGTTAAATTAAACAAATCCTGGAAACAACACCCCGCGAAACAGCAGCTGTATGAACTCACAACTCCCATCTCTAAAACTATCCAAATAAAAGGAATAAGACATGCAGGACACTGCTGAAGAAGCTATGACAAACTCATGTGACGTTCTTCTATGGAGCCCAATACATGGGATGTGCCAGTGTTATCTCTGTGGATACAGGATGTAGTTTAGAAGACCTGCTGGGAGTGATGGACTATAGGGATGGATGGAGAGAGATAGAAAGAGAAAGAGCGAGAGAGAGAGAGAGAGCCAGGGAAACCCGTGCTAGCAGTGCGAATTGATGATATATATATATATATATATATATATATATATATATATATATATGTATATATGTATATATATGGATGACTATATATATATATATATACTCCCCTACCCCCATAGGGTTGAGTTCTTTAGCGAATGAAGTAATCGCATTGCCATTAGCGTTTATTGCAAGGCTCTTCATATATGAATTGAGCTCTCAGTAGCCGTTAAGTGGATGTATGTAAACAATAGTAATTGTGATTCATAAGCGTTTAAAATTTACTTCACTGCTACAAGTTCCTTATGGCTGAGGGATAGAGTCTCGGATTGGCCTTTGAGTCAACCGGGTTTCGATCCCAGCTATGGGAAGTTAGTATGTCTAGCCACACTGATGAGTTCTGATAGAACGAAACAGATCTGTCTGTGGATGACTATATATATATATATATATATATGTGTGTGTGTGTGTGTGTGTGTGTGTGTGTCAAGAGATAGATATTGGTGCTTTTAACAATGCTGTATTTTTTGTTTAGATATGATTGACAAGGAATGCTCCATTTTTTTTTCTTCACTTTCTCTTGTTTCTTTATGTGGTTCAAGTGAATGTAAGAATTATCCATAAATTTTAGTTCCAGAACTTTCAACTATAAATTGTCCTTTATTAAGAATGAGACTGAGAAATGTTTAATCCTCATCAGTTGAAAACTATAACATTCAATTGTTTTCATATTTGAATTTCTTGTTCGTAATGTAACGATTTTGAATTCAGGTTATTAGTTTGTTAGTGGAAAGACCTGAAAAAACTAAGTGCTAATATTTTCATTCCAGTGTTTCATATTGTTGCCAGTTTCCAATGGTGACATATGGAATATATCTGGTTTGGGCCAACATCCTTATTAATTATTAAAGATGTTTGAAATAATGTTTCCCCATAGTATAAAATAGTGTCTCCCTTAACTGATTCGAGAGTAATTTATATGCTCATTGAACAACATAGAATATTAGAATAAGTATTACTGACACAATTCCATAATCATAAATAGCACCTTCATTTTATAGAAGATTAACTGGAAACGGAAACCTCAGATACTCAAGCCCCTCATTATAAGAATAAGAAAACCAACACTAAATAAAATATCTGTCAACCTGGAAAATGATATTTTAAATCTCAGAAGGCAAGAGAAAACAGATAAACGAAAATTGCTGCCGAAATAACACCACCAAAACACACACGCATTATATATATATATATATATATATATATATATATATATATATATATATATATATATATATTAATATTGATGATATAGTTTACTATAGTTATAAATCATATGGCTTATGTATTTAACTGAGGGTAGAGTAGACAATGAGTGAACAGCACTTGGGAATTGTCAGTTTCTTGCCTAAACAATCATCAGACTATATATATATATATATATATAGAGAGAGAGAGAGAGAGATGAACAAAAATGATAAGACAAGTAGAAATATTTCTTTGCAGCTATCAATTTTTGGGGATTGTGCTCAAATAGTTTGAAACTTAGGTCATCATCAGGGAAACATTTTTTTGTGAATAAAAGTTTTTTTCTAAAGTTTTAGAATAATTTTTAAAAGAATTGATATGATACAAAAGATATGATTATATAGGAACTGTTAACATAGCATCATATCCATTTGTTGGAAAATTACTTTTTAATTTATACATATATATGTATTTATATATTGTGCATTTTGGCAGCAAGTCATTGTTCAAGTAGGTTTTGTTATAGACCACAGAGTATTTTTTTTTCATCTGATCTTCATCTTAAGAGTTTCAAGTCTTGTTTCTTTATGAATGTCAGGATCCAAATGGTGGAGAAAGTGTCCCATATTTACCCAAGTGCTTTTAACCATGTCTCTAGTCATCCTAAGTTGGACTATTAGTTTTGTTTTGTTTTTCGCTTTTATGATGTGAGTTATATATATATATATATATATATATATATATATATATATATATATTAATAATTAAGGTTTAATGGCATATCAACCATCTTGGTTTCTTAATGCCAAGGTCATCCTTGTAGAAGAACAGCAGTGATACTAATTGACTCATAGCTGATAGGGAGAAGAGGGTCCATACCTTTCCCAAAGGTATTTGTCTGAAAGTGAAGATAATCCTGTGACTGTAGTTCAAACTCACTTAGTTCAAGGTCACAGTCCAGTACTTTAACAATTATGTAACGGGACCCCACCCATAATAATCAATTTTGTAGCTTTCTATATTTATAAAATATAAGATGATCACTATGAGTGATAGAGAACATATAGCGTAGACACATAGTCAACAGTGCTTGGTAACGGTTAGTTTCTTGTCTATTCAATCGTCAGACCAAAACATTTTTGATCATTATGTGATGAGTAAGTGAAAGTTACTAAGTGTCTTTGATTCTGCATTGACATATATATATATATTTATATATACCGGTCAATTGGCGTATAGGTTTGAGTGTTCGCCAATAGTCCGGTAGACTGGGGTCCAATCCCAGACTGAGTCATACCAAAGACTCAAAAAATCGTACTTGATTCCTGTTTGCTTATTCAGAAAATAATCAACTTCAAAATTTGCCCGTATACAAAAGCATTCTATTAGAAAATTATTTTAAGTGAATAAAAATAAAATAATAGTATGATTAAATTACATATGCAATGGTGAGTCATATCTATATTTACTAAAGTAGGAGAAAGTAAAGTAGGAAGTGGGAGGAGAAGGGCGATGGACTTCATGGGAAATTTGTTATAGGCATTTCAAAATGTGGCTGTTATATTCAAATTTGATTTTGTTTAAGTAAGATTTGTTGGCATTTATATTGTGAGCTTCAATAATTTAGAAGATCTATTAGGCAATGAAAAAATCAGTTGATTAAAAACAGAATTTTAACATTTTTAACCTAAAACCTGGTTGGGAAAATTGAATCAGACATAATCTAAAGTATCAAAAATCACAAAGAAATTATCTTTGACAGCTCCCTTATTTACATTTGATATTACTTAAAAGTTGGCGACTGTAGTCGAGGGCGACCAGAAGGCTCCCATTTCAGTTGCTAGGACACCGAGGTGTAGCGGAGGGTGCTACTCCTTTTCCTAAATTGCTCCACTTTACCCTTGATACATACCTTATATTGCTGAATGTTAAGCAAGGAAGTACCATTTTTAAAGTCTTTGGTATGACGCGGTCTGGGATTGAACCCAGGTCTCCCGGACTATTGGTGAACACTCTCCCCAGTAGGCCAATGAGATGATATTTGATGGTATATAAGATTCCTCTTCACTTTAATCTTGATAATTCCACATTAGAGGTATGTTAGTCAAAAGTAATGATAATATACGATTATAATAATATTTGCTGCTATATAAGACCCCTTTCTATTATAAATTGGTATTACCATATTTACCAACCCCTCCACAAGGTCAATTTTTAAGTGGAGTTTAACAGGTTTGAATTAAGAGTTTTTCCTTCTCCTAGACTAGTTGCCTCACCAAGGCTGAAGAACCCAGTCTGCCCTACTATTTACCCATAGCTAGAGGGAGAATAATTGGATTCATACCTTTCCTAAGGTTATTAGTGCTATGTGAAATGCAATCAGTTTCGTCCAGGATTTGATATTACTGTACTAAAGATGTTCTAATAATGTACTACTATATCTGATGGCATGTATAGCTCCCTTCCATTTTCAATTGAAATTACTCTGTCGCAGACATATGATACATATAAGTACTAATAATATACTACTATATTTTGAAGGCATACGAGATTCCCATGGTGCAATGGTTTTCACCATAGAAAATAGACATGGCAATCCAAGTTCAAATCCTGGACAAAGCAATTTACATTTTATATAATGCCAATTCCCTTGCGAAAAATATGACTCTAATGATCCTCTCTCAAGCAATTGGTAAATAGTAGAGCAGACTGAGCTCTTTAAATTTGGTATGGCAACCAGTCTAGGAGAAAGAAAAATTTGAATTGAAACCTGTTAAACTCTTCTTAAAAATTGACTTTGTGTCGCATCCTACTCATGTAAAGGGGTTGGGTAAATATATACTCTAACAAGAACAACCACTCTGGGTCAGAGTTGATCTAAGAGTAATGACAATGAAGAAGATCTCCACATGCCCCAGATCTCAAGAAATGGAGTCTCACCATCAGATCCAGTTGAGAGACATCCAGAACACCCCTTTCTGATGGGTTCTTATACTTTTGGAGGTACTGGTGGTGTTTGCATTTCACATGGTGCTAATACTCCTGAGAAGGCATGAATCTAACTATTCTCCACCCAGCTATGCGTAAATAGATGGGAAGACATGGATACTAGTCTAGATGGAAAACCCTTTATTCAAACCTGTTAATCTCAGCTTAGAAATTGACCTTGTGATACATCCTGCTCATGGCAGAGGGGTTGGGGAAATATATATTCCTTTGAAGGGGTTAGGGTTAATGTATTCTAAGTGGAAGAAGACTTCGGGAAATGATGCAGCAATTAGCAGGTAATAAATATAGAGTTATCTTCATTAAACTTTTTTTGTTAATTCTTATTTAATTGGATAAAAATTTCCCAGAAACTAGAGGCCAAAGAGAGGAATTATTGAAGAGAATGTAGAATTCCGATTCCTGTCAGGGGGAATGAATTTCAAGACAAGTCATATAACTCAACAGACAGGAAAGGGGATACAAAAAGGAAAGATTTCGATGTGAAAATATGTTTGGAATAGAAATATGTGGAAGTGTGTCTGTAATAGAAATACATACTTAGGAAAATTATTTTTGCTATTTTTACTGTTTTTTTTTTTTGTCATGATCTGCCAGTGAAAATTATCTTTATAATAGTGCCACATAGTCTCCCTAAGTGTGGAGGGGAGCGTCTGCAGAGGGAACTCCTAAGCTATGTTGTGGGAAAGAGTGAACCATCTTCACAATTTCCTGTTAGTATGTATTTACCAAACCCCTCTGCTCCGGATGGAGTATGATTTGAGGTCTATTTTTAAGCAGATTTAAGACAGTTTTCCTTCTCCTTTCTTGGTGACATAACTAACACTAAAGAGGTCACAACCAAGGGGGAGAAATGATAGATTACTACCTTTAGCAAAGTCATTAACGCAAAGTGAAAACGCCAACAGCTTCATCCGGGAATTGATCTCAGATTGTGAATTCCATTTCCTATGATGATTTGCCCAGTCAGCTGGGGCTGTAGAATACACCGACTACATCTCTGCAGAGGAGTAAGCCCCTCCCCACTACAAGTGTCCTGGATAGGACACAAAACAATCTGATGGTGAGGTTCCAGTAATGCTAGAACTTTGGGGAATGCAGAGTACCCCTTCATTGTCATCACTCTCTGGTCTACTCTGGCTCAGAGCGGTAGCACCTGATAGGGTCCTATCTATAAGTCAAATAGAACTAAACTGTGTACTTATGCTCAACTGAATTAGTTGAAATAGAACTGTTTTGACATTTAACTGTGTGTGGACAAAAAATATACTGATGCTAAACTGACTTGTTTGAATAAGAGCTGTTTGAATAAACTGAATAGCTTGAAATAGAAACGATTTTTGACAATTAAACTGTATACTCATGCTAAACTGAATTTTTTGAAATTGAACTGTTTATTTGTATAAAAATGGATTTGGTGTTAAATAACCTAGAAAGTTTGATTTGCCAAAAACCCAAACAACCAACCAACATCCTATGATGATAACTGTTTCGCTAAGATCTCCTCTATCAACAATTTCCTTTCAGTAACTGAATGTGTTACCATGGTAATTGATTGTTTCACCTATTGATGGGTCTTGGAAATATCTTTCTGAAGGCAAGAAGCAGTAATTGCCTTAACGCAATGACATTAGGAATAAATTCAATCTATAAGTATTGTGCAAGTAGTAATTGTGCTATGATGTGACATTTTCATTTTAGCAAACACACAACTGCTCAAATATTTGATGATCATAACAGAGATGAATTATTTAATTAAAAAGTCATAAAAATTTTTATATGACTTTGGCAAAAAACTCTAGTAGGGTAGAAAACATTAAATGAGTTTTGAAGCCAATAGATTTACAGATAAGAAAATCTCCAGCTTTGGTTTTTTATTTTATTTTATTTTATTTTTCCTCACCTGATTTCTAAGCATTTACATTCTCAGTCTGGGAATGGTAAACACATGAGCCAATTGCTCTTCTTCATGTGGAACAGATCCAGGAAGATCATATTGAAGATTAAATGTTAAGAAATATATAATATCAAACCACTATTTCTTTACTCTGTAATACTCATTGGAGCATATAATTACTGAAATCCTTGCAACGGTAATGACCCTCAAAATCTAAAACTTGAAGGGATTACAGAGAAGTGTAATATCAACACACACTCACATAAACACAAGCACACACTTACAACCTACTATATATATATATATATATATTTCAAGTATAAAATAAGAAAATGATAAGACGGTTAAAAATCATGACTAAGAGTTTCACATTGCTGATCTTCAGGGGAGCTAGTATTTAGCATGTTTGACTTATGTTAGATTCAACTGGAAAAAGATTTATTCTTTTTTTTTATTCACTTGACTATTGCATAGAATGTCATATCGCTCATTCAGACCTTAGATTACAATCTCTTTTTTTATTGTTTTATAATCATATTATTTTATGCATGAAATATTTTTGTATTGCTCTGCTTTTTCAAGAAGAGAGCACTGTATGGATTTTATAGACTAAAAATGTTTTAGCCTTGAATTTTATTCATAATTATATATATCATCATCATCATATCGTGCTGCTTGCACTGATTTCCTTGACTCTCTCTTGCCATTCATCTCTATTATCCATTGCTTCCAGCTGGTCTTCTAGACTACATCCTGTGTCCATACAGAGGGGTTGTAGATAAGTTCTAGTTAGTCATCCAAAACTTACATGTCCATGTGAAGGGGTCCATAGAAGAATGTTGCTTATGAGTTTGTCCTTGCTTCTTCAACAGAGTCCTGCATGTCTTTTTCATCTTATTTGGTTGTTTTTTTTAGATTAAATCCAAGTGGCCATACAGCTGTTATTTTGTGGGATGTTGCTTCCAGGAAATGCTTTCTACAAAAGAAATACTCTCAAATATTTAAGATACTAAGACACGAGATTCAGTTTTGTAGAGAAACACTTTATCTATTAAGGCTTTTAGTAAAATTAGGTATTCCCCAATCAGTCAGTGTTGTATATTGACCTATGACTTGGCTGGGCTGTCAAAATAGGAAATGCACCTGTGTAAATAACAGATGCATCCGGTTGAGGAATAGCAGAGTATAACCTTGACCGTGGATGGGTTGAATGAGTGCATTTTGTGACGCCCACAAGAAGAAAGTGGGCGTTGAACTATTATATAACTCAATGCACAGGAAATTCAATCAGTTGGAGACAAGATGCAGTAGAGAAAGCCAGCACCCAGCAGAGTGGGCCCTCAGGCTCCCAATTGAGCAGTTGCAGTTGGGGATCAGATGAGTTGGAGATAAGATGCGGTAGAGAAAACCAGTACTCAGAGAGGCTGGGCCCCAGGCCCCCGTTGAGCAGCTCAGGAGAACGGGAAAGAAACACTGATGGCCATAAGAGCAGGGGTCAATATGTTGCAGTTCTGTTTGGTTTCCAACTCCCTCTCACACACAACCCTTTCAAATAAAGTGAGAGGTATATTTTTCTAAGAACTGTGCCGCTTGTCTTTATTGTGTCATCGTTATGATTCTGCATGCATATGTAGATGTATATGTATTATGTTTGTATAGTTGGTCATGGCTATATAACATCAGTAGCCAAAAACTATAGCTGTTAAGAAGCCATTTTGTATTAAACAAATTCTATTACTGTTATTTAGTGTTATTTTACTGGAGTGAGAAAAAAGTTTTGCCATATTTTGTTATATGGTACATGCTAGTTAACATGACCAAAGTAGTTCAAGCAGTGAAAAGAACCTGCTGTTGTTGTTGTAATGTGGTGTGCTGACATGTTGCGCATTGCATCGTTTCATGGGGGATTTGAAAAAGCATCAATATATATACATATATACAGACACACATGTATATATATATATATTTATATATATATATATACTTATATATTTACCAGCCCATTGGTATAATTGTCTGAGTGTTCGCCTGTGGTCAAGGAGACCAGGGTCCAATCCCAGGTCGAGTCATACCAAAGACATAAGAAATGGTACTTTATGCCTACTTCCTTAACACTTGGCATTATAAGGTATAGATCAAAGGTAAGTGGAGCAATCCTGGGAAAGGAGTAGTAACCTCCCTAACACCTCATTGTAGTAGTCATTGAAAACAGAGTCTTTCGGTTGTCTTTGACTACTGCTGGCCAATGGACACTTTTGGGCAAAACTTACCCAAATATATATATAGGAAATTTTCTAAAATTTCAGTTCTTAATTTTACCCATGAACGAAGCAAAAACAACAAAATTTCCTTTAATAGATGCTTTGATTGAAACTAATAACAATAATAATAGCTTCACTACCTCTACTTACAAAACACTCACTAATAACAATACCTGTCCCTTCAACTTTAAAAGTGAATGCCCCCCCCCGATGTAAAAAATACGCATTTATTAATAACCCGTGAAAAACTAATCTTCTCCTCCAAAAGAATATTTCATAAAGAATTAGAAAATATCAAAGAAACTCTCATCAATAATAGATTCCCAAACTATATTGTTGATAAACAAATTAAATGGATAATTAAAAATGCAGCCAACAAAATAAACACTGCAACACTCCACCCAATAAATAAACATTTATCAAACTTTTTACTGTAACCAAATGCACTACAATTAAAAATTAGATGAAAATATTTTAAAAACATTGATTTAAAGAAACTTACTCCCCATTGATCCTAATAAAAAGTAAAACTTTTCATTGATGAATTTAAAACCTCCAACTTAGTTATTAATAATAATTCCTCTCTCTTGATTAGGGTTTTGCAAAAACCAATGTTATATATCAATTCAAATGTCCTTTAGGAAATTGTATCTCTGAAAATAACTATACATACATTAGTTTAACATCAACTACCCTCTTGATACGACACTATGCATCAATTAGAGTCACATAAGTGTATTTATATAATTTGTTTTTGGGGGTTTTGGTTTCATTTGTTAAGAGTAATAAAAGAAATGATGGTACTTTTTGAAATGTCTGACTCATAGCTTGATAATATCTGAGATCCCACTTGAATAATATGCATACATATATATATATATATATATATATATATATATATATATATATATATATGTTTGTGTGTGTTTGTTTGTGGGGGGGGATTGTGTGTGTCTATTTGTATGTAAGTATTTATATGAATATATGTCTATATGTGTATGTGTGTCCAATTTCACAAACATGCACACACACACACACACACACACACACACACTGATATAATGTTAACAATATCATTTGTAAATGTTGGAAAAACATGAAAATCTCATTTGTCTAAGGTATCTATCTATCTATCTATCTATCTATCTATCTATCTATCCCAGTATGTATTTGCTTTTCTTTTCCAGTCTTTCCCTATACTTTCTTCTCCATTACACACATAAAAAATTATATACAAAAACTGCCACAAAAGAAGCAGCTTTGCTTCCAGTAAAGTCTTCATCAGATGATGACCCTGGATTCAGGCATGGTTTCGGGGCCGAAGCATCATTACCACTAACCCAGGGTGCCCCAGCAGTATCTACTACCAGACTTTATTGGATGGTGTTTAATCTGTACGAATGCCATATCCGTTCAGATGCAGTTACAGCTTTGTTTTGGATCTTTTTTATATATTCCCTCTTCTTTGCTGGTGTAAGTCAGATTTTGGTTAAAAATGTAGAGGTTGCGTTCGAAATAAAACCTCGACATCCAATCTCAAGAGGAAATATGTCTGTTGACCAGTCATTCTTAGTACACTGTTCACGTAGGTCTTTGCACTTTTCCAATTTCTGCTGATGCGCTCAGTCGACGTTGGTCTCGAAAGGGATCGTTAATTCTGCAATGATAACTTTTTTTGAATTAAGTGACCAAATGACGAGATCTGGACACTGCCAAGTTGATGCTATTTCC
This sequence comes from Sepioteuthis lessoniana, assembly GCA_963585895.1. Taxonomy (NCBI): domain Eukaryota; kingdom Metazoa; phylum Mollusca; class Cephalopoda; order Myopsida; family Loliginidae; genus Sepioteuthis; species Sepioteuthis lessoniana. Next base: position 8,535,980 of record OY757928.1, on the reverse strand, counting down.
GTTGGAAAAGCGAGTTGTCGGTCTATATCAGCAATAACACGCCAGTCTGTGCAACCATCAAGCAATGTTGGTTTGTGCCTATTATTTCTATGTGGAGTTTTTGAAATATTTCCTTCTTTAACAAATTGTATATTTATCTTTATACATGGAATTTCATTGGCAGTTTCACAACACATTTTTGCAATCTCAGCAATAATCCCTAAGATTTCATTATGTCTCCACGTGTAGCTTCTTAGGGAATACTGACATCCAGTTAGGATGTGTTTGAGGTTAGCAATCTTCCCACATGCTTTGCAAAGGTTAGATGTACTTAACCCCAGAGTTTTAGATTTACTGGTGTAGGTAATATGCCGTATATATCAATTCAAATGTCTTTTAGGAGATTGTATCTCTGAAAATAACTATATATACATTAGTTTAACATCAACTACCCTCTTGATACGACACTATGCATCTCTCTGGTACTAGTTCATTAGCACAACATAAAAAAGGATTCCTACCCAAAAACTGATTTTCGGAAAATTCTTACAGAAAACAATATTAGATCCACAAAATAATTAGCCAAAATTACAGATTCTTCAAGTGCTCCACATCAGAAAGAAACTACCTAAATTAAATTGAATCAATTTTGAATTCAGTACTAATGTACTTAAATCTCGTTAATTACTGCTGCTATTTATTGAACCAAATTTAGAAATAAATGCTACAACAACACACCAGTATAAATAATACATGCTCAACACTTATAAAGTTGTAATGTTCAGGCAAAGGTCACATCACTTTTGCAAAATACACATCACTGATGATGGTCCAAGATTGGGCAGTAAGTACTCAGGAATCAATTAATTATGGGATGTTTATTAACCAATTACCATGGGACATCATAAAATCGATGCAGCAATATTCACCTAGAGCTGGTTTATATGACTGAAAGAGTATATATATATATATATATATATATATATATATATATATATATATATATATATATACCTATGTTCTAACCCTAAAGTTTCAAAAGGGATTAATCTAATTTATAAATGAAATAAACAACTGCTAATATTCAAAAACTGTTATTTACGCAAATTAATTTTTTTTATTTCTTTCACAGAAGTTATAAAAATAGTGCAATTTCTGTTGAAACAGTTCTTCAAAAATATACTTAAACAGTAATCACAAACATGCTTTAATTATATCCAGCCCAGTTGGCTGGGACTGTAAAATATGTTGACTGCATAATTGCGGAAGACTAAGAACCTTCCCCACCAACAAGTGTCCAGACATGACATTAAACTATTACATGGTGAAACTTTAGGATCCCATATATTGGTCTAATATAACTATTTAATCAATTACTATACCTGAAACCATTTAACTGGGTGCAAACAAATGATTAATATTAAATTAAATTATTAGTATTTGATAGCAATACTGGAAACCATCCGTGTGCAAATAATAGATAACAAGACTAGAAACCATTTAACTGTGTCCAAGCAAATGAGTTATTGCTTGTTTAAAAATGATGTTACCCACAAACTATTCCCTTATAAATCATATATATATTTAAATAGAATTTATCATTAAATAACCCACAAGGGTTGCTATGCCATAAAAAAACAAACAAATTTTCTTTTTCAAGGAGAATAACAAAATAGAAATTCAGTGCTTCCTTCCATTTGCTCTCTCTCTCTCTCTCTCTCTCTCTCTCTCTCTCTCTCTCTCTCTCTCCATATAAATATATATATAAATATATATATTATAAGAGTCATCGCTAAATCACTTTGTGGGTAGGTGTTGAACCAAGCACAAGATAATATGGGGAGTGCTCAATATCTACGATACAGCTATTATATAATAATAAATAAATATATATTAGATATATATATATTTAATTCATGGAAAATAGTCTGCAACTCTTGGTTTCATGAAGTTTTTTTGCAAAACAACAATCATCAGGCAATCATCTTCTGAACTGCCTGATGATTGTTGTTTTGCAAAAAACTTCATGAAACCCAGGGGTCGCAGTGTATATTCCATGAATTAAATATATATATATATATATATATATATATATATATATATAAAAGTGTTAATATATATTAAGAAAAAAAAGAAACAATTTTGTATCATATGTTTAAATGAGACATAAAATAAAAACTTGCTATTTGCTTGATAACAATGAATAAAGTAATGAAATAAAAGACTGATCTCTGAACCCCCTACTGATTTTTTAAAGAACTTTCTTGTTTCATTATTTTCTGAAAGGAACTGGAGGGTTTCAAGGTGCTGACCCCATAAGAAGTAAAATGTTTCATTAAGGAACAAATTCAATAGGAAATATTCTTTTTAAAAATGATGTAAATAAACCTATATATATTTTCTTTGAATACATCTTTTTCTCTGTGTGTGTGTGTGTGTGTGTGTGTGTGTGTGTGTGTGTGTGTGTGTGTGTGTGTGTGTGTTATATTGAATGCTGTCTTGAGAATTTGCCAAGAGTGATGACTGATAGGAAGAATTATGAGACAGAGTCAAACGACTCTCTTCTGTCAACACCCCTTGATGAAATATAAATATATTATTATCCACTGATAGACTGTTCCATTGTATCACATTTCTTCAGTGTGACTAGACCCATGAGATGCTTCAAACTGGGATCAAAACCCAGGTGACTCTATATCAGTTTGACATCTTACCCTAGAGCCATCATCATTCTCTGCATAAGGGAAGGAATTTTATATGTATATCTTTCTACATATATGTTATCCGGACATTGGCATGATGGTTAGAGCATTCGCCAAAGGCCTGGGAGACCTGGGTTCAATCCCAGGTCAAGTCATACCAAAGACTCAATGTCTCCTTGTTTAACACTCAGAATTATAAGGTATGGATCAAGGGTAAAGTGGAGCAATCCAGGGAAAGGAGTAGCACCCTCCCCTACACCTTGGTGTAGTAGCTATTGAAAAGGGATCCTTCAGTTCGCCCTCGACTAAGGTCACAAATTTTACTTATTTGTATATATATATATATATATATATATATATTCTCCAGTCCAGTCAATCTGGGGTCAAGAATAATTCACTCAGGGCAATTAAATTAATCAAACTTCAAATATTTAAATCTTCCTTTAAGAAAAAGAAAACCTGGCCAAATAAGGCTCATAAATTTATTTCCATCCTGCTACAAGTATTGATATGAATCAATAACTCCAAATTTAACTGGACTTCATCAGATCTTATTGGATATAATGAATACAACCAGAATGGACACCTTATATATATATATATATTTTTTTTTTTTTCTTTCATCATACGTGTGAAAGCACGTGCAATACCCTGTCCTCATCAGCCGCCAACCAGTGGTGATAACACAGTTTCTGTAGCTCAAGGCAGTACTGCCACTCCTGGTGCTACCAAGCAGCTTTTGCCAATGGACAGGGTATTAAGAGAATTATATATATATATATATGTGTGTGTGTGTGTGTGTGTGTATGTAATGTTATTGTATCTGTGTATATATATATATATATATATATATGTGTGTGTGTGTGTGTGTGTGTGCGTGTGTCTATACTGAACTCAGTTCACAAGGTCCATTTTCTCTGAGGAGATAAGGGTTGGAAATAAACTCAATGAGCTAAGTTCAAATCCAAGGCAACACTATTTGTGTTTTACTTTACACAGAAGCATAAATTCTTCTCTTTCAACTCCAGTTATAAATAAAATGAACAGGATGAGACACAAGGTCAATATTTAAGCAGATTTCAGCAAATTTGAAGTCAGAGTTTTTCTTCTTCTTAACCAGTTGCCATACCATAGCTGGAGGGAGAATAGTTGGATGCATACCTTTTCCAAGGGTATAAGTTTTCTTTCTTGTAGACTGGTTGCCATACCAAGGTTAAAGAGCTCAATCTGTGCTACTATTTACCCATAGCTGGTGAGAGAATTGTTGGATGCATACCTTTCCCAAGGGTATTAGTTTTCCTTCTCCTAGACTGGTTGCCATACCAAGGATGCATACCTTTCTCAAGAGTATAAGTGCTACATGAAATATAAACGGCCTCATCCGTGTTTTAAACTTAGGTTGCTGTGCCCATTTTCTGTGATAGAAACTATGACATTATGAATGCATCATTGACAGCACGCCACTGTACAAAAAACTTAAGAAAGTACACCAAGAAAGTAAATATATAAATACAGTGTATGCAAATCCCTAACTTCTAGGCATAAAATAATACCGGATGTATTGACATGCCTTTTAAATCAATCAGTCAATTAATCACCACGATGAACAAAATCACATGTGTAAACCATTTATTTGTTCCCATCTTTATCTGAATGGTTTGGCATTCATATGTTATGCACAGTCAGAGAAACACACACACATATAGATATGTGTGTGTGAATGAGTGTGAATGTGTGCATGTTTGTGTGTGTGAGCGTGTATGCACAAAAAAAAAGAGAGATAAAATCTGGCAATGATTCTTTCGGATAATTTTTTAAAGCAAGACAAAAACCTAAGAAAAAGGACATCAAGATAGTGAAAGTGAAAAAGACTGATAGAAAAAGCAACACTTGGGCTACAGACTAAAAATCTAATTGTAGATGGGACACTTCTTTCCTCTTCCTCTTCAGGCCAATCACATTGCCTTAACTGTCCACTGATCAAACCAAATAGAAACGAAAAATGAATGCAGACAGACTTAAGGACATAAATTAATGTCTGCATGAAAATTGTTACCAAATTATCGAGAATACATACATTCTCTATCAACAAAGATCACTTATATAAGAACTATAGCAAAAAATACCATGAAGACAGTGAATCAAAAGTTTTGCAATATTTTTGTAATATGAGGCACAATTTGGCAGCTCCTAGCCTCAAAGTTCTTGTGACCCAAGCAAAATTTCTTGGCTCAAATCACACAAAGAACAAACCAATACACGATATGTCAACACACTAACTACCACAATACTACCAATCACCACAGGTACCTTATAAAGAGAGACAAAGAAGACATGAATAAAAGAAGTTGTGTAGATTTTTATAGAAATTCTCTTACTTATGTAAACATAGCTTGATTAACTGAAAATTATTCTAGAAACTTCAAAACTTGCCGTAAAGTATTCATTTTCATTGATGTTTTCCTGTAAAAATGGTTTGATTAAATTGATATTAAGCTTCTTTTTTTTTTTGTCAAATTCTCATTATAAATGGATACACTTGTTTTCAATGGAAAAATTGGAATCAAAAGTTCAAATTCAAATCCTGGACGTGTTTGTTTGCATTTCACATAACATAAATAACATTGGGAATATTATTATTATTCCTTCAATGACGGGTAAAATGAATGTATTTACTCTGGGGCGGATGTGACACAAGGTCAATTTTTTTAAACAGAGTAAATCTGGTTTTAATCCTCACTTTTCCTTTACCAGGACTAGTTGCCTGACCAAAGCTGAAGAAATCAGTCTATCCTACTATATACCCATAGCTGGAAAAGAACAAATGAACTTATACTTTTCCCTAGGGCATTAGCACAAAGAGAAATGCAAACAGTCTAGCACAGGATTTGAACCCAATTAACCTATACTGTCTTCTATGATGATAATCATTATGTTAAGTGTGCCTCCTATGGATAAATAATAGGGCAGATTGGGCTCTTTAAACTTTGTATAGCAACTGGTCAAGGAGAAGGAAAACTCTGAATTCAAACCAGTTGAGCTCCGCTAAAACATTGTTCTTCTGTCATATGGAATGGTCAAGTAAATTCAAACAAGAAGGTGTTGAAAAGTTCAGCGGAACCAAAAAGATTTTTGTTTTTTTGTTTGATTTTTTTGGGGGTAAATGAAACTTAAGAAATTGCTGGACCAATCGTTTTAAACTAAGCAACGAACATGACTCGCATATACATTTCATTACATTTAATTCTTCTGTCTTGGTCAGGCTGAGAACACTTCAGCATGAATTATATTTTTATGGCAGAATATTCTTATTATCAGATTCTGAGGGCAGATTGTATTATTTCATTGATTGTTTGATTTGAATTGTATGCCAACCTGTCTGGGGTTATGATGGTACTGGATGCCACCTTGCTTAACATTCAGCATCATAAAGTGTGGATCAAGGGTAAGGCGGAATAATTCAGGGAATGGAGTAGTAGTGCCCTCCCCTACACCTCAGTGAAGTTGCCATTGAAAAGGGAGCCTTCAGGTACCCCACCTCAACTACGGTTGACCAACTTCACTTTTACTTACGTCAATATTTACATTTTTTGTATTGTTGCATCTTAGGAGTTTTTTTTGCACATATATCAAGTATTCCTATCAAATACAAATAATTTGCAAGTATTTTTATCTAATACACTATAATATGACTTTAAGTAACAATTTCAATTCAATAATGTTTATTTGTTTGCACACAGTTATATGGTTTTAAGTAAATAAAACCCCTTCATCATCATCATCATGTTGCGCTGGTAGCACAGATATCCCTGACCCTCTCTCGCCACTCCTCCCTATCGTTCATCGCCCCAGGCAGGTCTTCCGGACAACATCCCATATCCTCACATATCTGCTGAATGTATGTTCGTGCTGGTCATCCTGCTTTTACACGGCCATGTGTGGGGGTCCATAAGAGTACATCCCTTATGATTTTGTCCCTGCTTCTCCAGCAGTGTCCTGCATGTCTGGTTCGTCTAACTTGAATAGTTTTCGTGATAGGAGGCAGGTGGCCGTACAGTTGGTGTCTTGTGGGGTGTTGCTGCCAGGACTTGTTCAAGATTGCACGTAGAATTCTTGTGTAATTTCCGTCTAGCTTCTTCTCGAGCCGTTTTGTTAGAGTCCATGTAGTGCACCCATATAGCAGTATCGATGTGACCACTGCCTGGAAGAAACTGCGTTTCATTTTATCAGTTAGGTCTGATTTCCATATAATCGATAGCCTATTGATAGCTGTCCATGCTTTTGTTAACCTCGTTTCGATGTCCTTTTCGGTTGATGAGACGCTGCTTCCTAGGTAAGTGAATTTGTCTACTAGTTTAAGAGGGGTTCCGTCTTGAGTGGAGATGTCCCCCTTTTGATTATAGCACATATATTCCATTTTGTGTGCATTAACATAGAGGCCTATGCCTGCGGCTGCTCGTTCCAAACTATGCAGTAGTGTTTCGGCTTGGTCGGGTGTATTTGCCAGTATCGCTATGTCATCGGTGTAGTCGGCGTTGGTAATTGTTTTTGCGGGGTACCTTCTGCTACTTTTCTTCATCAGAACTTCAAGTACCTATTCTTACCACAAATAATTTATAGTTATATGGTATCAAGTTTTCCTATCAAGTATAAATAGATATTGAATATCTATTTGACCCATAGATGGGACCCAAACAGATATTATCACTTCAGGTCAGAGTGGACTAGTGAGTAAGAGCAATAAAGGTGCTCAGCACACTCCACAGAGCTACAGAACCGGAGCCTCACCATCAGATGCAGTTTAATGTCATACTCAAGACACTGCATTTTTAAGGTGTCGGGGGGGTCTTACTACATTGCAGGGGATACAATCTGCATATTCTATGCCCCATCATCCGAGCAGGTTTGATTTTTGTCAGATATTAACAGGTCTTCCAAATCCAATATAGATTGAACTTTAAAATACTAATATTATTGATCATCGATAATTATTGATTATTGATCATTGCACAGAGCAAAGGGATAGAAATATAAATAATTGGAGATTCTCAAAATATTAAAATATTTTTCTTCTTTTGTTGAAAGGAACAACTTCTTTAATGTATAAATTCAAGAAATTTCATGTAGAATTCTGAGAGGAATCTTTATCAATATAAGTAAGTAAGTAAAGTTAGCAACCATAGTCGAGGGTGACCCGAAGGCTCCCTTTTCGATAGCTACTACACCAAGGTGTAGGGGAGGGCGCTACTCCATTCCCTGGATTGCTCCACTTTACCCTTGAACCGTACCTTATAATGCTGAGTGTTAAGCAAGGTGGTATCAAGTTCCATTTTTAAAGTCTTTGGTATGACTCGACCTGGGATTGAACCCAGGTCTCCCGGGCCATTGGCGAACACTCTAACCGCTGGGCGCAGTGATCTGAGTTCAAGTCTGAGACTTGGTGTTTCTGTTTCACTTCATGCCCTTAGGAAAGGCAAGAATCTATCTCTTTTCTACTATGGAGCAGAATGGACTCTATCTTCCTAGGAATAAATATAATGACTCAAATACGAATTTTAGACAATGAGGAAGGTAAAAGAATACATCAGTCAAAATGTGATAACTGAAAATCGATGAGGATATTAGTCTTTTTAAAATAATGACTGATCTAAGAATAATTTCAGATGATGTGGAAGGCCAAAGAATGCATTAGCCAAAATGTAAGGATAAAACCAACAAGGATGAAGATATTAGGCCAATCAACTTGTTGGAAGAATGATAATGACTTATTTAAGAATTTCAGATGATGAAGATGACTAAAAAATGCATCCGTCAAAATGGAGGGTTAGAATTATTCTATCTTGACTTCATCTTGCAATTCATGTTATTTACCTCAGCTGATTCTTCTGAAAAGTTTTTAATGCATTAAATTTGAAAGCATGAAGGTTTGGAAGCATTATTCTCATTGCATTTCCTGTTGGGAATTGTTTGTTCTCATTCAAGTAAGACTTGAAGATCATTTCTTGTGTAATTAGTTTGATTCTCATAGAATGCTCAATAACCATGGTCCTATGCCAGACTGAATTTCTGTTTATCAAATATCTCTACTGATTATTTCATTCTAGGAATTTTATACAGCTCCTTTATGCAAAAAATTCCTTTCCTCTCAAACTTTTATATATTCAGGTAAAAAATCTGACAAAGGATTAAACCCTGATTTCCTTGTGACAGACTCATTTTTGTGACAGTATACAAGCTTAATCTTTTTATTAACTCTTATAAAAATGCTCACGATAAATAAAATCTTGATTTTTCTAATATTAGCAACAAACTCATTTTTGCGTCTGTATACCTTAAAAGATTTTTTTACTTTCTCCTATGAAAATGCACACAATGAATTAGACTTTGATATTTGTGACATATTCTCCCGACGGACTCAATTTTTGGTCAGTATACCATCTTAAACGTTTTTTTTTTATTGGCAATTATAAAAAGACTCAACTTTTTTATTATTAAACCTTATTTTATCTCACACATATTAGTGACAAACAGTTTTGTGTATAATCTACCAGCTGAAATAAATGTTTATTCTTGCTGAGTTTTTAAATCTCTCTGCATCCTAAATCATAAATGCTACAATAAACCAAAACACTACATGAACATTGTAATTTACTGAGCTTTTTGCTTAGATGAATGAAGCACCTAATGAGACTTGAACTCATTCAAGAAGGTTTGCTAACTATTCCATTACTTAAGGCACACCAAAATGTATGACAATATTAGGTTTTTTGGGAAATAATATTCAATTTAAGATTAGACTTTTTCTTATAAATTGATGAATTTGAATAATGTTTTTATAAGTCAGAATAAGATCCCTGAACATCTATGCATTTCTACCATCAATTAACAAGATTATTTATACCTGTACGATAAAACTCTAATGGTGCCCAGAAATCTCTAAATGCAGTTTCTACCTCTCCTTTGGAGCAGAATATTTTTTGGGCTTAAAAAAGTGTCTCGATGGTTGAAAAAATGATAATCAAAAGAATATGGTGAATGTGACCAAGTCTCATATCCCAAGACAACATGTGGCCAAGAATTGTTATCCTGGTAACATGTGGCTGAGCATTGCCATCCTGGCAACATGTAGCTGAGCAGGGTCATCCTGGCAACATTTGGCCAAGAATTGTTATCTGGCAACATGTGGCGGAGCATTGTCATCCTGGCAATATGTGGCCAAGCAGTGTCATCCTGGCAGGATGTGGCCAAGCATTGTCATGAAGCAGAATTGTGAGCAAGCTTGAACGTTTTTTCTTTGTTCATGATTAGGGGCATGTAACTTTGAAAATCAAATTTGGAAAGAAGTGATGGAAAATTAACAAAGGCGATACTTTAATTATTAAGAAATATATTTTTTTATACAACTACTATTAAAATATGATAGAACAAAATTTAAACAGTTTATACAAAAATTTGGCAGTATTTTTTAACAACAATATATACGTGTGTTTGAGCACATGTGTATGTGTGTGTATGTGTATGTGTGTATAATTTGCTACTCATTGATTATAGCTGATAGCCACCACATGCGATTATCTCTTAGCAAATGGAAACCTCTCTGTTGAAAGTTTTCGTTTTTACCCTAAATTTATAGATTTCAGGGTAGATTTCTTTTTATTTATTCAAGAGGAAGTAAATATAACGTCTTATTGGCCAGTTGTAGCTGATCAGAGTTTCAGTTCTACAACTACCTGATACACTTTACTCTTTCTATTTTTCTTTCTATCCTTATTAGCTTTTTGATTGCAACTCAATTACCTTCTGCTTCATCTCTGGGCATCACACTTTGCTGAGTCAAGTTATAGAAAAATAGAAAAAAAAAATGGCAAAGAAAGAAGAAAGCATCTTGATAATGAATAACACAGGAATAGCAGTCAGCCTCGTTAGGTATCAATTCACTTACAATGATTAATTAGCTATTTTTTTCCTTCACATTCAAGCACCTGAAAAAGTTCACAAGGTGAAATTCTTTTGGAGAAGTTCATTGACAAATGAAATGCATGCACACACACACACACACACACACGCGCGTATGTGCATGTATATATATATATATATGTGTGAGTATATATATATATATACACACACCCACACGCATATATGTGTGAGTATATATATATGTGTGTGTGTGTGTGTGTGTGTATATATACATATATATATATATAATCAAACATATGATATGGAGGCACTTTTGATGGAAGAGTTATCATCATAGGAAAGAGACATCACTCCCCGAGTTCTTATCCTGGACAAGGCTGTTTGTTAAGCGCTAATACCCTTGGGAAAGGTCTGGATCCAACAACTGTCTCACGAGCTATGAGTAAACTGAAGGGTAGAATGGGCTCCTTAATCTTGGCAAATCAAATGGTCAAGGAGAAAGAAAACTGAATTTGAACCTGTAAGACTCTGTTTAAAATTTGACCTTGTTTTACATTCAGCTCATGTGTGTATTAGTGGGGGGTAAATATATAAATATGGTTTTATATTTATATATATATGTATATATATGTTTTAAAATCATATAAAACCCCACCAAAGTGCAAAAAAAGAGAGATTCAGATATACAGGTTGTTTTAGAAAAATCAAAATCATTTCATAATCTAATAACTGGACCAATTCTTGTTTAAATGATCTCAAAACAACTAAAAATTCTATGTTTATTGTTTAAATGCCATTTTTATTCAAATGAATAGCATCTCTATACCTGAAAAAAAAAGATAAATTGTTTCCATACATGCTGTTAAAATCATTTAAACTGTTATTGGTCAAGAATATGAAATAATATATATTTTCTAAAATATCCAATATATGTATATATATACATATATATATATTGAGATCAGGCATACTGGTCACAAACCCTATAACTTTAACCCTCTCACTTCAAACATTGACATGCTGCTCAGTTTGAAACCCATAATGAAATCTCACTCTTTAAACAGCTGTTGGAATGGTTGAGCATTTATAATTCAAAACAGTCCAGCTGGCACAGCCTCAGTCATGAACCCTCTGGCTTGATATAAAAAAAAGTGTTGTGATTCTTAGACTGGTAATCTCTTCTGGTAATGAATGTTCTGAACAGAATAAGTTGGTCCTTTCTCTTGAAGAACAATAAATCCAGTTGATTAAATATAAACTGTTTAATACCAATACAATCAACTATCATATGGCATCTATAATTATAAAAAAAAACAGAATACAGCATATACACTGTCTATATGTGAGTTGGTGTTAAGTTAACTTTAGCAACTTAGTGAAAGGCTTGAGTCATTTACTCATTAATGCATACATAGGTGAGTTGGCAGGCCAGTATTTATATGCTTATATGGAGAATTATCTAAGCTGACTGCTATCAAAATAGCATGCATACTCTATCTCTCAATGCAGGTCAATCTGTTCTGTTTGCAGTCAAAACACCAACAAACTTGTGATGTAAAAACTCTCTCATTATATATACTTCTCTTCAGAATCCAAATCTATTCCAAAGCTGAAAATATATCCCAAATCAGCTATTGTTCAAGTTAAGTTGAAGGGTCCTTTCCTCTACTCTTACAAACCGAAAACAATATTTCCAATACTGTCGCCCATTGCCAGCTGTCACCTCTTGCCAGCGTCAAAATCTACAACCCAGTTTGACCTCTTGCTCTACTGGGACACATTTTGTCTTTTCAACAAACAACCTGTTCTCTGAGTTGTGGACTGGTTCATTGTCCTGGTGGAAATGCCACTGACCCGATTTGAAGAGTGCTGGCCTCTTCCGACTGAATCTCTTCCTGAACTCCCTTAAAACCTTACATAGTAACCTTAACACTAACCCTAACTGTTTGGCCAATCAACTCTGGTCTATTAACTTCCTTACTCCTCTCACACCTCTCATCATCCTTCACAGACTCCCTGCTTCCTTGAATCTCTTATGCCACTCAAAAACTGATGCCCGATTCATACAAGATGGTCAAAAAGCAGTCTGAAGCATTCCATACGTTCCTGTGACATTTTTTCCAAGTTTAAAACAGAATTTTATTGCATATCATTCTTCTAAAGTGTCCTCACGTCCAGATTGCATTTTTGAAATTCACCAGCTGTGACAATTAGGCTTTAGTAAGGTGTATTCCAATTGCTGCTGTAGCTGTTCATTTGAACCTAAAATCATAAAAATTGGTGAGTGATCTCATAAGATGTATAGCAATAACATAGTGACTTTTCAAGAGTCTACGACAATTTTAAATGCCTGTATAAAAAAGTCTGGAAATTTATTGAAGGCCCCACATACATATAAATATGACTAGCCTTCAGTACCAGCAAGATGTGACACAAAGTCAATTTTTTTAAAAGAGTTTAACAGGTTTGAATTCTCCAAAGTTAAAGAACTCAGTCAGCCCAACTATTTCCTCATAGCTGGAGAAGGAATAGTTGCATGTAAACTTTTCCTTTGGGTAGTAGTGTCATATGAAATGCAAATAGCCTAGTCCAGGATTTGGACTCAGGTCACCATGTCCATTTCCCAGAATGATAACCATTACATCTCCTATGTATATATATAGGGTGTGGCAGAAATACCTCCCTCATTTTAAACTGTCATCAGTTTAGTGAAAGTGAATTTAAGCAAGTGGCAATATTAACCCCATCTACCGAATGTCTTATAATTTTTTTTAGGTATTATCATGGATTGGACTGGTGCTTACAGTGCAGTTGTTGATGAAATTTGTTTTAGGACTTGTAAATCAGTAATTGCTTCGCGGAAAGCTTTTTCTGCCCATTTCATGTTATATTGAAATGATCCTGTTCTGGGTAGGAAATCAATACAGCTATGAGTTATCAATGCTATCCAGAACAGCATCATTCAGATATGACATAAAATGAACTCAAAATTACAAATTTGCCAGTCTTAAAAAAACGTTTCAACAACAAATACATAGTGGGCACTGGTCCACATCACCATTGTATCTGATTGAATCATTGTTACCAAGATGGAGATTCTATTGTCACTTACTTAAGTTCATTTGCACCTCATCATGTTTATATATATATATTCATTCATTTTGCAATACTTTCGCTGGCTTTCTCTCTTTCTATTTTATTAAATTTTATTGTGAATATTACATTCAGCTGATTTTTTCATTTACCTTCAAACATGATATATATTATATAAAAAAAACACACACACTCTCTTTCACACACACAGACTTATATATATATATATATATATATATATATATATATATATAACCTTTTTAGCTGTTTGGTTTTATATTAAGCAATTTTATTCTTCATTAAAAAATAATCGATTATACTCATTCCTTCATAATCATATTCGTTTGTATATATGAGGATGAATTCTTTTGTACAGGAATAATTACCAACTCAGGAACATTTATCATGCATCAAAAGGAAACAGGGCTTTGAGGGATCACATCCTTACTTCTCAACATAGTCACCATTTCTCTCAATAGCAATGTTCCACCTTCAAATGAGAGCATGTATCCCTGCCTCGTAAAATTCTATGAATTGTTCTTTGAGCCACTTCCTCACTGCAGTTTTCCCTTCCTTGTCACTGGCAAAAAGTTTATCTCTTAAACCCTATATAATAGACTGATGGCACTAAATCTTGCCAATCGATAATGTCTTCCTTCTGCATGACAATGCATGACCACACACAAACATCAGGACAAGGAAGACAATTGCCTTATTTGGATGGATAACTTTACCAGATCCTCCATACTCACCAGATTTAGTGCCTTCAGACTATCATCTCTTCAGTGACTATGTTAAAAGGTAGAGATGTGATCCACAGAGAACCAGTTCCATTTTGATATATCATATATTTTACTGTGTTGGTAATTATTCTGGTTCTAAAGAAAAAGACATTACTTTTTTACTCACCTTTATATCTATGCATGATATCACGCAGATGCATATATATATATCTACATATATATTCTTATTTACCAACCCCGCTGCTCAGGCAGGATATGACACAAGGTCAATTTTTAAGCAGAGTTTAAATGGTTTAAATTCAGAGTTTTCCTTTTCCTAGACTAGTTGCCTAACCAAGACAGAAGAACCTAGTCTGTCCTACTATTTACCCATAGCTGGAGGAAGAATAATTGGATTCATACCTTTCCCAAGGGTATTAGTGCTATGTGAAAATGCAATCAGTCTCGTCCAGGATTTGAACTCGTGTCACCGTATCCATTTCCTATGACGATAACCATTACACCACAGGCACCTCCATCTATATATATATCATCATAATCATAAGTTCATGCTGCTCTCTCTCTCTCTCTCTCTCTATTGCTTCTGTGAGATCTTCTTGACTACATCTTATGTCAGATAAGAGCTGTTGTAGGTAAGGAAAATGTCATTTCTGAATTCATTCTTGCCTCTTCAGCATTGTCCTACATCTCTTGTTTATTTTTTATTGGGATGATTTTCGAGATAGAAGGTTGGTGGCCCAACAGCTGCTGTTTTGTGGGATGTTGCTTCCAGGATTTATTCAATACAACTTGTAGCATTCTTGTGCAGTTTCCTTCTAGATTTTTCTCTAAATGCTTTATCAGCAAACATGTTGTGCATCCATATTGTAGAATTGACACAAATGCTGCTTGGAAAACATTGCATTTTATTTTATCATGTAAATTTGACTTCCATATGATTGATTGGTTGTTTGGGTTTTATGGTATATCAACCTTTGTAGGTTATTTAATGTCAAATCCATTTTTATACAAATAATAAGTTCTATTTCAAACAATTAAGTTCAGCATGAGTACACAGTTTAATTGTAAAAAACATTTCTATTTTAAGCAATTCAGTTTATTCAAACAGTTCTATTTCAAGCAATTCAGTTTAGCATAAGTATGCAGTTTAGTTCTATTTAACCCATCGATAAAGCCCTATCAGGTGATACCATTTCGGCCCAGAGTGGACCAGGGAGCGATGGCAATGAAGTGGTGCTCCACATTCCTCAAAGCTCCAGCATCACTGGAACCTCACCGTCAGATGGTTTAGTGTCATATCTAGGACATATGTTGGCGGGGGGGGTCCTACCCCTCTGCAGAGGTGCAGTCGGTGTATTTTATAGCCCCTGCCAACCGGGCAATCCATATGATTGATAACCTATCAGTAGCAGTCCATGACTTTGCTATTGATGTCACTCTCAGTAGATGAGATGCAAGGTACATGAACTTGTCTACAAATTTCAGAGACACATCTTTTAGAGTGTAGATGTCTCCTTTTTGATTGAAATGCATGGACTCTGTTTTGTATGTATTCACATGGAGGCCACCATCTGTATGGATCTGGTATTCCAACACTGTAATGTAAATCAAAGTCTGGTGGTATTGCAAGTTGCTACTGTCATGCTTTAGGTTTATAATGATGATGCTTAAGTCCTGAAACCATGCCTGACTCCAGGATCATCATTAGCTGCAGATATCTTCTTCATAGAGGTTGTATCAATTTATAAATAATACATTAATATCTTCTTTTTATCTATATTCTACATAGTTACATCCATACATAAACATAATATACACATATATTTATGAATATGAGTAAGAAATATGTCAATTTATCTTATCTCTCGGTCTTACTATCCATGTATGTATGAATATATTCATACATGCACATGTATATGTCTATATATATGTATATATATATATATAGACATATGTAAAATTAACCTAAATCGTGAGTCGAAAATCTTCTACTAAAGTTTCACCTTAACGGATCATCAGGAAACCTAACTAAGAGTCAAAGTTAGGCTTCCTGATTAGAAGATTTTCAACTCGCGATTTAGGTTAATTTTATAATTGGCTCCATTGTCTGGTGTTGAGCACTTTAGTAATTGTAGCATTGGAGGATTCGCGGAGGGTTTTTTTGGTTTTCTTTTGACCACTGACTGCGTATCCCTTGATTTTTTTCAAGGGGTTGGACGAGGTTGGCCTTTTCTTTCTTTTTGACCCCAATTTTTTTCTTTTTCCCCTGAGATACTTTTTTCTCTTGTTCCTGGCCAGGGTTTTTTTTGTTTTTTTTCTGTACTGTGAATACTGGTAGATATTAGATTAGTAAATATAGACATATGTATATACGTAAATATAAATGTGTATATGAATATATATATATATATATATATACATATGTGTGTTTGTATACAGTTGAGAGAATGCTTTAAAAAAGTTAAAATGGCTTTTGAATAAGTAGCTCCACAGCCTCACAGATTTTGACAATTCATCATATTCTCAAAGAAGTATAAGCAGAGAATCTTAAAATAATACTAGTCTTCTTAGATTTTCTCTAAGGCATTGAGTTCCATACACAGAGAAAAGATGGAACAAATACTTCAAGCATATGGTCTTCCCAAAGAAACTGTTACTGCCATAATGATGCTTTACAAAAACACAAAAACTGTGAATTACTCATCTGACACTAACTCCTTTAACATTGCCTCTTGAGTCTTGCAAGGAGACATATTGGCTTCATATTTTTTTTATAGTCTTTCAAGATTGTGTATTACAAAAGTCAATAGATGCGATAAAAGGAAATGACTTCACATTAAAACAGACCAAAAGCAGATGATATCCTGCAGAAACTATAACAGATGCAATCTCTGAAGATGATCTAGCACTTCTTGCATATACACATGACCATGCTGAATCCCTGCCACATAACCTGGAGCAAGCAGCATGTGGTATTTATTTACCAAGTCCTCCGCATGAGAAGGATATGACTCACAATCAATTTTTAAGCGGAGTTTAACAGGTCTGGATTCAGAGTTTTCCTTCTAGACTGGTTGCCAAACCAAGGCTGAAGAACCCAGTCTGCCCTACTATTTTATCATACAAGGAGGGAGAATAAGAGGACTCATACTTTTCCTTTGGGTATCAGCATGATGTGAAATGCAACCAGCCTCATCCAGGATTTGAACTCATGTCTCCGTGTCCATTTCCTATGATGATAACCATTACACCACAGGCACCTCCAGGTGGTATTGGCCTATGTGTGATTGCAGATAAAACAGATCTCATGAGTTTTAATCATGATAGAGCCATCTCCACTTTAAGAAGCAAGACTCTGAAATTAGGAGACCGGTTCACATACCTTGGCAACTATAGCTCATCTACTGAAAGTTATGCCCACATATGTATAAGAAAAGTAGGGACTGTTATTGACAGCCTGTAGAGTTTATAGAAATCTGGTATCTCTGATAAAAAAAAATAGGATTTCTTTCGAGTTGTGACCATGTCAGTACTGCCGTATGGTTGCACCACTTGGACTTTGGGAGAAAAGGTAGATAGGAGCTACGCAAGAATGCAATATGCTGATTTGAACAAATCCTGGAAGCAACACCCCAAAATACAGCAATTGTACACCTACTTACTTCCCATCTCACAAAACCATCCAATTGATATGATCAAGTCATTTGTGCACTGCTGAAGAAGTAAGGACTCATACACATGGACACACCTGTGTAGACTGACCTGTTTTGTGCAGACACTGGATGCAGTCAAGAGGACTTGTCAGGACTAATGGATGATAGGGACAGATGGCAAGAGAGAGCCATCAGACTCTGTGCTATCAGCACAACTTGATAATAACAATATATATATATATATATATTTATTAAATATATATGTATAATGATGATATATATATTCATATAATATATATATATATACATATAATATATATAAAATGATGATATATATATAAATATATATATATATATATATATATATATGTGTGTGTGTGTGTGTGTGTGTGTGATCCTGAAGAGCCATCTGGTGAAATCTGGGTAAACTTGCTCATATCCATGTAGGAATTATCATATTATATTATTAGTATTATTATTGTTATAAGTAAAATCGGCAACTGTAGTTGAGAGCGATCTGAAGGCTCCCTTTTTATTAGCAACTATACCAAGGCATAGGGAAGGGTATTACACCTTTCCCTTGATTCGTACCTTATAATGCTGAGTGTTAAGCAAGGTGGCATCAAGTACCATTTTTTAAGTTGTTGCTATGACTCGACTCGGGATTGAACCCTGGTCCCAGAGACCATTGGTGAACACTTGAATAGTGTAAATTTTAGCAGCAAGTTATTTCTTGATAAGTCTAGTTAAAGATCTCAGAACTATCTTTTTTATGATCTTATGAGTAGTCGTGCAAGTTTCTTGGTATTAAGTCTGGGTGCAAAATTTATTTTTTTGGAAAAGTTTATTATTGGTTGAGGAACATGTGCTGTCATGTTGAGTTATGTGTTGAAGATGTTTAGTGTCAGTGTTTGATTGTTTATTTGTGATATTGATGGCTGTGAGAATCTAATTTTCATTTAAATCATCATCATGTCACACTGCAAGCACCAATTTCCTTGACTCTCTCTCTCTTATCTTTTCATTTGTCTCTATCATCCATCACTTCTGGCAGGTCTACTAGACGGCATCCTATGTCCGTACAAAGCTGTTGTATGTAAGTTCATGTTGGCTGTCCAACACTGGCACATGAGTGCACTGGGTTCCATACATATATATATATATATATATATATGTGTGTGTGTGTGTAAGTACAGTGCTCAACATCAGTGATAGAGCATGTGTAGATTTAAGGTAAAACTATATGATCATCAGAACATCATCATCTTTGTCTGATGATTGCATTGGCAAGAAACTTGTGTCTACACTATCCTATCTTATATATATATATATATATATATATATATACACCTTTGCCACCCACAAAGCCTTGATCTGATCATTACTTGGACGTTAGGTATTGATTTAGTGCCAAAGAATTTTTACCTCTAATTCAGAGTGGCCTCATAATACCTTTTGATTCAACCAGATTTTATTAGTTTCCATCGCATTGTAGGTTTGTTTATATATATATATATATATATATATATATATATATATAATTTATATTATCATCATCATCACAAATATATTTTTATTACACACACTTACATAAACACATATACACACATGCTCACACACTCACATATATATGTACCAAAATGTTCATGAATGAAATTGATATATTTCACTTTTTATATCTGCTGTCAAAAACTGTTAACAGAGATAAGTAAAATATAGGTTTTCTGCAGAGTTCTTCTTTTAACTTTACAAAGTAGTATGATACACCTATTTAAAATATAACAGGAAAACACGTGTAGACAAAATCTTTTAATCCCCACTTTGATTTTGTATGACAATTTTATTTTTTTGCGGATTGATACATTATGGCTTTTGAAGTTTAAATTATTCTCCTCAAAAATTTTTTTCTCCTCTTACTTCTTTTTCTACAGTAAAATCACCTGCAGTGATCTCTTCTCATCTCCAGTTAGTGCCCATCTCCTTCATTAAAAAAAAGTCAGTTTCATTACTTTTTGAAGGAGAATACCAACTAATTTTGGTACTGTCTACCAATTTATCCTATTAGCTTGGTCAGTAGAATACATTCACTGCTTCTCTGTGGAGGGGTAAGACCCCCACCAACAAGTATCCTAGATATGACACTAAATAATATGATCATGAGGTTCCAGTACTGTGGAAACTTTGGGGACAGCAGAATATCCCTTCATTGCCATTATTTCCAGGTCCACTCTGGCTCAGAGTGGTTACACTGGATAGGTTCCTCTCTATGGGTCAAATACAAGAAAGCTGTGTAGAGATGCTAATTTGAATTGTTTGAAATAGAACTGTTTTGACATTTAACAGGATGGTTTTGACATTTAACAATGTGTACACAGAAAACTATACTTATTCTAAACTGAATTGTATGAAATTTAATTCAGGATTAAATGACCCTAAAAGTGTTGATATACCATAAAAAAGCAACAAACCAACCAACTGTCCTCATGTAAGGGGGTCTCATTAAAAAATGAACTTGTGTTGCACCTGTTTTTTGCAGGGAGGCCAGGTAAATATCCTTATTTAACATGACGTGATAAAAAGATGATTGAATTAATTTTGAAAAATGGTATGAATTTAAAAGCAACTCAATTGAAAAATACTGAAAATGAGCAAGAATTATTTCTTCTTAAAGGATTTTCCCTGATAAGTTGCTAAAAATATTTAGCATCATTGGAATAACGTTCACTGAGGAAATATAAAACAAGGTATTGGAGGTACTGGTGAGTAGACATATATATATATATAATTTTTTTCTGACTCTGGTGTTTATTGTATCCTTTGTAAGGATTGTAAACTTAAATACATCGGCAAAACATCTCGGAACCTTCACACTCGCTTGAAAGAACACAAAAGAGACATAAGAATTGGTAACCTAAACAATGCATTATTCCTACACATTTCTCACTCTAATCACAACTTTGATTTCAGTTCAGCTAAGAGGCTCATTTACATCCATAATAAAAGTCTAAGACGAATTTTCGAAGCTGCTGCTATCTCATTCTTTAATTCCCTAAATACTCGTCCTGGCTTTTATAATATTTTTCCTTTCTTGACCAAATCTATTTTAAATAGCAGTTCCATCTTTAGTTAATATTTTCCACATATATCATAATTTTTATGCTTTCTATTTTTCTTTTTGTCTTTCTTTTTCTTCCTTTTGACTCGAAATCTTTCTCCATAAACAAACATAACATAAATTCTTTACAATATTCCTAATAAGTCAAATGACGTAATTTAAAACAACAAACGCTGATCCACCAATTAAACGGCCAACTTTTTCTTGTTATACAAATTTTCCCCTAGGTTTTTGTAATTTGCATCTTTAAACATCCATCGTTGACTTAACATCGTTAATATCACCCCTTATGGTCCTGGTGATGATTCAGTAGAACCGAAACGCTATAGTGTCGGCTTCTCAATAAAACTCCCCTTCCACTTGGATTACCTTGTTATCAATTTTTCTCTACATATTGTTATATTACAATCCATTATTTACTTCCATATATATATATATATATATATACATCTTGAAGCACTACCATCATTGGAAATGGACATGGTGGCCCAAATTCAAATTCTGCATGAGGCGGCATGTATTTCACTTAGTACTAATTCCCTTGAGAAAAGTATGATACCAACTATCCTCCCTCCAGCTATAGGTAAGTAGTTGGGCAGACAAGGCTCTTTAACCTAGGTCTGGCAACCAGTCTAGGAGAAGGAAAACTGAATTCAAACATGTTAAACTCAGTTTAAATACAGACCTTGTGTCATATCCTGCTCATGTGAAGGGGTTGGTAAATATATTCATTTATATATATATATATATATATATATATATATATATATATATATATATATGTATGTATATATGGTGTGATGATCTTATAGACAAGAAACTGCTCTGTGTCTATGCTGTACAAACCTAGATCTGCATATGATCTATCACTGATATTGGGCACTCTTTTTTTATAAAAGCCCACTGGGCAAGTGGGTAGAGTGTTAGCCAGTGGCCTGAGAGACCGGGGTTCTATCCCAGGTTGAGTCATACAAAGCACTCAAAAAATGGTACTTGATGCCACCTTGCTTAACACTCAGCATTATAAGGTACAGATCAAGGGTACAGTGGAGCAATCCAGGGAAAGAAGTAGTGCCCTCCCCTACACCTCAGTGTAGTAGTTAATGAAAAGGGAGTCTTCAGGTCACCCTTGACAACAGTTGCCAACTTTACTTACTATATATATATATATATATATATATATATATATATATATATATATCAGTAGATATAGTTATATATATGCTTTTGTCTGAGTATATATATGTAAAAATATTACATGTACAATTAAACTTCATAGACTCACTATAAGATAAAATTTAAAATAATTCTAAAACTTTGAAAGTTCACAATATATGAAGATTTTTAATAGATAAAAATTTTAAGGAATATATATACATATATGTATGTATGAAGTTTATGCACACACACACACACATACACACACACACACATACATATATATATATATATATATATGGGGTTAGTCCTCATAGGGTAATGGTTAATGTGCTGGACTGCAACATCATAGTCAGCAGATTCAAAATTTATTATGTTCACTTTCCAGCTAATGCTCTTTAAAAAATTATGAACCCCCTTATCCTCCCAGCTATGAGCTAAATACTATTTCTGCTGTTCTTCTACAAAGATGTTTTTGGCATTAAATATCCCACAAAAGTTGATATAACATTAAACAAACAAACTTAACAAAAACTAATGTACATAGAGAAGAAGCCTGTATTTATTTGTTTATCTATTTTTGTTTTTTATATTTTTTCTTCAATTTTTTTTCTTTTCTTTTCGTATATTCTATATTGGTTAAGTTTTGGACCTGAAGATAAGAGTTGTTCTGTTTCATTTTTGTTGTTTAAGTGTTTTTGTATCTTGCATTGCTTAATTTAATGAGGATAGGAGATAACCAACAGCCCTGAAAGAAATCTAAACCATCTTAACACAAATATAGTAACGTCTTCTGTTTGTCTGAATGTTTGAGATGAGACTTGATAATTTATATCATTTAGAGTGTTTGGACTATTATCCTCACCTTTATTGTTATATACACAATGTTTTGCTTGGTGTGCTTTTCAGCCTTCCTCAGGTGTTTCTTATTAAACTCAGTAGGCTTCATGTTGAACTTGGGAACCTTTACAGATTTTTGAACTGAACCCTTTATTTAATCTATGAGGGTAAATTGTTCTAGTTCTATTAACCATGACCAAGTACAAGTATTAAGTTACATAAAGTGTTACTTGTCATTTTTACCTGTTGTCAGGGTTGAACCAGCAACATCCACATGATTTTACTTTGAAGAAGAAAATTAGAAAATAGACTGTAAACAATACAAAAAAGTTCATTTGCAAAAAAAAAAAATGAATAAATGTTTAATGTTATGGTACACCACAGAAACACATATTAAAGGAACTTAAATTAATATGTCATTGATAAATTTTAAAAAAAGGAACAAAATTTGTCACTGAGAAGTTTGCATAGAAAGTGTATTGATCCATGAGAATCATTGTCATCATCATCAATTCTCATGACCCTCTTGCCACCAATTCATTTTTTGCTGGTCAGCTAACACTGGTGTGTCCATGGGTAGGAGTCCATAGGTGAGTAACATGAGTGCATCATTACTTCCCTGGCAGTACTCAGCATGTCTTGCTTGTCTTTCTTGAATGGTTTGCGAGATAGGAGGTAAGTGGCCATACAGCTACTGTTTTGTGAGGTGCTGTGTCCAGGATCAGTTCAAATCAGCTTACAGCACCCTTGTGTAGTTCCCATCTAGCTTTTTTTTCCAGATGTTTTTTTGAGCACAAGTGGGGCAACCAACGCAAATATATTGACATTGCTACAGTTTGGAAAAATAATGGGAATTCCATGAGAATGCTGTCATCAATTTACCACCATCTTTCTATGACATATCACCTGTCTTCACCAAATTAATCATCAAGGTATATGAGAAATCAAAGGAAATAAACAATAGAAAAGGGAAAAAAAACTAAAATAATTATTAATAATTTAAATTAAATTCAAACTTTTTCTTAAGTTCTATTCAAAACTTAATAATATATTTTTAAAGAACAGCTTTTTATTCATTTATTTATTCATTTCCAAAACGTAGTTTTAGGATTGTCATCCCTATTCAACAAAAATAAGTGATATAGAATGAATAATGAAATATAAGAAGAATTTAATTCTGAAGATATTTACAGTCTAGAAGACAATTCAATCCACATTATCATGGCTACATTTCTATTTTTGGTTATGAGTAGAGAAGATTTTACTAGCACACTTAACAGTATTGTGGTGGATGAAGATTAGTCTTTGCTACTACTTAAGGGGATTGCCCAGTCAACTACAGCTGTAGAATACACGGACTGCTTCTCTGCAGATGGAAAAGACCCCCACCCAACGAGTGTCCATGATATGACTCTAAACAATCTAATGGTGAGGTTCTAGTGATGCTGGAGCTTTGAGGAATGCAGAGCACCCCTTCATTGCCATTGCTTTCAGGTCTACTCTGGTCCAGAGTGGGAGAACCTGATAGGGCCCTATCAATGTGTTGAATAGAACTAAACTGCATACTTATGCTAAACTGAATTATTTGAATGAGAACTGTTTGACTCAACTGAATAGCTTGAAATAGAAATGTTTTTGACAATTAAACTGTACTTACATTTAAACAGCAGGCTTATGCTAAACTGAATTGTTTGAAATGAAACTGTTTTTGACATTGAAACTGTACATTTAACTGTGTGTAAACAAAATCTATATATATGCTAAACTGAATTAGCTGAATTATAACTGTTTTGACTATTAAACTGTATACTCATGCTAAAGTGAATTGTTCAGAATAGAGCTGATAATTTGCATAAAAATGGATTCGGCGTTAAATAACCTACAAAGGTTGATATGCCATAAAACCCAACCAACCAACTCCTTAAGGGGAGAAGGGAGTTTGTTTGGAAATATGCATTTGAAATTTTGATGGTTATAAGGCTGAGACAATAATTTCAAAGTGCCCAGCTAGGGGCAATGGTTGTAATTTGCTACTATCTTTACCACTGAACAGATAGAGAGAATCTTATAAATGCATATAGATAGGTCCCCAAAAAGACAATTCTTGATACAAAAAATATATAAATTTATAAAATAAATAAAAATAAAAATAAAAAGTAGTATATAAAAAGTAAAAATCAAATAAAATAAAAATAAAAAAGTCTCACAATTCTTTTTCTCTTGACATGTGCTGTCTTTGTTTTTGTGAAAAAAACATTTTAATTTCTGATGAAGCTGTCCTTATAGCAAAACATGTTAATTTAATTCTACATATTGTCTTCCTTTTTACCCTCCCCCACATACACATACACACATAGATAGATAGATAGATAGATAGATAGGAATATATAAAGATAAAGAGCGAGAGAAAAAAGAAAGCGAGAGAAAAATGTGTGATGGTTCACAAGGAATGTGGATACAAAAGAAACACACAAACATCAGAAAATGAGAAAAAAACATCAAAAGGTTCAAAACTTAATCAATAAAGAATATAAAAAAAAGAATGAAGAAAAAAAAAAAGAAAATGAAATAAAGAGAAAAAAATTAAAATAAAGAAAAGAAAAATCTGACACACTTCTCTGTCTTATGTCACATGTAGACATTGTTTTTGCAAAAAGAAATTTCATTTCTGAAAAAGCTATCCTCACAGCCAAACATGTTAATTTAATTTTACATATTGTCTATGTTTTCTCTTTATATATATATATATATATATAGAGAGAGAGAGAGAGAGAAAGAAAGTGAGAGAGAGAGAGAGAGAGAAAGAGAGAGAAAACGAGAAAGAGAGAGAAAAAGAGAAAGAGAAAAAGAAAGAGAGAAATACTAGAAAGAGAGAGAAAATAAGAAAGAGATGAAGAGAGTTAGACAGATAAAAGTTGTCAATGTGTAATGCTAACAAGCTGTTCTTGAAAATTATCCTCACTGTTTATCTCATACGTAGTTTTGTGCCAAAACTAAGTTTGGCATATTGCCCAGTCGGCTGGGGCTGTAGAATACACTGACTGCATCTCTGCTGAGGGGTATGACCCCCACCTTAACGAGTGTCCGGGATATGACACTAAATAATCTGATGGTGAGGTTCCAGTAATGCTGGAGCTTTGAGAAATGCAGAGTACCCCTTCATTGCCATCACTCCCAGGTCCACTGTAGCCTGGTGTAGTAGCACCTGATAGAGTCCAATCTATGGGTCAAAAAGAACTAAACTGTGTACTTATGCTAAACAGAACTGTTTGAAATAGAACTGTTTTGACATTTAACTGTCTGTGGACAACCAGCTCATTGCCCAAGTGGGTAGAATGTTCACCAATAATCCGGAAGACCTGGGTTCAATCCCAGGTTGAGTCATACCAAAGACTTAAAAAATGGTACTTGATACCTCCTTGCTTAACACTCAGCAATATAAGGTATGTATCATACGTATGTATGTATACAGGTATGTATAAGCAATCCAGGGAAAGGAGTAGCACCCTCCCCTACACCTTGGTGTAGTAGCTATCTAAAAGGGAGCCTTTGGGTCACCCTCGACTACAGTCGCCAAATTTACTTTACTATTTGTATAAAAATGGATTTGGCATTAAATAACCTACAAAGGTTAATATGCCATAAAATCAAAACAAACAAACATAAGTGCAGCATAGTAAATAATTCTATGAGATTATGAGCATATATGTATTTACCCAACCCCTCTGTACAAACAGGAAGTAACACAAGGTTAATCTTTTAGTGAAATATAACAGGTTTGAATCCAGAGTTTTCCTTTTCTTGTACTGGTTGCCATACCAAGGTTAATGAGCCCACTCTACCCTATAATTTACCTCTAGTTGTTGTGGTAATAGTTGGATTCCCTCACACCTTTCCCCAGGATATCAGCACAATGTGAAATATAAACAGCCTTGTTGGGGTTTTAAATACTATTTCCTATGACAATAATATAATATAAGCATCTCAATAAAACATATAAATATATACACTGGGTGTTTCAGAAAAATTGATATACTTTCATTATTGAATAATTTGACCAATTCTAGTTTCAAGAGTCTCAAATTTTTACAGCAAGTTTTAAAAACAACTCAAAATTGTGAATGTTTTTTTTCTTTTTAAGTGAGGAAATGCCATTTTCTGGAAAAAATGTTGTTTTGTGTATTATCATATTTTTATTATCATGTTATTATATTACATTATATTATATTATATTTTGCTCAGCATTAAATCTGTTTAGTTTCATTAGTCTCGACTATATATTGACTGAAATAAACAAAATCCTCAAAACATCTATAATGTCAGACCATCCCTCTGACTTGAATATAATTCAAAATTCTTCACTTGGGTAAATCTTGTATACATTTATGAAGAAAAATACTACTTATGGAAATAAAACTTTTCAAAGACATAATTATTTTATGAGTCAAAATGATGTAAAATTCAGATATTTACATCTCAATTGATATTTTGAAATACCCTGTAGTGGTCATGTCAGTTTTACTATATGGATGCACCACTTGGACACAGCCTAAGTGTATTGAGAAAAAGCTGGATGGTAATTGCATAAGAATGCTACAAGTTATACCGAACAAATCCAGTAAGCAACATGCCAAAAAACAACAGCTGCACGGCCACCTACCTCCCATCTCTAAAACCATTCAAAAAAGACAAACAAGACATATTAGACACTGTTAGAGAAGTAAGAACTAACTCATATGTGATGTTCCCCTATGGCCCCTTTCACACAGATGTGCAAGTGTTGGATGACCAAGTAGAACAGCTCTGAACAGATGCAGGATGTAGTCTAGAAGACCTGCCAGAAGCAATGGATGATAGAGATGAATGGCAAGAGTGAGTCAGAGAAATCTGTGGTAGCAGCATGACATGATGATGATATATATATAAGTACAATATATATATATATATGTCTTTAATTGGAATCATTTTGAGATGAGGCTTCTTAATCTGAGAACTAATTTTTTTATTTATTGCGGACTTTTTGTCCTCATCTTGGTAGTTTTTGTGTTGTTTTTTCTTCACTACGTTTTGGCCAAATTTCACCTCTGGCCTTCTTCAGGTGATTAACCGCGACCTCGGATAGGAATGCTGAGTCTTGTAACCATATCCCCAGTGATTACTGCCTTCCATAGTTGTTGTCTATCGCACCACGTTTTTGACCAAGTAAACCTCTGGACGGCTTGGGTAGGAATTGAAACTGCTATCTTCTGACAATGCTCACCTGGTGCAGTGGATAGAGGCATTGAGTCTCTACGGTTCCAGGTGAGCATTGTCAGAAGATAGCGGTTTCAATTCCTACCCAAGCATTCCTATCCGAGGTCGCGGTTAATCACCTGAAGAAGGCCAGAGGTGAAATTTGGCCAAAACATAGTGAAGAAGAAACAACACAAAAACTACCAAGATGAGGACAAAAAGTCTGCAATAAATAAAAAAAAATTAGTTCTCACTTATATATATATATATATATATATATATATATTTATATTTATATATATGTATATATATACTGTTTGATTATGAGTGAAATGTATCTTTTATCTATATGTACTAGATAACTTTCATCTTTTCAGATTTTAACCCCCTTACAATTTTCATGATCTATGATTTAACATCATCTTTAAATTTTAAATTTTTATTCCGTCCCCCCACCATTCTTCTCGTCAATAAGTCTAGTGTATCATGTAAAATTCCTATCTATCCTTATTGGACCTGTGCAAGATTCTATTGAGTTCTAGCCATTAGCAAGTTATGTTGCAGTTCCTAATCTCATATGGTTTTCCAATAAGAATTTTAAAAGATATCTATTGTGAGAAGACTTGTACAAGATTTTTATTAGGTTTTTGCCAACAGCAACTTGTGTGTTTAACCAGGAGTGCTTATGATCTCATATAGTTTTCCAATAAGAATTTTAAAAAATAGCAACAAATCTTATGACAGTTGTAACAATGACATGTAAGTTTAAAATCAATATACATATATTGTGTTACATTTAATGCTGAGATCAATATTTTCATTTTATTTTTGTGTTTTAATGAGCTGTGAAGAGTTATTGAATTTTGTTCTGAAATAATGGTTTCTGTTTTGCTGAACAGACACTCAATACTGGTCCAGCAAATATTGTAAAATATCAACCACAAATATAATGTAATCCCCAAATTGAGACATATAATTGGTATAGGATTCTTTCCATTATACAGATAGATAGATAGATAGATAGAAAGAAACTGACAGGGATAGATTGATAGATAAATAGATAGATAGACTAAGAGATATGAAAAGACAGAGATGGAGAGACATAAAAAGAAAGAAACAGACTGAAACAGATAGATAGATAGATAGATTGAAACAGACTGAATTGATAAATAGATAAACAGATAGACCAATAGATATGAAGTGACTGGGAAGGATAGACATATAAAAATAAACAAACATTGATAGATAGATAGATAGATAGATAGATAGATAGATAGATACATACATACACACATACATACATACATACATAAACACACACTGAGATAGATAGATAGATAGATAGATAGATAGATAGATAGATAGATAGATAGATAGACCAATAGATATGAAGAGACTGGGATGGATAGACATTTAAAAAGAAACAAACTGACATAGATAGATAGATAGATAGATAGATAGATACATACATACATACATACATACATACATACATACATACATAAACACACACTGAGATAGATAGATAGATAGATAGATAGATAGAAGAATGCATGCATGCATATATTAACACACACTGACATAGATAGATAGATACATTCACACTGTGATAGATAGATAGATAGATAGATAGATAGATAGATTCATACATACATGCACACTGAGATAGATAGATAGATAGAAACAGACAAGGATTGATAAATAGATAAATAGATAGATAGACCAATAGATATGAAGAGACTGGGATGAATAGACATATAAAGAGAAACAAACACTTAGATAGATAGATGCATACATACATACATACATATACACCCACACTGAGATAGCTAGCTATCTAGCTAGCTAGATGTCCAGGTTGGTGAAATAATTACCAAAAACAAAAGACCCTATCAAGGAAATGAGTATAAATTCTTGTTCAGCCCCCTTGTTTTTTGTACCATCCATTTCATGGGATAATGGTTGACATAGGATGAGAAATAATTTCCACTGGAAGTTGTCCTAATAAACTAAATATTTTCTGCTCTGTTTCATCGACACAACCTCTTTTTAGATTTAGCTCACTGTACTGAGTCATTATTACCTTGATACAAATAAACAAACTCTATTTCTCTGACTTGATTCTGATTCAAAATTCTTCACATTATTCTTGGATAAATCTGGTAAATATTTGCACAGAGAAATAATCTTTATGGAAATAAAGCTTTTCTAGAAGGTAATTATTTGTGTGCCAAATTCTAAATTGATGTAAAATTCACCAAGCAAAACCTTCAGGCCTCATCACTCTTCCTGCCAGATTATCAAATTTGATTTGAAAATGAAATCGGATAAATTAGATGCAGTCATCTAGTCTTGCATTAAAAAGTCAAAACAATTCTAAAAGAAATGAAAAATCCTGATATTTCGGGATATTATGTCAAATGAAAGTAAAATTTCCTTCAGCTGGAAGATGTATTGGAATGATCCTATCTTTTAAAATAAATAAATATCTAAAAGGAAAAGGAGCAGAAAGGCAAGTATAAATTACCAAAAAACATACGTTTTGTGATGAAATTTAATTCTATTTTTGGAAGCTGATCCAAATATAAAGAAATGGAGAAAGCATAAAAGGAATGTTCAAAAAGTATCAAGACTGAAACTGTATTGAGCAAGACAGAAATAAACTATGAATGAAACATAAATTTTTCTTCAAAATAATCTCCTTGGCATTCAATTTGCTTATTTCCGGAAATTTTCAGCTTTAAAACGTTATTTTTTAATATCATCCATGATCTCAAATCTTATCTGCAAGATGAATTTTCAATTTAGGAAAGAAGAAAAACACACAGAGAACCAAATCTGGATAGTATGAAGGGTGCTGTACATGCAAAATAAATACTTACAGAGTTCATTTGGTTTAGATTAGTTTTATAACATATCAACTATTGTTGGATATACTGTGCCAAATCCTGTTTTACATATATATTAAAAATATGATTTGTAAACATATTTTGCTGATACACACTGTTGAATGTTCAAATGGTTCTATTTCTAACAATTCAATTCAGCATAAGCCAACAAAGTTGAATAGTTCTAAGCATTGCTATATATTGCAAACAATTTGATTTGACATCAGTCATTTGTTTACACACAGTTAAATGATCAAACAGTTCTACTTCTATCAATTCAATTTTGCATAATTTATTTCTTTGCACTCAGTTTAAATGTCAAACAGTTCTATTTGATCCATAGATAGGACCCTATCAGGTTCTACCACTCTGAGCCAGAGCGGACCAGGGAGAGATGGCAATGAAGGGGTACTTCATTACTGGAGCTTCACCATCAGATTGTTTAGTGTCATATCCAGGGCATTCATTCGGGGAAGGCATCTTACCCTTCTGCAGAGATGCAGTCAGAGTGTTCTACAGCCCCAGCCGACTGGGCTATGGAGTCCATCTCTTTAGATAATAGCCATTATGACATGTCAAGTTTGACAAAAATATTCTTTTAAAAAAGGATTGAGACTGACATCATAATTCTTTTTTTTTTTCAAATTGACACTGAGACATTAGGATTCCCTTGAGATGTCTAAGAAACACTCACACAAGTTATATATATATATATATATATATCATCGTCATCATCGTCATCATCAAGTTGCACTGACAGCACAGGGTTTCCTAACTCTCTCTCCTTTGCCATCTGTCCTTTTTCTCTATCACTCCTGGTAAGTCTTTTAGACTGCATCCAGTGTCCATATGAAGCTGATGTATGAAAGACTTTGCTGGTTAGCCAACATTAGCACATCCATGAGTCGGAGTCCATAAGAGAATATCGCCAATGAATTCATTTTTATTTTTCCAGCAGTAGTCCACATACTTTGTTAGCCTTATTTGGATGGTTTTTGAGATGAGAAGTAAGAGGCCGAACAATCCTATATATATATATATATAAAAGTAAGAAGGCTCCCTTTTCAATAGCCACTACACCGAGGTGTACGGGAGGGTGCTACTCCTTTTCCTGAATTGTTCCACTTTGCCCTTGATACATACCTTATATTGCTGAGTGTTAAACAAGGAGGTATCAAGTACCATTTTTAAAGTTATGACGCAACCTGAGATTGAAGCTTGGTCTCCCTGACCATTTGTGAACACTCTACCCACTAGGCCAATGAGCCGGTCATATAAGTATGTATTAATATTGATAATGCAGATTTCAATATTTATAAATAAGGAGTGCTCAATATGATTCGTACAATGTGTATATCTAAATTAGGAAAGTATAAACACAAAGTCAATGGTGCTTTGCTACTCTTTGTTTCTCATCTATGTGTTCGTCAGGTGGAAATTTTGTTTGAAAAAAGCAAAATAATTGCTTTTTTTCCGAATTTTTCCAAGAAATGTAAACTCTGAATTGTTTGGAATTGATTTATAGAAAAATTTAATCTCATAAAAATATTTGTTTTGAGGCTATTCACAATGGGAGCAAACCAAACTGTGCTATAGACTTGAATGTTATAGCTTGATGTTAAAGCCATTTGGAGTAAATATTTCAAGAGGCTTTATATATTTCCTGACCCTTTGCAGGATCTGACACAAAGTCAGCTTTTTAAGCAGAGTTTAACAGGTTAGAATGCAGTTTTCCTTCTTCTAGGCTGGTTGCCATACCATGGTTAAAGAGGCAGTCTGCCCTACTATTTACCGATAACTGGTTGGAAAATAATTGGATGCATAACTTTTCCTAAGAGTATTAGTTACATGGGAAATGCAAGTAGCCTTGTCCAGGATTTGAACTTGGTTCACTGTGTCCATTTTCTACAATCATTATAGCACAACAATTTTTAAAGAGGCTTTATGCTTTTACCTTTGTTCATTTCTATTATTGTCTTGATATTTTCCGATATGATAATTTTTTCTTTTTTCAACGAAGGTGCAATTATGATTGTTTCAGTAGAAATGTTCTTCTACAGTATTGGTTTGTTGTAATCCAATAATTTACATCGGTAATTATTTAATCTAAAGTAAAATGGCCATTTTGACTTTTTTCAAGCATTTAGTTTGTTATATATATATATATGTGGTACATTCAATAGGTTTCCAGACTTTTTTTGTACAGGCATTTAGAATTGGCTTAGACTCTTGAAAATTCAGTATGTTATTGCTATACATCTTATGAGATGACAATCCAATTTTTATGATTTCAGCTTCAAATAAACAGCTACAGCAGGAATTGGAATACACCAAACTAAAGCCTAATTGTCACAGCTGGTGAATTTCAAAAATGCAATCTGACGCTTTAGAAGAACGATATGCAATAAAATTCTGTTTTAAACTTGGAAAAAATGCCCTGCGATGAAAGTTGGATCTACTGCTATGACCCAGAGACCAAGAGACAGAGTTCCCAGTGGAAGCATGCTGGTTCTCCCAGACCCAAGAAGGCCAAACAGAGCAAATCCACGCACAAACTTTTGATGATCCCTTTTTTTGACAGAACTGGCATGATCTACATGCACTGGTTTCCCACTGGACAGACAGTCAACGAGGAATACTATGTTGAGATTTTAAGAGAGTTCAGCAAGAGATTCCGTCGGAAGAGGCCAGCATTCTTCAAATTGGGTTAGTGGCATTTTCACCAGGACAATGCACCAGTCCACAACTGCATCCTTGTCACCGACTATTTGACAAAGATGGGCATCAAGACAGTTCCTTAGCCTTAGACCTTGCTCTTTGTGACTTTTGGTTATTCCCTAAGCTCACAGGCTGTCGTTATGAGATGAATGAGGAGATGAAAGAGGCTGTGACGAAGGTCATTGACAGGATCACACAAGAGGACTTCCATGGGGCCTTCCAGAAGTTATTGTAACGGTACAACAAGTGCATTGCAGATGGAGGAGATTACTTTGAAAAGGACTAGAGATTCATGTGTGTACTATCAATAAAAGTACCCATACGAAAAAAGTCTGTAAACTTATTTAATGATCCTCGTATGTATATGTGTGTGTGTGTGTACAATTATGATTCAAATTTCATTGTAAAACTATTTTTAACCAGTAAAATCTTTACAATACTGAATTTACGAAATGCCGAGTAATGTCACAATATTTCAAATTAAAAATTAAAAAAACATTAAGTAAAATAAAATTCCACAACTCAAAGTTCATTTATTTCATTGAAAAAGTCAGACATCTTGAATACTAGCTCACCTGAGGATCAAAGTCATGATTTTTTATTCAGCTTTTATATTATATATCTTTTTCTAATTGAAATATATGAATATATGTATATATATATATATACACACTCTAACACATACATATACCTATATTTATATGTACACTTACATATATATATATATATATTTATATATATACACACACACATACATTATGGAGGTGCCCGTGGTGTAATGGTTATCGTTGCAGGAATTGGACACAGTGACACGGGTTCAAATCCTGGACTGATTGCATTTCATATAGCACTAATACCCTTGGGAAATGTATGAATCCAATTATTCTCCCTCCAGCTATGGGTAAATAGTAGGGCAGACTAGGTTCTTCAGCCTTTGTGAGGCAACTAGACTGGGAGAAGGAAAACTCTGAATTCAAACCTGTTAAACTCCGCTTAAAAAACTGACCTTGTGTCATATCCTGCCCGAGTGGAAGGGTTGGGTAAATAAATATATACACACACATACATATATATATATATATATATATTATAAGTGTTGGTTGTCACTAAATCACTTTATGGGTAAGTGTCAAATCAAGTACAATTTAATATGGAGAGTGCTCAAGATCTAGGATAGAGCTATTATATAATGATAATAAATAAATATGTATTCGGTATATATATATTTAATTCATGGAGTCTTGTCTGCAACCCTGGGTTTCATGGAGTTTTTTGCACACTCTATGAAATCCAGGGTTGACGACAATATTCCATCAATTAAATATATATATATATATACCTAATATATATTTATTTTATATATATACATATTAAATCAATGAAAAACAGCTCTGAATAGAAGCTCTGCTGTCTCGTGTTCATGCCCATTTATGAAAAAATTCAGGAGTATAGACGGAGGACAAATCTGGCACTGGATTCCCTAAGGCACCCTAACACTGTTTTCAAGTTTGTTTTGAGAATTCCTGCAATAACATTGGTTTCAAGCTGTTTTGGATTCTACCCTTCCCTTACATAATGCCAAAATACCACAGTGGTATAAAGGGAAGAGACAGCCTGCTCGGAAAATTGCTTGGCATTTGTATAACCAGCTTACATTTGCATCCTGGGAAAGAGGTAAGTTTTTTCAGACAGTCATCTTTAGTCTCATAAGACTAATAGATGTCACACATATATGCATACTCAGATTATATTTTTAAAAAATTATATATATATATATATATAAGTTGCAGGTGGAAGGATATACCTTGGAATATTAACGCATGAAATTTATATATGTACATTTGTATAGAATTCATATACTAATGTACATATATGTTCAGAGGTCGACTTGACAGACAGATGGATAAATATGGTAAGTATATATCCTCTCTTATCTGTTACTTCAATCTTCTTTCAATGCATGACTGATTTGCTATTAAATATTTGATCTTGAAGAGGTCAAGGCAATAATCAATCATCAGCTAGTCAGTTTTTTGACCCTCTGAGATATAATCTAATATGTATGTGATATCAAATACAGATTTCAAGAATTTCTCTTTATTCTGTTTTTTTTTTTTTGTTTTTTTTTTTTTAATATTTATTATCTCATCTTTTTTTGACTTTTTCTCTTGAACTTTCTGACTTTTATTTTTCTGGGCTTGCTTTATTTCTTTGGTTCTTTCTTTCTTTCTTTCTTTCACCTTATTTTCTTTTTCTCTTCTTTCCTTTGCTGTTTTTTTCCACTTTTTCTACTTTCCTTTTTCTTTTTCTTTCTTTCTTTCTTTCCTTCTTTCTTTCTTTCTTTCTTTCTTTTTCTCTTATTTCCTTTGCTTTTTTTCTTTCACTTTTTCTACTTTCTTTTTTCTTTCTTTCTTTTTCTTTCTTTCTTCCTTTCTTTTTTCTCTTTTTCATTCATCTTTTTTTTCACTTTTCTACTTTCTTTCTTTCTTTCGACTTTTTTCTTTTCTTTTTCCTCACTTTTTCTACTTACTTTTTTCTTTTTCATTTTCTTTCTTTCTTTCTTTCTTTCTTTCTTTCTTTCTTTCTTTCTTTCTTTCTTTCTTTCAACTTATTTTCTTTTTCTCTTTTTCCTTTCTCTTTTTTCCACTTTTTCTACTTTAATTTTTTAAAAAATTTTCCTTCTTTCTTTCTTTCTTTCTTTCTTTCTTTCTTTCACCTTATTTTCTTTTTTCTCTTTTTTCCTTTCTTTTTTCTTTCACTTTTTCTACTTTCCTTTTTCTTTTTCTTTTATACTCTTCTCTTACCTATTTCTCTTTCTTTTCTTCTAGTTTCCACTTTTCTTTCTCATTTTCGTTCTTTTCTTAGCCATTAAAATAGTGGGTAACCAGTCTAGGATAGTGGCAACTTTGAATTTAAAACCAGGACCCGAAGTCCTCTTTCATCGCCCCAGAATTTTTTTCAAGAGTCAGAACTCATTTGTGCCTTCAAAGTTCTAGACAGATTCATTCTTTTCTGACATGGCTACAATGGGCTTTCATGTTAACCCCACCAAACCATGACCTCACCGACCTTTTCTTTGTCTGAGCTTAAAATTAGAAGTTACAAGATTAAGGACTTAAGCTTTCGAATTCAGAGTTATCCTTCCCCTAGACTGGTCACACACCAAGGCTAGAGAGGATCTGCTCTACTATTTAAATAAAAATCAGCACAAAAATTAAATTCTCAGATATGTTTAAAATCTGGTTGAAGATATTTGCATCTACCTATACTCTTATATAAGGCATGAAACCATTTCTTCTGTTCCTATCTGTTGGTAAAATAGTTTATTATCTTATCTGCTTATTCAAAACCATTTTTTGAATAATGAAATAAATACCAATGACGAGAGTAAAATGAAAGACTATTACATTTGGTTAAATTTCTATTTGGCCAAATGTCCATTAGTAAAATTTCTTTTGGTCACCACTCCAGTGATGGACAGAATATGTAATTGAACCCCAAGTTGCAGACTTTTGCTTTTCTTCTTTACTTATCTTTGCTTAGTTAAGGACTGTACCTATTGTTCCTATGTGGTTACCTAGCTAAGAAATGAGGAAACTCATTGCTACTTAACTTTAGAGATAAATTCTGAGGACACTTGTTATTTGCTATGACTACATTCCTTGATTTTGATATGGCAACTCTGAATTCAGATCTCTTAAATTTGGCTTAAATAAATTGACTTTGTGACACATTCTGCACAAGCAGAGGGTTGGTAAATATGAGATTGTATATAAGTGTGCTTGTGCATGCGTGTGTGTGGGTGTGTTTACATATATATATATATATATATACGGAAGTAAGTAATGGAAATGAATTGGAAAATATGGAGAAAAATTGCATATATAATTCCCTCTTGTTTGTATTTCATTAAAAATCCATTGGTGATTGAACATCCCTCAGTATCATCCTTTCTAAGTTCTAATGATGGTTCATTAGAACCAAAACGTTATAACAGTGACTTTATTTTACATTAAATTCTTCTCTTTGGATTACCATATTTTTTGATTTTTCAATGTCTATATATATGTAGTATATTGGTAAATGGCAACAAAAAAATTGCATAAAAAATGTTTGGTGCTATTAACATAGAGCAGATACAAAATCTAAAGATATCAAAATTATGAATGCTTGAACTTCATTTCTTGAAGTTATATGGGATCTACACAATCACCAGACTGCCATTTTTGCAGGGTGATTTTACTCATTTCAAAAAAGCAATAAATTTTGGACTTCTTCTGTTCATAACTAAATATATATATATATATATATATATATATATATATATTCATATATATATATATATATATATATATATATATTCATATATATATATATATATATATATATTCATATATATATATATATATATATATATTTATATATATATATATATATATATATATATATATACATATGGCAGTTGCTTCATCTTAACAGACAACAGCCATCTCAATGCTCATCACCACCCTCACCACAGTTGCTGCGTGAATTATCAGTGACACCCATACCACGTCCGTGGGCTACAGGTCTTTGGGAAGTGGTTATATAAGAATGATCCAGAACCATTGAGATATCAGTACTTTGATGGATTTAAGTGGCACACGCTTGCACAACACCAATACCACTCACTGAATCCTCGCAAATATAACCCAATGACAAGCAAAAGGAAGATGATTGGTAAATGTGTGGATCGCAGGTTTTAGATCAGAGGTTCAATCTCCTAGATGGATGTCACCCCACTAACTCAAGGGCCCATCACTCCTTGTGGTTTAAATGCACCCCTAACATCAGCCAGGGAATTTCTACATACCGGCACACAGCGGTGGTTTGTAATCAGAGTATCCATCTCCTAGATGGTCTGTATATATATATATATATATATATATACATACACACAAACATAATGAAAATTTTTGTAATATATAGATGAAAGAAAGAAAATATTAAAATGATGATTCAGTTGAAGGTTTCAGCTAAGAAAAATGTTCACACTTAGTTCTATAATCATGAAATCAAAATAAAGATTTCAGTTTATTTTGTGAAAGTCATTTTGTTGATTAGTCAATGGTGGGAGCAACAAATTATTTTTTCTAAAGTAAAAGCAGATATGATGACATCTAAAGCATTTCAGACATTTATTTTTCAATTTCATCAAATCTCAAAAGATGAAGAAGAAAAAAAATCAAAAACGTTTGTTTAAATTTTGAAATACAATCAATAAAAAACATGATACAAATCAATTTTCTTGAAAAACATCTCTGTCAGTTGATCTTCAGACATTATTGTGCAAGTTTTTAAATAAATAATTTTCTAAACTTCAAACTTAGTTGACTTGAAGAAATAGCTACATTTTTTCGATATGAAACAGGAGACGACATTTTCATGCCATGAAAAAATGACTACACTCCTAAAAACATAAAAAGTGTTACAACACTCCCTATAATATGAAAGGTGTTACTAAACTCCTTAGAAAAGGAAAGACACAACTATACTCATAATAGAATAAAGAGAGGGTTACTACACTTCTTATAACATGAAAGGGTTTGGGTTTGGTTGGGTTTCATAACATACCAACCATTAGATGTTATTTAATGCTAAATCCTCTACACATATACAATAAATATATGATTTGTAAACAGATTTTGTAAATAGTATTTTTGAATGAGCCTGAACTATTTTTAAATGGTTTCAAGCATTTCTATCTAACATGAATAATTCCATTTACTATTAATCATTTGTTTGTACACATTTAAATGGATATACATTTATGTTTTGTAAGTGAATAATTTGCTGGTAATTTCATTTCTAATTTGTTTGCAGACTCGTATTTCTGTCTATATTTTTGAGATAAGGTATTATGTACATTATTTACATTTTTCGGACTATTGTCCTCATCTTTGTTGCCATGTTTATCACAACGTTTCGGCCGTTGTACGCTCTGGCCTTGTTCAGGTGGTTGGAGTGTCGAACTTAACCCTTTATTTCGCTTACCTGGGTAGACTGTTCAAGTTCCACAAGCCATGTTTTATGGATGTCAGTTATCTGTTATGTCCTGTTAATTTCTCCTCTGAAAGTTCTTCACTACATTCACTGGGTATTGAACTCACACTCTTTGGGTATG
Organism: Sepioteuthis lessoniana; assembly: GCA_963585895.1. Lineage (NCBI taxonomy): Eukaryota > Metazoa > Mollusca > Cephalopoda > Myopsida > Loliginidae > Sepioteuthis > Sepioteuthis lessoniana. The sequence continues at coordinate 8,495,779 of OY757928.1, read as the reverse complement.
TCACTGGATCTAACCAACGCCTTTATCCACTGTACCATGTGAGTTCAATACCCGGTGAAGGCAGTGGAGAACTTTCAGAGGGGAAATTAACAGGTTATAACTGATAACTGATATCCATAAAACATGGCTCATGGAACTAGAACAGTGTACGCCAGTAAGCGAATTAAAGGGTCAAGAAGTGTACAACAGCCGAAACATGATAAACATGGCGATAAAGATGAGGACAGTAGTCCAAAAAATGTAACTAATGTATACTTGTATTCCAATTGTTTCTACAGTTAAATGGTTTCAATTAGTGTTATCTAACACTTACAATTCTATTTAATTTTAATTTATTTAAAGTGAAGGGGTTACAAATAATACAATTTAAAACTAATTATTCTATTCAACATTACTCATTCATTTGCATACAGTTTAACGGCTCCGTATATTGCAATGTATGACTAACAATTCAATTAAACATCAGTTGGTGATTTACACTTATAATCTTAATAAACTAAGAGGTGATCGCTTAATTAATATTACTTTTATGTTCACTAATAACATAGTTTGCAAGATTAACCAGTTCATTGGTCTAGTGGGTGGAGCTTTTGCCTAATGGTCTGGGAGACCTGGGTTCAATCCCTGGTTGAGTCATACCAAAGACTTAAAAAATGGTACTTGATACCTCCTTGCTTAAAACTCAGCATTATAAGGTACCTATCAAGGGTAAAGTGGCACAATCCAGGGAAAAGAGTAGCACTCTCCCCTATACCTCGGTGTAGTAGCTACTGAGAAGGGAGCCTTTGGATTGCCTCCGTCTACAGTCGCCAACTTTACTTAATTTTTTACTTTCATTAATGGCTTATTAACTAAATATAATTATATATATATATATATATATATATACTAATCCTAGTAGCCCAACATATAAAAACAAAAAAGCCTATAATAAATAGAATTCATTTTGAGAATACTGATAATGCTTTAAATGCCATGAGGGGATTTTTTGTGAGTAATAAAACAAAATGAAAAAGATGTGAAAGTTTTAGATTTGTGCTTAATCTGCTTAATCCAACAATATGTTTATGTAGCCAAGTTTAGAAATATTTAAGCAATGTAAAATAATATTTTTAAAAAAATTATTCTTTGAAATTGTGAAAACTCTTCCACCCCACCACCACCACCACGTCTGATGATGGCCAATGAAGCATCTGAAAGCACTTGGGAAAAATTTGGTGTATTTATCTACCGACTCAAACCTGAAATTAAAACCCTTGTCAAGAAGCTGTCAGAGATCTTAATAATATTGTATAGACAACATGTGTCCATTTAATTTAACCAAACTTGTTTAAACAAAGGACTGCTATGTAATTATGTATATATATATATATATATATATATACATAATCATACATGTATATATATATATATATATATATATATATATATATATATATATGTAGTGTAGAAGCTATCGAATAGGGAGCCTTTGGGTCACCCTCAACTATGGTCGCCAACTTTACTATATATATAATTATGCACATATATATTGAAGATGTTTGTTGTAGGTCCAAAGAAAGAATGAAAATATATTTTTTTTAAATAGGTAGGTCCACAAAGAGATTTGTATTTTTTAAAATTTATTTATTGTTATATATGTTATATATGTTATATAATTTATTTATTGTTATATATGTGTGTGTTTCCTGCTCATTGCTTTTGCCAGAGAACATATATGGCGCAAGGCCTTGTTAATGGAGAAGTGAGTTCAAGTCTCTTTGAGTACCCCATTAAGAAGGCCTTGTGTCATATATGTTCTCTGATGAAAGCAACAAGCTGAAAACATACACATGTTTAACATGTATGTAAATAAATAAATAAATAAATTCAAAAAATACAAATCTCTATGTAATTATACATACATATATATATATATATATATATATATATATATACAAAACAAACTAAACCTTAGGGTGTGGTTTGGTTTCATTTGTTTTGTTTTGTTTTCATTGTTTTATGGTATATCAATCTTCATGGGTTATTTTATGTCAAACCATTTTTATTGAAAAACAGATGTCATACTATTTAACCAGTAGCTGGGGTGGAGATAAGTGGGTTCATACCTTTCCCAAGGGCATTAGTCCTAAAGGGAATGTAATAATGGGACTGGAGTTTGAACCTACTTCCATGTTGCAGTCCAGTACATTAGCCACAGTGATAAAGGGAATCATCCAACCCAAAATTTGATAGTTCTTGTTAAGATCCAATCCATAGATAATATAGATTTATTTGAAGATTATTAGCATTAGATAAGAATACTTGAAACTGCATTGGTGTGTGCAAACATAGATATCATTAATAAGTTGGAATTGAAACTAGATACAATGAGAAACTCAGTTGAAGAAAGACAATCATAAATAGCAAAGTAGACAGTAAATGAAGTGAGTAGAAGGAAGAATACCTCAAAAGTAAAACTGGCCAAGAGCTGCTAGCTAAGAGGAAAGAATTCAGAGATGGATAGATCATTTCAAGAATCTGCTTGGAAACTCCCCAAAAGTCACCAATAAACTTATCACAAAAATTATTTATAGCCAACTAGACAGTTTACAAAGGAAGGACTTTACATAGTACTCAAAAAAATTAAAAGCAAACCTCAGTGAAATACTTCTAGAAGTATGAAAGAAAGGAAATTTGATGGCATACTTCTTCCATCAGACAATGTTGTCAGTAAACAAAATACAATTGAGAAATGGACAAAAGACTGCACCCTTCCCTTCCCCAAGAAAAGTAACCTCAGAATCACGAAGAAGTACAAAGGCATAACTCTTACTGCTATAGCTGTTTTGATTTTTAATGCTCTACTTCTTAACAGAATCAAATGTGAAATTGAGAAAATTCTAAGGAAAAATCAAAATAGTTTTTAGAGAAATCGATCCACAACTTTACAGATTCTGACTACCCATCAAATCATCATCAAAGGAGTACAAGCAAAAAACTTTAGTCAATACTATTATTCATTGATTTCTCCCAAGCATTTGATTCTATACACAGAGAGAAGATGGAGCAAATACTACTTGTATATCGTCTCCTCCCAAAAAAAACTGATTCAGCTATAATGATGCTTCATAAAAACACAAAAGTAATGGTTCATTCACCTGATGGAGACACAGACTTCTTTGACATTTTTGCTGGAGTTTTGCTTGAAGATACATAAGAAGCATATTTGTTAATAATTTCTCTAGACTACGTACTTAAGCATTAATAGATTTAATAAAAGATCTTAGCTTTATGTGAAAAAAAAAAAGCAAAGGCAGACAGGAAATATATTGTTACTCCCATAGACAAATTTATATATGTAATTCTTAATTACAAATGACATACTTTTAATTGTATTCTGAAAAATAACAAAAGGAAGAGGAACATTTTCCCCACTAAAGACCAACAACAGAATGAACTCATAAAGACTATCCATCTTTATGAGATATAAAGATAATATCTTCATACACTGACCTTTCATGCAGAAGGTGCAAGTGTTATCAGGCCCTTCAATGTAAAGTAAGAAAATAAGCTGTGATTGAGCGTTCCTGAATATACTTAAAATCCTCACATAGTCAGATCAACTGGGCTAAGAATGTACTGACCTAGCAGAGGGGTAAGATGCCCCCCCTCCAAAAGTACTGTCCTAAACTGCATCTGGTGGTGAGGCTCCACTTATGGAATTCTGGGGAGTGTGAAGTGTTCCTTCATTTTCATTGCTTTTACGTTCACAATGACCTGGATTGACAGTATCTGTTAAAGTCTCAATTATGGGTCGAATAGATCTGTTTGCAAATTATTTGAATTAGATATGAATTCTTGATGTCACATAACCATGCGCAAATAAAATTATGCAAAAATATAAATATAAACATACAATGTATGCAATTCTCTAACCCTGAGGCATAAAATTACTCCATCCATTAAAATCAATCACTCAAATCCTTAGAACCCTCATAAAATATGGATACCGGATATTTAGACACCATAATCTCATTCAGTAGATATTATCTTGAATTTTAATCCCTTATTCAATCACAATCAGATCTTGATCAAGAGTTTATAGGCTCCAGAACTGCATGTTTTGTTAGGATGTTGTAATTTATTCATGAGTGTTAACATGTTGAAAATTAAATTTACTTTTTATTAGGTTAGTCACATTTAAAATTCATACATTTGCATTTCATAATTACTTAGAAATAAATTACTGCAAAACATAAATTGTAAGTTATTGGGAACACAATTTTAGATTACGACGAAAGCTAATCTGTTAAGTCTTTCTTGTATCATAGGTTCCATTGTGTCATGGGTTCCATTGTGTACATTATTTAAATGGTTAAACTAAGAGAAAAGTCTCCCTCCAGTCGAATGAGTAATCATTAAACACAAGAAAATCCATTTTATAATTTCAACAATAATGCTGAAGTCAATCTACTGTGTACTGAATATTTTGGTAAATATCAGAAGATTCAATACTATGCTTTGATGAAGCGTTCAGGAATGAAATGACTTTTCCCTTTTGTCTCTGGCGGACACTCAGCTGTCGAAAACTCCTGGGTTGCAGCTCCTAGAGCCTATGATTTAATCTGATGTAGCATAAAGTATAAGAAAAAAGTTTGTTGGTTGTTTATAACATCAAGCCAAAGCACAAACGTAGCAGTCCAGACACATATAAATAAGATTTTTGCGGGGTGTAACGATATGCAAGTTAAACTAGTGGATTACTGGGTGCCCTATACTTCTGGCCATGTGCCAAACTGAGTTAAACTTAGTAAAGGACAACAATAAGTAAGAATTCAAGTGTCTTGAGTGGTGCAAGCAAGGTTAAAAAAACTATTGTCAATGAACTTGATTCTAACTGGGTGCCCCATAATCTAGTCTTGTGCTCAACTAAGCTAAGCTTAATAGATATGCACATCTCAGAATCTCAGGACAAAGAAGTACTTCAAAAAAGATGTATCTAAAAAAAAGTTGCATACTTCCACGAGAGGCACATTTCGTTATTGTTGGTGGAAAATGAATCTGCAACCCAAGTTCAAATAAAGAATGAAGCCATTTGTATTTCCCTTGGAGATAATGTTTTTGGAAAAGGCATGAATCCATCTGTTCTTCCCCTCTCCAGCTATTAATAAATAATAGGATAGACCAGATACTCCAGCCTTTATTAGGCAACCAGTCCATGAGAAGAAAAATTCTAAATTAAAACCAGTTATACTCTGCTTTGAATAAATGGTTAGTGGCATAAATGGTTAGAGTGTTCGCCAATGGTCCAGGAGACCGGGGTTCAATTCCAGGTCGAGTCATACCAAAGACTCAAAAAATGGTATTTGTTACCTCCTTGCTTAACACTCAGCAATATAAGGTACGTATCGAGGATAAAGTGAAGCAATCCAGGGAAAGGAGTAGTGCCCTCCCCTACACTTTAGCATAGTAGCTATTGAAAAGGGAGCTTTCTGGTCACCCTCGACTACGGTCGCAAACTTTACTGGGTTTTTTATACTTTGCTTAAAAAAATGGCTTTGCATTGTATCTTGTCCATTGCAAAGAGGTTGGGTAAATATATACATGTGTAGAAAGGAAGGAATAATTATTGAGATTTACCAAACACCTTAAACAGTTAAATTCATATCTGGGTTGCTCTGCTAAAAAGGACAAAAATTTAAGTTGAGTAATAGTTTGTAATTTTGGTTAAGAATTATTACTGAGTTTGATTCTTACTGGGTACCTCATTTTTTAATCTTGTGCAAAACTAAGTTTAGTGAATAAGAAGATCTCAAAATCTACCCCACAAAAAGGAATCATTTAATTAATGTAGATCTATAAAAAGTCACAGATTTCCACCAGAAATAGTTACTGAGACTTTCTTTATACCTTAAAAATGTCACAGACTTCCGCAAAAAGTAGTCACAGCAACTAACTTTATATCTTTAAAAAGTCATATATTTCCGCAAAAAAAAATGGTACTTAGACTTACTTAATACCTTAAAAATGTCACTGACTTTCACAAGAAATATTTACTGAGACTTACTTTATTCTGTAAAAGAGTTACAGACTTCTGCAAGGATTATATACTGAAACTTACTTTATACCTTAAAAAAGTCATTGACAGACTCATATTGCTCTTCTAGAAAGAATGAAAATTTCTAGTCTCAGATTAATTTTCTATCAGATTAATCTAGGTGTTTTCAATTTGAATCATCATGGCTGACTGACAAAAGTTCCAACTGGGAATGAAGAGCTATGCATTCAAAGATTTTATAACTTTGACAATCAATGATTACAGATAGTTTTAATGAACTAATTAACAATATCTATAAAGCAAATCGTTTATCAATTAAAAACAAGAGCATTATAGCAAACTGACAGTGAATTTGTTAACATTTAGAAATGAAAGTTCCTTAATAAAAAAACTGTTACTTATTTATCTAAACTGAACAACCAATCAGTAAAATAAGTATAAAATGCACAAAGAGAGAAAAGCAGTAAGATACGTTAACTGATATATTTGCAATGAGCAGAGCTGCCCAATATTTACTGGGTGTTTATCTTTTTAAATTAAAACAAAAAATCTTTCAAATCATTTTTGGAAATGTGCTATTTTAGGATAGAAATTTAAAGATGCTGCTTCTGTATATCAACAACTTTGAAGAAAATGCTGACATTTTATAATGTCTGGGTAATTAAAATCATTCTTGGATAACCTTTAAAACTTGTAAATATTTTGGGCTGAGTGCTATTTTACTATACAATGTAAGCCCAATATATCAGGTTTCATTTTATTTTACAATACTATATAAGCCTATTACATCAGGCGGCATATCATATTACTATGTATTTTTGTCTTTTAGGGCATAGAAATACATTTCATTTCAAATGAACTTAAATTTCTGTGAATAGCATTTCTCTACCTTGAAAGACAAAAATATATTGTAACATAGTAATATATATATATATATATATATAGAGAGAGAGAGAGAGGGAGAGAGAGACCTGCGATGTAATGGTCATCATCATAAGAAATGGACAAAGTAATGCAAGTTCAAATCCTGGACAAAGCTGCTTGTATTTCAAATAGCTCTAGTGCCCTTGGAAAATGTATTCATTCAACTATTCTCCCTCTGGCTATGGATTGATAGTTGGGCAAACTAGGCTCTTTAACCAGCTTAGAAGAAGGGAAACTCAAAATTCAGACCTGTAAATGGTGCTTAAAAATTGACCTTGGGTCAGATTCTCTTCATGCAGAGGGGTTGGGCATATATATATATATATATATATATATATATATATATCAGGGGCGGAGATGGGACTAGTGCTACTCGTGCCCGGCACAACCAATAACTCGGACAATGTTATTCAAAATGGATTAAAAATCATCCATTAATTTCAAGCAAACATACTTAGTCTGATCTCAATTAAATTATGTATCTATTCAAGTTTTGATAACTAAGTAGCCAAAAGTTCATAAATATATCTGGGAATAATACAATGATGCTGTTTTGAATGGATGGTCTTTGTCCAGCCACTGTCAGATTCATTGAACATCCCATAAATATCGGCTATAATGTTGAACACATGCAATCTGTGCCCAGCACTAGACCCTTATAATAACAGTAATGTTAGAGAAATCCGCTTTTGGCTGTAGCCAATAGCAAGAGCAACTCAAAACACTGTGCTCAAAAATATTAGCACATTGTGACTGCTGATAGCTGTCTAGGGAAGAGGGAGAGGGACCGAGAGAGAGAGAGAGAGAGGGAGAAAGAGAGAGAGGGGGGATAGCAGATTATAGCCGTTGCCGACGTCATCATCATCGCTATGGTAAATGTTGGTTAAACGGCGTGTTTTAATTCATTTTTTCACTAACAGATCTCTATTTCTTTAATGAATGTTGCATATATTAAATTCTGTAACTAAAATTTGTTTATTTGAATACATTTTAACAAATAATCTTTATTTTAAGCGAAATTGAAACTACTAGCTGTGTCAGTGTATATTGTCATCAGTTTCTTTATTCTAATAAACATATTTTTCTCGTCATAGTAATGAACATCTTCTCTTTTCTTCTATACTTTTGAAAGGAAAAAAATTATCTTATCTACTGTATTAACAAGACTACAAATTATATAGTATCTTGATTGTTTACAAAAAAAACACCATGCAAGGTACGTTTGTCAATCTGTGCTATACAATGGAGAATCACGCAATAGCAACTATGATGACTTACTTTGGGTCCACGGACCACGGGTTGGGAACTGAAGTTGACAGAGGGCGGGGGCGCATGAGTTGCAAAAATAGGCTAGAGTCGCCACTGATATATATATATATATACATATATATTAAATTACCATGACCAGAAAATCCAGCAAACACCTACATGTGACATACGGAACACTGAACAGCTGTTTTGACCTTATTTGGCCTCATCAGCAGTGCATACTGTGATCTCCACCACTAGAGATCAAACCGGCAACCCCAGAATGCAGAAACTGAACTTCTACCAATGGGCCCCCAGTTCATGCCACACACACACACACACACATATATATATATAGTTATCCACAGATAGACTGTTTTGTTATATCACAACTCATCAGTGTGACTAGATACACAAGATGCTTCAAGCTGGGATTAAAACCTGGCTAACTTTACACTGGTCAGATATCTTACTGTACAGCCATCAGCAACTTCAGCATAAGGGAAAAGGATCCCTTTTTATTTTGTCTACATACACACTTAACGACCACCAAGGGCTTGATTTATTAGAAAAGCTTGGCACCACAGGAGCAGCAACCAGTAATTCCAGTAGATCTGTTTGAAACAACTTTCTAGTGAACTAGTTGGCTAAAGCAATAGCCAATCAGGAGTCTAAAAACCAAGGTCTATGTTGGCAAATTTTTATAAAAGCAATTTTTACTGTTAGTGTTGAGGTTTGGGTGGCGAACCAGGAAGTGATCATCCCAAGTGGAGTCGAACTGGTGAGTGGGGTATCATGTGGAAAGACCCAAAACACCCCAATGACCCAGCTAAAATACATGTGACGACGCCACCCAGTGCCTTTTAATTAATCAAACAAGCGTATTTCTTGCTTCACAAGAGTGCCCAACCCTCTAGGGCAGGGAAGCATATATTGTCATCCACTGACAGACTGTTTCATTGTATCACAACTCATATATTAAAGGTCATTCCATCGTAAAGGTTTGGTTTGTTTTGGTTCGGTTGAGTTGGGTTTTATAGCATATCAACCATTGTAGATTATTTAATGCCAAATCCATTTTTATACATATAAACAGTTATATTTGAAACAATTCAGTTTTGCCAAAGAACAGTTTTTGTTTACACATAGTTAAATGTAAAAATAGTTCTATTTCAAGCAATTCAGTTTAGCATAAGTTGACAGCTTAGTTCTATTTGACCCATAGATCAGACCCTATTAGGTGCTACCATTATGGGCCAAAGTAGACCTGGGAACAATAGCAATGAAATGGTACTCCACATTTCCCAAAACTCCAACATTTCTGAAGACTCACCATCAGGTTGTTTAGTATCATATCCAGGACACTCATTGAGGGAGTCTTTCCCCTCTGCAGAGATACAGTGAGTGTATTCTACAGCCCCAGGTGACTGGGCTGTCCATAATTAAGGTGAATTTTGCCAAAAAAGTTTGCAATAGTTAGCATTGTTTACTGGCACACTTTTTTCAAGGAAATCGATATTCATGAGTTCTTTCTTGTCCCTGAAAATTTTCAGCATGATCTTCTGTACGGACCACTGCATCCAGAACATTTTCTGTAATGGAAAGTCAATGTGTTTTTACTCCATCGACTATCTTTTTGACTCAGGCTGAGAGTGGCAAACCTGTATTTGGCCAATTTATATATATATATATATATATATATATATATATATATATATATATACAGGGTGTCTGAAAATAGATGCAACCCATTAATATGACAGTGATTTATTATTGAGACAAGCACAATAGTGGTTATTTGAAACTTGTCCAGTAAAAAATGCATCCTTTTAGCTAAAAGCATCAAATCAAAGTTTTTTTTAATTGTTATATCATCAGCTTCCAGACCATGCAATCTCTTTTTGAATTTCTTGTCTCAATAATAAATCATTATTACTAGTAGAGTGATTAGCAGTCACATGGGTCCCATATATATTGAGACACCCTATATTAGCAATCACATAGGTCCCATGTATATTGAGACACCCTATATTAGCAATCACATAGGCCCCATGTATATTGAGACACCCAATATTAGCAGTCACATAGGTCCCATGTATATTGAGACACCCAATATTAGCAATCACGTAGGTCCCATGTATATTACGATACCCGATATATATCTGAGAAAAATAAGAATAAATTCAATTGTTTATAAATATAGACAATGAAAAACAAGATATTCTGAGGAAGTATTTATTTACAAATGAATAACTAGACAAAATTTCATTTTTTTTGTGAAACCATCTTCGGGGTGATGCTAATATTTTATGTTATGTCTCATTTAAAAATCATTTTCAAATGAGAAAATGAAAAAATATGAATATTAAGAATTTTCTTATATTTTGATTTTATTTTCTGATTCAAATATAACTTTTGGATGCAACATAACATCAGATATTTGCATCAAACTGAAGATGGTTTAATAAAAATATAAATCATTGGAATATTTTTGATGCATAGATAAATACATCCTCTTGATATCTTGTTGTTTAGTGGATATTGTTGTATTAGGCACCTTACGTGGTGTAATAGTAAGTAAGCTAGTGAGTTTGAGTTTCATTAGGTGTACCATTCATACAGCCTTGTGCCCCATCTGACCAAAATTCTTTGTCAATTACTATATGTAGAATTGTAATTGTGAATTTCCAAGTATCTTTCTTTTATTTTATGGTCGAAAGACCATTCAAGCAATTAAATTTTTGCCAAATATGCTGCACCAAAACACATATTTGTTTATTTATGTCTTGGTAAGTACAGCTTAAGTCTTGATTCTTTTTGGACAAAATTCAAATACAATGATTATAAGAGTCCATCCATTTAAGGCTGTGTTTTGGATATTCTGCAAAACAGAAAAAAAATTAAATATTTATACTTTGAAAAACCTCATCATAAAATATTTTTGAATATGTTTACCATAAATCTTCCTATACTAAATTCCACCACTATTTCCCTTGATTTTTCAACCTCACTGAATATTTTCTGTAATTCTAATTTTATTTTATCTAATTGAATTCCCTGAGCAAAACATTTCACTTACTTTTGAAGCAAATATCATCTTCTATCACAGCAATGGCAAACATCATAATTTGCTTTAAAATTCCAGACTTTATTCTCCAAAAGACCAATTTGTAAAAAAAACAAAAAATAGTAAAGACTAATTCAATTTGATTTTAGTTATGATCTTTGCAAAATATGAATTACTAAACTATCCCATAATGCCTCAGTGGAATCATTTCCAAGAAACATTAGAGTAAGGAAAAAAATTCATATGCCGTTGAGGATTTTAAAACAAAATATGTTTGAACAACAAATTAACTTTGTTCAAAGCAAAATTTTGGTTTCCTCTCAAGAAAAGAAAGATTTAAATTTCTTATTTCTTTCATGAATGGTCGCTTATAAGTTTTCATTCAGTCCTTTATCTTATTTTCATCAGAATATGTTAACAGAAAACAATATATAAAAGACAAGGTGACTTTTTTAAGTACTACTCACAAGTATTTGAACAAACAGATAAAATCTTATTGAAAATCAATCAATCAAGATGTTCTCCATGAACTCTCACTAGGTTAAAAACAAAATACTTTTGTTACACCCTAATACATTCATTGTTTGTACTAAAAGCTCACTTTGGTCTGCAAAATTTTATAGCTAATATTAGTCTAAATCAGTTTATAAAATGGCATTGAACAGACATATCTATGCACATTAGCGCCAAGAAGACCACAATCATTTTTATGTCTCAGAATCTTTACAAGAATCTTAATGGCTTAAAGAATGAAGGCAGTTGCCAGTGAGATTTGTTGATCAAAAACAAAGTGGGTGATAAGCCCCAGAATATCGTTAAACAAGCCAAGTTAGGGTAGACACCGAGGTTTTGAAATCATACAGAAAATAGAAACAGTAGATTAAAGAATCAAGCAACCCAAAATACCCCCACTCTCATTGAAAAAAAAAAAAAAAAAAAGAAAAGTCAATGGATATGCATCCAGTAGACAAGTTAATAAAAACTTCTGATTGATGTCAATGGAGAATCTATCGACTCTGAATGAATGAGTCGTGTTATGCGTTTCTGAATTTACATACATCAAGTGATAATGACTTCATCACGTGATAGCAGTACAGCCATTATTTTGCTCATATATTCTGAATGGAATATTAAAAACAAAAACGAAAAAAAACAAAAACAAAAACAGAACCCTTTATTTCTTTGCATAATTTCATTTCTTTTTCATTGGTATGTTTGCCTAAAAATTGTGGCTCAAAAACACTTTTATCAAATACTTGGATCTGTTGAACACTAAATTACTGTGTTATCTGATAAAACCAATGAAATGTAGTTCTGAGATTCAGAAAAATATCGTTATTTATCTGAAATCTCATTCAGAGGAAACGTTTGAGGTAATGGGGAGTGAAAGCAAAAATTCTTTACAAACTCTTTGTTCAATGTTTATGGCATTTTTATGTGTATTGACTCTAACTTCAAATAAATAATCAAAATTTGTCAATTTTTTTCCATATTTACTCATATATTTTCATGAATTTCCAAATATATTCTTTTAATGGCAATTCTTTAAAATGTTTTATTATCTTTAATGTTAAATTAATGTGGAAATTTACTTTATCGCAACGAGGGTAAGAAAAACAGATTCCACTAAAAATCTTCTCATTAGAATTTCTAGAAATGTACAAGATTCTTTAAAGTAAAAAGAATTTTCTTCAAATAAGAAATTACATGGTGGATAGTGTTTTGGAGTAATTGTATTAAGTTCTATCACTGAATAATCATTCCTGGAAAATTTAAGCTAATTAACCTCGGTTAAAATCAAAAATAAAATCAGCTTAGTCTAAAGATGATCATATATAGATAATTGGGGTAGTTTATAAAATCAACTTATATAGGCAAGTTCTATAAATGATTACATTTAGAAAGCTCTTGGAAATTTGAAAAGTCTAAAACAAATCTTATATAAGTTAAAATGCAGTCCTTCTAACAAAGGTGTATAAATTATTCATTAAATTGTCATTAGATAAATTAGTTATGCTATGCCATGTATTAAAGTTTATTACTATGATGTTATTTTGTTGGTTTCTCATTTCTTTTGGTCATTTTTGTTTCTTGAGGAGTTTGGTTGAAGAGTACCTTATAAGGTAAGATTATAATCTCTTTGTATTTCATTTATAGTAAATAAAAGTTTGTTTTTTCTGTCTTCATTCTTTTTTTCTTAGATAGAACCCTAAGACGTGCTACCAAACACTGTTCAAAGAGAGAAATGGTTATGAAAGAGTGGCCCTAATCTCCTCAGTGCTCCAGAATTGGTTTGGTTTTATGGCATATCAGCCTTTGTAGGTTATTTAACACCAAATCCATTTTTATGTAAATAATCAGTTCTATGTAAAACAATTCAGTTTAGCATGAGTACATAGTTTGTCAAAAACATTTCTATTTCAAACTATTCAGTTTATTCAAGCAGTTATGATAACATTTCAGTTTAGTGTGAGTACAGTTTCAATGTCAAAAAACAGTTCAATTTCAAATAATTCAGTTGAGCATAAGCACACAGTTTAAATGTAAGTACGGTTTAATTGTGAAAAACATTTCTTTTTCAAGCAATTCAGTTTAATCAAACCATTCAGTTTAGCATAAGTATGTCATTAGTTCTATTTAACCCATAGATAGGGCCCTATCAGGTGCTACTACTCCGGGCCAGAGTAGACCTGGGAGCAATGGCATTGAAGGGGTACTCCGTACTCACCATTAGATTGTTTAGTGTCATATCCAGGACACTCATTGGGGGTGGGTATTACCCCTCTGCAGAGGTGCGGTCATTGTATTCTACAGCTCCAGCCGATGAACAAGCTCCAGAATTGGATCATCATCATTAAATGCAGTTTAGTGTCATATGCAGAATGCATTTTTTTTTCTCAGGAAAGTCTAATCTCATACAGGGGATAGATACCATTGATGAAATTCTAAGCTCCACTGATAATGCAGTAAAATTTGTTGCTGGTTATCAAAGTATGTACAGAGGACCCAGTGAGAATCATTCTCAAACAACTATCCTCTAGTTTAGCTCACTAACCATTACTCCATACACAGTAACTTAATCTATGCAGTAGTTGATCCTACAGAAGTGAATATTTACTGAGTCATTCAGTTTTCAACAATTTCACTATCACATTCTGTTCTTTTCTTTTTATAATTCTTGTTTGTTTCAGTTTTCATTCATTAGTTTTTGTTTTTGTTTGCCTGTGGTGTAATCGTTATCGCCATAGGGAAATGAACATGGTGACACGAGTTCAAATCCTGGACGAGACTGATTGCATTTCACATAGCACTAATACCCTTGGAAAAGGTATGAATCCAATTATTCTCCCTCCAGCTATGGGTAAATAGTAGGGCAGACTAGGTTCTTCAGCCTTGGTGAGGCAACTAGTCTAGGAGAAGGAAAACTCTGAATTCAAACCTGTTAAACTCTGCTTAAAAACTGACCTTGTGTCATATCCTGCCCAAGTGGAGGGGTTGGTAAATAAGATCAATTTTTGTTTCTTGTGGACTTGGGCAGATGAGTACCTTTTTAAGGTAATATCACCTTCTCTTTTTATTTAAGAACTATGTTTTATTTATTTGCATATATATATATATATATATATATATATATATATATAAGAAATTTCAAGAATCCTTAATATAAACAATATTTCTATGAACTCCATCAGATAAAAATGTATAAGTTATTTACTAACTTGTCAGTATACTAATAAGATAGTTTTAAATGGTTTTGTTTGGGAGGATTTTTTTATTTATTTTCTTTTAAAAGTCTAATTAGTAGATTGTCTTATATATTAAAATTCTAATCAAGTAATACTATATACATACTGAATTGTATCACTTTGGTATTATTTTGATGGTTTCTTGTTTTTTTTGGAGGGGGGTGCAATTTTTGTTTCTTGGGGAGTCTGGCGGGTCAAATGAAAGGTAAGATCACAGTCTTCTTAAAATGCTTAAATTTTGTATTTCATTTATAGAAAATAAAGACGGGTTTCTTCTCTTCTGAAAGAAAAAATACAGAATTTATTTCTATATATATTTACCAACTTCTCTGCTTGAGCAGGATATGACACAAGGTCAATTTTTAGGCAGAGTTTAATAGATTTGAGTTCAGAGTTTTCCTTCTCCTAGACTTGTTGCCTCACCAAGCCTGAAGAACCTAGTCTGCCCTACTATTTACCCATAGCTGGAGGGAGAATAATTGGATTCATACCTTTCCCAAGGGTATTTGTACTATGTGAAATGCAATCAGTCTTGTCCAGGATTTGAACTTGTGTTGCCGTGTCCATTTCCAACGACAATAACCATTACACCACAGGCACCTCCATCCATTTATTTCTATATGTTAGTATATATTGACCTCTTTTGTTTCTACTATGCAAGGTAAAATAATTCTGAAGGTGTTTTACAATTTAAGTGAAAACTATTTTGATGCCCCATTTTCAAAAACAAAAAAAAGTCTTGCCATTTTAAAATAGACATTTTATTAACCAATTTATGGTAGAATCTATTTAATCAATAATAAAAAGGCAATGCCTATCAGCATCAAATGCAAACATGTCCAGAAAAAGTATTAAAAAAAGTATATATATATTGGCTTTTAGAATGCAGAATTTCCTGTAGTTATCAATGAAAAGATACAAACATGTTGGTAGACAAAAATTAATTATCACCCTTAAAGAATACATGTGTCCATTGGATGTCTTATGGAATGTCGCATGACAGTCCTGGAGACACATTTTTTCATCTGTTCTTTGAACAATAGAGACATTGTCTTCGGCCCTTGCAATTGTTAAATAGTCACTTGATTATGACTCTTTTACTAACCATCATCAATTAAGCCTTGTTACATTTTTATATCCCCTTTTAGATACTGCTTGTTCATGGAACAATATGCATATATTTCTAGCTGTTGGGATATATTTGTGTAGCTTTCTTTTTTATGTATATTATGTATATAAAAAGTAAAATGTTTTTGTATGTACAGATATGTTTATCATGTATTTCTTTCTGTTGAGTACAGTGATAGTATATCATAGATATTCTCAAGCTAATATTGATCCTTAATAATTGGTTTGGTTTCATTGTCTAATGGCATATCAACCTTTATAGGTTATTTAATGCCAAAGCCATTCTCCTAGAAGAACGGTAATGGTACTATTTAACCCATAGCTGGGAGAATAAGGGGTTTATACCTTTCCCAAGGGTAATAGCCTGAAAGTGAATGTAATAGCGCTACTGGAGTACGAACTCGCTTACTACGATTTTGCAGTCCATCGCTTTAACCATTACCACGAGGACACCCCTGATCCTTATGAGTTAGGACTTGACTTAATATGTTCTCTACAAGAAAGCACCCAACAGTTCTCAGGTTGAAGAAAATAATTTATCCTGTCAATAAAGAACAAATTAAACCATCAATCTATTTATTTATTTTAATTATTCAAATCTATTTGTATCAAGTCAATGTGTAATTTTCAATATGCAGTTGAGCATTAAGAATTTAAACCATAACCTGTGATATCTGCAAAAATCAAAGAATTAAAAGATGAATCTTGTAACCTGGTTTGGTCTTGAGGGCACTGCTCACATAGTGTCTTTGGAGCACAAATAGCCAGGTCTTCAATTTGCTTAAATTCAAAGTTTTCCTTCTTGTAGACAGGTTACCATTCTAAAGTTAAAGATCTTAGTTTTTGTACAACAATTTACATATAGCTGGAGAGAGAATAGTTAGTATCGTACTTTTCCCAAGAGAGTTATATGAAATGTTAAGAGCTTTGTTCATGATTTGAACTCCGGTAGCCAAGTTCATAGCTCATGATAATGACCACAATGCCATAAGTTCCTGCAAAAAATCAAAAGAAAGCCCAAAAATGCAAATTATTTTACCATATTATCAAAAGTCTTTTAATCAATTTGTTTCCATTGAAATTGTTTTTTTAAGTGTTGGGTGTTAAAGTATGACTGCGACTAAATCGCATTTAAAATAACAATAATTATATTTTTTTTAATTATAAAGTCTGACAAAAAATGATCTCAAGAATGACTACTTGTTAAAAAATGTCACTTCTCTTTATTTGTTAGATTATTAATAAAAGAATCCATTGTGGTCCCGTAATTATAGCAAAAACCTTTTAGGAACTTCCAACAATAGGACCACATTTAATAGCTGAACCATAGTTTTATACACTTTTATACAAACCCTATCATAATTTGAGCCCAGATCATAACACAGCTAATTGTTCAGTAGCCCTTGGATCAATTATGGCAAATTAATGTGAAAGATACTATTAGAGTTGCAGCAGATGGTCGGAATATTATCAAAGATAAAGAAAATAAGGAGGAGTGAAAGAAGAAGAAGAAGAAGAAGAAGAAGAAGAAGAAGAAGAAGAAGAAGAAGAAGAAGAAGAAGAAGAAACTTTGGAGGAAGGAAGGAATGTAATTTCAGTCATTTAAACAGACTTGATTGAATTGAACAAAAAAAAAAAATTAAAATTTCATGCAAAAAAATGAACTTTATAAATTTTTAAAGTGACTTTTCTTTCCCTAAAAAAATAAAAGAAAATTCTTTTTAATAAATCGACTGAATATTTTTTTCCATTAAAATGGTTGCCATTACAAGTGAGATAAAAATTTCAACTGACAGGCTAAATTGGAAAGAAAATTGCTACCCCAAAAAAGAAGGGAGTCATCTGATTGGATGATTTTGTCTGAGCATTTGGTTGATTAACCAATGAAATGATGTGCATAATGTAACAAAGTAATCAATGAATATGCTTTCCACAGGGTTTGGTTATTTTAATTGAGTGGTCAACTGCTGTTAATCTAAACCTGAAAAGGTAAAACAAAAAGTGTAATATTATAACTATAACATCCCTATTTTGTTAGTAACACTTGCCTCAATGTTAGACTACTAACAATCCCTTTCTTCCTAAATGCATTTCTACAATAAAACTATTTGCAATCTGTTTAGATTATAACTTGTGTATTCTATTTGTAATGTTTGTGTTTATTCCTGCCCACCAGCAATCCTTTTCCTCCTAAGTCACAATTTATTTTTATAGTAAAATCAAAAGCTATACATTTACATCATAGATCTAACATATCATATTTACCAACCCCTCCGCTCGGGCAGGATATGAAACAAGGTCAATTTATAAGCAGAGTTTAACAGATTTCAATTCATAGTTTTCCTTCTCCTAGACTAGTTGCCCCTAACCAAGCCTGAAGAAATCAGTCTGCCCTACTATTTACCCATAGCTGAAGGGAGAATAATTGGATTCATACCTTTCCCAAGGGTATTAGTGCTATGTGAAATGCAATCAGTCTAGTCTAAGATTTGAATTTGTGTCGCAATGTCCATTTCCTATGACGATAACCATTACACCACGAGCACCTGCATTAACATATATTATTCATAATATCTATGCTAATTCCTGATCTCTGACAGTTGCTTTCTTCCTGATTTACTTGTCCAGTCAGCAGGGGCTCTAGAATGCACCAACTGCTTCTCTGCAGAGGAGTAAGACCCCACCCCAATAAGTGCCCTGGATATGACACTAAACAATCTGGTGGTGAGGTTCCAGTAATGCTGGAGCTTTGGGAAATGCGGAGTACCTCTTCATTGCCATCACTCCCTGGTCCACTCTGGCCCGGAATAGTAGCACCTGATAAGAGCCCTATCTGTGGGTTAAATAGAACTAAAGGCATACTTAAGCTAAACTGAATTGTTTGATTAAATTGAATAGCTTGAAATAGAAATGTTCTTGACAATTAAACAGTACTTACATTTAAACTGTGTGCTTAAGCTAAACTGAAACTGTACGTACATTTAAATAGCGTGCTTATGCTAAACTGAATTATTTGAAATAGAACTGTTTTTTGACATTGAAACTGTGTTTACACCAAACTGAATTGTTTAACATAGAACTGTTTTGACATTTTGCTGTGTAAACAAATCTGTACTTACACTAAACTGAATTAGCTGAATTAGAATTGTTTGAATAAACTGAATAGTTTGAAATAGAAATGTTTTTGACTATTAAACTGTGTACTCATACTAAACTGAATTGTTTGAAATAAAACTGACTATTTACATAAAAATAGATTTGGCGTTAAATAGCCTACAAAGGTTGATATGCCATAAAACCCAACCAACCAACTTCCTGATTTACAATGCATTTTTATTGTAAAGTCATTAGCAACATATCAGTGTCATACATGTTACATATATTCTTGCAATTCCTTTATCCCCTTATCCTACCAGCTATGGGTTAAATAGTACCACTACTGTTCTTCTAGCAGGATGGATTTGGCATTAAATAACCCAAGAAGGTTGATATACTATTAAACAACAAACAAACAAACAAACATTCAAGCAATTTCTTTCTGAATTTACTTTATTTTATTTATTTTCTTTTTTTTTTTTCTATCCTCTACAAACTCGATCAACAAGGCAAAAACATGAGGATGGCTTTTTAAAACATACACTGTGTTCTTTTTATTTACAGAAAGTAACAAAAACTAGGGGCAGATAACCTGACCTTCATTTAATGTGGGACTTGGAGCAGATAACTCTGACCCAACAATTACTATTATCAATAGTTCTATCAAGTACTGACTTGAGTGATAATTTTAACAATTTGTTGATAAATTTATTTGTCTTGTTTTTGAGAAAAGTTCTGTTAACTTTGCAGGTAAGTAGTTCAAGTTGCACTAAGGCTAACATTACCAGCTTTTAAGAAGGTCAAGGTTGATAGCATTGCAATCATAGCTGAGAAAAAAA
Source organism: Sepioteuthis lessoniana (assembly GCA_963585895.1). Taxonomy (NCBI): domain Eukaryota; kingdom Metazoa; phylum Mollusca; class Cephalopoda; order Myopsida; family Loliginidae; genus Sepioteuthis; species Sepioteuthis lessoniana. The sequence goes on along the minus strand of OY757928.1, from coordinate 8,475,691 downwards.
CATAGAAGTTATAAATAAAAAATTGTCTTATATAAAAATGAAATAAAATATCTTATAAAAGAAATTAGAAAAAAGATGAATAATAAAATAATTATTTATTTTTAATCTTTTTATAAGAAAATTTTTTGATAAGCTAATTTAAAGTAAAATATGCAAATTAGTCAATCCCCTCAGTAAAATCCACCAACTTTGTCTAGTTAGCAAGTAACTCAGAAACCTGTTTGAGACATCAAGGAGCAAGTATTTATTTTTAACAATACTATTTTAAGTAGAACTATGATAATGTTACAGATAGACACAGGAGTTTTATATAGAAGGGTCATTCAATAGATAAGGTGAATATTGCCTAAAGAGTTGCCAATTAGCAGTACTATATACAGTTGCACCTTTTGCAATAGTCATGGGTCCCTTCCTGTTCCAGAAGACAATCAGCATGACCTTCTTTACAAACCACTATACCTGGAACTTTTTCTGTCCCGGAGAGTCAGTGTGTTTCCACTCAATAGACTTTTTGATTAAGGCTCAAAGTAGCAAACCCATGGTTAGTCCATTGATAAAGCATTTTTTTCACTATACAAAGCCACCAAAACATTCATGATAGACTTCTTCAAGCTGGGAGCACTATGTTTGATTTGCCGCCACCTTGAAGAGCCTCAAAACAAATATTTCTGCAAGATGAAAATAATTTTTTGCAATAAACCAATTCCAAACAATGTAAAGTTTACATTTCAGGAAATTATTCTGAAAAAATTTTACTTTATTTAAAGAAAAAAAATTACCCTTATTTATTGAATGATCCTTGTGTGTGTGCATATGTATATATATATATATATATATATATGTATCTATATATATATATATATATATATATATATATACAAATATATATATATGTATATATATATGTATATATATATATATATATATATACAAATATATATATGTATATATATATGTATATATATATACAAATATATATATATATGTATATATATGTATATATATATGTATATATATATATATATACAAATATATATATATATGTATATATATATATATATATATATATACAAATATATATATATATGTATATATATATGTATATATATATATATATATGTATATATATATGTATATATATATATACAAATATATATGTATATATATATATACAAATATGCACATGCACATGCACGCAAATATCTATCAATCTATCTATGTGTATGTGTATGTATTGTGTGTGTGTGCGTGTGTGTGTGTGTGTGTGTCTGAATATTACAGGATTCTAATAATGAAATAATCTAACTGAATATTTGACTTGAATTTTTAAGTCATGTTTTTTTTTTTCATCAGTTTGTTACTAATCTTATTCACACAAATGCAGAAGATAACACTAATCCAAATTAATCTGCAATAGAGATAATTCCACATCCAAGAAATTTAGCCAGAAATCACCTCGGCTAGTGAGAATGTTATTATCCGTATTGGTGACAACAATAGGAATGTTTGAAATGTTATTTATCATTTTATTTGGAAATCATTGAGAGGGTTGCTTTTGTTTACAAATATGTAGGTGTACAGTTGTGTGTTTATATGTCATTAAATATTAAAATGCCAATAGAGAGAATATTTGACTAAACATTTTTTTTTTTTTTGGTGATGTTGAAAAATCCTTTCATGTTTCTCAGTGACACACTTGATAGTGACAGAATTGAGATATTGTGTAGAAAATAATGAATAATAAATAATTTTTAACATTTCATATAATAAAATTTTCTTCTGTGAGTAAACAATGTATTTGAAAAAAATCATTCAAGATGACAGAATTTAATTTTTATTCAAAATTAAATTAAAAAACTGTTAAAACAAATTGTTGAGTACGTTTCTGCTGACATTAATATCAAAAGAAAGAAAATCAGATATTTTTTTCCATTTGGTTTGGTTTGTTTCTTTGTTTGTTTGAGTTTTATGTCATATCAACCTTCATCGGTTATTTAATGCCAAACTCATTTTTATACAAATAAACAGTTCTATTTCAAACAATTCAGTTTAGCATAAGTACACAGTTTAATTGTCAAAAATATTTCGATTTCAAGCTATTCAGTTTAGTCAAACAGTTCTAATTGAAACAATTCTGTTTAGTATAAGTATAGTTTTTTTTACATACAGTTAAATGTCAAAACAGTTCCACTTCAAACAGTTCAGTTTTGTATAAATACAGTTTTGATGTCAAAAACAGTTCTATTTCAAACAATTCAGTTTAACATAAAAAACAGTTCCATTTCAAACAATTCAGTTTGGCATAAGTACATAGTTTAAATGTCAAAACATTTCTATTTCAAGCAATTCAGTTTAGCATAAGTATGCAGTTTAATTCTATTTAACCCAATCAGGTGCTAACCACTCTGGTCCACAGTGGACTTGGGAGTGATGGCAATGAAGGTGTACTCTGCATTCCCCAAAGCTCCAGCATTACAGGAACCTCACCATTAGATTGTTTAGTGTCATATCCACAACTCTCATTAGTGGTGGTGGAGGGATCTTATCTGTCTGCAGAAGTGCAGTCAGTGTACTCTACAACCCCAGCTGACTGGGCCCCGGTTTGATTTGGTTTCTTTATTTAATTATGTTGTATACAAGGAGGAACATACCACAATGCTTATGTATAGATATATAATCTGTTTCTTTTCTTTTCCTTTTATTACACAATGGGTGAAATAGTGGAGTGAAAATGAACTCATAAAGTGAGATTCAAATCTTCAGTGAACCGCTACTTCTTCATTCTGCTTTCATGAGACTGGTATAGGCCAACTCAAAATATTTAATCATCTCCACTTCTTTATGTTTTTTCAACTTTAGGACCTTCACAAGGCCCCAATCTTGTTTCTTCTGTGATCTGACCTGCTTTTGATTTTAGAAAGTTTGTTTTTTCACATTTCTTTACTTCATGCGTTTCTCTTTATCTCAAGGCATTAAATCATCTTTATTTCCTCATTTTAGCAAGTCTCATACAGCTTAAACCATTCTCTATCTCTCAACCTAGGGCAGTCTGGCACAAGGCCAGCACTGAGAGCAGCATGATGTCTGGTGACTCTTCTGCTGGCTCCTTTGTTTTTCAGTAGTTTTATGATTTTCTGGATGCCCATGCAATCTTCATCGTCACACTTCCTTCCTGCATGCCACCCACACAATTCACGAGTCATTTCCACCATGTTTTTTTTTACCTTAAGACACCTACACAACTTACTCGGCCTGTCAAAGGAATCTTCTTGTTGCTACAAAAATTGCATATCAAACCTCATGAGTAATTTAATGCCAAAGTTACCCTTATTGAAGAACAGTAGTGCCACTATTTAACACAATTGAGGAGATCAAGGATTTATCCCTTTCCCTAAACTATAAGTCTGAAAGTGAAAGTGAAAGTACAACTAGAGTTTGAATTTATTTAGTAAATTGTCCCAGTCACTGCATATTAGCCCCTACAACACTAGCACTCCTCCCACTTTTTGTTTTATAGTGCTGTTTCTTTACAGACATATACATTCATACGAGTAGATATATAAAAGAGAAAAATAAATTTCATAGAGTATTGATATATCTATTATAACATATCACTAAGCTGTTTTGTTGTTCAATGACATATCAACCTTCATGGGTTATTTAATGCCAAAGCCATCCTTGTAGAAGAACAGAAGTGATACAATTTAACACATGGTTTGGTGGATAAGAGGCCACTATATCTCAAGGACTCTCTACTTAATGATCTGATATTTTTCTATCTTCATCCGAGAAAGGATATACAAAATGCATGTATAAAAATGTTCATTCAAATTGGTTTTCACTTAAACTCACAAATTCCTCCAAACTTATGTGGTGACTTCAATAAGTTTCCAGACTTTTTTGTACAGACATTTAGAATTGTTGTAGACTCTTGAAAAATCACTATGTTATTGCTATATATCTTTGGAGATGACTGATCAATTTTTATGATTTTAGGTTCAAATGAACAGCTACAGCAGCATTTGGAATACACCCTACTAAAGTGTAATTGTCACAGCTGGTGAATTTCAAAAATACGGTCTGGACGTGAGGACACTTTAGAAGATTGCTATGCAATAAAATTGTGTTTTAAACTTGGAAAAATGCTACAGAAACGTATGGAATGTTTCAGACTGCTTTTTGACCATCTTGCATGAATTGAGCATCAGTTTTTGAGTGGCATAAGAGATTCAAGGAAGGCAGGAACTCTGTAAGGGATGATGAGAGGTGTGCGAGGAGTAAGGAAGTCAATACACCAGAGTAGATTGGCCAAAGGGTTAGGGTTAGGGTTACTATGTTGAGGTTTTAAGGGGGTTCAAGAAGAGATTCCGTCGGAAGAGGCCAGCACTCTTCAAATCAGGTCAGTGGTATTTCCACCAGGACAATGCCCCAGTCCATAACTCTATCCTTGTCACTGACTATTTGACCAAGATGGGCATCAAGACAGTTCCTCACCCTTTCTATAGTCCAGACGTTGCTCCCTGTGACTTTTGGTTATTCCTTAAGCTCAGAGGCTGTCGTTACGAGACAATTGAGGAGATGAAAGAGGCTGTGACAAAGGTCATTGACACACTCACACAAGGGGACTTCCATAGGGCCTTCCAGAAGTTGTTTCCTGTGTTCCCTATCAATATATGTGCCCATATGAAAAAAAGGCTGGAAACTTATTTAATGATCCTTGTATTAGATAATTAACAATTTCATGTCTGTCAACTACATTTTATATTCTTTGATAGAGTATCAGTTTTTGCTTTGACATGAAACCATATATATATTTACCAACCCCTCCGCAGGATGTGACACATGGTCCTTTTTATGTAAATTTTAATAGGTTTGAATTCAAAGTTTTCCTTCTCCTAACAAGATGGCTTAACCAAGGTTAAAGAGCCAGTCTGCCCTACTATTAACCATGACGGTAACCATTACATCGCAGTCACCCCCAATGAAACCATGTAATTATGTATAACTATAACTGTTTGATGAGAGAAGTTGAAACTTTATCATCATCATCATCAAGTCACATTGACTGCACAGGTTTCCCTGACTCTCTCTCTCCATCCCTCCCTATCATCCAGCACTCCCAGCAGGTCCTCCATTCTATATCTCTATTGTATTTTGATTATAAACACTATTGCATAATCAAAGAAGTATGTCATCAAATTTCCTTGTCTTCCATTTATTTTATGCCAAATCGTCCTTATACATATATATCAAATATATATGATTTGGTTTGGTTAGGTTTGATGGCATATCAACCATTGTTGGTTATTTAATGCCAAATCCTCTTTATACATACATATTAAATACATGATTTAAAAACACTTTTCTTGATAATATGTGTAAGAGATTATTTTGCCGCTTGGGCAGGATATGACACAAGGTCAATTTTTAAGCAGTGTTTAACAGGTTTGAATTCAGAGTTTTCCTTCTCCTAAACTAGTTGCCTCACCAAGGCTGAAGAACTCAGGCTGCCCTACTATTTACCTATAGCTGGAGGGAGAATAATTCATACCTTTCCCAAGGGTATTAGTGCTATGTGAAATGCAATCAGTCTCGTCCAGGATTTGAACTCGTGTTGTCATGTCCATTTTCTACGATGATAACAATTACTTCACGGGCACCTCCAATGGGGTTATTTCATTGAGGTCTGCAGCTTTTAATTTTTGTCAGTTTTACATTAAGTTCTTTTCTGTAAACTATCTTCATTTGACATTTAAAAACTGCATCTCCATAGAGGGGTAAGACCCCACCCCAATGAGTGTCCTGGATATGACATTAAAATAGCTGATGAAGAGGCTCCAGTAATGCAGGAGCTTTGAGGAATGTTGAGTACTGCTTCATTGCCATCGCTCCCAGGTCCACTCTGGCCAGGAGTGGTATCACCAAACAGAGTCCTATCTATAGGTGAAATAGAACTGTTTGACATTTAAACTGAGTGCAAACAAATGACATGATAAATTGAATTGTTTGAAATAGAACTGTTTAATCATGTAATTGTGTGTAAACAAATGACTGATGTTTAATTGAATGGTTAGTGATAAATAGCATTACTGGAACCATTTAACTGTGTGCAAACAAATGAGTTATATTGAATAGAATTATGAGTCTTAAATAGCAATAATTGAAACGATATTACAGTATAAAAGCTATAACAAAACTAGTGTGCAAATAAATTAGTTCTTACTTATTTAAAAATGAAATTACCGGCAAAAAAAAAATCTTACACATCTTATCAAGAAAAGTGTTTACAAATCATGTATTTAATATGTATGTATAAAGAGGATTTGGCATTAAATAACCAACAATGGTTGATATGCCATCAAACCTAACCAAACCAAATCATATATATTTGATATATATGTATTAGGACGATTTGGCATTAAATAATCCAGAATAGTTGATATGTCATAAAACCAAACTAAATCAAATCTTCCCACAACAGTAACTGCTATTCCACAAGTGCCTCCAACAAACGGTTGACATGCCAGAAAACCAACCAACCAACCAACTATTCCATCACCTCATCTTTGTCTGCTGATAATTTTTATTGTCATTTTTCTAAAAATAATTTTGGATATAATACCTTCTGAATTTTCTTTCAAAAATAAATAGACACGCATAAACACATAAAAATAAGCCTCGATGCACACAAATACACACAACAAACGCATTTATAAACATATGCATGTACATGGGGATACGCATACACCAGCAAACACATATGCATATATAAATGCACACATAGATATATGCACAAGAATTAGATATGAAATGGCACACACTTATAAACATACAGATACATACACAAAATAATAAATAAATGTTTATAACTAATACACACACACACACACACACACACACACACACACACACACACACACACATAAATATATGCCCTCAAACACACTGATGAAGACACACACTCATAAATATGCCCACTCAAAAAGAGATACACAAGCCTGCACACACATAAACATGTACAAACTCCAACAAATATATACACACACATACACAGGAGAAAAAATAAATGATTTAATCTCATTAAGTAAGCCAGACTAAAAAATTAACAAAATGATTATAATTTCTTGTTCACTGATATATTAAGATTTGCCCGTGGTGTAATGTTTATCGTCGTAGGAATGGGACACGGCGACACAAGTTCAAATCCCGGACGAGACTAATTGCATTTTACATAGCACTAATACCCTTGGGAAAGGTATGAATCCAATTATTCTCCCTCCTGCTAGGGGTAAATAGTAGGACAGACTGGGTTCTTCAGGCTTGGTTAGGCAACTAGTCTAGGAGAAGGAAAACTCTGACTTCAAACCTGTTAAACTCCGCTTAAAAATTGACCTTATGTCATATCCTGCCTTAGCAGAGGGGTTGGTAAATAGGATTAGGATTACTTATTAGTAAATGCCATAAAGGGCCCAAGACAACAAAAAGGTCAATATTTTTGACAGATGATAAAAGATCGTAAAATTGTACATTTTGACCAAAAATATATTCCTGCATTTACTTATTATTTACTTTCATCAGAAATAATCATCCCAAAGATTTTTTAAGGAATTCTCGTTATGTTGGATTTGTGGTTAGCTTTTTGATGACCTTAAAGTTATCATTTAGTGGTGAAGACCAAAAGGTCTCAGATTCTCAATACAGTCGGAATATACTCAATATGGCCCATAAATAAGTGACCATGTACCAGAGATGAACTTTACAAATACTGTATAACTCCATGAATAAGTACGCTCCTTACACTTTTTATAAAAAGTTAATTTTCTTGGAAACCAAAGACACCAGGGTTATATCATTTTTAATGAAAAATTGCATAATCAAAACAGATATCATTAGCTATTATTCATTACCAATTTCTACAGGAATGCCTCCTTTATGTAGTGGGTGACATATTGAACTGCAACATTATGATAAGCAAGTTTTAACTTTAGTCACATCATTATGTTCACTTTTAGACAAATATACAGGGTGACCCAAAAAAAACAGAACCCATAAACTTTTCTATTGCTTCTACAAAAATAAAGCAAAATAATTCTAATTTTGTACACTCAAACTTTTGGACATGTTGGTGAATACTATGGTCCCAATTTTTCATGCACAGAATCTACTTCATTTCCTGAAAAAAAGAAAAGGCTAGAATTAAATTAATGAATTTCAGTCAAAAATATTTGGGTTCTGTTTTTTTGGGTCATCCTGTATTTTGGAATGTTATGTGCCCTGTAGTTCCTTCCAGCTATAGGTTCATTTGCAAAGATAGCTTTTGCATAACCAATGAAAGATGATATGCCATTAAACAAAGAAACCAAATTAAACCAAACCACTCTCTACAGCAATGAAACTGTTTCCAAAAATATGAATGAATAGCAGTCGAAAAATAAATGCCTTTATATATATTTATGCAATTCTTTTTTTAGCTACAGAGGTGTTGCCATTTTATTACTGACAACAGAGGTGTTGCCATTCTATTTTTGGCAACAGAGGTGTTGCCATTTTATTTTTGCTTAAAGTGTTTGAAAGTTGTGGATCAATTGCCCTCAACCTATGACTCACAGGCGACATCCAACCCTGGGGGCCAATCCGTACAGCCCTTCATGCAACTTTTAAAATTTTCTCTTCACCTTTTGATTTTTGATGTTAACCATGATGAAGTACCATTAGAAATGCAGATGGAACTCCTTGATCTTCAGTGTTCAAAAGATTTGAAATCCAAGTTTCTGGCTTTCAACATCCTTGATTTTTATAAAAATCAAGAGCTTCCATCTGGATGACTTTCCAACCACATTACCCTCACCCAACGAGCAGAGAGTATGTTGGCACAAGATACTGCTGTGAACAACAGTTCCGCAAAATAAAGAATGTTACGAGTATACAGCGAGTGCAACTGTCAAATCATCACATGTCTGATGTGCTTCTATCAAATTCTTCATTTAACCTAGATATTACATCTTTTTGTGATTCTAAACATCATATGCCTCATTAATAAATTATGATTTTTACTTGGTGAATTTAGCTGTTTTTTCTGTCCTTTTAAGATTGCAACAACAAACCCTCATGAATTAAGCTTTGTGGATCACAGGCTGAAAAGTTTAGGGACCTCTGCAGTAGGTTCTGGAATCTTTGGTTTAGAAAATTAGCTTTTGATCAAAAAATTATTTATTTATTTAGAAGAGCTATGATTTATTTAGCACATCCTTGAGCCATGCATGTAAGTGCTTCTTCAAATAACTTGACTTAGTGTTGCATCTAATCTTTAGTGCAAGGGTGAGGGAATTATCTACTTATTTAGAGGTGATACTGCATATTCATTTATATATATGTATATATATATTTTCATCCTCAGATGGACTGTTCCGTTGTATCACAACTCTTCAGTGTGGTTAGACCAGTGAGATGCTTCAAGCTAGGATCAAAACCTGGCTGACTTTATATCAGTCGTATATCTTACCCTTGAGCTACTGTCATTTTCAGCATAAGCAAAGGAATTTTTTTGGTATGTATGTGCTCATTCTACAGTCTTCCAAGCCGACTAGGCAATGATATTCCTTTATTAACTGTTATATGTAGAATAGTGTAAAAGAATAATCTATTTTCTGTAGCCCAGTTGGCTGGGGCTTCAGAATACACCAACTGCACCTTTGCAGAGGGATAAGACCCCCACAATGAGTGTCCTGATATGACACAAAACAATCTGATGGTAAGGTTCCAGGGATGCTGAAGCTTTGGAGAATGCAAAGCACCCCTTCATTGCTATCACTCCCAGGTCAAACTGGCCTGCAATGGGAGCACCTGATAAGGGCCCTATCTATGGGTTAAATAGAACTAACTACATACTTATGCTAAACTGAATTGTTTGAATTAGAACTGTTTGACTAAACTAAATAGCTTGAAATAGAAATGTTTTTGACAATTAAACTGTGTACTTACATTTAAACTGCGTGCTTATGCTAAACTGAATTGTTCAAAATAGAACTGTTTTTGACATTGAAACTGTACTTACACTAAACTGAATTGTTTAATATAAAACTGTTTTGACATTTAACTGTGTGTAAACAAAATCTGAAATTATACTAAACTGAATTAACTAAATTAGAACTGTCTGAATAAGCTGAATAGCTGGAAATAGAAATGTTTTTGACGATTAAACTGTGTACTCATACTAAACTGAATTGTTTGAAATAGAACTGATTATTTACATAAAAATAGATTCAGCATTAAATAACCTACAAAGATTGATATGCCATAAACCCTAATCAACCAACCAACCAACCATCAATTTTGTGGTGAATTCTGGGGAGGGGAATCTAGTGATTTGTTAATTTATTTACTATATTATGTTTAATTTATTATTTTCTCATGTTTTTTTTTTTCTCATTATTATCATCAATTAATTTTTTTTGGTCTATTACCAGAAGGAAGCACACTTTATCAATTAATGAAGTAAACAATATAAATGTATTATCAATATGTATATATATATATATATATAAGTAAATTTGGTGATCATAAGTTGGCGACCGTAGTCGAGGGTAACCCGAAGGTTCCCATTTCAATAGCTACTACACCGATGTGTAGGGGAGGGCGCTACTCCTTTCCCTGGATCGCTTCACTTTACCACAAATCCCTACCTTATATCACCGAGTGTTAAGCAAGAAGGCATCAAGTACCATTTTTTGAGTCTTTGGTATGACTTGACCTGAGATTGAACATAGATCTCCCGAGTCATTGGCAAACTCGAAGGTTTCCTTTTCAATACCTACAACACCAAGGTATAGGGGAGGGCACTACTCCTTTCCCTGAATTGCTCCACTTTACCCTTGATATGTTCCTTATAATGATGAGCATTTAGCAAGGAGGCATCAAGTACTATTTTTGAGTCTTTAGTATGACTCAGCTTGGGATTGAACCCTTGTCTCCTGGGCGATTGCCAAACACTCTACCAAGTAAACCAATGTGCTGATGTATGTATATGTATATGTATATATATATATATGCATATATATATATATATATATAATCTTGTTAACATCTCCAAATACATCGACAGCATAACTACTTCTCACAGAGGTATATTTTTTATTCTATGCAAAGATTGTAACAAACATTACATCAGCGAAACCCAATACAATCTAAAAAAAAAAAAGAATCTACAAACACGTACAATCAATTAAACTAAATAAAGACCAAAATACCCTTTTCTCCCACATGTTTGATCTTAAACACACTTTCAATTTTTCCCAAGCCACTCTAATTAAACCCATACATAGCAAAAAATCCCACAGATAGTTAGAATCTGGAGTCATTTCCATCTGCAAACACATTCCACAAAGACCTGGATTTTACCAGATTTCCCCCTATTTAGCAAAGATCATCCAACATGAAAATAATATCAAAAGAGGAAATGGGTAAAAAGTTTTTAACAAAAACCAAGAGAAAAATTCCTTCTCCTACACTGCATCCATACTTTTAATTTTCTTTTCAATTAGATATTTCAATGTAGTCAAAAACTTTTGGCAAAACAGGATATGCCTAAACCTCCACCTCCACCACCCCAACATACATATCACCATATCCTCTTTTATATCCGTTCCATTCCTCCCTCTCAAGACCTCCCCCTTCCTCATATTATCTCTCTCTTTTCTCACTGAAATTAAATCCAAACTAACAAACCCTACCAACACCACTTAAACCTAGATGTATTTCTTCCTCTTTATTTTGTCTTCAGACCCTAACCCTAACCCTACTTCCTTTCACAGTCATATTTATACACTTTTATCTATTTCCTCTTTTTTCTCAGTTGAAAATGTTCTATCAATAAAGAAAGAACGAAATATTCAGGAATTAATCCATTGTATGCATTTTAGTATATCCACTTTTCCACAATCTTGTCAGATCTACCAAAATCTACCTTCTCTATCTCTCTCTCTCTCTATATATATATATATATATACGAGGTGCATATCATAAGTCTCCAGACTTTTTTTGTATGGGCACTTTTATTGACAGTACACACATGAAACTCTAGTACCCTTCAAAGTAATCTCCTCCGGCTTCAAAGCACTTGTTGTACCATTCCAATAACTTCTGCAAGGCCCCATGGAAGTCCTCTTATAAGAGCATGTCAATGAACTTCACCACAGCCTCTTTCATCTCCTCAATTGTCTCATAATGACAGCCTCTGAGCTTAGGGAATAACCAAAAGTCACAGGGAGCAATGTCTGGACTATAGGAAGGGTGAGGAACTGTCTTGATGCCCATCTTGGTCAAATAGTCTGTGACAATGATGGAGTTGTGGACTGGTGCATTGTCCTGGTGGAAATACCACTGACCGGATTTGAAGAGTGCTGGCCTCTTCCCTAGGAATCTCTTCCTGGACTCCCTTAAAACCTCAACATAGTAACCCTAACCCTAACCCTTTGGCCAATCAACTCTGGTCTAGTGACTTCCTTACTCCTCCCATACTTCTCATCATCCCTTTCAGAGTTCCTGTCTTCCTTGAATCTCTTATGCCACTCAAAAACTGATGCTCAATTCATGCAAGAAGGTTGAAAAGCACTGAATAAGAGTTGATCCAGATTTCTGAATTTGCTGGATTTCTATATACAGGATAAATATATCCTTAAAATATATATATATATGTATATATATATAAAATCAAAACTGAAGAGTAAAGAAAAAAACTATATTTCATAGATAAAACAAATGCACTTCTTAAGTAGAGACTCTTTGATCATTTGTAATCCACTTAAAATTCCTATTGAAAAAACCTGCACCATGTATAATATTTAAGAGGAAAATTAAACTAAAAAGATAAAAGTCAAATTTATTTAACAGATACTAAATATGCTTAAACAGAAAATGAAATATATTGCACAACATTTTAGAGATCAAAATAAAGTTGGCCATAAAATAGTAGAAACATCAAAAAACAAAGGTAAATATGCATCTGATCTTAGCACAGCAACCAGATGGTTCAATAAATTGCAAGAACCTGAACAATTAGTTAAGATCAGATGGACCTAAAGCTGTGGATTTTTAGGCTACGCCCGAAGACATATCCAGCAAGCAACATTCAGTGAGTATCAGCATCTCACAGTCCAGTGTGGTACATCATCTTCAGAACTTTGGTAGTAGAAGAATCTGAAACAACCAAATGGTGCCTCACATTATTCCGAGGGTATTAGTTGGAACGTGAATGTAATAGCGAGAATGGAGTTTGAACTCACCAAAATGTTTCAGTTCAGCACATTTGCCATCATGCCACAGGATCTTTTTCTTTTAAAAATAGATAAGTCTGTTTACTTTAGTCATATCTATGTGTATTCAGTTAAAAATATCAATATTCAATATCATTTTTTCTTTCTTTGTTTTAATAATAGTTTCCATTCTGTTGCCAACTTAAGAATCTTTGTGACCAGGGGTCAATTAAAAAAAAAGATTGATTCCAAGCCAGAAGAAAATTGCTTCCCAAAGAAACTAATTCAGAATTGGTAGAATCATCAATACCTACAGATCAAAAATAATTATAATTTACGAGGTTTTTGTCCCTATTTCAATTTTTGAATATTTTTATTGATAATCTTTGTCTTCCATCTTAAATAATATGTCATCATTCAATGAATCATTTGAACTTTCATCTTTATACAAACATTCATACATACATACATACATACATATATATATATATATATATATATATATATATATATATATATCTTTTTTTAAATTTATTTTTTCATGAATATTTGTCAATTACTATCCTCTTCTGCTTCAAATTTCATTGGGAACTTATTCTTCTGGCATAGAAGAGATTATATGAGTCCAGAGTGATAAAAAGCAACTAGAATTTTTATCTTTTACTGTATTCAGACTATTGTCTTCATCTTTATTGTTATATTTACAACTTTTTAACTGATGTGTCCTTTGACCTTTTACAGGTGTCAAACTCAGCAGATGACACAGAACTTCAAACTGAACCTGTTATTCAATCCACAGGGATGAATTGTACGAATTTCATTAACCATGAAAAGTTACAAGTGTTAAACTATAGCAAGTAGTCCTTATTATTTCTACCTGTTATCAGGATTGAACTCGCAAACTCTTGATGATTTCACTTTGAAGGCTGAAGGTTCTGTTCTGACACCACATTCCCCAAAGTTCCTGGACTAGAGTTTCATTATCATATGGATTAGTGTCATACCCAGGCATTCTTTGGTGTAGGTGGGGGTCTTACCATTCTGCAGAGGTACAATCAGCATATTCTTCTGTTAAATACCACGGACTGCCTCTTTTTTATGATCTTCAAGTGAAGATGTTCAAGTCTTCACTTGAAGACATTCAAGTCAACAATTTGCTGCTTAAATATACACTATATATATATGTTTATATATATATATATATATATATATATATATTATAAGAGTTTTGGTTGTCACTTAATCACATTGTGGGTATGTGGTGAACTAAGTGCAATATGATATGGAGAGTGCTCAATATCTAAGATAGAGCTATTATATAATATAATAATGATAAATAAATATATATTAGATTTATATATTATTATATATTTATATATCATTATATTATCATATATTTATATATTTAATGCCATGAAATTTAGTCTGCGACCCCTGGGTTTCATGGAGTTTTTACAAAACAAAATTTTTTTAACTGCCTGATGATTGTTGTTTTGTAAAAAACTTCATGAAACCCAGGGGTTGCAGACTAAATTCCATGGCATTAAATATATAAATCTAATATATATTTATTATATATGTACACGTATATATATATATATATATATATATAAGTGTGTGTGTATGCAAACAAATATACACATAATTGATATATATGTATATATATATATATATATATATACACATAATATATATATATATATATATATATATTGGCGTTTGAGTCAATCGGGTTTCGGTCTCAGCTACGGGAAGCTAATATGTCTAGCCACACTGATGAGTTCTAATAGAACTTAACACATCTGTCTATGGATGACTATATATATATACTCCCCTACCCCCGTAGGGTTAAGTTCTTTAGCGAATGAAGTAATCGTGTTGCCATTAGCGTTTATTTGCAAGGTTCTTCATATATGAATTGAGCTCTCAGTAGCCGTTAACCGGATGTATGTAAACAATAGTAATTGTAATTCATAACCGTTTAAAATTTACTTCGCTGCTACTGGTTCCTTGTGGCTGAAGTGTAGAGTCTCGGATTGGCGTTTGAGTCAACCGGGTTTCTCTCCCAGCAACGGGAAGCTAGTATGTCTAGCCACACTGATGAGTTCTGATTGAATGAAACAAATCTGTCTGTGGAAGTCTATATATATATATATATATATGCATATATTTGTTTCATAAGTATGTATACAATAATTTAGTTTTCATAAATCTACAACTGAACTCTGCTGGCCTTATTCAATTTTGTGGTCCAAGAATTAATTCCCTTTCTATCTTTATCTCCAAATTTAAGCACCAGTCTGCTGCAAATATCCTTAATGAAAGACATGCCATCAAACATGGTATTATCTTTTCATCCATTTATATCAGAATAAAAATTAATCAAATTTTCCACAGTTTGTTAAATGCCTGCTTTCTGGTTGGTTGGTTAGTTTTTATGGCATATCAGTTCTTGTAGGTTATTTCCTTTCTAACACTAATAATTTTATTGAGTACTAATGGTTTGTTTGCACATAGTTAAATAATTCCAGGTATTGTAATCTAACACTAGTAATTCAATGTAAGAGCAATCATTTGTTAAACAGATTTATTTGACTAATAGATGAGATCCTAACAGGTACTACTACTCTGAGTCACAGTGCACCTGGGAGTAATAGCAATAATTAAATACTTCACATTTCCCAAACCTTTAGAACTGGGGCCTTGCTATCAAATTATTTTGTGTCATATCCACGACACTTGTTGAAGAAAAGGGTCTTACCCCTCTGCAGATATTTTACTGCCCCAGCCGACAAGATTTTGTTTTCTGGATTTAAATCATTTAATCATGATAAGTTGTAGAATTAACTATGCTTTGTTTTGGCAGGTGAGCAAGCATCAGAGTGCTTATAGTGCTTGTTGTTCTGCCTAAGTGGTCGTACTTGCTTAACTTTGGTGAACCAGTAAAAACCAGTACTTTCAATGAGACTTGAATAATGCCAAGTATTTACAAAGATTTGTTTCATCTTGCAAATAGAACTATGGTAACTGACATTGAAGATAATGGTCCAAGCAAAGAGGTGTAGAAGCCCTCCTATTAATCTAAAATGAAGTGTTTTAGATGGCTTGTTGGTTACATTTCATGGCATATCAACTCTTGTTAGTTATTTAATACCAAATCCTTTTTATACGAATATATTAGATATATATGATTTGTAAACAAATAGTTTGTTGGTAATCATTTTTAAATGAGCTAGAATTCAGTTGTTGGCACATAGTTAAAGGAATAGTTTTATTTATACACAGTTGAATGGTTACAAGAATTGATTTCAAATATGAACATTTTTTTTTGGCACACAGTTAAATGGTTTCAAGTCTTGCTATCAAAAATGAATAGTTTTATTTATACACAGTTGAATGGTTACAAGTATTGATTTCAAATATGAACAGTTTTTTTTTTGCACACAGTTAAATGGTTTCAAGTATTGCTACTTAACTCTAATAATTCTATTTAATATTGATGATAACCCTAAAAAAAACAAAACAAATGAATTTAACATCAATCATTTGTTTGCACACTCTTAAATGGTTAAACAGTTCTATTTGACCCTTAGATGGAAAAGAGTAATGCCCTCCCCTACACCTTGGTGTTGTAGCTATTGAAAAGGGAGCCTTCAGGTCACCCTTTACTACAGTCATCAAATTTACTTACTATATAACACAAACCAGACATTAGAGTAAGTAAAGTTGGTGATTGTAGTTAAAGGTGACCTGAAGGCTCCTCTTTCAATAGCTACTACACTGAGGTGTAGGGGAGGTAACAACTTCATTCCCTGATTTGCTCAACTTTACCCTTGATCCTTACCTAATAATGCTGAGTGTTAAGCAAGGCGGCATCAAGTACCATTTTTAGAGTCTTTGGTATGACTTGACCTAGGATTGAACCCCGTTCTCCTGGACCATTGGTGAACGCTCTAACCATTAGCATTATTATACTCTACAGAGTGAATTTGATATTTTAAGTTTAGTAAAATTTTATAAAACAACATAAATCTGATATTCGAATTTTAATACTGTTTTACTATAAATCATAAACTTGCACCGGTTCATTGGCCTAGTGGGTAGAGAGTTTGCCAATGGTTCAGGATGTTATATTTTGACCCTCGCCCTGGCCCAAAAATGCTATTCCAAGGTGATCCACTGGAAGGAAGTGACACATTCCAATGGTCAGTAATCGAAAGAGATCGCGTGGGCGGATTAAGGCTTATAATATGGGACAAGGTAAAGGTCCCATGGTGCCACTACAGTGATGCACCAGAAGAGAGTGACCTGTGAACTGCATGACAGTTATTTCCGCTTGATGAAGATTAAACATTCGATTTCAAAGATCCAGTGGGCGATCGTGTGGGCATTGAATTATTATTTAACTCAGTTGAGTTGGGTGCCAAAGCAGTTGCCAGTAGAATTCCAGACAGCTAGAGACCAGATGTGGTAGGGAAGGCCACACCCGACCGAGGGGGCCCTCGGAAACCCCCGATGGAATGGACCCCAACATCAGGAGAACAAGAAAGACAACGTGACCGTCATAACAGTGGGGTCAAGATATTACAATTTATGTTCGGTCTCCAGCTCCCTCTCACATGCAACCCTTGAACAACCTTTCGAAACCTTACAAATAAAGTGAGAGGTAAAATATTGTTAAAGAAGTATTACTGCGTCTTCCATTACTGCATCTTTATTCCTGCGTCTGTCTTTGTCACTGCGTCGTTATCATTGTGTCGTGAATTATTCTACATATATATGTGCATGTATGTAGATGTGAATCTGCATATGTGACTATATAACACAGGAGACCACGGTTCAATCCCATGTCATGTCATACCAAAGACTTTAAAAATGGTACTTGATGCCTCCTTGCTTAACACTCAGCAATATAAGGTATGTATCAAGGGTAAAGTGGAGCAATCCAGGGAAAATGGGTAGCACGCTCCTCTACACCTCAGTGTAGTAGCTATTGAAAAGGGAGCCTTCTGGTCGCCCTCGACTATGATCGCCAGTTTTACTAACTTATAAACTTGATAGTTTAGTTTTTACCATAAACCTGATATTATTTATATTATTTTATGATACACAGCCCTAAGTTTCAATCTCATAATGATTGCATCAAATACTAATAATAGGTTCAATATTGGGACAATTCACTATCTTTCTTTAAATTGGTGTGTTTTAAATAAAGATGCTGGCATCCTAGAATGAAATGTCAATGTTTTTTTTTACACATAATGATCCAAACAATCCAGTCTTAATACTTTCACAGAGAATATATTTTGGACAGCTTATCGTTTTATGCTATAAGTCAGATATTCCAGGTGAATTTCAAAACTCATCACAGGGGATCATATAGATGAGAGAGAAAATTCTTGGAGAAATTTAAAAAATGTCAATGAAGATTCTACGGATTAAAGAGTTCTTCCCCAACATTCACTCACTTTGATGGATGTATCTACCCAACCCTTCCACCAAGTAGAGGGTGTGACACAAGGGGCAATTTTAAAGTGGAGTACAGCTGATTTGAATTCAGAGTTTTCCTTCTCCTGAATGGTTGCCCTAGCAGGATTAAAGAATGCAGTTTACCTGACTATTTACTCAGTCACCACGGCATAGGTAACATAATGGACTGTGATATTGTTGTGAGTTCAAACCCTAGTTGTGCTATTATATTTACTTCTGAATAAATACCCTTGGGAAAAGTTTGAAACCCTTTATCCTCATCCTTATGGATTAAATAATACTTCTAGTATTCTTTTACAAGGATTGATTTGCCATTAAAAACCCCATGAAGGTTGATATACCCTTAAAATAAAGAAATCTCACAGGTGTGGAAAGAACAGTTGGGTTCATGCCTTTCCCAAAGGTATTAGCACAAAAATGGAACACAAAGCCTTATCCAGGTTTTGAACTCATCTCACCAATTTTATTCCTAAAGCATATATGTATTGATGAATATGTTCCAATTTAAAAAAAAAAAAGAAGGTTGTCTTGATCCATTTTGATGAACAGTTTTTTGGTGAAACACAGGATTGTGCAAGTGCAGCACCCCCACTACTAATCAGACCTAGGTCTATATGACCTTCTTTTGCTTCCTAAATTGAAAATTCATTGCAAGAGCATTAGCATAGAGTAAAATTTAAACAGCCTTAAACAGGTTTTGAACTTGAGTAGCAGATGCCATATTCCAATGACAATATGCATTACTCTATATATACCTCATTTTCACGTACTATTTAATAATGATTTATGACTAAGAATATTTTATTTCACTCACAAAAGAAAAACATTTTTAAATCTTTAGATTCATAAAATGTTGAATGTTTTTCATTTCCACTGTTTTCCAAATCTCTTTCAGGACAAAACGTCATAACAAATATATAAACATTCCACCTATTTATTTTTTTTATGTCTTATCGTTTTTCCTATTGTGTCTGATATTATATATATATATATATATATATTTCTCTCTTTCCTTTTCCCTTTTTTTATTTCTGTCTCTTCCTCCATTAAATTCACTGCCATGATCTTCACCTCCCCGCTCTCTTGTTTTTCCACTCTCTTCTATTTCTCCATCATTTATTCTCTCTCTCTCTCTCTCTCTCTCTCTCTCTCTCTATCTATCTATCTATCTATCTATCTACCTCTATCACTTTACTCTTCCTTCTTTCTCCCTTTTTATTTACTTTCTCTTTTTTATCTCTCTCCCCCCTCTCTCTTTCTCTCTTAAACTCATCACCTCCAGCACTCTGATTTTCTCACCTTCTTTTTATTTCTCCACCCCTTTTCTCACTCTCTCTTTCTAGCTATACGTTCTCTCTATTCTTTCTTTGTCTCTTGTATTAATTATTTCCTTTCTCTTTCTTTTTTATTCTTTCTTCTTTCTCCCTTAAACTTGCTTCTAAGCTCTGTCTCTCCACCACTCTAATTTTCTCACCCTCTTTTATTTCTCCACCCTCTTTCTCTAATTCTTCCTCACTCTCCATCTGTATGTCTCTCTATTCCTCTGCTAGGTCACAAAACAATCAAGTCTTATTATAGGTAGGAAAGCAAGATGTCATAAGAGAACTAGTCTATTACTACATAAAGGAGGAAACCATTTGAGTGACTTGTGCTAATGTCAAGGGGTCAGTATATTAATGTAAGCTAAGGTCAACAAGGAGCTAATATCTACATAGCAAAGAAGAAAGGGTAGGGCAGGTAATGTTTTGTGGGTGTGGGTGTTATTAGCCATTAGCCCATCTTGCTGTTTTTGGAGGTGCAAAACGATTGGTTATTTCTCTGACCTTCATCCCCTACCAAACCCCATCATCACTGGTGAGATGTATTTTTGCAAGTGTGGATAAGTGCTTGTATACTTTTTCTAAGATTGGATATATATAAACATATATATGTGTGTGTGTATATGTGTGTGTATATATATGTATATATATAACTCTGTGTGTGTGTGTGTGTGTGTGTGTGCGTGTGTGTGCGCGCATGCACCCGTGTAGACATACAAATGTATATGAGTGTATAAATGTGCATAAGTGGCTGGAAGAGAAAAGGATATATATAAGTATCAGTGTGTATATGTACACACACACACACACACAAACACAAGCGTAGATATATATATATATATATACATATATATATATATATGAATGTGAATATATATGTGTATGCGTGTGTGGGGGCATGTTTGAAATGCAGAAGGATGTTGAAATGAGTGGTATTTTTTCTGTGACCATGTGTCTGACTTTTTCTTTTGTATTTTCTTCTTTTTTTATTTAGTACATCATTCAGAAACTACAAATATTTTAGTTGATACTATCATAAAAAATATAGATATGTTGGCTAAAGAGTAGAATTTTCACCAATGGTCCAGGAGACTGGGGTTCAATCCCATGTTGAGTCATACCAAAGACTCAAAAAATGGTACTTGATGCTGCCTTACTTAACACTTGGCATTATAAGGTATGGATCAAGAGTAAAGTGGAGCAGTCCAGGTAAATGGAGTAATGCCCTCCACTAGACCTCGGTGTAGCAGCTATTGCAAAGGGTCACCCATGACTAAGGTCGCCAACTTTACTTTTATATATATATATATATATATATATATATGTCTTTTTAATCATAATCTATTTCTTAGGTTTCATGAATTGTGAGTAATTGTTATTCTGATTGTAATAATAGGGTGTTATCAATCATATTTTTCCTTTAAATGTTGCCCCCGCAAAATACATAACCATCTTTAGGTGATGAGGAGTACACTGAGGTTGCAAAGAAAAGAAGTGAATTATATTGGTGTATTTAGGGGTTCTCAAAATTCTTTTTTGACCCACATAGATACATTTTATGCTTTAATGGATTATTTCAACTTTATATTTGTATTCTTGTCTTAAAACCGCAATTTCTTATTGAATCAAAAATACAACTTGAGATAAATAATTAAAAAAAAATACAAAATTTTCTTGAGTAAGATAAGTCCGTTTCTTTTAATTAGTTCTTTTTAATTAGCTTCTCGGCCTTTTGGCTAGGCAACCTTCAGGTGGGCGGCCATTGACTAGCGTGTCCCGTTTATGCTATAATCAGGCATCCATGCCTACACTGATATTTGAGTCCATGTCTTTGCACAAAGTAAGCTGATGACCAGTATAGTCCAGCAGGGTTTGAGTCTCCACTCGAGCCAGACCTCTCTTTTCCTCAATCCCCACTATAATTGACCTTTGGGGCATTGACCTTGTCTCAAGTCCTGTCAGGGGGGAGGTAGAGACAAAAATTGCTTCTTTTAATTAGTTGAGAACTAGTTAGTACTCATAAAAAAATCCTTGGATATATTTGATTGGTTGGTTGTTTTCATTTATGGTGTATCAACCCTTTTCGGGCCATTTAATGCCAAATTAAATTTCAAACTTTAGTAATGTTCCTTGAGGGAATAATTTTGGCTGATACTTCATATCTCTTCACTGAGTTTGGTGTCCTAAAAAATACTAACCCGCAATGTTACATTTCACATCTATTTTGCATACATCTACCCTCTGACATCTGTCTGACCCATTTATATATTCACTATTTCTAGTCACATGAACTCCAATAGCACAATCCATTTAAATATTTTTTGTCAAGAGATCCTTGTTGGAACCCTGAGTTAGTATTGGTACATTCTTCTACTTAACACAAACAATTCAGTTTAGTATAAGTATTGTTCTTGTTTACAAAACAATTCAATTAAATGACAAAACAGTTCTATTTCCAACAATTCAGTTTAGTATAAGTACTCAGTTTTGAGGACCAGTTTCAAAGATGCTTCAAAATTTCCAGAATCTCAATATTAGTCACCACCATATCATGTGAAACAAAATGTACATAGAAATATATATATATATATATATATATATATATATACTATTATACCAGAGTTGGTTGTCACTAAATCACTTTGTGGGTTTGTGGCGAACCAAGTCCAATAGGATATGGAGAGTACTCAATATCTAGGATAGTGCTATTATATAATAATAATGAAAAATAAATATATATTTTTCCTTAAAAACTCCATGAAACCGAGGGGTTACAGACTAAATTCCATGGCATTAAATATATAAATCTATTATATATTTATTTATTCTATATATATATATATATATATATATATATACACACACACATATCGTAATATTAGGGTGTTATCAATCATATTTTTCATTTGAATGTTTTGATATGATAGATTTGATCATATTGCCCCAGAAAATTAATAACCATCTCCAGTTGATTAGGGGTCAGGACACTGAGGTTGCAAAGAAAATTACTGAATTATTTTGGTGTATTTAGAGGTTCTCGAAATGTTTCACATCCTGTTGTTGAGGCCAAGAAGACAATGACTGTATCCCCTAAACAGGAGTAGACCACCCCCTAAAAAAATGATGTTGAGGCTCCAGTTCTGGAAATTTAGGAAGTGTAGTGTAATCCTTCATTGTCATTACTCCCAGGTCCACTCTCTTCCAGAATGGTTGTATCTATTAGGCTGTCATCTTTGTGTGTCAAATAGATCTATTTAAAAATTATTCACATTCCATAGGACCATGAGAATTAAACAAACTCTGAAGAAATAATAAAAAAAAATTATATATGAATGTAAAATAAATGCAATTCTCAAACCTCTAGGCATAAAATAACCCAAAATAGGATGAAATGTCATTAAAATCAATCAATTAATCAAAGTCTGACAAAAAGCCAATCAGACAAATTCATTCTCAATACTTTTCAATTACATCTCATGAATATTTCATGAGAAAAAAATTAAACAAAATAAAACATCATTGATTAGATGACTATATTTCTAACATTAGAAAAGTCAAGATGTTCTAACTGCTTAAGCAGTTCAGATTTTACAAGACAAAAGAAAATACAGAGTACAAGCTGTACCTACCTGACTTTACGACTGGAATATATATATATATATATATATATATATATATATATATACTGTCGCATTCTTTTCAATTTTTTACAATATATATATATATATATATATATATATATTGTAAAAAATTGAAAAGAATGCACAGTATTGAAAAGAATTGAAAAATAAACTAATCCAAAGTGAATCTTTCTTTCCATTTCTTTCCTTTCTTTTCTTTTCTCTCTTTCTTCTCCCTCTCATTCTTCCGTTCTTTTCTTTTCTTTCTTCTTTTCTTCCTTTTTCTCTTTTTAATCTGTTATATCTCTTGATGGTTCCACTTGTTTTACAACATTGCCTTAAACAGTCATGTTATATTTTTCAAAATATGAACGCTGATTTATTGACTGTACGGTATATTTCCTCTTTCTCTGGATATAATTTTTCCTCTTTTGTTTTTTATTTCATTAAACATCCTTCGTTGATCTAACAACACTTGATGTCATCTTTTCTAAGTCCTGACGATGGTTTATGTAAATCGAAACATTATAAATTAGAGTGTCTTTAACAATTTATTCTTAATTTTGGATCATTTTAGATTTTAATTTTCTCTCTCTCTCTCTCTTTCTCTCTCTCTCTCTCTCTATATATATATATATATATATGTGGAAAAGTGGATAAATTAACACTGACAAGAGATTCAGCAATTTTGATATTTTTATTCTTGATTGAAAAAATCAAAATTGCTGAATCCATTATTCGTGTTGGTTGATCCACTTTTCCACTTATTTTTATCATCTTGTCAGATTTACCAAAATCTACCATCTCTCTCTCTCTTTTCTTATCTCTCTCTCTCTCTCTCTAATCATATTAATATATATATATATTATATACATAATATTCACATGAAAAAAGTATGAGGTAAAAGAACATGATAAGATGTTGATATACCAAACACTGTATAGACACTTGATTTGCCACTTTCCTTACATTTCCATCTGAAGTTTGTGTAAACTACATGAAACCCATGTAAATTTTGAGTTTTAATATTTTATATCCACCCTACCATCAAGCACATTTTTATGCTAAAATGTTCTTATTTGCCATTCTTCTATCATTGTGTCCATTTTTCTTTTCCTTTTTTTGCTTGAAAATTATTTTTCAGGTGAAACATTTAACATTAATTATATTGGTCCAAAAATAGTTAAAAAAAAAAAAAAAAAAGAAACAAACAGAACATTGGAAAATTTTAGATAAAAAAATTCTTCCTCAGAATATTTTGTTTTTCATATTTTATATATATATATATATATATAATCTGAATAAAAAGAAAACTCTAATCCATAATAATATGAATAGTTGTTGTGAAAAGTATTATATAAAAATTCTTTGTTTGATACTAAAATGGATGCTTGTTAAACAACAGTCTGTTCAGTATCCTGGTATTTATAAAAGATTTTCTGGTATAATCCAATCTAAGCCATCTCTAGGTGTCTTTTTGAGTTTCTTCTACCTGTTTTTTAACATTAAAGAATCCCATGTAGAATATAGATACCTAAATAGATCATAAACTTCAATTCATCTGGCGGCACATGGTTTTTCAGAGCTTTCATTAACCTTTCTAAAAAGAAAAAATTCAATGAAATTTTTAAAAAAGGTAACATTCTTCTGGGTTGGATAAGAACTTTTCAATGTCCTCTCATATCTATCTGTGTGTCTATCTTTCTAATTTTCTATATAACTTGGTCTATTTATCTCTCTACTTATTGGTATATATAAGGGCCATCTGTTACTTGATATAAATATATAAAAAGTTTGTTTTCATTCTTTTGATATTTAAGAAGCAATGTTAGCTATAAATTAATGAGACAACAATGTTTTTTGCCAAGGAAATGTTTTTGGAAAAAACATTTTTTGTTTTATTCTTTCAACATATGGCCCTTTCTCAGAGTTTTTGAACAGACAGCTAAAATTAAACATGAGTTTCCTTTATTTCTGACTTTTATATATATATATATATATATATATATATATATATATATTTATATGTATGTATGTATGTAGGTATGTATCTGAGTAAACATGCACATATGTGTATATGATGCTGCATATATATATATATATATATATACACTAATGTATATATATATATATATATATAGATGAGGTTTCTTTCTTTGTTTAATAGCATATCAACCTTTGTAGGTTATTTAATGCCAAAGCCATTCTCTTAGAAAAACAGAATTGTTACTATTTAACCCATAGCTGGGAGACTAAGGGGGTTCATACCTTTCCCAAGAGTATTTGCCCGAAAGTGAACGTAATAGCGCGACTGGAGTACAAACTCGCTTACTATGATTCCGCAGTCCATCGCTTAACCATTACACCACGAGGACACCCTCATAGATAGATTAGTGTGTGTGTGTATAAATATATATACGTGTATGTGTATGTATGTGTATATTCATGAGTGCATATATATAAATTTATATATATATATGTATGTGTGTGTGTGTGTGTGTGTGTGTGTGTGTGTGTGTGTGTGTGTGTGTGTGTGCAAATATTCATATATAGTATATCTGTACAGGATTATATATATATATATATGGATAGATAGATTGTATCTGTTTATGTGTATTTTGTGTATGTATGTGTATATTCATGTGTGTATGTATATATATATGTAAGATTGTGTAAATGAGAGTATATATATATAGATATGTGTGTGTGTGTGTGTATACACATACATATATATGCATATGCGGTTATGTTTGTATACGTTGACATATATCTATATTTATGAGCAGCATTTGAATTTGTTTAATTTTTAAGTAAATGTAAAAATTAATGACCCGTTGTCTTGATAAAGACCAAGGTTGTAAGGGTTAATAATATTGTTCAGATTATATAACAAGTAATCTACAAGCTCACATATCTAAGACCATCATAGGCCCCCATAGAGTTATCACAATTACCACTATCTCCTTTTTTTAATCCAAAAAACATTATTATAGTACAGCAATGATTTTCAGCAATGTTTAATGATTTTGATTTTATCCTTTGATATCAACATATATTCCCGAGCTAGATTTATTCTTTCTGATGGCAGGTTTATCAATGAAATGTCATTTGGGTCAACCCTCTTTCGTCAGAATTATCCTGGTGGTCCAGTTGGTGAAACTAAGTAGATTACTTCTGGCTCTTTAGGTATTCTCTCTCTCTCTAGAAATATATATATATATGTTAATGAACATGTAAAATTTTATATGATATAATGTATATTATATATAATATATGTTATATTATATATAATATATGTTATATTATATATAATATATGTTATATTATATATATGATTTGATGTATTTTTTCAATACCAATCCGACCAAATAAGGAGATAAATTGAAAAAGGATTTAATAAAAAGAATCTAAACAACCTTGGAAATAAAACCATCTCAAACTTTTCAAAAACAATTTGGAATTTTATTGATTTAATTAATAATGAAAATAACAATACACACATTAAAACCAGAACAAGGGTTTATGGTTGGTTGTTTGGGTTGTTTAGGTTTTATGGCATATCAACCTTTGTTGGTTATTTAATGCCAAATGCATTTTTATACAAATAATCAGTTTCATTTCAAACATTTCGGTTACACAGTTTAAATGTAAGTACACAGTTTAATTGTCAAAACCATTTTGATTTTGAACTATTCAGTTTAGTCAAACAGTTCTAATTCAAACATTTCAGCTTAGTATCAGTATAGTTTTTGTCCACACACAGTTAAATATCAAAACAGTTCTATTTCAAACAATTCAATTTAGCATAAGTATGCAGTTTACATGTCAAAACAGTTTTCTTTCAACCAGTTCAGTTTAGCATAAGTACACATTTTAACTATCAAAACAGTTCTATTTCAAACAATTCAGTTTAGCATAAAAGTACATAGTTTAGTTCTATTTGACCCATAGAGAGGACTTTATTAGATGCTACCAATCCTAGGCACAGTGGACCTTGGAGCGATGGATGATAGAGACGAATGATGAGAGAGAGAGTTAGGGAAATCAATGCTTGCGGCATGACATGATGATGATGGTGATTTACTATATTATATATGATCGTTTGTATGTGCGTAAGTAAATATGTGGAAGTGGGTGGTCATGTGAGTGGATTAGTGATTTAGAACTATATGACTCACATGAATATACATATATATGTACACACATACTTATAATCATGTATTTACTATTTCTTGCATTTCTATGCTTTTTACTAAGGAAAAACTAAAAATATTTTAATTGTTTGAGTACAGTATGCTGCTGCAATCATTTGTTACCAATTCCTTTTCTGATATATATATATATATATATTATAACAGTGTTGGTTGTTACTAAATCACTTTGTGGGTTTGTGTCGAACCAAGTGCAATATAATATGTTGTTGATATATATATATATATATATATTATGTATATATTATATAACATTTTATATATATATATATATATATATTATAAGAGTGTTGGTTGTCATTAAATCACTTAGTGGATTTGTGGTGAACTAAGTGCAATATAATATGTAGAGTGCTCAATATCTAGGATAGAGCTATTATATGATAATAAATAAATAAATATATATTAGATATATATATTTAATTCATGGAAAATGAATTTCTTAACTGCCTGATGATTGTTGTTTTACAAAAAACTCCATGAAACCCAGGGGTCATAGTATAAATTCCATGTATTAAATATACATATCTAATATATATTTTTTCATTATCATATATATGTATGTATATATATATATATATATACACATGACATATATACATATATATAAGTAAAGTTGGCGACCGTAGTCGAGGGCAACCCAAAGGCTTCCTTTTCAATAGCTACTACACCAAGGTGTAGGGGAGGTCGCTACTTCTTTCCCTGGATTGCTCCACTTTACCCTTGATACGTACCTAATATTTCTGAGTGTTAAGCAAGGAGGTATCAATTACCATTTTTAAAGTCTTTGGTATGATGTGACCTGGGATTGAATCCAGGTCTTCCGGACCAATGAACACTCTACCCACTAGACAATGAGCCATATAAATATATACATATATATATATATATATATATATATATATATATATAACCAACCCCTTACCATGAACAGGATGTGGTACAAGGTCAATTTAAATTGCTGCAAACCTTTGCTACTAATTCCTTTTCTGATAGATAAATAGATAGATATGACATATATATATATATATATATACATGACATATATCTATATAATTGACATATATATATATATATCCAACCCCCAACCATGAGCAGGATGTAATACTAGATCAATTTTCAGCAGAGTTTAACAGGTTTGAATTTAGAGTTTTCTTTCTCCTAGACTAGTTGTCACACCAAGGTTAAAGAACCCAATCCGACCGACTATTTACCCATAGCTTGAGGAAGAATACTTGGATCCATATCTTTCCCTAGGGTATAAGCATTATATGAAATGCAAACGTCGTCTATCACTTGAACTCGGATACCATGTCCATTTCCTACATCTGTAAACATTATTCAAAATGTACCTCCTTTTATGCTGTATATATATATATATATTGTGAGAAAGTGGGAGAGAGAGAATGTGTGTGTGATTGACTGGCAGACAGATTGAAAAATTCTGAGATAGATAGATATATAGATTTTATAAAAATAAATCTTTACTACAAATTGTTAAAGACTTTAATTTTAGTTTGGCTGTATAAGTTGACAACTAGTTTTATTAATATTTTTTTAGGCTTCAAATGTTGACTTGTATGCTGTAATTCATGAGGATTTAACATTAACTTTTATACAAACATTCTTATTGGTTTATTTTTAAGAGAACATTTTATAGTTCTGTCATCTTATCTACATAAGACAATGTTGATATACACATAGGAAAGACATAGACTGTGATTGATAAGTTAACAACCATATAAAAATTTGATCTCTCTGATAAAACAAAGGAGAAATTATTTTAAGCCATTACCATATCAGAACTATTGTATTGTTGCACCACCTAGAATTTAACAAAATGCTTGAAGAAAAAGCTAGATGAGAACTATACAAGATGTTTGCTGTTGTATTGCTATTATGGGAATTTAGGAATGTGTATAGTATTTATTGAGAGTACTAGCTTTTTCCTATAATGCATTAGTCTGTCTACAGTTAAACTAACACATAATATTTTGGTAAGGAAAAATAAAGTCTATTTAGACGTCAACAACATACATTTTATATACATACGTAGTGCATTCAATAAGTTTCCAGCCCTTTTTTGTACAGGAATTTAAAATTGTTGTAGACTCTTGAAAATTCACTATGTTATTGCTATACATCTTATGAGATGACTGATTAATTTTTATGATTTCAGCTTCAATGAACAGCTACAGCAGCAATTGGAATACACCCTACTAAAGCCTGATTGTCAAAGCTGGTGAATTTCAAAAATGCAATCTGGACATGAGGAAGAATGATATGCAATAAAATGGGACCTTCCAGAAGTTGTTGGAATGGTACAACAAGTGCATTACAGCCAGAGGAGATTAATTCGAAGGGGACTAGAGTTTCATGAGTGTACTATCAATAAAAGTACCCATACGAAAAAAGTCTGGAAGCTTATTTAATGATCCTCGTACTTAGTATTCATAATTAAGAAACATGACATGCATCGTACACAAAATTAGGGAAACATGACAAAGTGTGAAAAAGGTACATAAGCTGTTTCACAGAACCAACGGGCTGACAGTAGCAGTTAAAAATTTACATTTATCTGGTGTAGGGGAATCATCCATGAGGGATAATTTGCATGCACATGCTGTTCTCAAAAGAGGAGACAATGTCAGCTGTCAAAAAGTGAAAGAACTCACCATTGGTCACGTGATTCTCGGAAGCTCCACCTACAGCTTCCAAAAAAAAAAAAAGGAGACCATTATGTTTGGTTCCCCAACACTATCTTATTTCTTGATCTCTTTTTTCCAAAGGAATTTCTTCATTGGAAAGATTGTACTCAAAGACCTCTTTTGTGTGCACGCATTCTTCTGTTTAACTTTAGACATTATTTGTCTACATTACCAGTTATACAAAATACAACCACAATTTTTGCTCATCTGAAAGTCTTGGCTACTTCAGATAAACTAAACTCAAAAGTTAAAATCTTATTTCAACTTCCAAATTCATAGTCACATGACTATAAAATTACCATCTATTTGATGATAATCTTGAATATTCAAATCACAATGAAGAATTAATTTTAAAAAAATGACTGTACTATTTAAATAATAGATTTTCAAAATTGTACTGTTATTGATTTATTTCTTATAAATGAATATTATAACTTTTAAATATTAATTGTTTATTTATTTACATTTTGTTTTTATAAAGTATCTCTTCGTAAAGAAAAATTCTTCTTTTTTCTTAATATGAGTTCTCATTTCTTGGATACACACTCAGCATATTTTGTGCATAAAACTTTTTGAGTTTTGATTATTAGATTTTTGATAGGATGACCTTGAATAAATAAATCTTCTTCCATTTTGATATCAGTTTCATTATTCGATCTGGTCTAAAACTTATTTTATAGACTCGGAGAACTCATTTATCAATCAACTCTGGCATTTATATATTTTAGCTTTAACTGTAGATTAATTTTGTTTTATACTAAAACATCTTTTTAGCTGTTTTTTAGAGTTAGGCTATCTACCTGAACAAAGTCAGGTCAGCCCAACAACGAGATAATCCTATTTTGTATGCAAGAAGTGCATTTTCAGATAAGAGAAGAGTCAAATGGCATACAATAAAAGAACAATCAACAACAGAAATATGTTTGCTTTCAGTGAGGCTAAACAAGGAGAAT
Source organism: Sepioteuthis lessoniana (assembly GCA_963585895.1). Taxonomy (NCBI): domain Eukaryota; kingdom Metazoa; phylum Mollusca; class Cephalopoda; order Myopsida; family Loliginidae; genus Sepioteuthis; species Sepioteuthis lessoniana. The sequence goes on along the minus strand of OY757928.1, from coordinate 8,444,140 downwards.
ATATATTGAAAATAATGGATAATTCATAACAATAATTCTATAGATATTCATGTATAATATGCATTTGTTTAGAACATCCCACTAAAATTGGGGAACAAAATTCTGAAAAAAAAAACCTACATTGTATATGATATGTGTAACATACCCATAATACACAGATGTGTGAAACAGACATAGGGAATCTAAAAATACAAAATTCACGAAATTGGTTCAGGTACGAAACTTTTATTCACCTTTTTGAGTTTAAAAGTTTTTCGACATGAGGAGAGAGAGACACAATCTTTCTATGCTGACTGCTTTTACATCATCAGCTCTCAACGCAACCAACGCGCGGTGCCCGTAGCGCACAAAGTCATCTGGCCTCGCCCAGCTCTGAAAGTCAACCTTCTTCTTCCGAGGCGGGAACTCAACTAACTGCTTTTTCTCAAATCTCAGCCCACACTTCCGGTGCAGGACGTCACCCAAATACCCTGGTCTCAATTCCTATCTGGGATTTTTATTTTGACATCTCTGAATGACACATCCTCTCCGCGTGCGTGTTAACACCTGCGTTAATGTTGCACCTAATTAACCCAAAGGCAATATATATAAAACGAAACCCCTTGGCAATTATATTACATATGCCTTAGCTTTTTAGAATTTGTAGCAGTTAAATTTAGCATTGATTCAACTTTTTATTGCAGTTGTAGAGACTAAAAAAAAAAAAAAAGTTGTACATTTTTTGAAACAAAACATTAACACAAACGTATGAACATGTTCACACAAAAATGTAATGAGTTTGAGGTAAAAAAGAAACTTGAGAAGAAAATAAATCATAAACAAACGCACATTTTAGTAGCTATTTTTCAATAATTGAATAAAGCTGAAATGTTTTTTACACATAAGTTAGTTTGGATCACTGATATAACTTCCATTCAATCATATCATCCTGAATAAAATTTGGTTTGCTTCGGCTTTATGGCATATCAACCATTGTAAGCTATTTAATGCCAAATCCTTTTTTTTTATACAAATAAACAGTTCTATTTCAAACAATTCAGTTGAGTATAAGTACTCTATTTAATCAATAGATAGGACCCTTTCAAGTGCTACCACTCCAGGCCAAAGTAGACCGAGGAATGTTGGCAAAAAAGGGGTACTCCACATTCCCCAAAGCTCCTGCATTACTGTGATTGTTTAGTGTCCTATCTAGGACATTCGTTGGGGGAGTTTTAGCCCTCACTAGTGATGCAGTCAGTGTTTTCTGCGGCTCCAGGTGACCTGAATATGGTCAGCCAGATAAAAAGTTCATATTTGTATAATATGCACTCTTAAATCTTAAGATTAAAATGTAAAAAAGTGCATATTACCCATGAATAATTAAGGTATATAAAATGACACCAAATATTTTTAATTACATCTTTTTTCCAATTAGGCTTATTGCTTTTTCACTTCCACTTATATATATATATATATATATATATACATACACAAGGGTTGACTGAAAAGTTTATAGGCTAAACATGATACTCTCATCAAATGTGACCAAATGAGGTTTATTTCTGAACATAGTCTTCATTGCAGTCCACACTATTCTTCCACCAGTGTTGCAGTGTTTGAATCCCATTAGTCAAAAATGTCTTCAACAGCAGATATAATGTCTTCATATGAACTTTTCTATGAAAACCATTTTAAATAAATCAAATGCAATGGTCTATGTACAAAAGTGCAGGGCTATCTCATATTTTTAACTAGGATATAAGAACATTGGTCAAGTAAAAGTCAGAGTTGCCAAAGATTTTGCTGTTTTATGTTATTTTACATACATATATATATATATATATATATATATCAACAACATATTATATTGCACTTGGTTCGACACCAACCCACAAAGTGAATTAGTGACAACCAACACTGTTATGACATATATATATATATATATATATAAACAATATATTATATTGCACTTGGTTCGACGCAAACCCACAAAGTGATTTAGTGACAACCAATACTGTTATAATATATATATATATGTATATATATATATATATATATATGATAATATATATAAATATATGTATATATATATATATATATTAAATCGGTAAGTCTTGTTGACAGAGCTTAGAATATGTTACTGTATCCTTAGCTGATGACAAAGATCACCCAGCTCCTAAAAAAAACAAGTGCCCTGAGTATGACACTAAACTTCTCCCAACGGTGAGGCTCCAGTTCCAGTACAAGACTGGAGTTTCATGAGTGTACTATCAATAAAAGTGCCCACACAAAAAAGGTCTCGAAACTTATTTAATGATCCTCATATATATATATATATGTGTGTGTGTGTGTGTGTGTGTGTGTGTGTCTGTGTGTCTCTGTGTGTGTGTGTGTGTGTGTGTCAAATATATAGTCTAGCATATGTCACACTATTTCTTTTTTCCTCTCTTTTTTCTTTTTCTCAAAATTAAAATTTTGTATGTGTTTTATTCATGATTATGTCTTTAAATATTAGCAGACCCTTTTTTTTTTGTTTTTCTTTTTCACTTTGTTTGGTTTAGTTTCTTTGTTTAATGGCATATTAACCTTTTAGGTTATTTAATGCCAAAGACATTCTCCTCAAAGGGAGAGAGAGAGAGAGAGAAGAGGAAGAGAATGAAAGGCAGATCCAAATTTTTAGGAGAATGACAGAAAAATAAATACAGAGAGAGAAGAGACATAGAGAGAAACGTTAAAAACAGCAAGGAATGTAAATACGCAGACACACACGCAGATATGGACACACATACAGAGACAGACAGACAGACAGTAGATGAGAATGTGAGAAAAACTCATATGGCCAGATAACTAACGAAAGGAAAAGGTGAATACGAAAGAGAGAGAAGGGAAAATGGAAAGAGATAGGAAGGAAATCATTAAGAACACCAAAATGAGGTGTATACGTACATATATATATATATATATATAGAGAGAGAGAGAGAGAGAAAGAGATTAAGTAAAAAAATGAGTGAATAAAATAATGGGTGAGTGAATGAGGGAAAGAAAATACGAGAAGTGGAAAAAAAGAAAAAGAGATAAGAAAGAAAGAAAAAGAGAAAAAGTGTAATTCAACTTATAAGTTCAAAACGAAAGAACAAGTTGACAGAGAGAGAGAGAGAGAGAGAGAGAGAGAGAGTGTGTGTGTGTGTGTGTGAGAGAGAGTGAAAATAAAAGAAAGAAAAAAGAGAAAGAGAGTTATGGTACTATTAAATCATAGCTGGGAGGATACGGGGATTCATACTTTAGCGTGGAAGAGTGTTACATTACCTCCTCGCTCTATTCGAAGAAAAAGAAAGGAGAAGAACGAAGATGCCGTAAAGTTTTCAAGAAGGTTTAATGGCAGCAAGAACAAAAGGTACCTTTGTGCTGCAAGTCTCGTAGGAAGGGAGGAAGGAAATATTTATTGAGTTGAGAAGGAATTATAGCAACTAAATGCCAGAGCAGAATGTGCGTCGCGACAGTCAATACATTGTTGAACTTCTGAGCGGAAATGCATCGCTATAGACATAGTAAAAGTCATGTTTGCTGTTTAAGGACAGGAATGATGTAGTCACCCATAAATGTATGGTCCTGGTTGCTGTAGGAGAGAGGCATACAGTAGGAAAGAGGCATGCCCAGGAATGAGGTAGCTGGGTGTCTGAGTGTAATTATGCATCGCTGTAGACAGAGCAAAAGTTAGAGGCGACATAAAAGTGTTCCTGTATGCATATAATTCATGTTCAACTGGGAATCCTTGGGCTAAGAGGGTAGACTCAAAAGGTCCATAAATTAGATGGCTTTCCGCATGGTGTTGTGATTCTGCTGCTATGAAGGGAGCGGACAGAAAGTACATCCGTCCTGCTCAAAAAGTTCTGAGGAAGAGATAGTTTGGCGGGCTTTCACTATTTTCATGTTGTCTGGGAAAATGGTCGGAGCTGAATGGGATAAGTCATCCTCATTGGGTGAAAATATGCGACAACCATAACGGTCAAATTAATTTACGTGCCAAACAAAAATACGAAGTTCTTTCTGCTACAATACCTTTCCCAGGGGTATTTGCCTGAAAGTGAACGTAATAGCGCGACTGGAATATAAACTCGCTTACAACAATTGGTTTAACCATTTACACCATAAGGACACTCCCTCTTTTCACTTTGTATTATACAGTATCTTTGTGCTGTTTACAATTAGCTGCCTTATATTGTTTGAAATAGATGTGCAGATATTTTAATCTTTATAAAGTGTATCTCTTACTCGAGCTTTTCTCTGATTTATTCCTTTTAAAAATCTATAAATCATATTTCTAATCATTTTATTACCTTTCAATATAAACATTTAAAAATGTCACGTTTATTAATTACCCATAATGCATGAATATGTTTTCAACTTAAACAGCATTTAAATAAGCTCCATTCTATCTTGATGCTTTATGATATTATTGTTTAATAAATATTGATGTTTGGTGATCAATTATGTAGATGCTCTCACAGGCAATAACAAATGACACAGATGCAGAAACCATTTCTTGAAGAGGAAGGAGTCTAATAACGTATTTTCAGTAATTATTTGGTTTCACATTTGTAGCATTGCTATTTTCATGTGGATATAAAAGATAATAAAATAGTTAACATAAAAAATGCAATCGGTAAACTCAATCCAAATTTTATTTGGGGTTGAGTTGGGTTTACACAAATGCCTTTACAGTGAATGATTAATTGATTTTAATGCCTTGTTCTCCAGTTTAGAGAGAGTGAGGGAGAAGCAGATAAATTCCTGTATATTTATTTATTTCAGAGGCATTGCTTTGCTGCCATCCTATTAGCCAAAAGGGATCATATGACCTACTCACCACCATGTCTGTAGAATAAACAGTCAAAGTCTGTTGTAGTTGTGTACGGCTTTATTTTTTTTACCTTGTTATGAATTTTATGATTTGGCTTAGAATGTAACTCTAATCTCCTTTTTTCCTTCAAGGTATGTCATATAAAGACTCTGATATACATCATTATCCTGGTTTTATTAGGGATTTGGGGGTCTTACATTATCTGACCCCCATATCCAGCTAACTCAGATGGGATTGATTTTTCCAGTTTGCATCCAAACAGCAACTATCCATGTGCTTGCTCTCTTTATCCAAATCCGTTTTGTAGCTTTTTCTGCAGACGACTCAACCGATGCATCCACCATTTAGCAGTTCTAATCAAAGTTCTGCAGAATGAATGCCAAAAAAACTCTCAACAGACCATTTCAATTGGCTCACATAGAGATTGCCAGGGAATATTTATGAATGAACTCTACTTCATTAAAGTTCTGTTGCCAATAATAAAAATATACCGTAGTCCACAAATAAGAATACACCTTATAGTAATTTACGAAGCTCTTTGCTTCGATGTGGCACAAGGCTGCACACACCTTATATATATATATGTGTGTGTGTGTATATATATAAGTAAGAGGAGTAAAGGAGTGTGCTACTCCTTTTCTTGGATTGGTCCACTTATCCTTGATCGATACCTTATAATACAGAGTATTAAGTAACGAATCATCAAGTACCATTTTTTGAATCTTTAGTATGACTCGACCTATGATTGAACTCCAGTTTCCTGGACCACTAGCGAGGGGTGTCCTTGTAGTGTAATGGTTAAGTGCTGGACTTCAGAATCATAGAAAGTGAGTTCAAATTCCAGTCGTGCGATTACGTTCACTTTCAGACAAATACCCATGGGAAAGGTATGAACCTCCTTATCCTCCCAGCTATGGGTTAAATACCATCACTTCTGTTCTAAAAGGATGGCTTTTGCATTAAATAACCCAAGAAGGTTGATATACCATCAAACAATAAACCAAACCTAACTATACCACTGGCAAACACGCTAACCATTACACCAATGGGCCAGTTATAAACTAGGATCATTAAATAAGTTTCTAGACTTTTTTCGTCTGGGCACTTTTATTGACAGTACACACATGAAAATCTCGTCCCCTTCGAAGCAATCTCCTCCGGCTGCAGTGCACTTGTTGTATCGTTCCAACAACTTCTGGAAGGCTCCATCGAAGTCCTCTTGTGTGAGCGTGTCAATGACCTTCGTCACAGCCTCTTTCATCTCCTCAATTGTCTCATAACGACAGCCTGTGAGCTTAGGGAATAACCAAAAGTCACAGGGAGCAAGGTCTGGACTATGGGGAGGCTGACGAGCTATCTTGATGCCCATCTTGGTCAAATAGTCTGTGACAAGGATGGAGTTGTGGACTGGTGCATGGTCCTGGTGGAAATACCACTGACCTGATTTGAAGAGCGCTGGCCTCTTCCTAAGGAATCTCTTGCTGACCTCCCTTAAAACCTCAACATAGTAACCCTAACCTTAGCCCTGATCCTTTGGCCAATCAACTCTGGTGTTCTGACTTCCTTACTCCTCCCACACCTCTCATCATCCCCCACAGACTCCGTACCTTCCTTGAATCTCTCATGCCACTCAAAAACTGATGTTCGATTCATGCAAGATGGTTCAAAAGCAGTCTAAAGCATTCCATACGTTTCTGTGGCATTTTTCCAAGTTTAAAACACTATTTTATTGCATATTGTTCTTCTAAAATGTCAGATTGCATTTTTGAAATTCACCAGCTGTGACAATCAGACTTTAGTAGGGTGTATTCCAATTGCTGCTGTAGCTGTTGATTTGAATCTGAAATCCTAAAAATTGATCAGTCATCTCATAAGATGTATAGCAATAACCTGCTAAATTTTCAATAGTCTGAGACAATTTTGAATGCCTGTACAAAAAGGGTCTGGAAACTTATTAAAGGCACCACGTACGTACCTTATATTGCTGAGTGTTAAGCAAGGAGGTATCAAGTATCATTTTAAAAGTCTTTGGTATGACTCGACTTGGGATTGATCCCAGGACTCCCAGACCATTAGCGGACACTATGATGCAGTTTGGTCTCTCTATAAATAGTGTTCAATATCAAATACTGAGCATATCTAATTCTAAGTTCTATCGCAAAAACAGAGTTAGTGGATTGACTGCGAGATTCTCACTGTGCTATCTTCAGGTCAAGATCATATATATATACATATATGAATTCATAGGCCTAATAATAGAAAAGCATTTATTTTCCAAACAAAATATTAATTTTTCACAGTCATCGCCTTCCTTGTTAATGCACTTAATTCAGTAGTGCTGGACTTCAGAATCATAGCAAGTGAGTTCAAATTCCAGACGTGCTATTACGTTCACTTTCAAACAAATTCCCATCGGAAAGGTATGAAACCCCTTATTCTCCCAGCTATGGGTTAAATAGCATCACTTATATTCTTCTAAAAGGGTGGCTTTGGAATCAAATTACACTAGAAGATTGATATACCATTAAACAACGAAACCAAACCAAACCACAGGCAAACGCTCTAACCATTACACCAATGGGCCGGTTATATATATTGTAAAATGGAAGAATAAACAATTGTAGAAAGGGTTTAATAAATCAAAGGGGCTCAAATGCTTGTCAGTAGAGCAATATAAAAACTAAAAGAGAATAAAATATTACGGTTTTATAATCGTTTTATAAATTTAAGTTTCACATATCGTATATAGAACAGACTACACAATCATCAGTAACATTTTATTTACCTTTATAAAACCTCTGGCCAGATGATTAAGTTTTCTGAGCTATATATAAAACTTATATTCATGAAATGATTGCAAGACGATGAAGTTTTAATTTCTTTCTGTGTATAAGTATGTATATATTTGTATGTGTGTCTGTGTGTGTGTGTGAATAAGGAAATCAAATCCGAAAACATGAAGAAAGTAGAAAAAACAAAATAGTCCAAATATATTTTTTGGAAAAAAATTGAAAGAAAAAATTCATATGAATGTATTGTTGATTAGCATATGTAAAAAGATAGTATTGTAGCCAAACTAATTTACCTTAGAAAAGAGATAGATTTAAAAACACAGGACGTGATTATATTTTCAAAAATTAGAACGCCGAATGTACGATGATGAATCTTTCTTTATATACACTTTCTTTTTTCCGGTTATTTCAAGAAACATCCATCGCTTTTTTAACGGCAATTTTCATGAATTTAAAGTCCTGAAGAAGGTTATTAAATCCGAAACGTTTAACATTGATTTTTATAATAAATTCACCAAATTTGAACAATTTTGTTTTTCTACTTTCTTCATATGTGTATGTGTATATATTCATGCAATTTTGATTTTAGTTATAGAAGTGTGACAGCATTTGTTTGCTGAGGTCTGTCTGAAAAGTAACAGCACTGGGTGTACTGTGTGAGCAACTATAAAAATTTATTTCTAAGAAAAAAATCTAGCCGACCACGTTCGGCTCTTGATTTGACCAGAGTGGAAAAGGGAGAAGAAATCCCTGACAATACGGCACCAAAAAGCTACCCCCATTTTTTGTCGAGAACTACTATTGAACCCTCAGTACAAATTCAGGGATTAAACTGAAGGCACGAAAAACTTAAACCAGCAGAAATGTTTCGACACTCGCTTCTTGAATAGCCTGTAAATATTTAAACAGGCAAGAAGCTTCTCAAGAAATAAAAGTAAAATAAAACGAAAGTCAACTACTGAAATTCTACCAAGTTAAACAGCTGAAAGAAAATTCAACATAGAATTCTGCTGAAAAGAACTTTAAAGAAGACTCGCAATTTAATGAACTCGGAAACATTTCTACAAAAAAAAGAAAAAAAGAAATGAAAAGAAAAATACTCAAATTCAAAGAACTTTGTTTCCCAGATACTCTCTCAGATAAGTTCCAGCAAATTGCACAAAAATTTGCAACACTTCATCTTTTCTATACCTTTCTTTCTTTCTTGTTTACTTTGTATAAAATTATTTTTTAAAAACTTTATTGTCTGTGTTATACCAGTATCCAAACTAGAAAGCTGTGGAACTTACTGTTTAAACTTACTGTTTGAACTTACAGTTTGAACTTACCGTTTAATATTGCACACTAAAGCCCCCTTAAAACATTACCCAGTTAAATACTAAACTTGGCTTTAGTGTCACTCACTTCATATCAAGTTTTATTCCCTCTAAAAAATTTTATAATGCAAATTTTATTTTATTCCCCCTTACATGTTTTTACTACAGGTGAAAGAGGGATAAACAGAGTGTGTTAACATGTAACAATATCTTTGTAAAACATAACTGTAATCTAGCTTTCTGCAATCATGGCATTTTTTCACGTGCTTTTATTTACACCTCCACTTTTTCAGGTCGTTCAGCTATGAGCACTGAAGGAGATACAATGAACACTGAATAGCACAATAGGTTCAAAAGCGGCATGAAAGCAAAACCACCTATGTCAAAAATCAAAGGCAAGTTGAGAATGTTCTTCGGTGTTAGAGGGATCGATCACAGTGAGTTTTTACAACAGAGCAAGACAGTCTGTGATGGTTCATAGGCAGTATATTTTTACAACAGAACAGATTTATGAAACAAAGAAAAGAATTGTATTCTAAAAATCGACCAAACCAGACTGACCGACACCAGCTTCCAATTCAAAAAACTTTTGAGTAACAAGCAGTTTGAGAAACAGGAAGTGATGAGAGAGAATTAAAGAGGGAAAAGGAAATATAGTTAAAGTGAATAGGGAAGGGAGGTTTTAGAAAAGTATCCCGAGGTCAAGAGAAGTGGTCAGTAGCAGAGACGACAACATTAGGGCACCGTGGTGTAATGGTTATCGTCGGAGGAAATGGACACGGCGATACGAGTTCAAATTCTGGATGAGGCTGATTGCATTTCACATAGCACTAATACCCTAGGGAAAGGTATGAATCCAATTATTCTCCCTCCAGCTGTGGGTAAATAGTAGGGCAGACTGTGTTCTTTAGCCTTGGTAAGGCAACTAGTATAGGAGAAGGAAAACTCTGAATACAAACCTGTTAAACTCGGCTTAAAAATTAATTTTGTGTCATATCCTGCCCGAGCGGAGGGGTTGGGTAAATATGGACAACGTTAGGGGCACCCGAACGCAAAGGTATCAGTCTAAGAGGTTCATCATCGAAGAACCTTAGGACTGATAGACAGATACGTTCTCTTAAGAATGAATATAAAGTATTCCTATCAAGCAATTTTTCTGGGGTTTTACTGTTTTGTTTTTGTTTGTTTTGTTTGTTTGCTTGTTTGTTTTGTCTTTTTTTTTTAATTTAATAAAGAAAATATCTCTGACAAGATTTGAACTTTCATCATATATAACCGATTCACAATGCTTTGTCAAAAAATCAAGTTGAAGAATAAAATAAAGAAAACTAAAAATATAATAAAAATATCAAAATATGTCTTCGTAAGGAGCAGCGTGTTTCGTTCTTTGTTGTTCATTTCTTCTACTTGGTGTAGAGTGCAATATCTGTGCTCTTTGCTAAAGATCAAAGTGTCATAATGGCACTTCTGCTTAAGAGCAAGGGAATATATATATATATATATATATATGGATTATCATCTTATTTAGACTTTTACATTTTTGTTTCTTGACTATATATATATATACATATATTCTCTTAAGAATGAATATAAAATATTCCTATCAAGCAATTTTTTCCGGGGTTTTACTGTTTTGTTCTTGTTTTTGTTTGTTTGCTTGTTTGTTTTGACTTTTTTTATTTTTAATTCGGATTTCCGAATGAAAGATCAATGTAACCTTTAAACTTTTCTGTTGATCACATGATTAAAGAAGAACTACCGCCTTAGATCCAGTTTCTTGATTATTCTTTATTACAGGTATGTTATGTCTCCTTTTCTCAGTCCGTCCTATCGACGGGGCTAAGAATACACTGTCTGAATTCCTTGAAAGAAGGTAATATACCCCTTCAAGAAAAATAGGCCCTAGTTATGACACTAGACTACATCTGATGGTGAGGTTCCCTTTCTGAAAATCTGGATAGAGTTAAGTCATCCTTTCATTGAGATTATTCTGAAGTACACCGGCTCAGTCGGCTGGGGCTGCAGAATGCACTGACAGAATCACTGTTGCGGCGTAAAACTCCTCTAAGGAGTATCCAAGATATGACGCTAAACAATCTGATGGTGAGGTTCCAGTAATATTAGAGCTTTTAGAAATGCAGAGTACCCCTTCATTATCATAGCTCTGAGGTCCACTCTAGACCGAGTTGGTAGCACCTGATATGGTCCTATCAATGTATCAAACAGAAATGTGTCTTTTCACATTTAAACCGAGGGAAAACAAATGATTTAGGCTAAACTGAATTTGCTTGAAATAAAACTCTTTAATCATTGTGGAAGCAAATGACTGATGTTTAATTGATTTGTTATTGATACATAGCAATACATCTGATGGTGAGGTTCCCATTCTGAAAATCTGGATTATTCCAAAGTAAACCGGCTCAGTCGGCTGGGGCTACAGAATATACACCGATAGAATCACTGTTGCGGCGTAAAATTTCCCCAGGAGTGTCCTAGATATGACGTTAAACAATCTGATAGTGAGGTACCAGTAATCATGCCACATCTTTTGTAACCAGTTGTTAATTGAATGTTAATAATGATGATATATATGTAGAGAAGAGAAAAATCTCGTATTTTTTTTTTTTTGGGCGCGCAATTTAATTCAACACTGAATTTCCCCCAATCAGGATGACTTATCCTATTCAGCCCGGACCTTCATTTACGGCTAGCAAAATGGGTGAGCAGCCAAACCCACTCTCTTCGTGTGAGACGGCGACCAGAACAGACGTTCCTCTGGTCGTCCCTGCTTAGCGATGCTTTTTAGCTAAACAAGCCACCCAGTGAGGACATCTCACTGTGGCTTTAACACTAGCAGCAGCAACATGGACACTCAACGAGGGAACCATCTAATTTATGGATTCTTTACGAGGAATCCCAGTTGAACATAAATTAGAAACATTCAGGATGCCTTCCACAGGCACCACTTCATGTCACCCCAAAAATTGACTATGTCGATCCGAGCGTAACTCCGCTCTCGACAACGTGGAGATATCGCAGACTCTCCTCCAAAAACCAGATACAAAACTACACGGTGACTTTAAACACATCCCTCACACGTCCAACAACACGCTGCCATCTCAACATCCCGCTAAGCCATTTCGTCTCAAACACTAACAAGCCTAAACACCACGAGTCTTGCAGCACTAAAAGCAAACCAAATATTCAAAGCTGCAAATAAAAACCCTTCGTTGTTGTGTTGTTAAAGCAAAGTTTCGTAATTCATTTGTGTTGCCTAAAAAAATATAGTGTTCGGAAAAATAACAAATTTCCCGAGACCACTATATATACATAAAAGATAATTTTGTGGCGACTCAAACCTTTTTGTTTGAGACTTTTACTCCCTGTTTCTTTTATTGACGCTTCGTTTCTCTTGAAAAATTTCCTTCGCACTTTCCAATACGAACTTGGTAAGCATACCCACCAACAACCTCCACGCAACCCAACAACAAGTCAATCAGCAAGTCTCTAAGGAGATCCTGTGGAATATTCTTCATTCATTGCATGAGAAGAAAAAAAGAGTTGTGGCGGGACAAATCATGGCTGCTTCACCACAACGATGCACCTATTTACAATGCCCTGAGCATCCTGAAGTTCTTGTTAAAGATAACATTACCAGGCTTGAACGAGCTTTCTATTCATCAGATTTTGCTTCATGTGACTTTTTTCTTTTCTTCAAGCTCAAGGAGATCATCAAAGGGACTCATTTGAAAGGGTCTGCCACCAGCCACCTGATTGCACCAGGGGATCACCACACTCTTCAGCACATCTAGGTACACTTTTAAGGTAGACTTCGAAGATGTGAGGTGGCATGATGTGGCCCTCACTTGAAACCACATCAAAGACCATAACCGTAGCCGGAAACTTTGTTTTCATCACCCTGGGCGCGTCCCTGTTATTTGTGACAATCCAGTGATGGTTCTGGCTGTTGTGCACCTGGTCCTGGCAGAAGTTATTTTCGTCTGAAAAGAACCAGTGCATGTTTGATTTCTTGGGATGCTTCAGTTTGTTGAGCAACCAGGCGGACTTGATTAGCCTGAGGTTCTTTGTCTTCTCAGTCAAGATCTGACTTGTCTGGCGCCTGTAGGACCTACACTTCAAGTCCTTCTTCACGCATGCATTCACAGTTGTGTGTGAGACGCCTAAATCTCTGATAATCTGCCGAATAGGCTGCTGGGGAGTTTTATCAATGATTGCCTGGACCTTTTCGATGAACTCTTTGGTCCGGGTCTTCCTGGCGGTCTCCTCAGCCTTGGGCTTCTACTCTACCACCTCCAAAGGGTCGTCGGATGTGTTGAGCTGTGCCCTCAAGCGTTGAACCGTCCGGATTTGCATTTTGAGAGTGCTGGCAATGGTCCTGTTGTCATAGCTTGGATCGGTAGAGAGCGTGAGTTGTACAGCGGCGCATCTCCGATCTCGCTCGTTGAACATTGTGTCACCTTTAGACATGATAGAAGGCTTCTATCACTCTTGGGATTTGTAAACAACTGGCCAACTAGTAGATGGTCAGCAGCAAAAAATGAAAATTGGTTTTCATTAAACGTAAATGGAATCATGCCGTCTTTTCTAGGGCGACAATTTTATCATTTCACCCTGTATATATATATATATATATATATATATATAAGGATAAATAAATATATATTAGATATGTATATTTAATTCATGGAATATAGACTGCGACCTGGGGTTTCATGGAGTTTTTTGCAAAACAACAATCATCAGGTAGTTAAGAAAAATTTTCTTAACTGCCTGATGATTGCTTTTTTGCAAAAAACTCTATGAAACCCAGGGGTCGAAGTCTATATTCCATGAATTAGATATATATATCTAATATATATTTATTTATTATTATTATGTTATAGCTCTATCCTAGATATTGAGCACTCTCAATACTATATTGCACTTGGTTCGACACATACCCACAAAGTGATTTAGTGACAACCAACACTCTCATAATATATATATATATATATATAGTAAAGAGATTTTATGAATATATACTCATAAAGGAGAAATTATTCACTTCAAATGAAAATTCATGGATTTATACACATACAAATATACACCCTCTTACCCACACACATTCAAATATATCTTGATATACATACTTTCTACTAGTATAGGATGAACTTAAAAATAAAGTGTTAAAATATATATTTTTATAACATTTGTATGCATGAATGTATATATATATATATATATATGGAAGAATGGTAGATTTTGGTGAATCTGACAAGATGATGAAAATAAGTGGAAAAAGTTGATAAATCAAACACTTACAATGGGTTTAGAGGTAATATTTCATTCTTTTTTAACAGAAGAACTTCATCAGATTAAACATTTTTTGCATTTTTCTACATTTTAGTAAATGAGGAAATAGATCAACTAATGGTTGATTTTTTTCCTCAATTGGAAAAATGTAGAAAAGCACAAAAAATGTTTAGTCTGAGTAAGTTCTTCTATTAAAAAAGAATGAAATATTACCTCTAAATCCATTGTAAGCATTTGATTTATCCACTTTTTCAACTTATTTTTATCATCTTGTGTATATGTGTGTGTGTGTGTGTGTGTGTGTGTGTGTAATATTGGAAAGAATCAAAAAGTTTGTTTTAATGGTTTTATTGATTTTTTCTTGTTTTCATAAATTGTCTGAAATTTTGATTCTGTATTCTTTGATTGTATCCAGAACTGAATTTTGATCAGAAATTATCACTGAATAATATTCAACATTCACTATTGAATTAAGTGCATTAGCAAGGAAGGCAATTACTGTGAAAAATAAATTTTTTTTTTTTTGAAAATAAATGCTTTTCCATTATTAGGCCTATGAATTCATATATATATATATATATATATATATATATATGTGTGATCTTGACCGGAAGATTGTATAGTGAGAATCTCACAGTCGAGCCACAAACTCTATGTTTTTGCTATTGAACTTAGAATTAGATTTGCTCAGTCATTGATACTGAACACTCATTATTTATAGAGAGCCAACTGTATCTTTAATATCAATTATCATTATATATATATATATATATATATATATATATATATATATATCAGTGTTTGTGAGTTATCTAATGCCAAAGCCAACCTTATTGAACAGGAGTAGTACTAATTAAACCACAAGGGAGTTCATACCTTTTGCAAGAGGTATTATTCTGAAAGGGAACATAAGTATGTTTCTGGAGTTCAAACTGGATTACAATGATGTCAAAGTCCAGCACATTAGCCTCCAATCTATGATGACTCAGCCTATATATGTGTGTATGTGTCTGCATGTATGTATGTATGTATCTATCTATATCTATCAATGAATGTGTGTATATATATATATATATATAGGTTGAGCACTCAAGTGAAGAATTGCTGGCTGCCACATACGCATAAATACAAAACTTTTCTTATGAATTGAGCGTTCCAGTATCAAATAAGCATATATGAATATATAACTAAAAAATTCCTTCACTCACACTGAGATGACAATAGCTGAGAGTCGGATATCTGACTGATATAAAGTCAGCCAGGTTTCAATCCCAGCTTGAAACATCTCACGTGCCTAGCCACACTGAAGAGTTGTGATACAACAAAACAGTCAGTCTGTGGATGACATATATATATATAGTAAATGTATTGAAAAGCCATTTTACATTGTGTATTTAATATATAGTCTAAAAAAAGGAGCAAGGAACTTTTTCACCCAAGTAATGCTTATATATATATACACACACACATATACACACACTCACACACTCAGATTGACACAAAATCACTCACAAAGAGAATAGTCCAATGAGTGGCTTTGCTGAAGTAAAAACTAAGTAAAAATAGCATAAAACTTAAACAATATCTATCTAATGGGCCACTCTATTAATATATATATATATATATATATATATATGTATTAATGTGTGAGTGTGTATTCTTATATATATATATATATATATATATATATTCATTTTGTATGCTTAAGCATTTAGCTCTATATAGTACAAGTAACATAGATATAAACATACATCCTCATTTCCCAAATTTTTACAAATAGCCATTCTTTATCTAAAAAAGCCTCCCCCCAAAAAGCAATAATAACCAAAGTACAAGAAACACAAAATGTGTCCACATTGACAAGAGCCTCTAAATCACTTTCTCCTCATTATTTTATATTCATATTATTTTTATAAGTTTGCAATGTAAATCTGCTTGATGGTGTCAGAGAGGCAAGCGAAACAGGTTAATGATAGTATGTGTGAGTTAATGCAGGGAAAGAATTGACGAGGAGGTTAGGACAAGAGTGGAAAGTACAGAAAGAGAGAAACGGCAATGATCAGCACCACGTGGAAGGCCTGATGACAACTTAACTTGATTACAATTGGGTGGCTCCTTCTGGTGGTACAGGAAACAATGACAGGGGCAGGTAATTGGCTCTGATGGATGGCTAGAGCTCACACCGAAGGTTACAAGTGAAACACTTTATACAATTTGAACAATGTCCTCTTGCTCCGAAGGTATGCAGTGGTGTGTTTTTGCCCTTCTTCCTCTTTTTTGGAGGGGTGGGGTAATCGGTGGCTATCTTTAGCTGTCAAACATATATTGAATTGTCTTGCACTGGGATTTTCTAAGTAAAATGCCCCATTCCCTGTGAAAAATGGGGTCTGTCTATTCTCTCACAAGGACAGTATTGTTCTCTCTTTGCTTCACTGCCCTGACATCTTCTTTGTTACTTGGTTTTATGTATGTAAAATCACATCAGAAGATGCAAGGTCTGAATAATACATGAGATTATGAGAGAGGCACCCAAATGTGTATGGAAAATTGGCTGAGAAGGGAGAGATTGTTTATTTCTGGAAGCTGGTTTATGATGAGCATAAATAGAAATAAAGAATTCTCTCTTTGAGTTTTCTTTAAAGACAAATTAGGAGATGATGCTAAACTTTGAGAAGAGTTGGTAACATAGCAGAAATTGTTCATATTTAAACCTCTTCTTAGTATTCTTAACACAAAAATCATTAGATTCTTTCTTTGGTCCTTATCATGTCTTATATCTAATAGGAAAAATAGATTAATTTGTTTTTTGGATGAAGGAATTTGTTTTTTCCAAGCCTCTTTTTTCTTTTGGATCAACGAGAAGAGATTTAATTTTCTGAACAATTTCTGCTAAGAAACAGAATTTTCAAAATTGTCAATAAAACTAACACCAGTAATCTTCTTCTTCTTCTTCTTCTTCTTCTTCTTCTTCTTCTTCTTCTTCTTCTTCTTCTACGTATATTATTATTTCACTCCATACAAGTTTTTCATACCAATGTCAGCTGGTATTCTTTTATTTGAATCTGAATGACAGCTAGTCTCCTCTAGTCTCCAGGACTTTTCAGAGTATTCTGGCTCATTTCAACAATGCTGTAGTCTGGATTGTTTCAATTCTTCATCTTATTTATAATTTTTCTAGTCACCTTTCCAAATCATTATTTTTTTTTGTTGTTGTTATTTTACTATTGGTTAATCCCAGCAATTGTTCAACCTCATACTTAACACAATGCTTCAGCTGATCTATTCTTTGGCACTCACAAAGAATATCTGGTAGAAACTTTCTTTTTCAGCTGATAGGGGTTCCAATGAAAGAGAGGTTTCTTTTTTTTTCTTAGAGTATACACACCTGACAAAGGTTAAAGAATGAATCAATGAAAAAAAGAGTTTTAGTGTCAGAAGATTTTCTGATAAGTTAGAAAATAGAATTTCAAAAATTGTTGATAAATCAACACCAATATTTTTCTTTACTATTACTGGTCTTCTTCTTCTTCTTCTTCTTCTTCATATTATTATTATTATTATTATTATATTACCCTATGCAAATTTTTCACACAAGTTTTAACTGATGGTTTTTCACAAAAGTCTGACTAACAGCAAGACCCTCAAGTCTCCAGAACTTTTTTAAATATTTTTCTGATTTTTGCATGCAGTGGTCTGGATGGTCTTGGTTCTGCCACTAATTTCCTGTTCCATCAGTCTCTTTTCCAGGTCTTTAGAGGCCATTCCAAATGCACCAACTACAATTAGAATTACAATCACCTTCATGTTCCACAACTTTTTCAACTCTCTGGCAAGATCTAAGTATTTATCTATCTTTTCGGTTTCTTTCATTTCTGTGGTCATCTGGAACAGAAGATAAGTTTGTTTTTTCTTGTTAATCAACACAAGGTCTGGCTTTTTGGTCGAGACTGGTTGATTCATTTGTATTTCAGAATTGCAGAGAATTTTATGGGTCTCATTTTTTAGGATGGATTTCTGGTTTGTGCATATAATCATTAGTTTATTATTATCATTATCATTGTTATATAGTCATATGCATATACATCTACATACATGCAGAATCATGACACAATAAATAAACAGATGAGCGAAGACTTCTTTTGAAAAATATGTACCTCTCACTTTATTGTAAGGGTTCGAAAAGGGTTACTCAAGGTTTTACTGTGAGAGGGAGTGGGAGACCAAACAGAAATGCAATATATTTAACTCACCAGCCCCTCCGGACATAGCCATGTGTCGTTCTCGTTCTCATGATGCTCAACCGGAGGCCTGGGAGCCCTGCTCTCTGCTGAGTGGTGGCTTGCTCTACCACCTTGTCTCTAACTCATCTGATCTCCAACTCTCTGACTTCCTGTCTTGACCGAGTTATATAATAGTTCACCGCCCACTCAATCGCCCACTCAATCTTTGGAATGGTATGTTTGATCGTCATCAAGCGGAAATAACTGTCATGCAGTTCACAGGTCACTCTCTTCCGGTGCATCAGTCTATGAGTGTACCATGGGATTTTTTACCTTGTCCCTTTTCATCAGCCAAGCCTGCCTACTCAATTTCCTCTTATAACTGCCATTGGAATGTGTCACTTCCTTCTGGTGCATCACTTTGGAATGGCAAGTTTGGCCGGGTCGAAGGTCAATATACAACAATCATTGTGATATTACTCTTTGCTCGTTTTTCACACCAGAATTAACTGTTGAGCTTTCACTGAAGTCTGAGTGACAACAAGTCTCGTCAAGTCTCTAGGAGTCTTTTTAGTATTCTGGTCAATGTCAGGTGTATAATCTTGGTTCGCCCTCCAATTTCCAACTCCTCCAGTCCTCTTACAAATCCTTTGCAGATTGTTCCAAGTGCACCAATTACAATTGTTATCACCATCACTTTCATGTTCCATAGCTATTTCAGTCCTCTGGCAAGATCAGAGTATTTGCCTCTTTTTTCATTTTCATTGATTTTGACTATCTCGTCGGCTGGGATAGCAAAGTCCTTAATTTGGCAGGTTCTCTCTTTTTTTAACTATTAATAGGCCTGGTCTACTAGCCAGAATTAGGTGATTTGTTTCTATCTCAACTGACTGTTTTATCCAGTGACATGGCTAATTCCCATATTTGCATTTCTTCCCTCCATGTACTGTATTTATCTTTAAGCAATGTGATTGGAGGAAAATATTTTGAAGCCATAGTGTCTTCTAGCTCTGCAACCATTGTTAAAAAACAAAGAACTATAAGACTATAACACTCTGCATACAGAGATGCCTTCTTACACCCGTCCTTCTAACACTCTCACATAAACCAATATGGTCATTTGTTTACTTCCGGTCTTCGAATAACGTCTTCTCTTGTTGGAAGTATCAGGGGAGATAACTTACATGCCTTAACATCAGCATTCCAGAGAATTTTGTGCATCTTATTCTCCAGGACAGATTCTGGTTTGTGCATATACCATCTGGCAGTATGGTCAAATTTCATTTTCTTGCTCACTTCTCGGTGGATCACCTTCCGTACCCAATCAGGTCTAATCTTGTTCTCTTTTTGTGCTAGTTTGCTGCTTTCGTTGATTATGTATGTCTCCATCATCATATAATTTACATTTGCAATTTTGTTGAGTCATCTCTATTTGCTTTAATATAATTGGTCGGTATGGCTTTCCAAGACGGCAAATCTTCTCAGTTCTCAAAGATTTGTCTCTGTATTTGAGTCAATCTCAAGCTGAACAGTCTGAACAGTCTCAACTCTTCCATGGATTTCTTGCTGTCTTATTGCCCTGTCGGCTGGGAAGGCTGTAGAATACACCGACTGCTTCTCTGCAAAAGGGTAAGACCCACCCCCCAACAAGTGTCCTGATATGACACTAAACAATCTGATGGTGAGGTTCCAGTAATGCTGGAGCTTTGGGGAATACGGAGTACCCCTTTATTGCCATCACTCCCGGGTCCACTCTGGCCCGGAGTGGTAGCACCTGATAAGGGTCCTATATATGGGTAAAATAGAACTAAATCGTGCTTCCATCACAATACTGTTTTTTGCATTTAAACTGCGTATTTATGCTAAACTGAATTGTTTAGAATAGAACTGTTTTTGACATTGAAACTGTATTACAGTAAACTGAATTGTTATATATTGAACTGTTCTGACATTTAACTGTGTGTAAACAAAATTAACTGAATTAGAACTGTTTGAATAAACTGAATAGTTTGAAATAGAAATGCTTTTGGCAATTAAACTGTGTACTCATGCGAAACTGAATTATTTGAAATACAACTGACTATTTGTATAAAAACGGATTTGGCATTGAATAACTTACCAAGGTTGATATGCCATAAAACCTAAACAACCAACCAACTTGCTGTCATTGTCTCTTTTCTAGGTTCTTTGGAATTGTTTTTTGGGTTCCGACTCAAATTGATATCACAATAAGTTTCACATTCCTTTGTTATTTTCCCTTCTTGGGTTAATTGAAGTGCTTTTTCAACAGCTATAGGTTTTGGCACTTGATTGACAAGGAAACATTAAATATTGCTGAAAGACTTAATGATAAAGTTTAAATGTTTCTATTCCATAAAGTTTTTGGGATATTATAAAATTCAGTTTTATATAATTCAGAACATGTAATGTAGTAGTTTAATGAATTCATTTTTTTTTTGAAAATTTTTTGTAAAGCTTTTATGTGGGATTGGTCATTTGGATTATTATTTTTATTTCAAAAGATGAAGTATTTTTATTATTCCAAGCATATGTTAGACTATTATCTTCATTTTTTTGTTTTTACTATTATAACATGAGGGCAGATAATATTACCATTTATACAAAATGGCAGTTGATATTGTAGAGTTGTGTTGCCTCTTGTTATATTAAAAGAAAGAACAAATGAGTTGATGAAGATATCGATAGTTTTCAATTTGGAAGTTTTAATAACAGCTTAAGACGAAAAGAAACCCTTGTGCTGTAAGTTGCAGGAAAAAGAAAACAGTTGTAAATAGCTGAGCAGGAATTTAGCATTCAGCCAGAAGTTTTGAGGTCCAGTTGATTTAGGAGGAAAAAATAATTGGTAAGGAATGGCCTCTTAAAGGAATCAGAGGAACAATGTTGAATGTGCTCTTTCGTGTTGAGATGCTGGAATCAGCCTGGGATAGAGAGAGAGGGAGAGAGAGAGAGAGAGAATGTCCTCTTTTGTGTTGGCAGGTCTGTCTTGCTGCTAGCAAGGAGGAAGCAAAAAGAGATCATGGGAACAATGCACAGCCTTTTTATGTTGCCCGGGGAAGGTGACCCGGGCAGAATGGCGTCACTCATTCTCATTGGATGAAATATATAAATTCGAAGCTCCAACAGCCAAAACAATCCCAGCACTAAATAATGATTTGAATTTTTTTCTTTCTGCTACACTATGTTTTAACCAGAATATTTTTCTACCTTTTCTCAGGTATACTCTACATGTAGTTGTTTTCGAGTCAAGGATTTATTCTTGGCTATATGTGGGGGTCCATAGGAGAACATCACTTAAATCTACTTCTTCATTAAATGACACTTATATATATATATATATATATAGTCATCCACAGACAGACTGTTTCATTCTATCAGATCTCTTCAGTGTGGCTATACATGCAGGACACTCGAGGCCGGGATCGAAACCCGTCCAACTTTACGTTAGACTAAGCTTCAGACCTCTCAACCACCAAGCGGGCCAAGCAAAAGCAGGATGACCAGCTCGAACTTACATACAGCAGCTATGTGAGGACACAGGATGTAACCCTGAAGACCTGCCAGAGGCGATGAATGATAGGGAGAAGTGGCGAGAGAGGGTCAGGGATATCCGTGCTGGCGGCATGACATGATGATGACATGATGATGATGATTTATCCTTGCTGCTTATACTATGTAGTCCATTATATCTTGTCAAATGTTTTTTGGAGATGCATATCACCAAATAATTCCCATCACCCTGAGAAATGTCATGAAGAAAAAATACTTAGTATGGCATCTGTCAAACTGATAGTTTATAGAAAACATCAGTCCATTAATCATTTATAAATTTTGAGCAAATATTGATATGTTTAGTTTGAGAAGTGCTTAGAACTCCGTGGCAGCCATGCTAAAACTTTTAATTTTATTCTTATCTATCTTGCTTGACATCAATTTTAAAATGTGCTCTCAGCCATCTTGTTGAATGATATAGTTTTAATAGTTTTAAACATTTCCTTGAAGACGTTAGACTTTCAGGATTTTCATCAACTTTTCTTTTTCCATATTTTCTTCAACCAAAAAGAATGAGAACCATTTACAGCAAAACACTCCCTACAGCATGATTCTGTTGCCACCATTTTTGGCTGTTAGGAATGATATTCTCTGGCTTCTCTTGATCTTTGGAATGTATACTTCTGGTAATTGTATACAAACGATTCATGTATACTTTTGTCCAATGAAAGCAGACTTTTCTAAAAGATTTTCTCTTTCTTAAAGTTATTTCTGGTAAACTTTAAGTGCTACAACAAAGTTCTAGCTTACAGCAGTGACCATAAGCAGTGACCTTGCATGATGACCTCTTTAAGGTTATTTTCACTGCTGGCACTCAGTCACATGCTTGCTTCTGAATTCCAATTATTTTTCAATCCTTTTATAATAATTCTTGGATTCTGTTTAACTATTTTTACCAATTTTTGTTCCGCAGTTCTGAATCTTAAATTTTCTTCCTGATTTTATTAATCTGAATAAATCTAAAATTCTTAACAATGATCGACACAGATGATTGAAGAATTTGCAGATGTTTGGAAATCGATCCAACTGACACTCCAGGCTTAAAGATTTTTTTTTTGTTTTTTGACATACAGTTCTATTGAATAAGAGTAATTTTCAAACAGATTTGCTTAATCCATAGAGTTGATCCTAACAGGTACAACAATATCGGATCAACATGGACCCATGAGTATAAGCAATGAAAGGGTACTCTACAATCTCCAGAGTTTCAAAAGTGGTACCTTACCATCGGATGTAGTTTAGTGTCATGCTCCAGACATATACTAAAATGATTATTCACATTTAATTAAACATTACTTAAGAAACAATTTCAGTTCTGTTGTCCTCATTGTATTCTTTAGATATTTATGGTGTTTTTAAGATTTGAGATTTTGCTTCCTGGTAAAGAATTTAAACTTCTATTGAATAAATTTCTGTCGTACTTTCTCCAATTCGATCAGAGAGGTGACTTTTATGATGTTTCATGAACAGGTTTTGATTTTTATTCATTTTAATATTGATAATTATTTAATTTTTTATCAAGTAATATCAACAAATACAAATATGCTGAGAATATATTGATTTTATATCTAATTTTATATATTGATATTTTTTAACATTAATAATCATATCAATTTTTGAAAAAAGAAATATCAACAAGTACAAATATGCTGAGGTTATATTGATTTTATTTCATACATTTAGGTTAGCCGATAAATTCTAAACTTAGTTATATATCAGAGTTTTAGTTTGGTTTTATGGCACATTAACCATTGTAGGTTATTTAATGCCAAATCTATTCTTATACATATAAACAGTTCAATTTTAAACAATTAAGTTTAGTATATAAGAACAGTTTTTTGTTCACACACAATTAAATATCAAAATAGTTCTATTTCAAACAATTCAGTTTAGCTTAAGTACACATTTTACTTCTATTTGATCCATAGATCCGGTGCTACCACTCTGGGCCATTGCGGACTTGGAAACAATGGCAATGAAAGGGTACTCTGCATTCCCCAAAGCTCCTGGATTACTGGAACCTCACCATCAGATGTTTAGTGTCATATTCAGGACTCTCATTGGGAGGGGGTCTTACTTCTCTGCAGAGAAGCAGTCAGTGAATTATACAGCCTTAGCCAACTAGGCCACTCATTGTGGGTGGAGTCTTACTCATCAGCAGAGAAGCAGTCTGTGTATTCTACAACCCCTTCAGCCAACGGGGCAAGTTATATATCAGAGGTGCAAGAAAAATAAAACCAAATGTAAATGTGTACATGCATATTTTCAGTTTAATCATTTTGAAATGAAAGAGTTATAAGGATTAGGAATATTTTTTTATCACAAAGTATCAAATTTATAACATATTTTTTTAATGAAACAGTGTCAGATTATTATTTTTTTGTTTGTATATAATTATTTGTTTGCGCGCAGTTTTGGTTTCATATATTCCAATCCAATACAAATCATTTTTGAACTGATCTATTTGACCTCTTCAGGGAACTCTAACAAGTGCTTCCACTCTGGGTAAGAGTGACCATAGGAGTGATGCCTATAATGGGATATTCCACATTACGTAAAACTCCAGGATTTTTTAATGCAGCACTTTCCAGTCCAAATGTCATATTTCAAACATCCAAATTCTTTATATAGCAGAAATAACTCTTAATATAATCATGGACTGCTGTTACAAGAGAAACCTGATTGATTCCTAAGTCATTTAATACACACACACACACACACACACACACACACATATGCACGCACGCACGCACACACACACACATTATATATATATATATATATATATATTCATATATATATAACAAGCAAATGTTTAGTCTAAATTTCTTTTCAAAAAATCTTTAGACAAAATATTTTTGTATTTTTGAAGTAAAAGATAAAATTTCTGTAGCAACAGAGTATTTGCATTTATTTTGATAAAAAATAAACACTTAACTATAAAAATTACCATAAAAAATCCGATTTTATTTTTGTCAATAAAACCACCACCTGCCTTAATTACTGCTTTATAAAATTTTGGCATTCCTTCCAATAGTTTTTGAAAAAAAAAGTTAATGGTAGACCTCCCCAAGCATTCTTTAAGAACTGAAAAAGCTCGCTCTCACTCTCTGGGTATTCTTTTCGAACATTCCTATTCAATTCCTCCTCCCATTCTAATTCAGTGGGAAAGCAGTCTAAAAATTTGGGCAGCCAAGTGATAATTCCTGAAATTTTTTTTGACCCATGGTCAAGTTTATTGTTTATACATCGCTTCCACATTGTATGTCTGTCTGTCTGTTTATATATATATATATATATATATAAAGAGAGAGGGAGAGAGTGTTAGTGACAGGGATACAGAGAAAGTGGCAAAGAAAACGAAGCATGGATTATTAACATGCACAAATATGCAATCATATTACATGTGCATCAATGTATATATATATACATATGTTTGAATAGATTCAGTTGTGCTAGGTGATGATCATTTTCTTGTTTATGTGATCCCTAGACTAAGATATATACATATATATATTGTGTACTGAGGCAGTAAGTTGTTATCTAATTATGTTTTTTTTTCAAGATCTTCAAGAGAAGATATTCAAGTCTTCTTGTAATTTTTTTATGCCTGAGTCAAGGAGATGAAGAAATAAATATTGATAAAACTTACAGCAACAAGCAACCTTACACAACCCTTGAGGACGACCAATGAAATGATTGAAAGTGCTTGGGTCACTATAGAGCATTTTATTCACCACCTTGACCCAGACATAAGAAAAATAACCAGAAGACTTCACTTGAAGATCTTGAAAAGAAAATAATACATGGCCATCAATCGAACATGCTTATATATATATATATATATATATATATGCATTGATTAAATGAATATCAATTTCAGACTGCTACATCTTTAAAATCAGGGAATTCTCATGTCGTATGACTACAGTGCTGGACTGTGGCCTCTAAGTTAGCAAATTTAAACTCCAGTTACAGTAGGATGTTCCCTTTCAGACTAATACCCTTAGAAAAGGTACTGAAACTTCTTATTCCTCCAGCTATGGGTTAAGTAATTATTTACTAAGTTTTACTTAGTTATAGCACAAGACTGTGTGTCTGGGGCATTCTCTGAGAACTTACAAGAAATAGTTCGCTAGTCTAGCTTGTTAACCATTACACCTTGTGAGTTGCCCTGGTTATGGGTAAAATAGTATCACTAATGTTCTTCCACAAGGATAGCTTTGGCTTTAAAGTTGAAGGTTGATATGCCATTAAAGAAGCCAGAACTAGAAACTATCTTTAATGTCTTAATATTTGAACTCAACCATGTTATCTTTTTTGTCCTATTTGTATAAATTCAACAGATATATGTCACACAGTTGTTGAACTAATTTGAGATTACCTCTCTCTACCACTTTGGAGCAACAAGGAAGGTGCTACTGTAGAGTTGAAATCTCAGGAACAAAGTGTTATATATATATATATATATATATATATATATATATAGATAGATAGATAGATAGATATTTGAAAATTTGTCATGTGACTGCCAGCTGTCATTTATAACACAATCCATTTTTAATCAAACTAAAGGACACATAAATCCAAGAAACAATTAAATCAAAATCGTAGCAACTAATTTTTTTTTCCTGGGAAATTCATTAATTAAAATGATTAATTGGAATATTTGTAAATTGATCAAGAATTCTTTCCTGCCATAAAAGAATTAAGGAAGGATCAAAGTGTTTTTTTATTTTTTGTTATTTCCCAAAAAGAAAACAATAAAACTCTGGATTTTGCTCACCTTTTCTTATTTCATGCCACAAAATCTCCTTGGATTAAGTCGTAAATTAAACCAAATGTCTGATTTAAGATTTGTTTGATTGACCTAAAAGGGCATTTGTTAATTCCTAAAGAAAGCCTCTTTTATATCCTTATTATTTCCCTTCAATTAAATTCACAAGATGAACTGTCAGATTTTAAAAGTCATTTAATACCTTTTAATTCAAAGTATTTGAGTTCAAACCTTATTGAAACTTATTCTCTGTCTTCAACAATATAAATTTCATGCCATGAGTTTATTTTAAGATGAGTATACTTATCTTTCTTGTTTTTAATTTTCGTCTTCATCAGTTGTTAGTTGAATCTGCAGTAACTATATCATTAAACAGCTCTGGTTTGGTTTGATTTGATTTCTTTGTTTTAACGACATATCAACCTTTGAGTTATTTTATGCAAATATAATCTGATAGAAGAACAGTAGTGGTACTGTTTAACCTATAGCTCGAGGAATAGGAGGGTTCATGCCTTTCTTAAAGGTATTAATATCAAAGACAACATAATTGTTCAACTGGGGTTTGAACTCACTAACTACAATGTTGCAGTCCATCACATTAACCACCACACCCCACAATCTCTCTCAACTATTCTGTCAAAGTAGGATGTGACATAAGATTAAAATTCAAGTGTACTACTGGTAGTTGGAATTCAGAGTTTTCCTTCTCTTAGACTGGTTGCCTCACCAAGGTTAAAGAAGCCAGGCTTTTTTTCAGTTAATAAATCTAAAGTAAAAAATAGATTGTCAGCAATTCTTTTATATCTTTTATTTTTTTGTTTTCATTGATAAGACACAATTTGATTAAACAACTAAAAACAACAAAAACAACTAAAGAAAGCAGATTGCAATGTAGGTTAATGATAATTTTTTTTCTGTTATTTATATAAAGGAAATATTAGTCTGAAGAGATCTTAAACTATCACTCTCTCACGGTGAGGTTTAAGTAGACTCAATAAAGAACTTGTCAGTCATAAGTGTGATTCTATGATTGCTTTTATTTTTCTTTGGAAATGGGTCAATATCTTGAAAGAGAGACCATTAATGTCTACATTGCTGTCTCCTGGTAATGCTCAAAGACAATGCTCTTAAGTGACCCTCAGATATGTGGACAATTATACAAAAGATGGCTGACATAGATTCAGACAGAGGCATAATTCCATAGTGTTTGCTTTTATTCAAATAACAAATATTCACCTAATGAAGATTAGTTTAGAAAGTACTGAATATTGTTATTATATATTATAGATATTTGTAAACTGTGAGGTTTGGAGAAAGGAATGCAATAGACTTATACTTAATGAGGATTAGTTTAAGAAGCAGTGAATAATGTTCTTACATATTATCAATATTTATAACCAGTGAGGTTTGAAGAGTGGAATACGATAGACTTATAGTAAAACATGGTGTAGTGAGTTCTCTTTGTTTAGCTGATGGAAAATGAGTGAACATCACAGCAAATAAATCTGAATTCATTTATTACTCTTTTTTCTGTGAATGATATTTCTGTGTGACTCATGTTGCTGGGAATTAGACAAGCCAGTTACAATCTTAGCCAAAATTCCTTTTCTGACCATCTCCAATTTTTTGAAAAAATTAACCACTTCCTATTCTTAACAAACCTAAACAAGGCAATAAATTTATTGTTACCATAGCCTATCTAATTTTGGAGTTCTGCAGATGGGGTAGTAACCCATCATTTTGGCAGTAATTATTTATGTATTGTATTATATATATATATATATATATATATCAGATAATAGCCCTTATGGTAAAAAAATGGCAAGTGATTTGAAGATGAAAATATACAATGAATCACAGTCAAGGGGCAAAAAATATATATTGGAACAAAAAAAGAAAAGGCTAACCTTGTCATACCAATTGAAAAAAATTGAAAGACACACAATTGGTTTGGATTACTGTAGGTACCCTGATGAGCCGCTTAGGCAAAACTATAGTAGGGTAGTTCCTTACTCACGAAGTAATTATCGATACTATATACATATATATATATATAACCAACCCTACCGCATGAGCAGAATGTGGCACAAACTCAATTTTTTAAGTGAAGTTTAACGGGTTTGAATTTAGAGTTTTATGTCTCCATTCCAAGGTTAAAGAACCCAGTCTACCCTATTATTTACCCATAGTTGGAAGCAGAATAGTTGGATTTATACCATTCCATGCAATGAGAAATGCAAACAGCCTCATCCAAAATTTGAACTCTTTTCTCCATGTCCGTTTCCTTTGAGGATGACCATGGGCCACAAGTGCCACTACCACAATATTGTATATGGCACTTTATGCATACTAAAATTATTGGTACATAAAATGCAGTATTTTTCCAGATTTTGCAGCTGAAAAGTTAAGGATATATATTATACACAAGAACTATATAATTTACTTTTTTCTGGTCATATACCTTACCATATTTGAAATGGGATGACTGAAAGCAAATTATATGTGCAGTCCAAAACTAGTGTGTTTTATGCATTACAGAGAAATATCAACAGAAATGTGTGTTTGTTTATAAAGTAAAAGTAAAGTTAGCGACCATAGTCGAGGGTGACCCGAAGGCTCCCTTTTCGATAGCTACTACACCAAGGTGTAGGGGAGGGCGCTACTCCATTCCCTGGATTGCTCCACTTTACCCTTGAACCGTACCTTATAATGCTGAGTGTTAAGCAAGGTGGTATCAAGTTCCATTTTTAAAGTCTTTGGTATGACTCGACCTGTAATTGAACCCAGGTCTCCCGGGCCATTGGCGAACACTCTAACAACGGGAGCTTATTTTTGCTGCAAGTTTGTGACATTCTTGCATGATTGGTATGGTTTGGTTTAATGGCATATCAACCATTGTAGGTTATTTAATGCCAAATCTTCTTTATAAATATATATAAATTGGTTTGGTTGGGTCTTTTGGCATATCATCCATTGTAGGTTATTTAATGCTAAATCCTCTTTATAAATATATATAATTTGGTTTGGTTGGGTCTTTTCGCATATCATCCATTGTAGGTTATTTAATGCTAAATCCTCTTTATAAATATATATGATTTGGTTTGGTTGGCTCTTTTGGCATATCATCCATTGTAGGTTATTTAATGTCAAATCCTCTTTATGAATATATATAATTTGGTTTGGTTGGGTCTTTTGGCATATCAACCATTGTAGGTTATTTAATGCCAAATCCTCTCTCTCTATATATATATATATATTAAATATACATAATTTACAATCAAATTTGTTTTTTAATGAGCTTCATCTCATTCTTTTGCACATAGTTAAATGGTTTCAAGTATTACTATGTATCACTAACAATTCATTAAAATATCAGTGATTTGTTTACACCCACTTAAATGATCAAACAGTTCTATTTCAAACAATTCAATTGAACATAAGTCATTTGTTTGCACTCAGTTTAAATATCAAACAGTTCTAGTTGACCCATCAAGTGCTACCACTGTGGGCCAGAGTGGAGCTGGGATTGATGGCAATGAAGGGGTACTCTGCATTACTGGAACCTCACCATCAGATTGCTTAATGTTATATCCTGGACACTCACTGGGGGAGGTATCTTACTCCTCTGCATAGATGCAGCCAATGTATTTTAAGGCCCCATCTAACTGGGCCGATTTTTGCATGCATATGTCTGTGCAGTTGCTCTAGATACTGTGTAAATTTTGTATTTTAACACATAATGTAAACGATGTAAATTCTAATATTTACTCAGTACAAATACTAAATCTAGGTTTAAAACTCAGTGCATATTATACGTGATATTTTTTTTTCAGAATTTCATAGTCCAAAGTTGGCAGTGCATGTTATACATGAGTATGTATTAAAAAAAATAATTACAGTTTATGAAAACTAAAAAGTGGGTTGGGTCAAGTTAATTGCTTTAATGGCAGAGAGAGCCTCTCTATTGAAGAATGCCTATGGAACTGAACAATTTTTTTGCCACTAATCACCCAGACGTTCTCTTATAGGAAGTTTCCTCCACATCAAACCAACTTTGTCACATATTCTGCTGCTGGGGTGCAAGGTTATTCCAATATACATCAAGTACACTATGTCTTCAAATTCATTAAATAACAAGTCATATGCAACAATAATGTGAAGATGGGTTTTTTTTTCTTTGGTGGTGTATTTAGTGTAAATACACACAGGGTTCTGCAGAAATACCTCCTACTTTTTTTTATGTTGGCTGTGTGGAGCAAATGAATTTAGGCAAGTATTTATGGCAACTCTATAAAGCTAAAGTCTTACTGTTTTTTTTTTTTAAATATAATTAGTCACAATTATTGTTTGGACCGGTGCACACTATGCATTTGCTGTAGATATGTTAATTGCAGAACATGCTCTTTTTATGCTCATTTCATGTTACATCAGAATGATGCTATTCCTGATAGAAAATCAATACTGCTATGCATTCAAAATTCTATCCAGAACAGCATCATTTTAACATAACAAGAAAAAGAGCATAAAAATCTCTCTGTGTAACAATTACAGATACACCAGTCTTAAAAATATTTCAACAGCAAATACACAGTGTGCACCAGTCCAAGCCATTGTCATATCTGAAAAAAGAATTATAAGACATAAGCTAGATGGAGCTACCATTATAATTTGCCTAACTTCACTTGCTCCTCACAAGTAACAGTCTAAAATGTGGGAAGTATTTCTGCAGCACCCTGTACATTGTAAACCCCTTACTTAATAATTAAAAAAAAATTCTAATTTTCAAAAATAGATATGTAGAAAAAACATACTTTAGTGTTCCATTAATAACTTCAAAAAAATTGATAACCATAGTTTGAACCGTAATTGAGTTATGGGAAAACAGACAACCGACATCAAATTATAGTAAAACTTGTTTGCACACAGTTTCAATAATTTTTAAACAGATCTAGTTAACCCAGTGATAACACCCTAACAGATATAGCCACTCTGATTCAGAGTGGACCTGGCAGTAATGGCAACAAAAGGGAGACTCCACACTCTTCAGAGCTTCAGAACTGGACCCTCACTATGGAATATTGTTTGGTGTTATAACCAAACATTCTTTTAGAGGAAGATTCTTATCCCTTTTTTGGGTTTGTTGTTGGCATATTCTAAGCTCTACCGAATTGACTGTTAAAGTGTTTTTCCGAGATATTTCATTCAATTGTTAAGGTTCACAAACTAGTCAAGCAGACCGTGTGTATTCTTTATTGAATGTGATCTTCACTGAGTGCCTTACACTTCAGTCTTTGGGACCAAGCTTAATAAGTTATAGATGCATAATTTAAAAAGCAAGTGTGTCTTAGAACTTCCTTATATTCAATACAGTAAGAACAAAAAATATCAAAACTGATCTTTAAATTGTTATGGTTTTGAAATTTAAAACTTAAATGAAGAATTTCACTGCTGAATTGCTTATTTATTAAAGTGATGATATCTAGATGTCTAGACAGCTGTCTAGACATCTTCTGAACAGTCAGTTGCAGTTCTCAGTACTTTTTTATCTGCATTCTCAATATTGTTTTGATCTGTAGTTTTTGGTGAAATACAGGATTGTGAAAGGGCATCATCTTCCATACTCACTTAAATTGAAAATTCTTTTCAAAATTAAAATCTGAGGATATGAAGAGTATTTAAAAAAAAAAACATAACAATATGTCTTCACTGCATAACAAAAGAGAAATTTAAAATAAACTTGCCAGAATAAGTGTATTGAATATTAAAGGGACTGTTTTGAAAAAAATTAACGTTTCATCCATTGTGCATTTTTATCTTGATATCTGCAGATTCCATTTTAATACTTTTTGAACACGCTTCATATTTACAAATGTCAGAATTCTTATTGGTCAGTGTTAATATTACAGGGATTTTAAACAAAATGTGCAACCTTAAAAATAAGTAAAATTTTACCCAACCCCTCCATATGAGTTGGATGCAAAAAAGGTCGATTTTTTAGCAGAGTTTAATGAGTTTGAATTCCGTGTTTTTCTTCTTCTAGACTCGTTGCCATACCATGGTTAAAGGACCCAGTATGCCCTTCTACTTATCCATAGTAGTAGCGAGAATAGTCAGATTCATACCTTTCCCAAGGACATTACTGCTAAGAGAAATGCAAACAGCCTCTTTCAGGACTTGATTTTGTTCACCATGTCTATTTCCTACCATGACACTTGCACCAAAAGCTCTTAATATTAGTTACTTGGCAAAATTGAATTCAGAAAGAACAGTATTTAGTTTCTGAAATGATTGCATCATGCACTATAACCAATCTGGTATCCATTCCTTCGTTTTGTGTCAACAATAACATTTTCCAAGGCCTAACATAATTCATATATGAATGTTACTTATGTCTGAGATCAAGATTTGATCTTAAATGTCTCTTGTCTACACTACCAAACAAATGGACAATATCGTATTTGTTTAATAAGTTTTGTAAGACACGATTAACAAGAACGAAACAAGCTGGGTCTAGTAATCTTTCTTAACTGACAAAGTTCATGCGTCCAAGCATTTTACTCCTACATTGAGAGAGAATCTCTACAAAAGTTATCTTTATAGACTGGCCTGTCTACAACAAATCTTTTTAGAGCTTCCAAGAAACTTAAATAGTTTAGATAGAAATTGTCAAAAAGACTAGTCCATCCTTTGCAAAACATCTTACACATTATACTGGATTGGGAGTGTGCTAATCCCCTCAGCACTCTTTTTTGAAATACACAGTTGTAAACAGTTTTCGCAATGGTATACCTATGTATACCAGATATCTAGGCTTATATTATAGGATACATATACATTATATATATATTAGTAGAGTTACACAGCTTTAGTTGAGTACAGGGAATATCACACATAATAGTATAGTAATGTTAAATAATAGCCGAGGGATTTCGGTTCATGCCTTTGAGTTTCGTTAGGCTGAGAACCTTTCGGCTTAGCACATGGGTAAGTTGGGTGCAACATTGAGGCGGGTGGATGGAGGTGTCACTCAGATGTCATAATTGTCCGAAACGAAACGGGTTGACAGGGTGCGGGTGACGTCACGCACCGGAAGTGCGCGGAGGTTTCTGTGAGATTTGAAGGAAGTTAGAGTTGAAAATTAGACGCCAAACGAGAAGGATCGACTTTTGGAGCTCGAGGCGAACTTGCGCCCTATGGGGGCCGCTCGAGTTAGGGGGCCAAATGAATAAGACAGCATAGAAGATTGAGTCTCTCCTCCTTACGTCGAAACCTTTAACTCAAAGTTAATAAAAAGGTTCCGTACCTGAACAAGAAGTCGTTACGTATTTCCGAATTTTGAGATTCCTATGTTCTTTATATGTTCTATAGTAATGAACATTACATGTCCATTTCGCACATGACCATATTCGTGTATATGGCTATGTAACAGTAAGAAATGTATTCTATATTTCTTCTGAATTTATAAATCAATTTAAAATTTATAAAAAGAATAAAGAATATTGGAAGAAGATATAATTGAAAAACATGTCGGCAGTTGAGTATATAAATACCACCCAAACCAATTGAAGAAATGGTATTCGGACAGAAGAGAGACAAGATTGGAAAAACCAATGATGGTATTGTACGCTCTATTTGATGTATCTAAACCAAAAAAAAAAAAATTCTACTCGAAGAACGAGTAAAAGGAAAAGAAATCCTACAGAAACCCTGGATATTGATCCCAAAAGGAAGAAGTATGGCTTCCAGAGTAAGTGAAATCTCAAAAGGGGAGGTGTTGTAAGGGAGGATATTTCCCCTTACACGAAAGTTGGATACGTCCAAAGAAAGACATGAAAGAATATATATTAAATGAGATTAGCGATGGTAGCTCCTCTTGCTTATACGGTAATTCATCTCCGTTGTTGTGCAACTGCATATTTGATTCAATTTATTATATTCCTGGTACCAAAAGGTAATAAACCTTTTTGTTAATCTTTTTCAGATTCAATATTGTTTATTGATAAACTCAATCATAACAATAATATTCCTTCTAAATTAATTAATCAATTTATTTATTGATTCTCCTGGTTTATTTTTACTCAAAAGTAGATCTTAGTAAAATCTCCATTGAAATAGAGTTTTGTCTCATTACTGAATAAATTCCAAAAACAAAATTAATTAACAATCGATGCAATAATTAAGAAAATGCAAACAATTTTCATTATGAAGCACTCGTTCTATTATGAAGAAAATTAGGTGATTTTAAAGAAAATGCTAACAATACAAAATAATCATGTAATTATTAAGAAAACAAAATACAATTTTAAAAATTATTGGCAGTTTTCAAAATTAAAAATTAAAAAAAAAATTATCTGATACCTGCTAAATTTTTTTTAATTAGGAAAAACGAGATTTGATAATCATCATCAATGTACTACTTACTTGTTTCAGTCAAGATTTAATATCAAAAGAATGAAAGACAAGATAACTGTCGTGAAGTGTGTAAGATCTGAAAATTTTTCAATTTGGAATATCAAAAAGAGCCCATAACTCAGCTCCTGGTCGCCAATTTCACTCTCATTGATTGACAAATCTTGGTGTACATTATCATAGAAAAGTGTGATGAAATAGAAAAAAAGAAAAGAAAAGAGATAAAATAAAAAGAACAGCATAATTTTTTTAAAAAAATGATGAAAATAAAAATACATATTTTTTACATCATAAAATAAAATAAGTCCAAAATGTAAAAGTTCCCAGACACCCCTGACAGGCAGTAGGAACTTTACATGCCGGAAAGAGATTTACTGACACCAGAAAGAAACTTGTTCTCGATCAGTTGGGACCCCTTGGACTGGAAAGACCTACTTCTCTCCTGCTGGTTGGGAAAACCACATGTCTGCTTAGCAGCACACTGGCTCACCCTTCCACCAGTAGCAGCCATTTCTGTAATAGTAGCTTATATCAAAAGCACCAAATGGACTTATCACCCACAGCTAAAAACACTGAATTTGGACATATTAACCACCGAAAATGACTAGTGCATTTCAATGCTTTGTTGGGGCGAAATGACTGTTCTCTAACGGTCCAGAAAGTAATTTCCTTGCTACAGGGTAGCTGTATGAAAACTCAGAAATAAAAGTGAAATTGAAAATGTATCTTAGTCTCTTTTATTCCTTCCTTCAGTAATTCTTTTGCAGCCTTCACAGACAAGAAAAATCCAATGAATTAAATAGGGAAAAGGAAAAAGAAAACAATGTAGTTAGATATCTAAACCCAAAACCAACATATTTTTTGCCTAAAATCCAAATAACACCAACAAATTCCTGTATCCCGATTATTCTTACTACTTGCCTTGTTTAATGAAAGACACTTTTCTCAGCTGCCACTAAAACCTGAAGATATGAAAGTAACACAGAAGTACCCAATCTCAACATGTTGACTTGGCCCCGTGCTTGTAACAAAATTACCCAAGTTTTTCACACCAAGAAACTGAACTGTAAATAACCCGAGGCTTTTCTTCCACAGAACATAAAATAGAAGCAGTTTGTGAAAAGAAACAGTGATAGTTTTTTGGAATTGTTTTAATTTCATCAACACTTGGAACATCTATAAGCTTAAACTAAAATGTCCCATTGTCTGGATAATTTGGTTACAAACAAACAAATGAAGATATTTAATATTATCATAAACATTTATATTTATGTCCTTATCCCACTATTATACAAAGATGAGTAAAAAGTTTTGCAATATTTTGATATGTGCAAGTTTGTAGCAAATATATCCCATGACCAAAGCAGATACTCACTGTTGTTAGTGATACATTATTCATAGCTTCACTCCAAGTGCTATTTGAAAGCTGCACAGATGAATATGCAACATCGTCTAATTTGAGAACTTATGCTTCACAAGGTCAAACTGTACCATAACTCTTCTAAAGAAACCAAAAGTATTAGTTGTGTGAAAAGCAAAGGCAAGATTGATGCTAGTATTGTAATTTGATAGTTGAAGAAATTTCACTTTGGTTGCACTGACTGTTCAAGGTCAGGTCGGCCTAAAACTATAGATTCTGAGTCTGTGCTCCATTGATGCAAATCCATCAAGTAGCACTCAGAGATTATCAAGTGTATTAAGCACCTTACATCCATTTGTGGTTTATCACCTTCCCATGATTTTAGTGTGGTTTGTCACCCTCCCATGACTTTAGTGTGGTTTGTCACCCTCCCATGACTTTAGTGTGGTTTGTCACCCTCCCATGACTATAGTGTGGTTTGTCACTCTCCCATGACTTTAGTGTGGTTTGTCACTCTCCCATGACTTTAGTGTGGTTTGTCACCCTCCCATGACTTTAGTGTGGTTCATCACCCTCCCATGACTTTAGTGTGGTTTGTCACTCTCCCAACACTTTAGTATGGTTTGTCACCCTCCCATGACTTTAGTGTGGTTTGTCACCCTCCCATGACTTTAGTGTGGTTAGTCACTCTCCCATTACTTTAGTGTGGTTTGTCACCCTCCCATGACTTTAGTGTGGTTTGTCACCCTCCCATGACTTTAGTGTGGTTTGTCGCCCTCCCATGACTTTAGTGTGGTTTGTCACTCTCCCATGACTTTAGTGTGGTTTGTCACCCTCCCATGACTTTAGTATGGTTTGTCACCCTCTCATGACTTTAGTGTGGTTCATCACCCTCCCATGACTTTAGTGTGGTTTGTCACCCTCCCATGACTTTAGTGTGGTTTGTCACCCTCCCATGACTTTAGTGTGGTTTGTCACCCTCCCATGACTTTAGTGTGGTTTGTCACTCTCCCATTACTTTAGTGTGGTTTGTCACCCTCCCATGACTTTAGTATGGTTTGTCACCCTCCCATGACTTTAGTGTGGTTCATCACCCTCCCATGACTTTAGTGTGGTTTGTCACTCTCCCATGACTTTAGTGTGGTTTGTCACCCTCCCATGACTTTAGTGTGGTTTGTCACCCTCCCATGACTTTAGTGTGGTTTGTCACCCTCCCATGACTTTAGTGTGGTTTGTCACTCTCCCATGACTTTAGTGTGGTTTGTCACCCTCCCATGACTTTAGTGTGGTTTGTCACCCTCCCATGACTTTAGTGTGGTTTGTCACTCTCCCATTACTTTAGTGTGGTTTGTCACCCTCCCATGACTTTAGTATGGTTTGTCACCCTCCCATGACTTTAGTGTGGTTTGTCACCCTCCCATGACTTTCGTAAAAGCAACTTGAGTTGCTAAATTCTCCATCATACTACCAAAATATTGCAAAACTTTAGACTCACCCTTGTACTACATACTTGTGTACTTTGTTATATATGTAGTATTAATGAAAAACTAAATAAATTATTGATAATAAGTTGAACAGATTTTGCTTGACAGTCTTTTTGTGTGTGAAAATCTCATCTAATTCTATTTAATAAAACATCTTGTTTAAAGCTTCTTGACGAGCAGTTATCATTTCAGTCTCCATAAAAATAATTGACATCTAAATTAACAATGGTAAAAAAAAAAAAAACAGTGCATGATCTGACACAATTAGCTGTGACAAAATACAAAGATTTAATGATTTTTTTTGGAGGGAGTGGGTTACAAAGAGAGGATTTAATCATTTGTCTTTTAATCTTCCATATAATCAGCTCATTCAACCTGAAATTTCAAGTTCTTAAACAAAATAAATAAAATAGAATTCACAGAAATAGCATAATTAGTGTAATTATTCAAATTTTCTTAGATTAAATTAATCCTAAAAAAATCTATACAAATAACCAATATTTGAATCTTCTCTCTGAGACATTCTTGTCTGTAAAATGTGGACAAAATACACAAAGAATTTGAAGGTTAGAAATTGGGTACATAATCATCACTAATGTCTCCATTTTCAACTAATTCAAGTTTAGAAACATTTACCTTGGCTCAGACACTGAAGTTTGGCTCTTTTTGGAAATATATACATAACAGGCCATTCTGCGTTTTTTTTTTTTTTTAAAAACACCATATAATAAGGTATTTTTGTATTTCATTTCGAGTAAAACATCACATTTATGTCACTACATTGTATTTACTTTTATTTAGGCACAGATAAGTGGATATATATAAAAAAGATTATCATACAATAGTTTTCTATTTTGTTTTCATGAATAAAACCACCACCTGCCTTAATTACTGTTTTTCAAATTCTTAACATTCTTTCAAAGATTTTTTTTGAAAAAAAGTAAAAGGCAGACCTTCCAAATCATTCTTTAAACACTTAAAAAGCTTAACCTAACTCTTTGGGTATTATTTTTGAACTGTCTGATCTACTTCATCTTATTCTAATTCAATGGTCTGGAGATTGAAACGATCAAGTTATAAGTAAGTAAAGTTGGCAACCATAGTCGAGGGTGACTCAAAGGCTCCACCAAGGTGTAGGGGAGGGCACTACTCCTCTTACTGGATTACTCCACTTTACCCTTGATCTGTACCTTATAATGCTGAGTATTAAGCAAGGTGGCATCAAGTACCATTTTTTGAGTCTTTGGTATGACTCGACCTGGGATTGAACCCAGGTCTTCCGGGCCATTGGTGAACACACAAAAATTCTATGATTTTTTTTTTTTTACTCAGGATAATTTTGACAAGATTTAGAAGAATATTTTGTCTTGTTGAGAGGCGAATTTTTTTTTTAATCATGCGTAAACCAAATAGTATACAATTTGTTATCAAAATTGAATGATTTTATTCTTTTTTCATGATTCCTTTGACTTGAATCAAATCTCTAGCCCTCTTTCTCGCTCAAAATACTACCACACCATAACAAATGCACCACCATACGTAACTGTTGGAAGCATGCAATCATCTTTCAGTATTTCTCCAAGCTTTCTTCTCACACTCACTTCTAACTACCAAAAAAGTTCAAATTTGTTCTCATCTGTCCACAATACATTTTACTATATTTTAATGTACACTTTTTTTGTTTTTTTACCCATAACAGTCTTTTCTGCTTATTCACTTTTCATAACAAGGCATTCACAATCGCAATGAACCTCTCAATTTTTTACTGCTCAGTACGACACTGGTTTCTGTCAAGAGGAATTAAGTTTAGGAGTTGACTCTGGGGAAGTTTTCCTTCTATGTTGTTTGCTCTCCATAATCAAGTGTTTATTTTCAGCAGCAGTTGGCATTTCTTTTGCGCTCCAGCTCTTTTTCTGTTAATATTTGCACCAGTTTTTTAACTGCTTTTCAATGAATATTGCACCCCATGTCAAGAAATCTTCAACTTTTAAGTAATTTCTCTTTGTGAGTAACTTTCTTTGAATAAAATTTAAATTTGAGCCCTCTCCTCACTGCTTTAGCTGCTTTAATTTTAATCATTTAGTGTGGATTACTTTAAAATTCAAAAATAAATTTTTCAAATATCAATAAAAATACAGAAGTATTTCAGTCTTTTTTTCTTCAGATATAGCTATGTTTTGGCCAAACTGAGTGCTTTTTTTTCATAAACAACAATCAGTGTTATATTAGTCAGTGCTGAGTTAACATTTGGATCCTGTATTAACATTTAGCTTAGTTAAAATTTTTGGTAATCTCAAAAAGTCTTCTGAGAGGTTAAAGGTGAAATGAAAATATACTTTTTTCTTATAAAAATATATAATCACGATGTAGCAACATGTATGAAGATCATTAAATAAGTTTCCAGACATTTTTCATATGGGAACTTTTATTGATAGTATACCCATGAAACTCTAGTCCCCTTCGAAGTAATCTCCTCCAGCTGCAATGCACTTGCTGTACCATGCTCAAACATACATAAGGATCATTAAATAAGTTTCCAGACTTTTTTCGTATAGGTACTTTTATTGATAGTACACCCATGAAAATCTAGTCCCCTTCGAAGTAATCTCCTCCAGATGCAATGCACTTGTTGTACCGTGCTCAAACATATATAAGGATAATTAAATAAGTTTCCAGACTTTTTTCGTATGGGCACTTTTATTGATAGTACACACATGAAACTCTAGTCCCTTTTGAAGTAATCTCCTCCAGCTGCAATGCACTTGTTGTACCATTCCAACAATTTCTAGAAGGCTCCATGGAAGTCCTCTTGTGTGAGTGTGTCAGTGACCTTCATCACAGCCTCTTTCATCTCCTCATTTGTCTCATAACGACAGCCTCTGAGCTTAATAACCAGAAGTCACAGGGAGCAAGATATAGACTATAGGGAGGCTGAGGAACAGTCTTGATGCCCATCTTGGTCAAATAGTCTGTGACAAGGATGGAGTTGTGGACTGGTGCATTATCCTGGTGGAAATGCCTCTGACCCGATTTGAAGAGTGCTGGCCTCTTCCCAAGGAATCTCTTCCTGAACTCCCTTTAAACCTCAACATAGTAACCCTAACCCTAACCCTAACTCTTTGGCCAATCAACTCTGGTGTATTGACTTCCTTACTCCTCGCACACCTCTCATCATCCCTCACAGACTCCCTGCCTTCCTTGAATCTCTTATGCCACTCAAAAACTCATGCTCACTTCATGCAAGATACTCGAAAAGCAGTCTGAAGCATTCCATACATTTCTGCAGCATTTTTCCCAAGTTTAAAACACAATTTTATTGCATATCGTTCTTCTGAAATCCAGATTGCATTTTTGAAATTCACCGGCTGTGATAATCAGGCTTTAGTAGGGTGTATTCCAATTGCTGTTGTAGCTGTTCATTTGAAGCTGAAATCATAAAAATTAGATGTATAGCAATAACATAGTGAATTTTCAAGAGTCTACGATAATTTTAAATGCCTGTACAAAAGAAGTCTCGAAACTTATTGAATGCACCACGTATTGCGGATGAGTCAAAATTTGAGATTTCTAATAGTAAGACAGGATATGTGAAAAAAAAAAGCCTGGGGAAAGAGTAAAAAAAATGAAATGCAAGATTCTTAACCCTTTGTATTTGTTGTTTAATTATGAAAATAAGGCGTCCCCATGGCTAAAGTGCTTGATTGTGGCCTCAAAGTAGGGGGAAATTTACTAAGCTTTTTGCTTAGATGTGGCACAAGGCCATATGAAAGGGGCACCCAATGAGACTCGAACTCACTCGTGTAGGTTTGCTAGTCAAGCTTGCTAACCATTACACCACCAGAGTTGCCTGTGGCCTCAAAGTTAGTGAGTTAGAACTCCAGTCACACTAATACGGTCACTTTCAGATTAATACCCTTAGGAAAGGTATCAATCCCCCTAATCCCATAGCCTAGCTGGCAGGGGCTGGGGCTGGGGCTGGAGAATATGCCAACTGCATCTCCGCAGAGGGATAAAACACTCCACCCCAATGAGTGTCCTGGATTTAACATACAACCATCTGATAGCGAGATGCCAGTCCTAAAGCTTTGGGAAAAGTTGAATACCCTTCATTGCCATTACTCCCTGGTCCACTCAAATAAAAATTATTTAATCATTTACTATACTTGAAACTATTGGAGTGCAAATGTTGAATTGAATTATTATTATTACATAGCAATACTTGAAACTATTAACTGTGTGCTAACAGATGAGCTCTGGCTTATTTAAAAGTACGATCAACAAACTATTCATTTCATCATCATCATCATATCGTGCTGGCAGCACGGATATCCCTGACCCTCTCTCGCCACTCCTCCCTATCGTTCATCGCCCTAGGCAGGTCTTCAGGACAACAACCTGTATCCTCACATAGCTGCTGAATGTACGTTCGTGCTGGTCGTCCTGCTTTTGCGCGGCCGTGTGTGGGGATCCATAAGAGTACATCTCTTATGAGTTCATCTCTGCTTCTCCAGCAATGTCCTGCATGTCTGGTTCGCCTAACTTGAATAGTTTTCGTGATAGGGGGCAGGTGGCCGTACAGTTGGTGTCTTGTGGGGTGTTGCTGCCAGGACTTGTTGAGGATTGCACGCAGCATTCTTGTGTAATTGCCATCTAGTTTCTTCTCCAGCCGTTTTGTTAGCGTCCATGTAGTGCATCCATATAGCAGTATCGATGTGACCGCCGCCTTGAAGAAACTGCGTTTCATTTTATCGGTTAGGTCTGATTTCCATATAGTCGATAGCCTATTGATAGCTGTCCATGCTTTCGTTAACCTGGTTTCGATGTCCTTTTCGGTTGATTCGACGCTGCTTCCTAGGTAAGTGAATTTGTCTACTAGTTTAAGAGGGGTTCCTTCTAGAGTGGAGATGTCCCCCGTTTGGTTATAGCACATATATTCCGTTTTGTGTGCATTAACATGGAGGCCTATGCTTGCTGCTGCTCGTTCCAAAGTATGCAGAAGTGTTTCGGCTTGGTCAGGTGTATTTGCCAGTATCACTATGTCATCGGCGTAGTCGGCGTCGGTAATTGTTGTTGCGGGGTATCTTCTGCTTCTTTTCTTCGTCAGTTCGAAACCATTCTCTTTGATTTTGTCAATTGATGTTCTAAGTACGTAGTCTAGACAAATGATAAAGAGATACGGAGCCAGCGTGTCCCCTTGTAGTACTCCTGCTACAATGTCGAAGTATTCTGTGTCTCCATCTGGTGATCGTACTATTACTTTAGTGTTTCTATAGAGAATCGTTATTGCCGCTACGTTTTCTTTAGGTATTCCGTATGCTAGTAGGATTTGTTCCATCTTTCCTCTGTGAATGGAGTCAAAAGCCTTGGTAAAGTCGACAAATATTAATGTCGCTTGTAGGTTCTTTGCCCGTACACCTTCGAGGATTCTGCGGATGGTTAATATTTGTGAGGTCATAGATCTATTTCTTCGGAAGCCATTTTGGTTTTTTCTAAGTATGTTGTCGATTTTGGGTTCTATTCGGTTTCGTAGTAGGGCATTGTAGATTTTGGCAGCTATGGATGTAAGTGTTATGCCTCGGTAGTTTTTGGCTAATCCGAGGTCCCCCTTTTTAGGGAAGGGGAGTATGCATCCCTTCGTCCATCTATCTATCGGATTTTGATTGTATACTGCGTTGCAGTGG
Source organism: Sepioteuthis lessoniana (assembly GCA_963585895.1). Classification (NCBI taxonomy): domain Eukaryota; kingdom Metazoa; phylum Mollusca; class Cephalopoda; order Myopsida; family Loliginidae; genus Sepioteuthis; species Sepioteuthis lessoniana. The sequence continues at coordinate 8,400,378 of OY757928.1, read as the reverse complement.
CGGAGCAGTATGTCGTCGAATTGTCTGGTCTTCCATACTTCCGGGGGAATTTCGTCCAGTCCTGCAGCTTTCCTATTTTTAATTTTTCTGAGAACCGAGTCGAGTTCTTCTTGTGTGAACGGTCCAAGTTTAATGTCTAATTGTTTGCTAATTATTCTGGTGATTGGTTCATGCGTTATTTTTGGTGGGTTTCCAAGTAAGTTTTCGAAGTGCTGTTTCCACAGTTTTATTCTTTCTTGTTGGTTTGCTGCTTTAAGTTTTGCTTTGGCTGTGTTCTTTCTTCTGCTCACTTCGTTTATTGTTTGCCAGGCAATTCTAGATTGTCTATCTTCCATGGAGTCTCTAATCTTATCTATCTGATTTTGAATGTATTCTGTCTGTTCCTTTATATATATGCCTGCTAATTGATATTGTGCCGTTTTTAGTTTTAAGGCATTTGTGTTTGTTGGGTTTTTTCGATAGTTTTTGGAGGCTGTTTTCACTAGTGCACGTTTTTCTCTCACCGCTAAAGTTTCCCATGGGACTCTATATTTAGTTTTAATTTTTGTTGGAATGTATTTTGCTGCTGCCTCAAGGTGTGCATTGACGAAATTTTCGTATTCGTCGTTTGGTGTACTTTTTTCCGTCTTTTCTTGTAGTGTTTCGAATCTGTTTCTTAATTCTAATACGTATTTATCTCTGACATCTTTGTTGTTTAATAGGGCCCAGTTATAGTGTTTGGTGGTCGCTGTTCGTTTGTCGTTTTTTTCGCTGTGACTATTCGGTGATCGGTGGACACACCCACAAAAGAGGAGTATGCCTCGCAATTCAATGCGCTATTCTTCCATTTCTTGTTTATAAGGACGTAGTCTATCTGAGCTTTAGTATTGTTTGCGTACGTACTAATCATATTTATTAAATATATATATGTACAAAGAGGATTTGGCATCAAATAACCTACAATGGTTGATATGCCATAGAACCCAACCAAACCAAATCCTATATATTTAATATATATGTATAAACAGGATTTGGCATTAAATAACCTACAAGGGTTGATATACCATAAAACACACCAAACCAACCTACCATTATCCCCTCTGCACTGGTTTTAAGTAGTACCACTATAGTTCATCAACAAGGATGGCTTTGGCATTAAATAACCCTCACAGGTTAATATACCTTTAAACAAAGAAGCCAATCCAAACTAAACTGCATGAACAAATGAAAAATGAAAATAAAATAAAGAGAAATACAAGTCAATAATTTATAATGGTTGATACTGATTCATATAACAAAAATTCAAAATGATATTACTCCTGACCGCCGTGGAGTAAGACTCTAAGCAGTTGCAATAAAAAGCCATAAAAATTAAAAGGTTAGAAAAACTAGTAATAAAAAATCAGTAACTGAACACTGAAGATTTGCAGATGTATTTTGAAAGCATTCTACTGATTTTTTCAATTTTTTTAAAACATCTTCATCATTAACTCTTTCTCATCCAGAAAAGAAAGATGCAGGTTACTGGAGTCAGATTACTGGAGGCAGCTACTCTGTTTAGTGTTTTTTTTAATATTTTTAGTCTGCTATGTTTTTTGGTACATATAAGTTGATGTCAATATGTTTATTATTCGTAGGAAAAGCACAAAATTGATCTTTCAAAAGACTTTGACTTACTGTTGCATCATTGGCTGATGATTATTTGTCATACTAAATGATTTACACATTAATTAATTCACTTTACTGGTTTAATTAAATTTCCTCTGCTTCATTAAGTCAGCTATGTTTCTGTAGTTGGTAAAAAAATGTGTACAGGAGAATGAGTAAATCAGTTCTGTTGAGTTAAGAATCAGGTAAAGAAGAAGAAGAAGAAGAAGAAGAAGAAGAAGAAGAAGAAGACAAATAGAATTATGATGAAAAAGAAAAGGAAGAAGATAAAAGAAGAAAGTAAAAGAAGGAAGGGGAAAAACAAAAATGAATAGAGAAGGAAAAGGTAATAGGAAGAAGGAAAAAATAGAGGGAAGATATAGAAGAAAAGAAGGAAGAAAAAAAAAGAAGTAGAAAAGAAAGGCAAATAAAGAGAAAGAGAATGAAAAAAAGAAGAAGAGTTAGTTTAATGGCATATCAACCTTTGCAGGTTATTTAATGTCAAAGCCTTCTTAGTTGAAGAACAGCAGGGAAACTATCTAAGCCATATCTTGAGGGAAGATAAATGAATATAATGATAACTATTAGAGATTGAACTCACTTCCTTTGTGGCCAAAGTCCAGTACTTTGACCATTATGCCATGAGGAATTCACACCATGGAGAAAGGTGGGGAAATAGAAAAAAAGAAGATGATAAAAAGAAGAAAATGAAAAAGGAATAAAAGAGAAAAAGAATAAAAAAAGAAAAATAGAATATCTACTCAAAAAATGTAAACAAATAAAAAGAGAAAAGATGAAAAACAAACAATAAAGCAAATAAAAAGAATCAAAAATACATTTAATAATTTAAAATTATAAAACCTCATCAGAAAAAAAAATTGAATAAAAATGTTTTATACATTGAGGGTCAACTCATCTAATGAGTTAGAAAATAATGTAAGCAAAAATGTTTTCTAAATTTTCAGACACTTCATGCATCTTTCCTTGTCATAAACTGTTTGATAATAAAAGTTGAAATTGATTATATGGATGAACAGAAGTGGAATAAATCCAGGCTACACAACATAAATACCCATGTGGAATACAACAGTTACACACAGAAAAGAAGTTACACCTGGATAGATTCATTAAAAAAATAGAATCTAGTACATATATAACTTACTATAAACATGAAAGATTCCTAGCTGATCTGGTTGGTATTTGTAAAAAGTATATTTGCTAAGAATGTTTATTTAATTCTAAAATGTGAGCTATTAATTTTCAGATCCATTTAGTTTCAATTGAGACTTTTACTCATAGATACACCAGTGTTGATAGACCAGCAAAAACTTCCATTCATCAGCACATAGTAGAAATTGGGTGATGTCTAGATGAATTCCCAAAATGGATGGGTGATAGGGATTCATCACAAGTCAAAGGAATCTGGGTTGTTGGCGTGCTTTGATGATAATACTGTGTAGTTAGGTTTGGTTTGGTTTTATGGCATATCAAACATTACTGGTTATTTAATGCCAAATTCACTTTTATAAATATAAAGAGTTCTATTGCAAACAATTCAGTTTGGCATAAGTAAACAGTTTAGTTCTATTTGACCCATAGATAGGACCCAATCAGATGCTTTCACTCCAAGCCAGAGTCAAACTGGGAGCAATGGTAATGAAAGGGTACTCTGCATTACCCAAAGCATTACCGAAACTTCACCATCAGATTGTTTGGTATAATCTTACCCTTCTGCAGAGATTTAGTTGGTGTATTCTCCATCCCCAGCAGACTGTGCTAGATTATACAGTGAGGTCAATGGAGAGATATGAAGGATTAGGGGTTTATGGGATAATGGTTATATTCTTAGGAAATGAATTGGATTAGCTAAGATCAGTAAGAGTCAGAATTTATCCTGATGATCCGGTTTGGTGAAACCTTGGTAGATTACTTCTGACTCAGTAGGTATTCGTATTTCACTCGACTTAGTATATTGAGCACACTTATGTTCAGCTTAAGGTATTCTGTTGGTGTTTTTTCTTTTGACTAGGCATTGCAGTAATGGTTGATTATTTTTAAGGGGTATGAATGCTTTTAGTCTTTTCTTCTTTTTTGGAACTTTTCCCAGATAACAGATTGTATAAAATTTTTTAAATTTACAAATTGGGTTTTCTTTTCACACATTCAGACTCATAGAATAGGTATAAAACTTAAGTAAATATATATTTTTATGTAAGTATATATATATATATATATAAAAATTACCATGACTTGAAAACCTGGAACACACTCAGAATAGTTGTTTTCACCTTATTGGGTCTTATCAGCAGTGGATACCGAGATTTCCACCACTAGAGATTGAACCAACAACCTCAGAATGCTGAGACCAAACTTCTACCAATGGGCCACCACTTCATGCCACACATACATATGTTTATCTAAATATATATATATATATATATATATGTTTATATATATATTTATGTAAATATATATATATATATATATATATATATATAAATATATATATATAAATATATATATATATATATATATACATATGTTTATGTAAATATATATATATATGTTTATGTAAATATATATATATATATTTTTTTTTAATGTAAATATATATATATATATATATATATATATATATATACGCACACACACACACACACACACACACACACACACACACACACACACACACACACATGCATGTTCAATAAATAACACTAATACTCTTGGGAAAGGTATGAATCCAACTATTTCCTTTCTAATTTGGGTAAATAGTCGGGGAGACATGCTTTTTAACCTTGGTAGGGCAACAAGTCTAAAAGAAAGACTCTGAATTCTAACCTGTTTAACTCCACATAAAAATTAGCCTTGTGTCACATCTTGCTAAAGTGAAGAGACTGAAAAACAAAATGTTAAATCAACAGTTTATTTTTCATTATGTTCTCTTATGATATATCAGTTCTCATTGTATATCAACTCTTTTAAAAACTTTCTGAAAAAAATTTCACAAAAACTTTTCTCCTGAGAATGACCTCAGGTCAAAACTAACTGAGTACAATCAAAATATAAATGACACAAAAGAAATATTCCTATTTGTCTAAACACTTTTAGTTTGGTTTGGTTTCTTGATTTAATGACATATCAAACTTTGTAGGTTATTTAATGCCAAAACCATTCTCCTAACAGAACAGTAGTGGTACTATTCAATCCATAACTGGGAGGATAAGGGGGTTCATACCTTTCCCAAGGGTATTTGCCCGAATGTGAATATAATAGTAAGACTGGAATTCAAACTCGCTTACTACGATTCCACAGTTCATTGCTTTGACCATTATACCACAAGGACACCCCCTAACACTTTTGTTCCTTTTATATAAATAAATATATCTGTGTGTGTGTGTGTGTGTATGTGTGTGTGTGTGTGTGTGTGTGTACATGTATGTGTGTAAGGTTGGTTGGTTAGTTGGTTGGTTGGGTTTTATGGCATATCAACTTCATAGGTTATTTAATGCAAAATCCATTTTTATACAAATAGTCAGTTCTATTTCAAACAATTCAGTTTAGCATGAGTACACAGTTTAATTGTCAAAAACATTTCTATTTCAAGCCATTCAGTTTATTCAAACAGTTCTCATACAGCTCATTGAGTTTAGTATAAGTATAGATTTTCTTTAAACACAGCTAAATGTCAAAACAGTTCTATATTAAACAATTCAGTTTAGCATAAGTAGAGTTTCAATGTCAAAAACAGTTCTATTTCAAACAATTCAGTTTAGTATAAGTACACAATTTAATTGTCAAAAGCATTTCTATTTCAAGCTGTTCAGTTTAGTCGAACTGTTCTAATTCAAACAATTCATAACCCATAGATAGGACCCAATAAGGTGCTGGGAGCAATGACGATGAAGGGGTGCTCCACATTCCCCACAGCCCCAGCATCACTGGAAGCTTACCATCAGATTGTTTAGTGTCATATCAGGACACTCATTGGGGGTGTCTTACCCTTCTGCAGAGAATCAGTCGGTGTCTTCTACAGCCCCAGCCAACTGGGCAATGTATGTGTATATGTATGCATATGTGTATATATATATATAGAGAGAGAGAGAGAGCATACTTTTGGTGCTGTATACATACACACATATACCTGTGTTTGTATGTGAGCATTTTTCTGTGTATGTATATATATATATATATATATATATATATATACAGCATACTTTTGGTACTATGCACACACACACACACACACACACATATATATATATATATATATATGCTCACTAACATGACATTAAAACCATTGCATGTTTCGAAAAGGCAGTAAATATAACAGTTATGAACCAAAAAATTGTTTATATATTTTTGAGGTCAGTGTGAATATAAATCTTTTGAGATCTTCTATTTTCCTCTTACTGAATCTACTTTAAAAGACTAAGTTCTTTATAGTATTTTGATTTGGGTCATTTTTGGGGGGAGAAATACTGAGAGGTTGGGGTTGCAGGGGAGAGTATGAGGAAGAGAGAAAAAAAGAGAGAGAAAGATTAAGGGAGAGAGAGAAAAGTGGGGAGATCATTAGATCTATTCATAGAAATCTATTGATCCTTTAAAGTTTAAAGAACATTGTAAATAGACGACTGAAAAATGCATTTTGATAGATACACCTACTCACGATAAATCCATAAAAAATGTTCCCTGACATAACCAATCTGTATTCCAAAAGCTCCTTGCTCTTTGAGGACATAACCTTGCTTTATCCTATCAAAGAATGAAAAAGAAAAGGAAAAAAATCTGCATCCAATGAATGTAAGCAGATGCCAAATTCCACTTGTTCATCTGACCGAGAATTCTAGTTTATCATTTTACTTTCCAAATATACAAAAATCTGATCTGTGTCCAAAATGTGTGCAAGGTAAAACAATATAAAACTAAAAGAAAATAAAAGAATATGTATATTTTTGTCAAAAGTTTTTAGGGAAGCTATTTCTTGTGTGAGTCAAACATTTTGCAGTATTTTGATACATAGTCGTTTGTGGGGTGTATATCACAAGACAGAAACTGTTTAAGTAGTATGAGGTACTCGCTGTGATTGGCACTATTATAGTTGGTGTGCTGACATAATATCCATATGTGATTTGAAAGCCACACAAAAGAACATGCAATGTAATCTAATTTGGGAACTTATGCTTTTCAAGTTCAAACAGGGCCATAACATAGTGAAAGCAACAAAAAAAATTTATTGTGCTGAAGATGGAAGGCGCAATTGATCACAGTACTGTAACCAGATAGTTGTCGAAAATGCCTGGATGATCAGGCAAGTTTTTAGTTGAACTAAAACTTGGCTCTAGGCCATTTAGGCAAATATGGTAAATAGAGCTGAAGCCCGGCATCCCATTGTCCAGTATGGTTCATCAACTTCACAACCATGGGGATAAAAGCATCCAGAGCTACCAAATTGTGCTTCATGTTACCAAAATATTGCAAAACTTTTGACTCAGTTGAATATTCATTAATGTACCTTTAATAATAGAAATCTTATCATTGACAACCAAATAAACAAAGCCTTGAAAGCCCAGTTAGCCAGAGCTGTAGAATACACCGATTGTATCTCTGCAGAGAGGTAAGACCCCCACCCCACAACAAATGTCCTGGATATAACAACAAACAAGCTAATGGTGAGGCTCCAGCTTTGCTTGCCCAGTTGGCTGGGGCTTTAGAATACACTGAGTGCACCTCTGCTGAGGGGTAAGACCCCCCCAATGAATGTCCTGGATATGACACTAAACAATCTGATGATGAGGTTCCAGTGATGCTGGAGCTTTGGGGAATGCAGAGCAGTCCTTCATTGCCATCGCTCCCAGGTCCACTGTGGCCCGGAATGGTAGCACCTGATAGGTTAAATAGAACTAACAGCATACTTATGCTAGACTGTTCAACTAAACTGAATAGCTTGAAATAGAAATGATTTGTAGATGAATAGTTTGTCGGTAACATTATTTAAAAAAAAAACAGAGCTCGTTTGTTTGCCTACAATTAGATAGTATTAAGTATTTAATAATTCAATTTTAGTACTAATAATCCCTTGTGAAAATTTCAATAGCTCAGTTTAACGGGTACCACCACTTTGGGTGGTTTGGTTTGGTTTCTTTGTTTAATGGCAGATCAACCTTTGGAGGTTATTTAATGCCAAAGCGATTATTCTAGAACAACAGTAGAGGTATTATTTAACCCATAGCTGGGAGTATAAGGGGGTTCATACCTTTCCCGATGGTATTTGCCTGAAAGTGAACGTAATAGCATGACTGGAGTTTGAACTAGCTTACTATGATTCTGAAGTCCAGCGCTTTAACCATTACACCATGAGGACACCCCCTCATTTTGGGTGGAATTGGACCTAAGAGAAATGTTAATGAAGAGGTACTGCATATTTCCAAAACTCCAGACTGGAGCCTCATTATTATGAGCAAGTTAATGTCCAGGACTCTAAATAGTTTCAACTATTGCTGTTTAACATTAATAATTCTATTCAACATTATTTATTTGTTTGCACACTTTTAAGTATAGTAAATGATTAAATATTCTTTTGATCCAGAGTACTAACAGGTACTACCTCTCTAAGTCAGAGTGGACCTGGGAGTAATGACAATGAGGGACTACTCTACATTCACCAAACCTCCAGGACTGAAGTCTCTCCATCATATGGTTTAGTGTCATATCTACAACAGTTAGTATATTCCTCAGGCCAAGCTGACTGCAATAATCATAATAATGAGATCATTAATCTATTTTGGTTTTTGAAAAGTTACAAAACCCAACAATATATGTCTGATATACAGACAATATATTTATTTTATCAAATAATGTCGAAGATAAAAAATAATATAAAAAAATCTCAAATCTCCCTTCAAACCTAATTCCATTTTGAAATTGACAAACAAAATTAATACTAACAAACAATTCCCTTTCCTTGATGTCCTACTCAACAAGTCAACAATAATGAGAAAACTTCCACGATTTTCCTATGTAAAATTTCTACAAGTCTTCATGCTTGCATTTTAAATGATGATAGTGAATGTCCAGATCACAATTATAAATGAGGCTGTAGAATACATCGACTGCTTCTCTGCAGAGGGGTAAGACCCCATCCTGCCAACGAGTGTCCTGGATATGACACTAAACAATCTGATGGTGAGGTTCCAGCAATGCTGGAGCTTTGGGGAAAGTGGAGTACCCCTTCATTGCCATTGCTCCCAGGTCCACTCTGGCCTGGCGTGGTAGTCCTACCTATGGGTTAAATAAATAGAACTAACAGCATACTTATGCTAAACTGAATTGTTTGAGTAAACTGAATAGTTTGAAATAGAAATGACTTTTACAATTAAACTGTACTTACATTTAAACTGTGTGCTTATGCTTAACTTAATTATTTGAAATAGAACTGTTTTTCAACATTAAAACTGTATTTACACTTAACCGAATTGTTACATACAACTGCTTGAATAGTTAGAAATGGAAATGTTTTTGACCATTAAACTGTGTACTTATGCTAAACTGAAATGTGTTAAATAGAACAGATTATTTACATAAAAATGGATTTGGCATTAAATAACCTACAAAGGTTGATATGCCATAAAACCTCACAAACCAAACCAACAATTATAAAAAACCTAATTAACAAGCACAATTTATTTCTTCTTCATGTGTGATATCTTTTAAAGTATTTTTTTAATATTAAACAAGTATTGATAATTAAAGGCTTTCCTGATTTTGTCACTGACAACCAAATATACAAAATCCTTGAAAAAAATAACCTATAATAACAATGTAGATATCAATAACTATGATAAGATCATTAATCTATTTAATTTTAATTACCCAACACAGAATATTCTCTAATCTTTCACGCACCACTGCTGTATTGTATTCCACTCTTGCCTTTGACAAATCAATACCAAAACAAGTAAGTAGTAGGTTAATGTCACATTACTAAACACATAACAATTCTGGTGAATGAGAACAGAAAGAATTAAATAAAATTCTCATATTTTTTGTTGATAATAAATAAATATTTATTTGCAAAAATTTATGATTGAGGAGCAATTTCTGGTATGACTTGAATGTCTTGCTTTGAAGATCTGAGAGATATCAGATGAGTTGCTGCTCTTTTGTGGGATGCTGCTTCCAGGATAAGTTCAAAACACCATGAAAGATCTATGTCTAGTTTCAATAAAATTTTCATCTGGCATTTTGACTGAGACAACATAGTGCAACCATTCAATAGTACTGACATGGCTACAGCTTGGAAGAATTACAGTTTTATTTCATCAGAGGTTTATTTCCATATGGTGTTTGCCCTGTCAATTGCAGCCCACACTTTATCTATGTGTATATTCACATCACTTTCAGTTGATGTGATACTGCTACCGAACCATGAACTGTACTTCTAAATTTAAGAGGTTTACGTCCAGCTGAGTACCATTAGTATTGTTCTGCTCTGCCTTGCTAATGATAATACATTGACACGAATCAGATATTACGTTAATCTTGAAATCTCTGAGTAAAATTGCAATCATGCATTGAAATATAGTACACATCATTACATTTCTCCAGTCAATGAATAAAAAATGTATAAAACTAATTATTTACTTTAAAAATTTTTTTTAAAAATAGCCTTGATTAAATTTGTCATAGGTATCTATGAAATCATTCAGTATAAGGTTTGTTGATGGGAGGAAATTGTCAAAAACATTTGTTGAATGATGAACAACAAGTCAAGGAATATTATGATGTAGGAAAAATATAGTTGGATTGGGTCAGAGAGAGTCAGTAAGAAAATAACTTTTGGAGTTTGAAGTCAGCTCAGACTTAGAGGTGCAAATGGAAGAAGAAGAAAGAGAAGACGAATCAGTCAAAGAAAAACGACTCCAATAAAAATTGTGCTATCTTCTCATACTCAACTGATAAGAAAACACAAATCATAAAATCTTTTCAAATTTGTATAAAAGAGATTCATTGTATTCTGTTTTTGATGTTCCGTTCACATAAATAATCATGCCATAATGGAAGAACCAATTGCTACTTCCTAGAGATGAACAGAGATTGTCTTTTCATTGACATCAATGGGTCATGATGATCTCTCACTGTTAAATCTTGTTAAACATTTTGGACCCAAAAGGGTCCTAAATGTTACATGGTACCATAAGGATGTTTCATACTGAAAGTATGTTTTTTTTTGGTGTGGGTTAAGATAGAATATAAAATTGATGCAGACATGTGCAGTCTTTAGAGATCCCATCTCAAGGAAAATGCTTCCTCCTCAAAAAGAAGTAGGTCATAATTTGCCTTGTTATCTTTGCCGCAATGGCTGTAGGAAACCAAATAATTTTTACTTCAATCCACTGATATGGATGTGTGTTAAAGATTTCACATTAAACAAAACCTTGTTTAGAATTTGCCCGTAAGTGCATTCATTTATATAACTCCTCTGCCACAAACAGGATGCAAGATAATGCCCTTTTTTTTAAGTAGAGTAGATCTGGTTTGAATTCAGAGTTTTCCTTCTCCTAAATTGGTTACCTTACAAAGGCTAAAGAAAATAGTTTACTCTACTATTTACCAATAGCAAGAGGAAAAAGAGATAGATTCAAATTCAGGGTGAACAAATACAATCTCTGACTCTTTAGACACTTGTTCTTTGCTTAAGGCAATTTTAAGCTGGTATGCCTAATCCGAGTATATATATACAAATATATATATATATATATATATATATATATATATGTTCCATTTATGGGACTGTACTTCTGTTGAATGAAAAGAGAAGATCTTGAGTAACCCTGACCTCTTTTGCTGCACACCCCACAGGAACTGGACAGTTTTCCTTTGACCCACATATACAAGTGTAAGACATTGCATTACTCAAACCTTGTGTCATACAATGATGAATCACAGACCATGGGGACAGAGAGACTGGAGAATCAATCAAGTGGTGAGAGTCCTGATGTTGCAGACAAGGGCCATGTGGTATTACGTTGCATTTTGTTACAAACTCATTATCCTAATTTGTTTTCCATACTACCCTCGTAACATGCTCAAAACTGATTTAAATATTTCAAGAATGGTAGCTGGTCAATTGATTTAAAACCTAGAAGTCAGTAGCAATCAGTTTTTAATTATGATGATTTAAATTGCAAAGGAGAGAGAACCTAGCCACCAGCATTTCAAAGTTTTCAGAATTGATTATTGAAAGATACCACATGGAGAGAATTACATTAGATTAAAAAAAAACTGTAGTTCTTGAAAAGTTTCCTATAAACTCAAAATGATTAAAAAACAAAAATAATTTTGATATACTCCAGTAAAAGTTTGCAGACGAAAAGGCAAGTATAATTTCATAGATGAAAGATAAGCTTTATAAATAAAATGAATACAGGTTACTAGGAAAACAAAGAAAATGACACTTGCAGGGATATATATATATATATATATATATATATATATATATATATATATATAATTTATAAATCATACAAATTATATATATGAATTATATAAAATTATATAAATCATATATCAAAAATTCTCCTTATTTACAGAATATGTATATATATATATATATATATATATATATATATATATGAGAGTATGCAATAAATTTGGAGAATTTTTTTAAAAAGAAAAATAAATTTTTTTTTCAAAATTTTTTCCCATAAATATCTCTGCTGGGATGTTAGTTTGGAATCAATTTATATCAAAAATTATTTTAATCTCATAAAAATATTTGTTTTAAGGCTATTAAAATGGTGGCATATTAACAAGTATTCAAGGCTTGAACAGAGGTCAATCATCAAATTTTTGATTGCTGAGAACTGCAAACCATATGAAATTTACAAAAAAATGTTTGATCTGTAGAGAGACAAATGTTTGAGTCAAAAAAATGTTTACAAATGGATTTAACATTAGTTTGCCATGATGAGCCTGGATCAAAAAGACAGCTAACAGACTCGGTAAAAAAAAAAGGTTCCAGGTGCAGCAGTCATTAAAGAAGGTTATGCTGTCTTCTAGAACATGAAAGACCCATTACAATAGGTTTCTTTGAAAAAGTGTTTACTATTGCCAACTCCTCAGATAAAATTCATCTTATTCATAGAATGATCCTCATATTCATATTGATATCTACACATACATATATATACATGTATATACTGGGCAGCAGTTTTTCATAAAAGCATGTTTGGTTAAAAAGAATATACATGGATGAATATGTGAGTTTTTTAGAAAGATTTTCTTGTTTACAAACAAGAGAAAGTGTTTCCAGATGAAAAAATGAAGAAATCATTGTGCTTTGTTTATTTTCAACCATTTTCAAGAATGATACAGGTTGTTTTTATAAAATTTAAGCAAAGTTAAATTTATTGTAACTTAGAATATTCGGACTATTGATTTCATCTTTATTGTTATACTCACAACGTTTTGGTCCATATGTCCTTTGACTTTCTTCAGGTATTTCATGTTGAAGTCCACACAGAACTATGAACTTGACCCTTTATTCGAACTGGAGAGGTAGACTGTTCCAAAACTTTTAACCACGATTGGGCACAAGTGTTTAGTTATAGTAAGTATTCCTTGTTAATCTTACCTGTTGTTGGGATTGAACCTGCAGCCTCCAGATGATTTCACACGGTAGCACCTTCCAACCAAATGCCATGGTTCAAATAAAGGGTTCAGTTCAAGATTCAGAATGGACTCTCAAGTTCAACATGAAATATCTCAAGAAGGCCGATGGACATATTAGCTGAAATGTTGTGATTATAATAGAAAAGATGAGGTCAATATGCTGAATACTTTAAGTAATGATAATCATCCAGCTTCATCTGAGAAATTTTGACAAATAAAATTAGTTTTCATTGTCTTAAAGCCTTGTAAAGAATGGTGTGAATTAGTTTTTAAAGTGAAAGTGTCATTGGTAGGTGATTCAAATAAGAAAGAGACTGGTTGGTGAGTTACATGTTGTCTTGACACAGCACTATGATGAGATTGGTTTGGTATGGGTTCTGTGTTTAATAACATATCAACTTTTATGGGTTATTTAATGCCATCCACATGGAGGATTTTGGGAGATTTTGAAAAAGTCAGTTAGTAGAGTTGAGACCTGCTTCAGTAGAAGACAGTGACTTTCGCTTGCTCGCGGAGGCCTTGGGCAGCTGTCGCATGAGATGTGAGAGCAGATGAAAAAGCCAGAATAGAAAGATTGTGCCTCTCTTTCTCCTTATGTCGAAAAACCTTTAAACTCAAAGGTAATAAAAAGTTTCATACCTCAACTGAGAAGTCGTAAGTGTTTTCTGTGTTTCGAGATTCCTATGATCTATGTATATATATAGGAACATTAAATGTCCATTTTGCATATTCATGTATTTGGCTATGGTACATTAAGACCTCAAGTATTTTGTGGGGTTTTTTTTCTGTTAGTCTTGTATAATATTTGAGCGTTTTTGACCTTGATGCAGAGTTAGGGCTAGGGTTATCAAGTGGTGAGTATCTGTTGGGACGATTTTAATTGTATTTTGCTCAGAAAGTGTTTTCTGTGTTTCGAGATTCCTATGATCTATCTATATATATAGGAACATTAAATGTCCATTTTGCATATTCATGTATTTGGCTATGGTACATTAAGAACTCAAGTATTTTGTGGGGTTTTTTTTCTGTTAGTCTTATATAATATTTGAGCGTTTTTGACCTTGATGCAGAGTTAGGGTTAGGGTTATCAAGTGGTGAGTATCTGTTGGGACGATTTTAATTGTATTTTGCTCAGAAAGTGTTTTCTGTGTTTCGAGATTCCTATGATCTATGTATATATATAGGAACATTAAATGTCCATTTTGCATATTCATGTATTTGGCTATGGTACATTAAGACCTCAAGTATTTTGTGGGGTTTTTTTTCTGTTAGTCTTGTATAATATTTGAGCGTTTTTGACCTTGATGCAGAGTTAGGGTTAGGGTTATCAAGTGGTGAGTATCTGTTGGGACGATTTTAATTGTATTTTGCTCAGAAAGTGTTTTCTGTGTTTCGAGATTCCTATGATCTATGTATATATATAGGAACATTAAATGTCCATTTTGCATATTCATGTATTTGGCTATGGTACATTAAGACCTCAAGTATTTTGTGGGTTTTTTTTTCTGTTAGTCTTGTATAATATTTGAGCGTTTTTGACCTTGATGCAGAGTTAGGGTTAGGGTTATCAAGTGGTGAGTATCTGTTGGGACGATTTTAATTGTATTTTGCTCAGAAAGTGTTTTCTGTGTTTCGAGATTCCTATGATCTATCTATATATATAGGAACATTAAATGTCCATTTTGCATATTCATGTATTTGGCTATGGAACATTAAGACCTCAAGTATTTTGTGGGTTTTTTTTTCTGTTAGTCTTGTATAATATTTGAGCGTTTTTGACCTTGATGCAGAGTTAGGGTTAGGGTTATCAAGTGGTGAGTATCTGTTGGGACGATTTTAATTGTATTTTGCTCAGAAAGTGTTTTCTGTGTTTCGAGATTCCTATGATCTATGTATATATATAGGAACATTAAATGTCCATTTTGCATATTCATGTATTTGGCTATGGTACATTAAGACCTCAAGTATTTTGTGGTTTTTTTTTTCTGTTAGTCTTGTATAATATTTGAGCGTTTTTGACCTTGATGCAGAGTTAGGGTTAGGGTTATCAAGTGGTGAGTATCTGTTGGGACGATTTTAATTGTATTTTGCTCAGAAAGTGTTTTCTGTGTTTCGAGATTCCTATGATCTATGTATATATATAGGAACATTAAATGTCCATTTTGCATATTCATGTATTTGGCTATGGTACATTAAGACCTCAAGTATTTTGTGGAGTTTTTTTTTCTGTTAGTCTTGTATAATATTTGAGCGTTTTTGACCTTGATGCAGAGTTAGGGTTAGGGTTATCAAGTGGTGAGTATCTGTTGGGACGATTTTAATTGTATTTTGCTCAGAAAGTGTTTTCTGTGTTTCGAGATTCCTATGATCTATGTATATATATAGGAACATTAAATGTCCATTTTGCATATTCATGTATTTGGCTATGGTACATTAAGACCTCAAGTATTTTGTGGGGTTTTTTTTTCTGTTAGTCTTGTATAATATTTGAGCGTTTTTGACCTTGATGCAGAGTTAGGGTTAGGGTTATCAAGTGGTGAGTATCTGTTGGGACGATTTTAATTGTATTTTGCTCAGAAAGTGTTTTCTGTGTTTCGAGATTCCTATGATCTATCTATATATATAGGAACATTAAATGTCCATTTTGCATATTCATGTATTTGGCTATGGTACATTAAGACCTCAAGTATTTTGTGGGTTTTTTTTTCTGTTAGTCTTGTATAATATTTGAGCGTTTTTGACCTTGATGCAGAGTTAGGGTTAGGGTTATCAAGTGGTGAGTATCTGTTGGGACGATTTTAATTGTATTTTGCTCAGAAAGTGTTTTCTGTGTTTCGAGATTCCTATGATCTATGTATATATATAGGAACATTAAATGTCCATTTTGCATATTCATGTATTTGGCTATGGTACATTAAGACCTCAAGTATTTTGTGGTTTTTTTTTTTCTGTTAGTCTTGTATAATATTTGAGCGTTTTTGACCTTGATGCAGAGTTAGGGTTAGGGTTATCAAGTGGTGAGTATTTTTTGGGACGATTTTAATTGTATTTTGCTCAGAAAGTGTTTTCTGTGTTTCGAGATTCCTATGATCTATGTATATATATAGGAACATTAAATGTCCATTTTGCATATTCATGTATTTGGCTATGGTACATTAAGACCTCAAGTATTTTGTGGAGTTTTTTTTTCTGTTAGTCTTGTATAATATTTGAGCGTTTTTGACCTTGATGCAGAGTTAGGGTTAGGGTTATCAAGTGGTGAGTATCTGTTGGGACGATTTTAATTGTATTTTGCTCAGAAAGTGTTTTCTGTGTTTCGAGATTCCTATGATCTATGTATATATATAGGAACATTAAATGTCCATTTTGCATATTCATGTATTTGGCTATGGTACATTAAGACCTCAAGTATTTTGTGGGGTTTTTTTTTCTGTTAGTCTTGTATAATATTTGAGCGTTTTTGACCTTGATGCAGAGTTAGGGTTAGGGTTATCAAGTGGTGAGTATCTGTTGGGACGATTTTAATTGTATTTTGCTCAGAAAGTGTTTTCTGTGTTTCGAGATTCCTATGATCTATCTATATATATAGGAACATTAAATGTCCATTTTGCATATTCATGTATTTGGCTATGGTACATTAAGACCTCAAGTATTTTGTGGGTTTTTTTTTCTGTTAGTCTTGTATAATATTTGAGCGTTTTTGACCTTGATGCAGAGTTAGGGTTAGGGTTATCAAGTGGTGAGTATCTGTTGGGACGATTTTAATTGTATTTTGCTCAGAAAGTGTTTTCTGTGTTTCGAGATTCCTATGATCTATGTATATATATAGGAACATTAAATGTCCATTTTGCATATTCATGTATTTGGCTATGGTACATTAAGACCTCAAGTATTTTGTGGTTTTTTTTTTTCTGTTAGTCTTGTATAATATTTGAGCGTTTTTGACCTTGATGCAGAGTTAGGGTTAGGGTTATCAAGTGGTGAGTATTTTTTGGGACGATTTTAATTGTATTTTGCTCAGAAAGTGTTTTCTGTGTTTCGAGATTCCTATGATCTATGTATATATATAGGAACATTAAATGTCCATTTTGCATATTCATGTATTTGGCTATGGTACATTAAGACCTCAAGTATTTTGTGGGTTTTTTTTTCTGTTAGTCTTGTATAATATTTGAGCGTTTTTGACCTTGATGCAGAGTTAGGGTTAGGGTTATCAAGTGGTGAGTATCTGTTGGGACGATTTTAATTGTATTGTGCTCAGAAAGTGTTTTCTGTGTTTCGAGATTCCTATGATCTATGTATATATATAGGAACATTAAATGTCCATTTTGCATATTCATGTATTTGGCTATGGTACATTAAGACCTCAAGTATTTTGTGGGGTTTTTTTTCTGTTAGTCTTGTATAATATTTGAGCGTTTTTGACCTTGATGCAGAGTTAGGGTTAGGGTTATCAAGTGGTGAGTATCTGTTGGGACGATTTTAATTGTATTTTGCTCAGAAAGTGTTTTCTGTGTTTCGAGATTCCTATGATCTATCTATATATATAGGAACATTAAATGTCCATTTTGCATATTCATGTATTTGGCTATGGTACATTAAGACCTCAAGTATTTTGTGGTTTTTTTTTCTGTTAGTCTTGTATAATATTTGAGCGTTTTTGACCTTGATGCAGAGTTAGGGTTAGGGTTATCAAGTGGTGAGTATCTGTTGGGACGATTTTAATTGTATTTTGCTCAGAAAGTGTTTTCTGTGTTTCGAGATTCCTATGATCTATGTATATATATAGGAACATTAAATGTCCATTTTGCATATTCATGTATTTGGCTATGGTACATTAAGACCTCAAGTATTTTGTGGGTTTTTTTTTTCTGTTTGTCTTGTATAATATTTGAGCGTTTTTGACCTTGATGCAGAGTTAGGGTTAGGGTTATCAAGTGGTGAGTATCTGTTGGGACGATTTTAATTGTATTGTGCTCAGAAAGTCTTTTCTGTGTTTCGAGATTCCTATGATCTATGTATATATATAGGAACAGTAAATGTCCATTTTGCATATTCACGTATTTGGCTATGGTACATTAAGACCTCAAGTATTTTGTGGGTTTTTTTTCTGTTAGTCTTGTATAATATTTGAGCGTTTTTGACCTTGATGCAGAGTTAGGGTTAGGGTTATCAAGTGGTGAGTATCTGTTGGGACTATTTTAATTGTATTTTGCTCAGAAAGTGTTTTCTGTGTTTCGAGATTCCTATGATCTATGTATATATATAGGAACATTAAATGTCCATTTTGCATATTCATGTATTTGGCTATGGTACATTAAGACCTCAAGTATTTTGTGGGTTTTTTTTTTCTGTTAGTTTTGTATAATATTTGAGCGTTTTTGACCTTGATGCAGAGTTAGGGTTAGGGTTATCAAGTGGTGAGTATCTGTTGGGACGATTTTAATTGTATTTTGCTCAGAAAGTGTTTTCTGTGTTTCGAGATTCCTATGATCTATCTATATATATAGGAACATTAAATGTCCATTTTGCATATTCATGTATTTGGCTATGGTACTTTAAGACCTCAAATATTTTGTGGAGTTTTTTTTTATGTTAGTCTTGTATAATATTTGAGCGTTTTTGACCTTGGTGCAGAGTTAGGGTTAGGGTTATCAAGTGGTGAGTATCTGCTGGGACGATTTTAATTGTATTTTGCTCAGAAAGTGTTTTCTGTGTTTCGAGATTCCTATGATCTATGTATATATATAGGAACATTAAATGTCCATTTTGCATATTCATGTATTTGGCTACGGTACATTAAGACCTCAAGTATTTTGTGGGGTTTTTTTTCTGTTAGTCTTGTATAATATTTGAGCGTTTTTGACCTTGATGCAGAGTTAGGGTTAGGGTTATCAAGTGGTGAGTATCTGTTGGGACGATTTTAATTGTATTTTGCTCAGAAAGTGTTTTCTGTGTTTCGAGATTCCTATGATCTATGTATATATATAGGAACATTAAATGTCCATTTTGCATATTCATGTATTTGGCTATGGTACATTTAGAACTCAAGTATTTTGTGGGGTTTTTTTTCTGTTAGTCTTGTATAATATTTGAGCGTTTTTGACCCTGGTGCAGAGTTAGGGTTAGGGTTATCAAGTGGTGAGTATCTGTTGGGACGATTTTAATTGTATTTTGCTCAGAAAGTGTTTTCTGTGTTTCGAGATTCCTATGATCTATCTATATATATAGGAACATTAAATGTCCATTTTGCATATTCATGTATTTGGCTATGATACATTAAGACCTCAAGTATTTTGTGGGGGTTTTTTTCTTTTAGTCTTGTATAATATTTGAGCGTTTTTGACCTTGATGCAGAGTTAGGTTTAGGGTTATCAAGTAGTGAGTATCTGTTGGGACGATTTTAATTGTATTTTGCTCAGAAAGTGTTTTCTGTGTTTCGAGATTCCTATGATCTATGTATATATATAGGAACATTAAATGTCCATTTTGCATATTCATGTATTTGGCTATGGTACATTAAGACCTCAAGTATTTTGTGGTTTTTTTTTTCCGTTAGTCTTGTATAATATTTGAGCGTTTTTGACCTTGATGCAGAGTTAGGGTTAGGGTTATCAAGTGGTGAGTATCTGTTGGGACGATTTTAATTGTATTTTGCTCAGAAAGTGTTTTCTGTGTTTCGAGATTCCTATGATCTATGTATATATATAGGAACATTAAATGTCCATTTTGCATATTCATGTATTTGGCTATGGTACATTAAGACCTCAAGTATTTTGTGGTTTTTTTTTTCTGTTAGTCTTGTATAATATTTGAGCGTTTTTGACCTTGATGCAGAGTTAGGGTTAGGGTTATCAAGTGGTGAGTATCTGTTGGGACGATTTTAATTGTATTTTGCTCAGAAAGTGTTTTCTGTGTTTCGAGATTCCTATGATCTATGTATATATATAGGAACATTAAATGTCCATTTTGCATATTCATGTATTTGGCTATGGTACATTAAGAACTCAAGTATTTTGTGGGGTTTTTTTTCTGTTAGTCTTGTATAATATTTGAGCGTTTTTGACCTTGGTGCAGAATTAGGGTTAGGGTTATCAAGTGGTGAGTATCTGTTGGGACGATTTTAATTGTATTTTGCTCAGAAAGTGTTTTCTGTGTTTCGAGATTCCTATGATCTATGTATATATATAGGAACATTAAAGGTCCATTTTGCATATTCATGTATTTGGCTATGGTACATTAAGACCTCAAGTATTTTGTGGGGTTTTTTTTTCTGTTAGTCTTATATAATATTTGAGCGTTTTTGACCTTGATGCAGAGTTAGGGTTAGGGTTATCAAGTGGTGAGTATCTGTTGGGACGATTTTAATTGTATTTTGCTCAGAAAGGTGGCTGGATAGACATTAAGAAATAGAAGAGTGATATTTTGTCCAATATTTTGGAAGTTGTTTAGGTTTGGTTTGGTTTAGTTTGATTTTGTGGCATATCAACCATTGTTGGTTATTTAATGCCAAATCTTCTTTATACATATATATTAAATATATATGACTTGGTTGGGTTGGGTTTTATGGCATATCAACCATTGTAGGTTATTTAATGTCAAATCCTCTTTATACATATATATCAAATATATCTGATTTGGTTTGGTTGTTTTTTATGGCATATCAACCATTGTAGGTTATTTAATGCCAAATCCTCTTTATACATATATATCAAATATATATGATTTGGTTTGGTTGTTTTTTATGGCATATCAACCATTGTAGGTTATTTAATGCCAAATCCTCTTTATACATATATATTAAATATATATGACTTGGTTGGGTTGGGTTTTATGGCATATCAACCATTGTAGGTTATTTAATGCCAAATCTTCTTTATACATATATATTAAATATATATGACTTGGTTGGGTTGGGTTTTATGGCATATCAACCCTTGTAGGTTATTTAAGGCTAAATCTTTTTCATACATACATATTAGATATATGATTTCTAAACACAATTTGTAGATAACATTTTTAAATGAGCCTGAACTTATTTTTTTTTTTTTGCCCGCAGTTCCACAGATTTCAATCTAATGCAAATTAGTCTATTTATGATTATTCATTTGTTTGCACACAGTTTAATCGTTTCAAGTATTGCTATTTATCACTAACAATTCAATTAAACATCAGTCATTTGTTTACACATCATTAAATGATCAAACTGTTCTATTTCCAACTATTCAGTTTAGCATTATTCCTTAATTTGCATTTAGTTTAAATGTTTATTTCAAACAATTTAGTTTAGCATAAGTGTGCTGTTAAGTTCTATTTGACTCCTAGATAGGAACCAATCAGGTGCTACCACTCCGGGCCAGAGTAGACCTGGGAGCGATGGCAATAAAATGTACCCCATATTCCCCAAAGCTCCTGCATTACTGGTACCTCACCATTAGATTGTTTAGTGTCATACCCAGGACATTTGTTGAGGGAGTCTTACACCTCTGCAGAGATGAAGTCAATGTATTCTGACTGGGCCAGGCTTGTTTAGAGTTGAAGAGTCATTCCCCTTAGGGAAAACCAAATTTGTTTTCAAGATTTGTATGACTAGTTGGTGTTGTTTGGTTGTTAATAATTTTTTTTTTTTAAGTATATAAAGTTAGTAAAAGAATCTTGTCTTTGGGAAATGTACTTCTACAAAATGTATGCAATCGTATGTATGTATGTATCTATCTATCTATCCACATCTCTCTCTCCCTCTCTCTCTCTCTCTCTCTCTCTCTCTATATATATATATATATATATAACCACACTGCCATAAATAGAAGCATGTTCTGATATATTTCTTATAAATTTCCTCATTGCAGATAATGCCTTAGGTAACGTTTCAATCCAGGTGGTGACCTGCATACCATTTCATAAGTATTACATTGAGCCCCTTCTGCTGGTACTTCTTTATTTGGGTGAGATGATTTAAATTGATGCTTCAATCCACAGAGCTGTACGTTGTACAGGTATTTAGTGTCCCTGTTAATGTGATTGGGTTGGTTATCTAGATAGAAATACATGACTACTCTCAATACATCTTAAGGATTGTTCGTGCATATGTGTGTGTGAGCATATGTATTCATCTTTGTATGTGAATGTGTGTATTCATGTGTGTGTATGTGTGTATGTGTGTGTGTGTAGAATAACACATAACTCCGTAAAGTGTCCAGCTGGCAGACAAAAATAAAGCAGGTTGTAGCTCAGTGCAGTCCTCCTTACAGTGCTAAACTGAAGCTGGTTTATATAATAAAATACTTTCACTTACTTACAAGCAGCCAATGACGATCTATGCAATGGAATAGCCCACTTGTGCACAAAGGGATGCCCCAAGGCACCATAAATAGCTCCCATTCCTCAATCAGGAATTGAGTTTCCTGTCTTCATGACTGATTGCTCTTAGCTAACATGATTAATTACTCTCGGTTATCGCAACTAATTGCCCTACGCAACCTGACGAATCTTACAAGCTGTATATTTTACAGGTATTTAGATGTCCCTGTTAATGTGATTGGGTTGGTTACCTAGATAGAAATACATGACCACTCTCAACACATCTTAAGGATTGTTCGTGCCTATGTGTGTGTGAGCATATGTATTCATCTTTGTATGTGAATGTGTGTATTCATGTGTGTGTGTGTGTAAAAGTTTTAGTCATAAGCCTCACTTTCTTTTACACTTCCATGCATCTTCCAACAATTGTTAATGATGACTAGTTTTATATTCAAAATCAGATTCTTTTCCTGAGATTCCTCAGAGAAGAAAATAATTCTTAAGAGTTCAAGTTGACCTTCAAGTTTGACCTCTAGCTCATCTACTTTGACACGCCTATTGAATCACCGGAAATTCTTTTCTGAACTTAAATTCTTTGCATAAAAAAAAAAACAAAGCCACTCTCCAAGAATCCATCTTCCTTACTTGCCATCTTAACTGACTTCCTTATCTATCGTCATATTCAAATAATTCTAAATTTATTCATGGAAAAAAAAAACTGTATCTTTCGTAACTTTTATATACAGTTTATACAGCATCAGCAAAAATATTTGTATTTTGGTCAGACAGAAATATAAATTATCAGAGACATATCCATGTATCTAATATGCAAGAGGAGTATATATATTGTCAAAATTTAAATCAAAGATAGCAAAATAGAGTGCTCAATGTACAAAAAGGCAGAGCAATATCACAATATATCAACAATAAGAAAAAAATTGGTAAAAACTCATGATTCTGTGTTTCTCCAGCAGAGCCAACCATGTCTTGCTCATCTTACTTGGATTGGTTGTGAGATAGGAAGGAAGTGGCAATACAGCTGATATTTTGTAAGGTGCTGCTTTGAAATAGCACAAAGCACCCTTCTGTAGTTCCTATCTAATTTTTTTCCTGCAGGTGGTATAGGTATACAGTAGTACTAACATGCCTTCCAAGAATCGCAGTTTTATTTTATCAGAGAGATCAGAATTCAGTATGGTCATTCACTCGTCAATAGCATTTCATGACTTAACTATATTGATATACAGGATACAGTTGGAGATTTCTATACCACACCAACTCAGTGAATGTGTTAATTCAAGGTAATATATATGAGGATCATTAAATAAGTTTCCAGACTTTTTTTCGTGTGGGCACTTTTATTGATAGTACACACATGAAACTCTAGTCCCCTTCGAAGTAATCTCTTCCGGCTGCAATGCACTTGTTCTACCGTTCCAACAACTTCTGGAATGCCCCATGGAAGTCCTCTTCTGTGAGTGTGTCAATGACCTTCGTCACAGCCTCTTTCATCTCCTCAGTTGTCTCATAACGACAGCCTCTGAACTTAGGGAATAACCAAAATTCACAAGGAGCAAGGTCTGAACTATAGGGAGGGTGAGGAACTGTGTTGATGCCCATCTTGGTCAAACAGTCTGTAACAAGGATGGAGTTGGGGACAGGTTCATTGTCCTGGTGGAAATATCACTGACCCGATTTGAAGAGTGCTGGCATCTTCCCAAGGAATCTCTTCCTGAACTCCCTTAAAACCTCAACATAGTAACCCTAACCCTACCCCTTTGGCCAATCAACTCTGGTCTATTAACTTCCTTACTTCTCCCACACCTCTCATCATCCCTCACAGACTCCCTGTCTTCCTTGAATCTCTTATACCACTCAAAAACTGATGCTCGATTCATGCAAGATGGTCGAAAAGCAGCCTGAAGCATTCCATACATTTCTATGGCATTTTTTCCAAGTTTAAAACAGAATTTTATTGCATATCATTCTTCTAAAGTGTCCGCATGTGCAGATTGCATTTTTGAAATTCACCTGCTGTAGAATATGTTGACTGCACCACTGCAGAGTAGTAAGACTTCTGCCTACCAATGAGTGTTCTGCCTATGACACTAAACTCCATTTGATAGTGAGGCTCCAATCCTGGAGCTTTGGGGAATGTGGAGTACTTCTTCATTGCCATTGTTTCCAATTTCCTCAAACCTGAATCAGTTGAAACTGTTAGGGTCTCATCTCTGGGTCAAATAGAACTGTTCAATCATTGGCAATGAATTTTTATTAGTTTTTTTATGCTATTCAGCTCTGAGCAAATAATCCATATTTGATAGGAATACTTGATAAATAGAATTACTAATGTCAAATATACATATTTTAAACCATTTGATTAAGTGCAAACAAATGATTAATATTAAATAGAATTATTAGTGTTAGATAGGAATGTTTGAAACCTTTTAACTGTATGCAAACATATGCAAACAATTCATTCAAAAATATACTTACCAACAAATTATTCTTCAATGAATCATATACATATATATATATAAACAGGATTTGGCATTAAATAACTCAGAAAGTTTGATATGCCATAAAACACCAATCGACCCTTCTACTACACTTATGTAGTTTGTTATATTTATGAAGAAAGAATGTTTAATATTTTTGATAGAGCATATGTAAATCTGAATTAAATAGTGTAGACAGAGTCAATGGTACCTGGTAACTGTCCATTTCTCTTCTAAGCAATCATCGGACCAAGGCCTTGTCTGATGATCACACATGTGACAAACTTACTGTCACCAAAAACTGTTGACTCTATATATTCTAATATATAATATATATAATATAATATATATATTCTAATATATAATAAGTGTGTGTGTGTGTGTCTGTCTGTCTGTGTCTGATTAATATATCAGCTAGTCACAGCATAGATAATCTTAGATTATTAACTGACTAAATTGAGATTATAAGATTAACATAATCAAGAAGTTCTTCTCAGTGAAATACAATAAATAGTGTTTACACAAAGAATTTTGGCATACAACCAAAGTGGGTTTAAAGTTAGTAAGATTGATGGCTTTATCAAACTTTTGCAGATGGAATGGATAGTTTTTTATCTAGGAATTCTGGGAAGTAGTAGATCTTTAATGTGCCATAAACCTCTGAAAATGACTTTTGAGTCAGTAAGGAAGAACTTCTGTTTACTTAGATATGAAAGATTCTAGTCAGAATGACATATAAGCAGGATGCTGAAAATCCTATGGAAATCTATTCTTTTCTTGGAGAGATTTCAGGAAATAAATGGTATAATCTATAATCTCTCAAGGACTATCTTATAAGGAAACCAAAAATGATATTTCTTGGAACATTTCTTTGAGTCTTTCTAAGTTGTATGCTGAGGAATACACTTTCAAGAACTGAAGAATTAAAAATAAATTTCTTCAAGTGTAATAGGTAAAAAAAGCTGATCATCTTAAATGTCTTTTTCAAAACGTTTTACTAAACAAAGCCTGTATCTTAAATGAAATTTATCTCCAATCCAAACTTTAACCAGTTTTCTGTCAAATTTTACAAATTTTTCAGCATTGTAAATCTTGTGTTATATTTTCATCTATTTTAGAAGAAAATAAACAATTCAGTTAAACTAATGTTGCTTAATATTTATAAATAAATAATTAAAAAAATGATGAATGCAAAATTAAAGACAAATTTGTAAATTAAATATTTACTTGATATTTTTCTTGTGAGACATTTTCTTTTTTTACCTAATTGTTTTTTCTAACCCCAGGCTGTTCATATCTGTCTATCCATCTATCTATGTTTGTATCTATATATTTATCTCAGTCTGTTCTATCTATCTATCTATCTGTCTATCTATCTATCTATCAGATGAGTTGAATAGTCATGAAAATAAACTGAAATGGATAATTAGTTTAAGTACCGTGATAACATATGTAATGGGTTCCAAAGGATTGAGATTTAAAATTTATTGTAAAAACTTAAATGAACTCATCTGCATAAATGATTGGTTGGTTGGTTGGTTGGTAGTTTGTGGCATGTCAACCTTTCTGGGTTATTTTATGACAAATCTTTTTTTGCTGTCTGTGGTTTTGGTTTTTGTATATAAGTATCCATGATTTGTAAAGGAGTGGTTTGTTGGTAACTAGATTTTTGATTATATACCCACACACACAAATGCACACACGCTTACACACACACACATGCATGTATATTATGTGTTGCTTGTGTAATATTTATTATGCATTCTATAATTATAACGTACCCTTTGACTTTGTTTAAATGGAATATGTTTAGGAGGGTGTCCTATATTTCCCAAATACTTTCAGCTAATCTTGTTAAACATATTCCTTTTTTTTCATTGTTTTTTTTCCTGGCTATGTCAATTATATACTCATACATGCATACATACACACATACTCAAACATATATATTTTTTGCTGCTTATATAAAATATTTCATATTTCAGCATGATTTAATGATAATAATATTATATATATATATATATCGTGCTTAGAACTTCGATCGACAAAATCAGAGAAAATGGCTTCGTGCTGACTAAGAAAAGAAGCAAAAGGTACCCCGCAAAAACAATCACAGACGCCGACTACGCTGATGACTTAGCGTTACTGGCGAATACGCCTAATCAAGCAGAGACACTACTGCATAGTTTGGAACGAGCTGCAGCAGGCATTGGCCTCCATGTCAATGCGCACAAAACTGAATATATGTGTTACAACCAAACGGGCAACATTACCACTCTAGACGGAGCCTCTCTGAGGCTAGTGGACAAATTCACCTACCTAGGAAGTAGCGTCTCATCAACAGAAAACGACATCGACACACGGCTGACGAAAGCATGGACGGCTATAGATAGGCTCTCAATAATATGGAAATCAGACCTGACAGATGAAATGAAGTGCAGTTTCTTCCAGGCAGCAGTTGTATCGATACTGAATGTTGTGAGCAATATTGAACAAGTCCTGGCGACAACACCCCACGAGACGCCAACTGTACGGCCACCTGCCTCCCATCACGAAAACTATACAGGTCAGACGAGCCAGACATGCCGGACACTGCTGGAGAAGCAAAGACGAGCTCGTAAGAGACGTACTACTATGGACCCCCACATATGGCCAAGCAAAAGCAGGACGACTAGCCCGAACTTACATACAGCAGCTATGTGAGGACACAGGATGTAACTCAGAAGACCTGCCAGAGGCGATGAATGATAGGGAAAAGTGGCGAGAGATGGTCAAGGATATCCGTGCTGGCAGCACGACATGATGATGATGATGATGATATATGACAAGTTCACCTACCTAGGGAGCAGTGTCTCATCAACTGAAAAAGACATCGACACGTGACTAGCAAAGGAATGGACAGCTATCAATAGGCTAGCAGTCATATTGAAGTCAGAACTAACTGATAAATTGAAATGCAGTTTCTTCCAAGCAGCGGTCTTATTGATACTGCTATTTGGATGCACTACAGGGACGCTAACTAAACGGATTAAGAAAAAACTTGACGGCAACTACACAAGAATGCTGCAAGCAATTTTGAACAAGTCTTGGAGGCAACACCCCACAAAGCAGCAGCTATACGGCCATCTACAACCAATTACGAAAACTATCAAAGTTGGATGAACCAGACATGCAGGACACTGCTGGAAAAGCAGGGATGAGCTCAAAAGTGATGTTCACCTATGGACCCCCTCACATGGCCAAGCAAAAGCAGGGCAACCAGCATGAACCTACATACAGCAGCTCTGTAAGGATATGGGATATAGCCCTGAGGACTTGCCAGAAGCAATGAACGATAAGGAGGAGTGGCGAGAGAGGGTCAGGGATATCAGTGCTGGCGGCATGACATGATAATGATGATATATGTATATATCTGTGCATGTTTGTATATATATATATATATATATATATACATGTGTGTACATTTATATGAATATTTATATAAATATATGTGGATATTTTGCATTTCCTATATATGGATTCTTCAGTGTTAATTTAATTTTCTGCATATGTGTGTGTGTGTGTGTGTGTAAAAAGTATATGCATATATATAGGTATATGTATTATCCCCCCGCACACACATACACACTCACACAGATATATATATATATATATATATATATATATATATATATATATATATATATATATGTGTGTGTATATATATATATATATATATATATATGTATAAAAAAATATTTAAACCATAAAATCAGATAAAACAATGTCCATCACTTAAACATAAACTGAAACTCCTAAAACTCAAGGACCCAGTTGGCTGGCGTGTCTTAGCATACAATGACTTCATCTCTGCAGAGGGTTAAGACTCCCCCCACCCAACAACAACAAGTGACCTGGATATGACACTAAACAACGAGATGGTGAGGTTTCAGTTATGCAGGAGCTTTGGGAAAATGTGGAGTACCCCTTCATTGTCCTCGCACCCAGGTCCACTGTTAAGAACCTATCTACTGGTTGAATAGAACTGTTTGATATTTAAACTGTGCATAAACAATTGACTGATGTTTCATTTAATTGTTAGTGATACATAGCTATACTTGAAAACATTTAACTGTATGTAAACAAATGATTTATACTAAATAGAATTATTTGTATTATATAAAAATAAATGAAACCATTTAATTTAATGAAAAAAAATGTGCTCAGTAATGTTTAAATATGTTATCTGCAAAATATGTTTAGAAATCATAAATATTTGATATATATATGTATAAAGAGAATTTGGCATTAAATAACCTACAAAGGTTGATATGCCATAAAAAAACAACCAAGTCAAATCCTAAGAGTTGTGACTTCCAGTTTCATGTGCCTAATTTTCAGTTGAATTTCAAATTTGTAAATACAAATTCATTTTTGCATTAAAAACTTTCTCAACAACAAATATAATGAATGATAGCAACTACAGTATGGCAATGTCAATCTATTCTGGTCTTTAACCTAAAATAAAAACTGAAGAAAAAATTATATGCACGTGAATTATCGATTGTGAAAATAAATACAATGACTCCACATTGATACATTTGTACAGGCATTTAAAATTATTGTTGACTCTTGAAAATTCAGTATGTTATTGCTGTACATCTTATGAGATGACTGAACAATTTTAATGATTTCCTGTTCAAATGAACAGCTACAGCAGCAATTGGAATACACCCTACTAAAGCCTGATTTTCACAGCTGGTGAATTTCAAAAATGCTTTAGAAGAATGATATGCAATAAAATTCTGTTTAAACTTGGAAAAAATGCCACCGAAACATATGGAATGCTTCAGACTGCTTTTCGACCATCTTGCATGAAGCGAGCATCAGTTTTTGAGTGGCATAAGAGATTCAAAGAAGGCAGGGAGTCTGTGAGGGCTGATGAGAGGTGTGAGAGGAGTAAGGAAGTCAATACACCAAAGTTGATTGGCCAGAGGGTTAGGGTTAGGGTTACTATGTTGAGGTTTTAAGGGAGTTCAGGAAGAGATTCCTTGGGAAGAGGCTAGCACTCTTCAAATCGGGTCAGAGGCATTTCCACCAGGACAATGCACCAGTCCACAACTCCATCATTGTCACAGACTATTTGACCAAGATGAGCATCTAGACGGTTCCTCACCCTCCCTATAGTCCAGACGTTGCTCCCTGTGACTTTTGGTTATTCCCTAAGCTCAGAGGCTGTCGTTATGAGACAATTGAGGAGATGAAAGAGGCTGTGATGAAGGTCATTAACACACACACACACAAGAGGACTTCCATAGGGCCTTCCAGAAGTTGTTGGAATGGTACGACAAGTGCATTGCAGCTGGAGGAGATTACTTCGAAGGGGACTAGAGTTTCATGTGTGTACTATCAATAAAAGTGCCCATACGAAAAAAGTCTGGAAACTTATCGTATGCTCCTCATAAGTGTCATAAAAGAATATGTCACAATAATCCAATGATGTACTTATCATTTTATACATTTTGTTTATTTTATCACAAATTGAATTGTTTAAGTTGTTATTTCAGCAATAAAGTTGGCTGTCAAGATGTGGCAGCCATCATCATCATCATTTGTCAAGTTGCAGCAGCCATCACAGTCTATATATCTATATCTTCTTCACTGGTTCCGTAACCTGATTTGGTCATTGGGGCACTATTCATGTGATGTGTCTTGGGCAGCCCATCCCTCTCCAGTGCTACCACTGGTTTGAATTCAAACTTTTCCTTCTCTTAGACTGGTTGCCATATCAAGTTTAAAGATATAAGTCTGCCCTACTATCGATCCATAACTGGAGGGAGTATAGTTGAATTCATATCTTTTCTGAGGGCATTTAAACTATGTGAAGTGCACACTGCCTTGTTCAGAATTTGAACTCAGGAAGCTGAATCCACTTCCTGTGGCAACAGTCATTACTCTACTAGTACTTTCATATATATATATATATATATATATATATAACAAACCTAAAAAAATTACTGGTTATTTAACAAACTGAAAAGAATAGAGAGAATATTTTTCCTGTTAATGAAAAAAATACTAAGAAAAATTTGCCATTCTCAATAAGTTGTTAAAGAAAAACAATCTAAAAATAAGTTATTGTTGCATGGACAATATTAAGAAAATCATCAGCAAACCTAACTTGAAAACAAACAATAAATCTAAAAGATAATCAGAATGCTAGATGTAACTTCAGTGATCGAGTGTCCACTGAATGGTAATTGCTTGATTGGTAATGTTATATACATGGTAATATCATATACATGACTACCATCAGAAAAGAAGTAAATAATGATAATGATTAAAAGATATGCATCCATGATGCAGAATTGAATTGGAAATATAGAATATATAATCATAACCTCAGTTACACCAAATGAAAATAAACAGAACATTATCAAAATATTTATATCAAATAAAAGTTGAAACCAGTAAGTTTCCCATTATGAAATGATATATAGATATATGAAAAAAGCCAAAATTGTATAGAGGATGTTATTATAAGAATATGTATTCAGGAATACTCTGAATATAAATTGCTGTACAAAAAAGTGAATTGATTTCTAAGAGCAGACATATTAACAAATTTCTTCCATGGCACTTAGCATCTGATTGATTTCAAACAGTATTTTACTAATATTCTTATGTAGTTTGGAATCTTCAGATCTAAAAAATCAATAATTTAATCAATTTATTCATATGTATGAATGTGTCTGTATCACATGTTCAAATATCATAACACATGACATAATCCTAATATCTTGAATATGCTAAAATAGCCAATTTTTTCTCTTCTTCCTGTCTGATGATTGTATTCACCACATGAAACCTTTGAGAACATCTCGATATTTTAGGTTTTAGATCAACACTGCTATAGTTTGGTTTTATTTGGTTTTATGGCATATCAACCATTGTTGGTTGTGTAATGCCAAATCCTCTCATGAGATTGGAGACCTTTCTACCCGACAAATATACACATGTATATATATCAACATGTTTATATACATGATGGATAGACTCTCTCATCAGTGTCGATGTATGTGGGCTCAACCATTTAATTAAATATTTGAATCATTAAATATCTGTACAGATGATTTGTTCATTGTGATGAAGGCTTGTGTAGGAGTAGCCACATTTTTTAAACAATCTGATAACCAAAGACTGATAAAGATTCTTCCAAACTCATCAGATATTGATTTTAGAGTTGCTTGTTGCCCTATGAAGGCTTCAGAGTACACTCTACCCTACAAATACACACACACACACACACATGCACACTCACACAAATATATATATAGAAAAGCAGAAAGAGAGAGGCAACAAATTATGGCAGTAATTTTTCTTTTATGTTTTATAAAAGATAATGGGTGATTCAAGTCTATAACATTTATTTTACAAGCTACTGATTTTGTATTTCTTGTCTCTGTTTAAAATCAAAAATCTACAAATGAAAATTGTCCAAACTTCATACATGTATAGATTCCGTGAATGTATCTGCCTAACCCCTCCATCATTAGTAGGATATGACACTTTTCAACAGTGTAACACTGATTTGAATTCAAAGCTTTCCTTCTTGTAAATCAGAAGCCCTACCAAAACAAAAGAACCCAGTTTGCCTTACTATTAACTCAGAGCTAGAGGGGAGATGAAATGGAAACATGTTTTTTCCTAGTGCTTTAACATGAAGTGAAATGTTAACAGTTTTCTCCAGAAATCGAATTAATATTACCATGTCCATTTCCCAAGACTGTAACCACAACACCAAAAACCCCTACTTCCAAGAAAGAGTCTCCATCACATAGTGGCTAATATGATCATATCCATTTCCCAAGACGGTAACCACAATACCAAAAACCCCTACTTCCAAGGGAGAGTCTCCATCACATAGTGGCTAATATGATCATGTCCATTTCCCAAGACAGTAACCACAATATCAAAAACCCCTACTTCCAAGGGAGAGTCTCTATCACATAGTGGCTAATATGATCATGTCCATTTCCCAAGACAGTAACCACAATATCAAAAACCCCTACTTCCAAGGGAGAGTCTCCGTCACATAGTGGCTAATATGATCATGTCCATTTCCCAAGACAGTAACCACAATATCAAAAACCCCTACTTCCAAGGGAGAGTCTCCATCACATAGTGGCTAATATGATCATGTCCATTTTTCAAGACAGTAACCACAATATCAAAAACCCCTACTTCCAAGGGAGAGTCTCCATCACATAGTGGCTAATACAATAGACTGCAAAATCATAATAAATTCCATTCACACTAATATGTTCCATTTTGAACTGATACCTATGAGAAAAGTATAAAATCCTTTATCCTCTCTGCTATGGGTTAGATAGTAGCTCTATGGTTCTTCTACAATGATAGCTTGGTATTGAATAACCCAAAGAGGTTGTTATATCATTAAAAAATAAGCGTCTACTTCAAAGTAAATATCATTGAAATCATCCATTTTAAGAAAGTTATTATGAAAAGCTCAAATCCAATATCTTTTTATTGTTATATCATTGCATTTATAGAATTTCCTCATTTTTAAATGTATATTATGTTGTGTGTTGGTGACGTCATTAATCTTTCTAGCGTTAAAGTCATTTCAAAATGTTTACTTATATATATATGAGTAAATTGGCCAACCATAGTCAAGAGCAACGCGAAAGTGTAGGGAGAGCACAACTCCTTTCCCTGGATTGCTTCACATACCCTTGATCCATACTTTATAATACTGACTGTTAAACAAGAAAGCATCTAGTACCATTTTTTGAGTCTTTGGTATGACTCAACCTAGGACTGAACCTTGGTCTCCCAGACCATTGGTGAACACTCGACCAATGGGCTGGTATATACATATATGATTCAGTATTTCAATCAGTATTGCTTGCATTAATTCCTGACCACTGATAATCACTTTCTCCCAGATTTTCAATGTATTTCTACTATATAATTATTAGCAATCCATTTACTTTCTACATATTACACCTCTATTCTCTCTATAATGCTTGTATTAAGTCTTGACAGTTGACTATTTCTGCTTTCTTGATTTTTTGTTTAGTTAGTTATTTGGTGTAATGGCATATTAACCCTTATAGGCTAATAAATGCCAAATCCTATTTATACATTTATATATGATTTATAAGAGAATAGTTTGTAGGTAACATTATTTTTCAATAAGTTAGGGCCTATTTGCTTGTGCACAGTTAAATGGTTTCAAGTTTTGTCATTTTAAACTGATAATTAAATTTAATATTAATGATTTATTTGCACACAGTTTAAATGGTTTCAAGTATTGCTATTTCAGCACACTTGCTACTGTCTTTTAGCACTTATAAGATAAAAAATATTAGGTGTTTGCCACAAGAACAATTTGAAGAATATGGTTGAGACAATCACGTACGTGTTTAAGCTTGGCATGACCAACCAATCAATCGTTGATTTTCAATGCACAGAATACAGAGAGATAAAACTTACCCAAACGAATGTTGGATAATCACCAGTGACTGCTACGTCATCAGATGGACGAGGAGAAGCACAGAAAAATAACTCGTCTCAAGTGTTAGGGCCTCTGTTCAAATTCTAAGGCTGTCAAAGTAGGTGGAAAAGGAAAATGGGCACAATGTGTGGAGTAGTTTCTTCACTCTAGTGATTCTGCCAGTTTATTTAAACCTTTGTCTCCTCGTACCTCAGCCACAAAAAAGGGTAAATTGAGAAATACCATAGACTTTTATTGGGGATCATAAAATACCAGACTCCCACCACCACATCATTCAGCCTATCTTACTTAGATAGTTGGCAAACTTAGTCAAGGGCAACCGAAGGCTCCCTTTTCAATAAGGTACGTATCAAGAGTAAAGTGGAGCAATCCAGAGAAAGGAGTAGTGCCCTCCCCTACACTACTCCTTTCTCTGGATTGCTCCACTTTACTCTTGATACGTACCTTATATTGCTGAGTGTTAAGCTAGGAGGTATCAAGTACCATTTTTAAAGTCTTTGGTATGACGTGATCTGGGATTGAACCCTGGTCTCCGAGAGATCAAATATAGTGAACTCACCAAGACCTAGCATGTACAAAACATATTGTTACACTTTGTGCATTGAACAAGATGTTAAACCTTGTCAGCTTGTCTTTCTCTGCAAAATTTTTTGATATCTTATCTGTTTTCACTCAGTACCATTTTAGGTCATAATTTACAAGAGTGAGTTTTTGATCAATAAGTAATGGTAATTAATTGTTTTTGATTTTTTTTTTTTTTTTTTTGTTTTTCATCTACGAAATTTTCCTTTTTCCCTTTTTTGAAACCTTGAATGGAACGCGACGCCTACCTCTGGGTGAGAGCAGAGAAATCCCCCATTTTTTTGTTGTTGCTGAAATTGAAATCCTTGCTTTGTCGGCAAGGGTCTCTCTTTGTCAAATCCGAGCCTTCATCCTTTGCTTCGTCCCCAAGACTGAGAAAGATCAATGGGCTAGCAGTCCCTCCTTCGATCCCCTTTTCCGCAGCAACAGGCATTCTGTGGTTTGATTGGCCCATCAACCTCTCGTCATTCAAAATGAAGGGCTGACTCATACCGTTTTAGAGAATTCTCTCCCTCCACCCTGGACTGCATGTTTCAAACTAAAACAGGGGAACTTGTGCCAGCAAGTCTCCACCAATGATTGTTCCTCACGCTTGTGGGACAGAATATGTGAATATAACATAACTATTACACATACACACATACACACACACCCACAACCACACACAAACGAAATCCTAACGGCTTTTGTCTGTATTTTGTCGTATTTTCAATTTTCTATTCATTCCATCTTCTTAACTGCCTGATGGCTGTTGTTTTATCAATTTTAAAAACTTTTATAAACTTCATGAAACCTAAGGTCGCAAAATTTTTTCCATTGATTGAATATATATATATATCTAATATATATTTATTTATTATCATGTTTATATAAATATATACTCACAAAAGGGTTCGACAAAAAAATGGAAACACCTAGAATCTTAGTATCATGATTTTGAAACGCCTATAAAACGATAAATGTTTGTTATTTTTATGTTTTTTTTTTATTTATTATTAATTTTCCTAATCTTATTTTACTAAAACTGTTGTATTTTTATAAATATCATCTAGAGAAATTAACCAAAGTTCATTAAAATGGCCGATCTATCAGACTTTAAAAGAGGTCAAGTTGTTGGTGCTCCTATGGCAGGTGCCAGTGTTACAAAAACCGCTGAATTATTTAGTGTAGCAAGGAGTGCTGTCTCAAAAGTAATGACAACACTTGAGAAAGAAGGAAAAACCTCCTCACTGAATCAAAACTCTTGAAGAAAGTGAAAGCTGTCTGATAAGGACCGTCGGACTCTTATACGGACTGTTAGGAAAGATCACAAGAATACAGCTTTAAAAATTACATCAGAGCTTAATGACCATCTCAAGAACCCAGTTTCCTCAAAAACTGTAAGAAAGGAGCTACACAAAGCCGGATTTCACAAGAGGGCTGCAATCAGAAAACCATATTAAAATAAATTTGTTTGAAATTTCAAGGTGTTTCCATTATTTTGTCTAACACCTGAATATATATATATATATATATATATATATATATATATAGACACTAACATGTCTGAGTATGAATTTAGCTGAATAACTATATTTCTTTGTAAATACACATACATATATATATACGAAAAGGGAAGAACTATGGTCGTATCCTGAATATAAAAACAATTGTGATATTATGATATAAAAAAACATTTAAGAATTATTTTCAAATTCTGAAGTATCTAAAAAAATGTTTCACATTACCAAAAGAAATTGTTGAAAAATACTTAAAGCAAGCCAAAGATGGAGTAATGGTAAACTCAGTGGGCATAATTTAAATCACTAAATCAATGATTCAAATCCTGCAGTCAGCATATAATTTGATCATTTCAAAACCCTTCCTTTAAAAAAAAGTCTGCATATTGATTGTAAACATAATTTATCTAAAATTTGTCCGATTATTCAAGTAATACATCCTGGTCACTCAGACATATACGCAAACATATGGCTTCTTATATAATAGAAACATAGTTATTCCGTCTTGTTCATGCTTAGATATATTGAAGAAATTAATGCCTTTTTTGTGTTTTTTTCTTTTAGCATGTCTTGAGAATTGGTTCTATTAACAGAAGTATTGCTGTAGAAAAACTTTATGAACAATTGGACATTCTTTGTTTGACAGAATATTGGATACCTGCTGGTTTTAAAAGATTAGTGAGATTTTCTTCACTTGTAGAAGTGAATTTGCATAAGCTTAGCTAAGGAAACAGTCCCGTTAATCCCCGGGGATTTTATTTTGACACTGGCATATATCCACCGGTTTTAAAACAAGCTAACCTCAGCTAACTCATTTATTTCATGTAAGAATATTGAACAAATTCTTCTATGGACGGTTGAGAGAGCCAATTTAGTGAATCATCAGCTGTGAGAGGAGCAATAATCCAGTAAGATATGATCTCTTTGGTAACATTAGCAGCAAACGATTAAAACAGTTACTGAACTTAGGATTGCAACATGTCTATGGGCAGATGCACAAAAAAACACAGGTACAAAGAACAATGTTGAAGTACGTATGCATAAATAAAATATAAAAAAAAAACATCAGAAACATTGTAATTTAAAATACAGAAATAGACACACGCACCCAAGTTCACATACACACGCACCCACACACATACACACGCACCCACACACACATACACACAAACACATATACACACGCACCTACACACACATACACACAAACACACATACACATGCACCCACACAAACACCTGTTTTTACTCAGTTATAAGAAGTGACAATTGATTTTAACTTCCTGTCGTGAATTTAAATACAAATACACATACGCACTCAAATACACTCTTTTGGAGGTGCCCGTGGTGCAATGGTTATCGTCGATGGAAATGGACACGGCAACACGCGTTCAAATCCTGGACGAGACTGATTGCATTTCACATAGCACTAATAACCTTGGGAAAGGTAGGAATCCAACTATTCTTCCTCCAGCTATGGGTAAATAGTAGGGCAGACTAGGTTCTTCAGCCTTGGTGAGGCAACTAGTCTAGGAGAAGGAAAACTCTGAATTCAAACCTGTTAAACTCCGCATAAAAATTGACCTTGTGTCATATCCTGTCCGAGCGGAGGGGTTGGTAAATATGTACGCAGATACACACACACACACGCACACACATATATATATATGTATATGTATACATGCATTTACATATATGCATACATGTGTTTGCAGATATATTTATATATATATATATATAGATATGTCTATTGAAAAGAATGCTGTATATACGGAAAGTGGATTATGCACAATGTTTCTAATATCAGGTGACGTATTTTAAAGAAACGAACGCTGATTCATTGATCAAACGGCCAATTTTTCTTGTCCTAAACAGCCAATTTTTCTTGTACAACTTTTCCAAATTTTTATATATTTTTATACTTTTTATACACCCATCTACATTTAACATCAATAATAAAACCCCTCACAATCCTGATGATGGTTCAGCAGAACCGAAACGCTATAGTGTCGACTGACTTTATTTCTCTATAAATCCCCACTTTCTATTTGGACTATTTGTTGTCAATTTTTCTTCACAAATTGTCGGATTATTATCCTTTATTTTCTTCCATATATATATATATATATATAACATTTTGATACATATGTGTGTGTGTGTGTGTGTGTGTGTGTGTGTGTGCGTGTAAAAGTTCCTGGTTAAAAGAGCAATCAATTTCAATGCACATAGACACATACATTTTGTATATATAGGTGTGCTGACACCATGGAACTCTTTGACTCCCTCTTGTAATTATTCCAAAATGTCCATTACTTCTGATATATCTTCTAGATTGTATCCAATGTTCAAGTGGAAATGATGTATGTAAGTCCTTGCTGGTTAGCCAACACTGGTGTGCCCATGTATAGGAGTCCATACAAGAATATTGCTTGTGAGTTTGTCCTTACTTCTCCAGCAGTGTCCAGCTTGTCTTGTTTGTTTTGTATGTTTTGTGAGGTGGGAGGTAAGCTGCTTTTCTGATAAGGTGCTGCTTCCAGTATTTGTTTCAAATAGCATATAGCATTCTTGCATATTTCTTTGCTGGCTTTTTCTCCAAGCATTTCATTAAATTCTGGTCGGGTTTGTTTTTTTGCCATATCTACCATGGTAGGTTATTTAATGCCAAATCTATTTTCATACATATAAACAGTTCTATTTCAAGCAATTCAGTTTAGCATAAGTACACAGTTCAGTTCTACTTGACCCTTAGATGGGAACCTATCAGGTGCTCCCACTCCGGGCCAGAGTGGACTCGGGAGTAATGACAATAAAGGGGTACTCTACATTCCCCAAAGCTGCAGCATTACAAGAGCCTCACCATCAGATTGTTTAGTGTTATATCCATGACGCTTGTTGGGAAGTTTTTTTACCTCAATACAGAGAAGCAGCAAGTGGCATTTTATTAAAATACCGGTGTTGCATCAATACAATAGTACTGATACTGGTATTGTTTTAAAGGAATCCTATTTTATTATATCAGATCAGAATTTCTTATTATTGATGACCTGCTAATAGCAATCTGCGCCTTCTCTATGTGTATGTTGACATCACTGTCACTAAATGAGATATCACTACAGAGATATGAAGACTTGACAATTAATTTGAAAAGGTTGCCAGTTAAAGTAGACATGGCTCCATCTTGTTTAAATCATATGAACTCTTTTTATTTGCATTCACATAGAGGTCAATAACTCTTTCTGCTTGCTGCTGGCTATGCAGCAGGGATTTGACTCGGAAAGGTGTATTTGCAAGAAGCTGTAGATCATTTGCATAGTCGGAATCTGTCATAGTTTCTGAAGGACATCATTTGCTGTGGTTCTTAGTAATTCTAAGATCACCTTTCTTTGAGATGAGGAGGATGCATTTTTTTGTCTATTTCTTTGTTATATTTGGTTTATACACAACGCACTGCATGATTGAAAAAAATATGTTGTCAAATTTATTTGTTTTTATACTTAGGAGGTATTTCAGCAAAACCTGCAGTTTTTCTCCTTTTAATTCTTTTCAGTGCTGTG
The DNA here is from genome assembly GCA_963585895.1 of Sepioteuthis lessoniana. Classification (NCBI taxonomy): domain Eukaryota; kingdom Metazoa; phylum Mollusca; class Cephalopoda; order Myopsida; family Loliginidae; genus Sepioteuthis; species Sepioteuthis lessoniana. The sequence continues at coordinate 8,360,127 of OY757928.1, read as the reverse complement.
TCAAGTTCTTTCCCTTTTAATTGTCCAAGTTTGATATCTCATTGACTTCTAGTAAGTTATTCATGATTTCAGTAAGGTTTCCAAACAGATTCTGGAAATGTTCTTTCCACTTCTGAAGTCTTTCTTCTATTAGTTTTTCTTTTGATGTGTTTTTTTTTTCACTCTCTTACTTTTACTGTCTACCATGGTAACCATGATTGTTTATCTTCTACTGAAAATCTGATCTTTTCCATTTGGTCTAGAATGTATACTAGCTGTTCCTTTTTATTATGTTTTATTTAGTTCTCTGCAGTTTCTTAAGCTTCTAGGCATTGGCATTTGTTGAGTTTCTATTTTTAGGTAAGGATGCTTTTTCATGTTATCTCATTTTTCCTTAACTTTTTTTGACTCCTAGGGAATTTATGATATATATATATATATATATATATATATATATATATATCTTTTCCACTTTTATTGGCCTTGTGGGTAGAGTGTTCGCCAATGGTCCCGGTCGAGTCATACCAAAGACTTAAAAAATGTTACTTGATACCTCCTTGCTTAACACTCAGCAATATAAGGTACGTATCAAGGGTAAAGTGGAGTAATCCAGGGAAAAGAGTAGCACCCTCCCTTACACCTCGGTGTTGTAGCTATCGAAAAGGGAGCCTTTGGCTCGCCCTCGACTACAGTCGCTGATTTTACTTTATATATTTCATGTTATCTTATTTTTCCTTAACTGTTATTGACTCCCAGGGAATTTATGATATATATATATATATAGTGCATAAGAATGCTGCGAGCAATATTGAACAAGTCCTGGAGACAGCACCCCACAAAGCAGCAGCTGTACGGCCACCTACCACCCATCATGAAAGCTATTAAAATTAGACGAACCAGACACACGGGACACTACTAGAGAAGTAGGGACTAGCTCATGAGTGATGTACTCCTGTAGACCCCTTTGCATGGCTGAGCAAAGGCAGAACGTCCAGCTCGAACCTACATACAGCAGCTCTGTGCTGATACAGCATGTAGCCTTGAGGATCTGCTGAAAGTAATGAACGATAGGGAGGTGTGGTGAGAGAGGGTCAGGAATATCCGTGCTGATAACGTGACATGATGATGATGATATATATATATATATATATATCTATTGTACAAACTTGTTTCAATTCTAAAGAAAAATGAAAGAATTTAAAAAAAAAAGCTTTTATGGTGGCTAACATAAACTAAAATTACATTAAATTTTTTCGGAACTATGTAAATCTTTGGTACTTCTTTCTCATAATGGTCATCCTCATGGTTTCAAAGAAATCACCAAAGAATCAAAGAATTGTCCATTTTGAGCTCTTTTTATGTTCAAAAGCTGTTTTATTCAAAACCAGCAGATTCACATGGTCTTATTTCTCAGAAGGTAATACAGTCAGTTTAATGAATGAGATATTTGCATGATGTACAATAGTTTTGCATTTAATATTCTTTCAGACAAAATGTTTTTTAAAAACATAAATTGCTTTTGTGAGTCTGACTTATTCACAGCCAAATATTGAATAATACTTCCTTTTTTTTTGTTTAAATTTGCATTGAATATTAAAACTCACATTTCCATTATTACCCTTGTATGAATTACAAGAAAATTGAAAAATAAAATTTTTGGTTATTCATCAAAATATTTTTTAGAAATTACTGTCACTTTTTAGACTTTAATAAAATGCTTTGAGAAAAATCTTGATGGGAACTACATCTGTATAGTATATGCTGTTTTGAACAATTTCTGGAAGCAGCACCCGACAAAACAGCAGCTGTACAGTCATTTACATACCATCTAAAAAACCATCCAAGCAATACTATTTGAGAAGATAAAACAAACTCATAAGCAAAGTTCTCCTATGGACTACTTCACATGGACACACCTGTGTTGGCTGACCAGCAAAAACTTACATTCATTCTGTCTGGACACTGGATGCCGCTAGGAGGACTTGCTAAACAAAATGCTTGATTGTGATGAATGGCTAGAGACAATCAAGGGAATCCATGCTGTCAGCATACCTTGATGATGAATGTCACTGCAGATTTTTTTAAAGAATTCAGGTTCTTTTTCATAAATTCTTGAATAAATCAGGAATTTTTTAACATGAAGGGTTTTTAGACTCTTGTCTTCATCTTTATTGTTATTCCAAAATGTTTCAGCCGGTTATGTCCTCCCGCCTTCTTCAGGTGTTTGTCGAACTTGGGAACCTTCAAGGAAATTCGAACAACATCGTTTATTGAATCCACGGGGGTCGCCTGTTCTGATTCCATTAGCCATAACTGGGTACAAGTGTTAAATATTCCTGTATTGTTGCTTGCCTGCAATCAGGATTGAACCTGCAACCTCCAGATGATTGTTTCCTTAGAAGCTTAGGGAACCAACGCCTATAACCGTTATGCTGGACAATTCAAAGTGAATAAACTTAATGTTCTTACTTGACTAGAATTACGACTATTGTGTATGATTTTTTTACCTGTACTCATATTCAGATTTTTTTTTTTTCTATCTAGCCTTTTTAATTATCATATTGTATTCAACTCTATACTTGTTCTACTCAGCAGGTCATTGTAGCCAAACATATGTACTGATTCCTTAAGGTGTCTAATCCTCCAATGTTCAGCCCAATCAATTATTTCAACTTAATCCCATAAGGGCAGATGGTTTCCCTTTTCCTTCCATATATGGTCCGCCATACCCGACTTTTCAATCTCACCTCATACTACTGCCTTCCGATGTTCTTCTAGCCTTACTTTTAGTGGGCGACCTGTCTCACCTTTGTATATTTTACCACAACTGCAAGGGATGGAGTAAACACAGTTTACATGGAGGTGCCCGTGGTGTAATGGTTATCGTCGTAGGAAATGGACATGGCGACATGAGTTCAAATCCTGGATGACACTGATTGCATTTCACATAGCACTAATACCCTTGGGAAAGGTAGGAATCCAATTATTCTCCCTCCAGCTATGGGTAAATAGTAGGGCAGACTTGGTTCTTCAGCCTAGGTAAGGCAACTAGTCTAGGAGAAGGAAAACTCTGAATTCAAATCTGTTAAACTCCGCATAAAAATTGACCTTGTGTCATATCCTGCCCAGGCGGAGGGGTTGGTAAAAATGGTAAACACAGTTTACATAATTTTAGAAAGAAAAATACCCATTAATGATGGGGAAGTGTTAGTTTGTTAATATTCTATAAACGGCAACCAAATTTAGTAAACATATTTACTGGATCCAAGAGGTTTTAATATATTTTTGTATTTTGTACTTCATTACTTCTATGGTGGTATGAGGAAACACAAGCAAGTCTCCTTAGCAGCCAGGTGTAAAAATTGTCCAAGTCCTGTTAGCTTTTAATCGAATGAAGCTGCATTAAGGATCAGGCAATAGATTCATCTCTAACTCATTTTAGACAATAAAGTTAGGTGCTACCGGGAGGAAAGTCTCTGGGGATTGGATGTTTTTTCAATACTTTGACCAAAACATATACAGAAGAATATAATGAGCAGGCAATTGTGTGAATCTGTCGAGCCACAGACATTGTAGAAATGAGGGTCAAACAAAAGTGTATAGAGGATTTATTCAGAGTAGAAAATAAATTTTAGGAATGCCTAATAAATCTCTCAATGTGTATGCATATATATGTGTGTGTGTGTGTGTGTGTGTGTGTGTGTGTGTGTGCGTGTTTTGTGCACATATATGTGTGTGCATGTCATTTGTATTTGTGAATGTGTCGATATTTTGGTGTCTATATACATGTTTTGTGTGTATCTTTTGTGTGTATATATGTGCATGTGTTTTGTGTGTGCATGTGTTTTATGAGTGTGTATTTGTGTGTGTGTGTATGTGTGTGTGTGTGTGCTCATGTTTCTTGTGTGTGTGGGAACAACTGAAGTTCTTGATGTCAGGGTGTTTATCTTGCTTACCCAAACAATCATTTTGAAAGGTATCATTGCAGATTGGGCTGTTCACAGTTACTGTTCTCAGACTTGTAAAGAAGTTAAAATAATTTAGATACAATGTTGGGAAAAAATATGATTGCATTCTTTTTTAAACCCCTTTATATTTAATGAACTGTAATCAAGAGATTCGTATTTTATATTGCACTTTGATAAATTTAGTGAGATTGGAAGTAAACTGGATTGAAAGCATTCTGGCCAGACATCTTGATAAAGTGTCTAGGACTTAAGTCACTCAATCATAAAATTTTTAAGAAAGCTATCTTTGCAGATTGGGCTGTGTACAGCTAATGTTTGAGAGGTTAGAAAGGAGTTAGAATGTTTTGCTATTTGTGTTGTGTTCAGTTGATAAATAAAAAGCTTTCTGGGGAAGCATTTCCGTGAACTGCCTATGAAGAGGTATCATTTTCAAAATTATAAAAAAGTTTAAATATTTTGAATACAATTTTCTGAAAAAGACAGTTGCATCCTTTTTGAAACAAACTGGTATTTAAAAACAAATATAATTTGCTTGCGGAGTCAAAAAGTTTTGCTGCATTGGACCGTAAGGAAAATAATGTCTGATTTTACATTTATATGTTTTAAAAGAATTGGCTATTAATTTCCAAACAGATAGATATTTAGGAATGCTACATATTTAAAAAAAACGACAAAAAAATATTCACTTTCAGTATATCTATATATATATATATATGTTTATATATATATATATATATATATATATATATGAGGTAGCACCCTACAAAGCAGCGGTTGTACGGCTACCTACCACCTAGCACCCATAACGAAGACTATCAAAATTAGATGAACCAGACATGTGGGACACTGCTGGAGAAGTAGGGACGAGTTCATAAGTGATGTACACCTGTGGACCCTTCATATGGACGAGCAAAGGCAGGACGACCAGCTCCAACTTACATACTGCAGCTCTGTGCTGATACAGGATGTAGCCCTGAAGACCTGCCGGAAGCAATTGATGATAGTGAAGGGTCACGAGAGAGGGTCAGGGATATCAATGCTGATGGCATAACATGATGATGATGATATATAAGTATTTTGTGTATGTGGTTATATTTTGTGTTTTGTGTGTATAAGTGTGGGTGTGTATGTGTACATACTTGTGAATGTATGTGTGTTACTTATATATGCATGCATGGGTGAGCATCTAACTGAGAAGTCAAATGCTTAAAGCAGCAGTTAATTTATTCTTTTTTTGTTCTTAATGGCATATGAACGTTCTAGGGTTATTTAATGCCAATGCCATCCTCAGATGAGACACTATTTAATCCATAGCTGGGGAAATAAAGGAGTTTATACATTTCCCATGGGCATTAGTTCAAAAGTGAATGTAATAGTGCAACTAGAGTTCAAATTCACTGGCTGCAATCTCGCAGTCCAGCACTAAAGCAATTATGCCGCTGGGACTCCTCTTAGAGCAGCTGATAGGTAGCCATTTACAAATCTTAGTTTAGTTTGGCACAAGGTCAAAAACGTGAGGTGCACTATGAGAAACAAACTTACAAGCAACAGCCTAGTAGTCTAACTTGTTGGTCAGTAACAAAGAATATCATTTGATGGCAAAGTTTTACAGTGTTGAACATATATGAGGATCATGAAATAAGTTTCCAGACTTTTTTCATATGGGCACTTTTATTCAGAGTATACACATGAAAGTAATCTCCTCCAGGTGTAATGCACTTGCTGTACCGTTCCAACAAATTCTGGAAGGCCCCATCGAAGTCCTCTTGTGTGAGCGTGTCTATGACCTTTGTTGCAGCCTCTTTCATCTCCTCAATTGTCTCATAAAGACAGCCTCTGAGCTTAGGGAATAACCAAAAATCACAGGGACCAACATCTGGACTATAGGGAGGGTGACAAACTGTCTTAGTGCCCATCTTTGTCAAATAGTCTGTGACAAAGATGGAGTTGTGGACTGGTGCATTGTCCTGGTGGAAATGCCACTGACCCGATTTGAAGAGTGCTGGCCTCTTCCAACAGAAAATTCTTCCTGAACTCCCTTAAAACCTCAACATAGTAACCCTAACCCTAACCCTTTGGCCAATCAACTCTGGTATATTGACTTCCTTACTCCTCCCATACCTCTCATCATCCCTCACAGACTCCCTGCCTTCTTTGAATCTCTTATGCCACTTAAAAACTGATGCTCGATTCACGCAAGATGCTCCAAAAGCAGTCTGAAGCATTCCATACGTTTCTGTGGGAATTTTTACAAGTTTAAAACAGAATTTTATTGCATATTGTTCTTCTAAAGTGTCCTCACATCCAGATTGCATTTTTGAAATTCCAATTGCTGCTGTAGCTGTTTATTTGAACCTGAAATCATAAAAATTAGTCAGTCATCTGATAAGATGTATCGCAATAACATACTGAATTTTCAAGAGTCTACGACAATATTAAATGCCTGTACAAAAATGTCTGGAAACTTATTGAATGCCCCACGTATCACATGCTTTTTTTAAATAATGGCTTTTTGTGCATATATGTGTATGTATGTGTATGTGAGTGTATTTGAGTGTATGTATATGTGTATGTGTGTATATGTATGTGTATATGTGTGTATGTGTGTGCATATATATGTACGTGCATGTATGTGTATGTGTGTGTATTTGTGTGTATGTATATGTGTATGTGTGTTTATATACATGTGTATATGTGTATGTGTGTGTATGTGTGTGCATATATATGTATGTGTATGTATGTGCATGCGTGTGTATTTGTGTGTATGTATATGTGTAAGTGTGTATATGTATGTGTGTATATTTGTATGCATGTGTATGTGTGTACATATATATGTACGTGTATGTATGTGTATGTGTGTGTATTTGTGTGTATGTATGGGTAGAGTGTTTGCCAATCATCCAGGAGACCTGGGTTCAATCCCAGGATGTGTCATACCAAAGACTTTAAAAATGGTATTTGATACCTCCTTGCTTAACACTCAGCGATATAAGGTACGTATCAAGGGTAAAGTGGAGCAATTCAGGAAAAGGAGTGGCGCCTTCCCCTACACCTCGGTGTAGTAGCAATTGAAAAGGGAGCCTACTGGTCGCCCTCGACTCAGGTCACCAACTTTACTTATTATATGTGTATGTCTGCATATATATGTATGTGTGTGTATGTGTATATGTGAGTATTTGTGTCTATGCATATGTGCATGTGTGTGTATATATGCATGTATATGTCTATGTGTGTGTATGTATGTGCATATATATGTACATGTACGTATGTGTATATATGTGTATGTATGTGTTTATGTTTATCTGTGTGTATGTGATCAAGAAGTCATATGAAAAAAGCAGCCAATACATAGACAACAACAGATTCAATCTTAAATCTAAAGAAATTAAACACTGATCCTTTTATGTCGGATGGAAAATCCAATTTAGAGAAAATTTAGAATTATCCATAAAGAAATTTTGCAAAAGTGAGCGTGTCATTTTAAGAATTTATTGGAAGAAAACTAACCAACAAGCAAATATGAAAGTGAATTTTGAACATTTATAATTCCTGCCTTTTGATTGGACAGGAATTTTCTTTCCTTTTTTTTATTGGATAGTAAAACTGTATTCTATTTCGGATTGATTAGAAAGTTTCGGATTCATTAGTAAGTCAAAAGTGCTCAAATGCTGACCAACAGAGCAGGATAAACCTAAAAGAAATTAATATCTCACCTCTTTTTATAATAGTTTCATTGCTAAAAGTTTTTTTTATTAACTTGGATGAAGCAAAAAGTAAATAAAGTTGGCGATATTTAGTCGAGGGTGACCCGAAGGCTCCCTTTTCGATAGCTACTACACCGAGGTGTTGAAGAGGGCGCTACTCCATTCCCAGGATTGCTCCACTTTATCCTTGATCCTAACCTTATAATGCTGAGTGTTAAGTAAGGCGGCATCAAGTACCATTTTTAAAGTCTTTGGTATGACCATTGGTGAACACTCTGCCCACTAGACCAATAAGTTGGGAGAGTAAATGGATGATAAAATAAGTTCTAAATATTTAATCCCAAATATGACTTTTCTTATCTGGTCTGTAGCAGTCACAGATCTATTTTCTTTCACGAATCAATGCTCCTGCCTGCCAAGCGATTCGGCCACACATGGACCAATCAGCGGGCAGAGTGCATTGATTCCATCTTCCTCTAAAGAACTATTTTTTCTAGTCTTTTTTGGAAGTCTATCAGCAAATCAGTGAAAAAAGACCTCTCTCCTGTTGCCTGCCACGGGATGCTCCAGCATTGACAATCTTCGCCAAAGATAACTGCTGCTACCTGCGACACTGCTTCAACCTGCGACACACCAAGAAACTTTTCTCACTTTGACACAGTCTTCTTTCTGTCATAAAAATAAACCTTTCATTGTTGTTCTTCCAGGGGGGGGTGTTATTCTGTTCAGAGCTACATAAACAACTACAAATTAACTTACAGTATATGTGAACTAAAACCATACACTAAAGAAACAGAAGAGAAAAAACTGATTTAAGATAGTTGACATAAATCATAGTGTTTGTATATATATATGTATATATAATCATGACTTTATAAGTTGTCATAAACATAAGAGCAATGGTTTGTGCACCTGATGTCAACAATAAAAAAAATAATGTAAGACCTTCCACAGTTACAACCTTTAAACCGTCACTTGATCAGAGAGCTTGCATGATTGGTTATGGCTTTTGGCGGTAACCAATCAGAACACACAAGACATTAGGCTTAGTTTTAGCATGTAAAATCAATTACAAGAGGAATATTGTTCTATTTTGCTGCAACCGTCTGAAAAGACATATTCAAGGAGCCAGCCACTAAGAGAGCCAGGGACTACATTAAAGTCAAAATGCCAAGTGGGGCAGAAATACAGTACAAGTGACAAGATAAGTTACACGAGGAAAATTATTTTGCAATCTCTCGTACGTATTTATTAATAACTCTTTATTCTTCAATTACTTATTGATAACCCTTTTATACTGCTACCTATACACTGTTCATTGATAATTCAATTATACTGCAACAATACTTTACATTACAATTAACACAACGTTCACAGCAAATGTTGACATATCTTGTTAATACACTGTTTTGTTAAAAAGCCTTGTGCCCTAAATTGCATACTTCAAAGTCAACAAATCTAATAAAAGAAGCAGACAATATCCTGCAGAAACTATGACATACTATTATATAACATATGCCATGGATTTTCAGTTCATTCCTTGTGACCCCATGTTCTTTGACAAGCTGTCACGTTGTGATCAGTAAACAGGACAGCATGATCGAAGCAGTCGGGTACAACAGTTGTGTAACTGGAAGGAGACCACGTGATGAGAACCACGTGGTCAGATTTAGACAGAGTGCAGAGAATCGCAGTCAAGTGAGGGACATGCAGCCAATCAGAGGCGTCTCTGATGAGCTTACAAGGAGATGAAAGCATTGGCATCCCCTGGCTCCCGGAAGAAGATATGGGAAGAAGAAGTCCTCTCTCTAAGTATATGTCTCTCCACCCATCTCTCACACACCACAGAAACATCAACCCTTTCTAGAATAAAGAGTGAGAGATATATTTTTACCAAGAAGCGTGTTCGTTTGTTCATTGAAGCTGGTAAATCAATGTTATGATTATGGCTATACAACAATACTACAGAGATGATCTAGTACTACTCACAAATACACCTGCTCAAGCCAAATCCTTACTGCATAGCCTGGAACAAATGACAAGAGGCATTTCCTTCTACCAGAACAAAAAAGAAAAAAAACAGTGATCATATGTTTTAGACCTGAAGGAGCCATCTCCACTTTAAGTGACAAGCCTTTGAAATCTATTGAGCAGTTCACATACCTCTGTAGCAATATGTCATCTACAGAAAGTGATATCAACATACACCCAGCAAAAGCATGGACTGCTATTGACTGGTTATCAATTATATGTAAATCTGATCTCTGAAAAAATAAACCAGGATTTCTTTCAAGTAGCAGCTGATTGGTTGGTTAGTTGGTTGGTTGGGTTTTATGGCATATCAACCTTTATAGGTTGTTTAATGCCAAATCCATTTTTATGCAAATAGTCAGTTCTATTTCAAACAATTCAATTTACCATTAGTTCACAGTTTAATTGTCAAAAACATTTCTATTTCAAGCTATTCAGTTTAGTTAAACAGTTCTAATTCAAACAATTCAGTTTGGTATAAGTACAGATTTTTTTACTCGGGACATTGGCCCAGCGGTTAGAGTGTTCGCCAATGGCCCGGGAGACCTGGGTTCAATCCCAGGTCGAGTCATACCAAAGACTTTAAAAATGGTACTTGATACCACCTTGCTTAACACTCAGCATTATAAGGTACGGTTCAAGGGTAAAGTGGAGCAATCCTGGGAATGGAGTAGCGCCCTCCCCTACACCTTGGTGTAGTAGCTATCGAAAAGGGAGCCTTCGGGTCACCCTCGACTATGGTCGCTAACTTTACTTACTTACATGTCAAAACACTTCTACATTAAACAATTCAATTTAGTGTAAGCAGAGTTTCAATGTCAAAAATAGTTCCATTTCAAGCAATTCAGTTTAGCATAATACCGCAGTATAAATGTAAGTACAGTTTATTTGTCAAAAACATTTCTATTTCAAGCTATTCTGTTTAGTCAAACAGTTCTAATTCAAACAATTCAGTTTAGCATAAGTATGCCGTTAGTTCTATTCAACCCATAGAGAGGGCCCTATCAGGAGCTACTATTCCAGGCCACAGTGAGCCTGGGAGCAATGGCAATGAAGGGGTGCTTTGCATTCCCCAAAGCTCCAGCATCACTGGAACCTCACCATCAGAGTGTTTAGTGTCATATCCAGGACACATGTTGGCGGGGTGTCTTAACCCTCTGCAGAGGTGAAGTCAGTGTATTCTACAGCTCTATCAGCTGACTGGGTGAAAGTTGTAGCTGAGTCAGTACTACTGTATGGATGCTCCACATAGACAGTTGCAAAATCCATTGAGAAAAAGCTAGCTGAAAAGTACATAAGAATGCTACATGCTGTTTTGAATAAATCCTAGAAGTAACACCCCACTAAACAGCAGCTGTACAGCCACCTGCCTCCCATCTTACAAACCATCCAAGTAAGATGAACAAGATATGCAGGACACTGCTTGAGAGATAAGAACAAACCTATAAGCGATGTGCTTCTATGGAGTCCTATACACAGGCACGCAAGTTTGGGCCAATCATCAAAAACATCAATTCTGTACTAACCTTGGATGTGGCCTGGCAGATTTATCTGGAGTGATGGCTGATAGGGAAAGATGGTGAGAGGGTCAGGGAATTCTGTGCCAGCAGTACGACTTGATGATGAAATTCATGCATAAGCACTTTGATTGATCCAATGTTTTTAAATGTTTTATAGATGCTGACAAAACATTGAGAAAAAGCAAAACTGGAACTGCCCTAGAATGTTATGAGTTATATTAAGCAAATCCTGGAAGCAACAGCCCACTAGTGTACTGCTTCTTATCTTCTATCTCTAAAACAATCCAAGTAAAATGAACAAGACATGCTGGACACTGCTGAAGAAGCAAGGACGGACTCTTAAGTGACGTTCTCTTATGGACCTATTCCCATGGACTTGCAAGTGTTGGCCGACTAACAAGAACCTACCAATAACAGCTCTGTGCAGACACAAGATTTTGTCTGGAAGACCTGCCATGAGTGATGAATGATAGGGATGAATGACTTGAGAGAGTCAGGGAAATCTGTGCAAGCAGCACAACTTGATGATGAAGATTTTATATATATATATATATATATATATTGTCATCCCCAAACAGAGTTTTGTTGTATCACACTCATACCATATCATTTAAGTCTGTAAATAGGTTCAAAAAGAATAATCCAAATAATAATTTCTGTTCAAACCCATCTGAAGAGCCAGTGATGAGCAGAAGAAATAAATTTATAATGGATTATATCTATTAATTTTCTGGTTTTTAAGGATACATATAGATAGATAGATAGATAGATAGATAGATTTGTGTAAGTTTATGACTAGTAATTAATATCGAAATTGGAATTTTTTAAACATACAAGCAAAGTCTCTAAATATATATATTAATGTAAAGACCTGGTAAATTTTTTGTATTTTTCTTACTTACCTTGCTTGTGTACAATGATAACTGAACCAAAGTTAACCAGGTGATTGGTTTATTGTTGTGAACATTATATAGAATCAGCCACACTTTTGGGGATGAACTGATAGTAGAAGAATCAAACCTGTCTCGATTCCACCGATATAATCTGATAGAATTGATGCCTTTATCATAAAATCACAGTTTATCAAGCCTTGATACTTGCTAATAGGCTCTAAATCAAATAACGGCTAAAGTGCTGGACTGTGACCTTGAAATAAGCAAGTTCAAACTCCTGTTGTGTAATTAAAATCCCTTTTGGATTAATACCCTTCGAAAAGCAATGAACCCCCTGATCTCCTCAGCTATGGGTTAAATTGTAACACTGCTCTTTCTTGTCAAGGATGGTTTTGACATTAAATAACCCTGGAAGGTTGATATGACATTAAACAAAAGAAACCAAAAGTTGGTGACCATAGTCGAGGGTGACCCGAAGGCTCCCTTTTCAATAGCTACTACACCAAGGTGTAGGGGAGGGCGCTACTCATTTCCCTGGATTGCTCCACTTTACTCTTGATCCATACCTTATAATGCTGAGTGTCAAGCAGAGGCATCAAGTACCATTTTTTGAGTTTTTGATATGACTCGACCTGGGATTGAACCCAGGTCTTCTTGGCCATCGGAGAACACTCTAACCGCTAGGCCAATGTCCGGTCCAAAAGAAACCAAGTCAAACCAAGTCAATCAAAATGAGATAAATCTTGTTCATGCTAGCATAGCTATATATCAACCAGATTAAATATATCTACAATTCTTACCAAAAACTTTATTATTACTGAAAATACCCAACTATATCTATTTTGAGGAAATCAGTTGTTTATTTACAATTAGTGAAAATAAATAAATAAAACATATATTCTTTCAAGTAATCCTATCTAATACCAATAATTTGCAAGCAATTATATGGTAATAATAATAATAATAATACAGCAAATTAGTACAAAAGGGGTATAAGACTGGATATGACTGGGTAGGGAAGGTGATCCACAGGGAATTGTGCAAGAAATTGAAATCTGGCCATGCTATCAAATGGCATATGCACAAACCAGAATCCATCCAGAAGAATGAGATGCACAAAATTCTCTGGGATTTTGAAATACAAACAGATCACCCATTCCCATCTAGAAGACCAGCCCTAGTGATAACAAAAAAAAGAGAACCTGCTGAATAATGGACTTTGCTCTCCCAGTGGATCACCAAGTGAATGTTGAAGAAAACAAAAAGAGACATAAACACTTAGACCTTGTCAGAAAATTAAAAAAAGCTTTGGAACATGAAGGTGACAGTGATACCAACAGTAATTGGAGCACTCAGAATGATCCTCATGGACTTGGCAAAGGGGCTAGAAGAGTTGGAAATATAAGGTTGAGTGGAGACCATCCAAACTACAGCAGTGTTAAGAGTGATCAGAATACTAAATAGAGTCCTGGAGACTTGAGGAGACTTGCTGTCACTCAAACTCAAGTGAATGACCATCAGCTTATACTAGTGTGAAAAACTTGCAAGGAATAATAATAATAATAATAATAATAAACCTTAGTAAACAGTTGTATCTTCAAATGACTATTTTAATACAAATCATTAGCACACAGTTATATGGGATCAGGAATACCAATCTAATATAAAAAATTTTCAAACAGATCTATTTGATCTCGTGAAAGAACCATAACACATGCTACTATGATTCAGAGTGAACCTGGGAGTACTGGCAATTCCACACTTCCCAGAACTCTATGTCATCATGTATCCAACATTTTCTTCTGCTTATGTTCCACTTCTACTGGCTATCACATAGAATTAATATAATAATAAAGCCTACCTTACCAATTATACTGCCTAGTTTTCTCCTAGTCACTCTCCTTTCACCAGTCTCTCTTTCAAAACTGTTTCCTAGATAAATCTTTAGAGCTGATATAAAAGGTTGAGAAAACTGATAATGTCTCTCAATCCAATTCCAACAAATTCCGTTAATTAATTCCTGATTCAATTATGAGATGATGAAGTCTTTTTGGATTTACCATTTTCTAAGAAAAATCAAAGAATAACAGAAAAGAATAAAAGTCTCAGCAAATTACAAGAATCTAAAAATGCAATTATTCCTATCTTAATTCTGATTGTGAAAATCCTATTTTTGTATTAACCAATATTTTAATATATGATTTCTTGCCAGGAATCTCTAAGACTACAGATTTAGTTACATCAGAATTCCAATGAAGTAATATAAGAGCAGATATTCATCTTTAGCAAATATTTGGATGAAATAATCTTAAAGCAAATGTTGCATCTCATGCAGTATGCAATTTATCTTTCAAAAATGATTTAAGGATATAAAATTTTGTGCAAAGTAAAACTTCATGACAGATCTTCCATTTTTATCATTAAGGGTTTTTGGACTATTGCCTTCATCTTTATTGTTATTTCCACAATGTTTCGGCCGATATGTCCTCCGGCCTTCTTCAAGTGTTTTTCAAAATCAGGAACCTACATGGAACTTCAAACTATGTCCTTTATTGAATCCACAGGGATCACCTGTTCTGATTCCGTAAGCCATAACCAGGTACAAGTGTTAAGTATTCCTGCATTATTACTCATCTGCAGTCAGGATTGAACCAGCAACCTCCAGATGATTGTCTCCTTAGAAGCTTAGGATGTAGTTTGTAGTTCTGTGTAGATTCCTGAGTTTGACAAACACCTGAAGAAGGCCGGAGGACATCTTGGCCGAAACATTGTGGAAATAACAATAAAAATGGAGACAATAGTCCGAAAACCCTTAATGATAAAAATCATCAAGCTTTGTCTCAGAAATTTAGACAGATATTCCATTATTTACTTAGGTGAGTCAAAAGTTTTGCAATATTTTGGAACTTGTTAGTTTGCAACATGTATACAATGTGATCAGAACACTTCAAGTTGTGGTAGGTAGTATCATAGTAATTGGTTCACTGATACACTGTGCATTTCTTCACTCGATCTGTGATTTAAAAGCCGCACAGATGAATATCCAACAGAGTCTAATTTAGAAACTTATGCTTTATGATTTTGAACTGGGCCATAATGCCATGGATGCAATTAAAATATTTGTTGTCAAAAAAGTAAAGGTGCAGTTGGTCTCTGTTGGTTTCAAAAAACTCAATGATCTGGTAAGGTCAGGTAGGCCTAAGACTGTGGATTCCAAGGTCATGCTCTGAGTCAAAGAGGGTAAGTAACTGAGTACCAAGTGAACTTGGCATCTCATAGTCTACTGGGGTCTTGTAGTGCTATGGTTCTCTAATTGGTGTTTGTAATACACCTGATGAAGTTGGTATTCAGTGAAAAACTTCTTTGGAGTTATGCTGAGAAATATCTTTTTACAACTTTATGAGATTTATGTTCATATTTTTTTTTACAGAATTGTTCATCTTAAATCAAACTAACCAGATTATGAACACCAGTGACCACCTTAAAAGCTGTGGACATGTTCTCAAATTAGATATTCCTGAAATATATAAAGAAGCAATATGTATCCCATATTGTTTAATAGCAATTGACAAATAAGTGTACCTGTTGCAGAGTGGTCGTTCTGACAGATTTGAATAATAAAAGAAATGAAAATAATAGAAAGACTTAATTGATTTTATTGATTGAAATGTGAACTAATAAAAAGAGACTGAGAACTAATAAGTGGGAATGAAATAAATGGGAGGAAGTCTTTTTTTTTAAAGTTCTCTCTCTCACACACATAGAAGACTAAAGGAAAGTTTATATGTGAGTAAAAAGAGGGAAAAGTCCTTTTATGAAAGTCTTCTAGTGTGTGCCTCTGTGTGTGTGTGTGTGTGTGTGTGTGTGTGTGTGTGTGTGGATGTGTGTGTGTGTGTGTGTGTGTGTGTGTGTGTGTGGATGTGTTATATAAATTCCTACCTCCTTGTGTCCATTGAGGCCAAGAACCTGGCAAGTCATCAAAGTATGAGTCTCTTAGGATTATGTTGGTGGAAAAAGAGGATTTGATTTTTTCTCTTTCTCCTAGAACACTACATTGACCATATCCTCTTGTTGTTATTAGCAGAACTATTTTGGTAGATATAGGAAGTAATGACTTTGTATCACCTAGTGTCAAATAGTGGCAAACAACAATAGGCAAAGGATGTAATCCCTGCATATCATTATTCATATCATAGAATCACTTTTGGACCTTAAAAACTGGTCTCATGTCATCTGATGAAATAATTGGTTTAATCTGGTTTCTTTGTTTAATGGCATATTAACCTTTGAGGTTATTTAATGCCAAAGCCATTCTAGGAGAAGAACAGTAATGGTACTATTTAAATTATAACTGGGGTGGGGGTAATATCTGAAGGTGGAGTGTATATTTACCCAAACTCTTTACTACAGATAAAATGTGACACATGGTAAATTTTTAAACAGGGTAAAGCTGGTTTGAATTCAATTTTCCTTCTCCAAGATGGGTTGCCTAACCAAGTTTAAAGTATCTGGTATGCCCTACAGTCTATTTATAATTGAATGAAAACAGATAATTTTATTCCTTTCCAAAGATCATTAGTTCAAAGTGAAATGAAAACAGCCTCAGCCAGGAATTGAACTCAGGTCACTGATTGTATTTCCAACAACAATGAAGGTAAAGTGTAGGATAGGACAAGGAGATGTTCCTGTGTAATGAACACCAAGTTCAAATCCTGGATGAGGGAGTTTGTGATTCACTTCATGCTAACACACTTAGAAAAGTAGAAAATCTTGTTTTCCTCCTGTAACGTTACGCTATCATCTTGAATATTAGAATTCAAAAATAATAAGCTACTCTGTTATTTAAATACAAAAAGACTTCATTCAGACTGTCTACATTTTCTAGCAGTCCAATGCAAAAATGAGGATAGAGGAAGACCTTGTAAGGGTTTATCAACATATCTCTTTTGCAACCATCCCACCATCTTGTTTCTCACCGATTCGCACGAATGTCTAACCCTTACTTCTCTCTTTGGATTTCAAAACTCAACTGCCTAGACTCAAAATTTACTACATTTTATATTTTCTAAAATACATAGCATCACATCATTACCCTCCCCCATGCATCTCCCCTTTCATTATATTTTTATTTCACCTCAATCAAACTCTGTGACATGACACAAATGTATTTTATTTATATTCAATTTTCAAAGTGAGACAATAGATGTCAGTTTCATAACTTTATATGTATGCACATATGTGGTGTTGAGTACAGTTAAACCAAAAAATCCCTGAATCTCACCAAACTAAATCATAAAACAATTAATTAATTATCAGTAAAATAATCAATATAATTAATTACCATCCTAATTATTTTACACTCCTGGCTATGTATAAATAGTAAAGAAGACTGTGCTCTTTAATCTTAGGATGGCAACCAGTCTAGGAGAAAGAAAAATATTAATTCTAACCATCTCCACTTAGAATTGATCTTGTGTTGTATCCTCTCTGTGATGGAGGGGTTCGCTGACGATAAATATTGTTTGACAACAGAATTATTGATCCAGAAAGATAGAGGTCACTATTTTTCTGGGGTGACAAACCTTGTTTTTTTTCCTGTATAGCAAAAGTAAGTAAATATTATGAATTTGTGAGTGACATCTGTGGCATGTGAAACCTCCTAGCACCCACACGTAATGCAAGACCAGGATTGTTTCCCAGCGACAAGGATGATAGGCTGGTTGTTTTGTTTTATGGCATGCCAACTCCCTCTGGTTCTTTTAATGCCAAGTTAAGTCATTGTGGTAAAAGTTTAAAACAATTCAGTTTAGTATAAGTACAGTTTCAATGTCAAAAACAGTTCTATTTCAAACAATTCAGTTTAGCATAAGTACACAGTTTAGTTCTATTTGAGGCATAGATAGTACCCTATCAGGTGCTACCACTCTGGGGCATAGTGGACCTGGGAGCAAAGGTTATGAAGGGGTACTCCACATTCCCCAAAGCTCTAGCATTACTGGAACCTCACCATCAGATTGTTAAGTGTCATAACAGGACATTAATTGGAGGAGGGGGTCTTACTCCTCTGCAGAGGACCTGTCAGTGTATTCAACAGCTCCAGCCAACTGGGCAAAACAAGGATGCTAACTATCCATTGAAAAGGCACATGAAAGTGGCCGGAACCCACAGAAGTGAAAAATTATATCAAACCATATCCTAATTTTATTCCCATACTATTTAATCAGAATACAGTACACTGCATTCCATAGTTTTCTATAGTCATTGACAAGTAAGTATATCATTACTGATACCATTATCAGGTTACAGACTATTTAAAGTCATTTATACTTACATATTTCCCAAAGGTGATGGTTTGTTGCATCAAGATATTGCCTCCCTCTAGTCACCATTGTGTGTGGTTGTCATGAAACTTGTTTAAAGAATATTTGGCTGACTTCCAGGTATTCCAATGGCCATTGCGCTTGCCAGATTTAAACCCCATTGAATATGTATTAGGCATGATTCTGATCTCACTAAATCCCCAGAAGGCACACCCAATAAACACAATTCACTAATGGTTAGCCCTGTTACATGCCCAGATATATATTCTATGCTACAATGGTTGGTTGGTTGGTTGGTTGGTTATGTTGTGTTGTGTCGTTATAAGGCATATCAACCCTCATTGGTTATTTAATATCAAATCATCTTTAATATACATATTAGATATATATGATTTATAAATTAATAGTTTGTAGGTAACAATTTTTAAATAAGCTAAAACTCATTTGCTTAAGTGGTTTCAACTATTGCTATTTAACACTGCTTATTCTATTTAACATTATTTATTTGTTTGCACACAGTTAAATGGTTCCAAGTATCGCTATGTAACACTATTAATTCAGTTTAATATAACTAATTTGTTTGCACACATTTAAATGGTTTCAATTATAGAAAATGATAAAATATTTGTATTTGACCCATAGATGGGACCCTAACAACTACTACCAATCTATGTCACAGTTGACGAGGAAGTAATGGGAATGAAGTGGGGACTCATATTCTCCAATGCTCCTGGGCTAAAGCTAAACCATCAAAAGGTTTACTGTCATATCCAGGTTGCTGGGATCTTACTCCTTGGCAGAGATGCAGTCGGCATATTCTACTACCCCGCAAACTAACTCATCTGTATGCTATGATGGGCAGCTTCTTGAAAAACAGAGTAAAGAAAAGTACAGATTAAGTAATTGACTCTATTTTTTTTAGGAATTTTGTTTTTTACATTTTAAGAAAAAAATATAAAATCCTAGATGTTTTGTTATTTCATTTTGTACATCAAGTTTTTCATACTGTGAGAATCAAGAAGCCTAAGGAAGGAAGCATAAAATAGTAGTATTATACTGAATAACATTCATTTTTTGATAGAAAGTAATCAGATAGAGAATATTATTATTTCTATAACTTGTCTGCACATAAATACACTGAAATAAAATAAAAAAATCTGGCTTCATATACGTAAACATATAAGCTAAATAGAGATGATACTCAACTTAAAATTACTTTGGCAACAAATAACAGTCGATAGTGATAACTCCATCATCATTACTGTACCTCCTCTTCATGTAGGCAAGGCTCTATGAGAAGTGGACATCTCTTTACGGACTGTTCTGTTATGTGGCAATGACCAAAACAGAGCCTGAGGAATTTTTGTGAGCATGTGCTATGAGTCCTGAGGGTATGTTAATCGGCCCAATATAGGGCACCCAATTGTTACATGAATATCATCACTGAAAGAGTTTGGAGGATTGGGATGTGTGTCGGGCATGTAGAGAAAGGAAAAATTTTGTATTTTGGTTTGGCGCACAATTTAATTCGACACTTGATTTCACCCAATTAGGATGACCTATCCTATTCAGCCCAGACCTTCATTTCCGGCTAATAGATTGGTTAAGCTGCCAAACACACTCTCTTTGGCTGGAGAAAGCCGCCCAGTGCAGACGTCTCACTGTGGCTCTAGAATAGCAGCAGCAGCAGCATGGACACACGAGGGAACCCATCTAATTTATGGATTCCTCGCAAAGAATCCCAGTTGAATATAAATTAGATACATTCAACATGCCTCGCACAGGCACAACTTTATGTCACCCCAAAATTGGCTATGTCGATCCGACGCGTAATCCCGCTCTCGACACGCTAGCTCTCAATTCACCTCTGGACCACCTTAATGAAGATAGTGCAAACTCTCCTCACCAAATACCAGACATGAAACTACACAGTGACTCTAAATCACAATCCCTTCACACGTCCGACGACACACGCTGCTATCTCAACCTTCTCAACTTCTCATAACACCATTACGTCTCAATACTCACAACCTTTCACGAGTTTTGCAGCACCAAAAGCAAACCCAAATATTCCATGCTGCAAATAAAAATCTTATCCTTAAACACATTTCGACTATCGCCATCTTACTTCTTCATCATACTACCTTTATTTACCCTTAAACTTAGCGAGGGAACTTACAACACTAAGCGAGGAAACAACTTAACGTAATCACACATACGTTACACCATCTTCCTCGCTAAACACAATCTTTCCCCCTCGCAACAAACAAACAAACTTCTCACTCGCTACCAACAACTAAACTCAAAACAGGCATTAAAAATAGGACTCATGGGTTCAGACATTGCACAGGATATGAAAGTGGGCCTTGGTCTGATTATCAAATTCTTCAAGGAACTGTTATTCCTAAGTGTAATCCTATCTGCAATGCCATGTTAAAATACAGGCATGATACTTGACTTAATATCACTTTAACAAAGAATAACAGTCAGCAACTATCTTTCTTGTTTACATACGGAGCCTCATTATCAGTATATTTATGGAGGACAAGGGGGATAACTCCTACAATCTATTTCCGAATTGTGAAAAGTTAACTCACAGTTAAAAAGATGCCTCACACAGCTCACTAGTTAACAATTTGTACTTAAAGATCTGACCTTACGGAATGCTCAAAACCTGAGCCCTTCTACCAAACCAAAGTAAATATGAAGTTTAGTTTGGTTTGATTGCTTTCTTTAATGACACTTCAATCTTTGTCGGTTATTTGATGCCTATGCCATCCTTGTCGAAGAATAGTAGTGCTACTATTTAACCTATTGCTGGGGGGATAAAGGGGTTCATACCTTGCCTAAGAGTATTAGTCCAAAAGTGAACATAATAGTATAACTTGTATTTAAACTTACTATGATGTTGCAGTCCTGCACAGAGGCTCCCCTACAGTTATATGGTATAAATTGTCCCTATCTAATTTTAATAATATTTATACAAATCTATTTGTGAATGTATATACATATAGACAGAATTTGGCATAAAATAACATACAAAGGTTGATATGCCATAAAACTCAACCAACCATCTATTTGATCCATAGATAGGATCCTAACATGTACTGCAACTCTGAAAAGGTACTTCCTATTCTCCAGAGATTCAGAACTGAAGCTTCACCATCAGGTGCAGTTTAGTGTCATAACGTGGACATCCTTTTTTGTTGGAGGAGTCTTACCTTTCAGTAAAGAATACAGTTGGTATAAGTCCAAAGCCTCATCAACAGGATTTGTAAATAGATGGGTACATTAATGATTCCATTTACTTGACCTACAAGATTTTTTGATCAATTGAAAATACAAGTTAGGGCTGCAATTTAGCTTCATGTTATCAGCAAAGTAAACAGGATTTTAGTTAAATGAATTCTTAGGTGAAGTATTTTCTTTCTAAATGCTTGGCTTATTCTTTATTTAACTGACTGTTGTTTTTAATAACAAATTTCTTGGGTCAATACACTTGGAAAATTAATTCTTTCTGCTGCTTACTTAATAGCAGGAAAGTATTTGAATTAAAAGAATTATGATAAGAAACAACAATAAGATGAAGAAAGGCCTCACCAAAAATTAATAATCAAAACACTTTATCTAAGAATAAGTATTTTCCTTACTGTAAGTAGGTCGTAAAATAATAAGGCTTCATGATTATAGATGACTGTTCACTTAGGCTCTGTTATAGGATACACATTTCTTCTAGTCTTAAAATAAGCAATAAAAACATACTTAAGAACATTCTAGAAATTTAGGATCAAACCCGCATTAGCATTTAAATTACATTTTTATATTTTTCAACCAATCAGCTAAAAACATGGAATAGAACATTCTAGAAAATTAGGATCGGAAGTGAACTAACAGAAAATATTTAGGCTCGAAAATAAAATAGTAAAATACAAATCTGATTGGTCAATAGATGTCTACACGCCAAGATTTTAGGACGATTCTTTGATCCACCTGTAGGATATAAATAACACAGAGTTAGAAAGCCAGAGACACACAAGACACAAGCTTACACTCAAATGAAGACAAGCCATTAAGCCAGTAAAGCAGTAGCCGATACATTCCGACAAATTCCTTTCCTTCCTCAACGAAAGTTCATGAACTCTCTTCAAATGGCCGAGAATTATATTCAAAAGGAAAACCCGACAAACTTTCTTTCATCAACGAGACATGCTGTCGCCACAATCATAAAACCCGCTATAAAATTAATGTAAGTAAGAACGACTTATTTACGGACTCTGATAACATGAACATACACACATCTTTCAACAAATTTATTCTCTTCTTCAAACTTTATTTTCCAAAAGGCCATTTACACATCATGTATTTTGTTTTTCATATTCTGTTATATCCATATTAAATTGTTTGTTATTTAATGCTCGTTGTGTTCTATTCCATTTCTTTTGCGCGATTGTAAAGTTTTGTGTTGTATTTGTGGTGGGAATAATTTAGAGAGCAATCTACTGAAATAACCAAATTACATACTCCCCCTACACTGTATATTTATCATGGGTGAATGTATTATGTTATTATTTGTGAAAAATAAGATCTTTGAGTAGCCTATAGGACTTACACTCCTATAATTTAAATTGGGTGGTATGCCACTTGTTACCACAACAAAGATGGCAGACACACACAAATATTCCGTCTCAGGAAACCATTGGTCAGGAGAACCACGTGAACTGCGTAAAACTACGCCCGTGTTTAAATTTCATCCCGCGTTTTTTGGAGCCAATTCCAAGACACGTATTTTCTATAAATACATCGTCTTCAAACACTCTTCCTCTTTTTCCTAATTTATATTGCAGCGCTGACACGCTCTCTCCAGTGTGACACTCTTATTCACCAACAGAAGTCAAAAGCCAAAAAAAAAAAAAATGGATAATCCTCTCAGACATTCATTTCTTCAAAACACTTTGACTAGGAGACTTTTTCCAGCCTCGGAAACACCGACTGATTCAAACCACAAGAAGAAATAGACAATTTAAATATGTAATTAACCTTAATAGGACGCTTTCATTATTAACCTTTTCTGTAGTTTAGTTGTGTTAGTTACACACACACACACACACACGCACACACACACACACACAAACATATACACACAGGACTATTTTACTAACTATGTAGAATTAGCAATATTTTCAATGTATCAATGCATGTTTTGTTATGAGTATAAATTTGTTTTGTTTGTCGCCTTGTTTTGAATGTTCCTTTTGTCCGCGCCGTTTCATATCTTCATTAATTTATTACCTTTTTCCATGTGCCTGTTTCCAAGCGAAACACAGACTAAACCTATATAAAACATTAACATTGAATTTGGGGGGGACTAAACGTAACTATCAAATAACGTGTCCTCCTACAAGCCAATATCTTGGACCAATTTAGCTATTCAGAAAATATTACATAAGTGGTACAAAATCTCCCTCCTATATCTAAAAATTTGATTATTATCTTTTCTTTTTATAATAATCAATTTTATTAAAATCAATGTAATATTTATGAAACATATACTCTAGAATGATGCTATTTTGAACGAACAGACAAAGAATTACTAAGATTTCCGATGAAGTGATCTTACAATCCAATGTTATAAAATGAGATTTGACAGACAAATACTGTTTCTTCTTTGGATACTACATCACTATTCTTATTATTTATTCTACCAAAAAATCTGATAAGAAAAAATTACAAGTTAGAATTAATAAAAAAATACTTAATTTTTAAAAAGTTTTTTCTTCTTTCTTTCTTCATAAAACAAAATATTTGGAGAAGAAATAATGCTTGATGTTGCTTATCATTTTCAGAGTTGCTTTAAAAAATGAAACTATTCCTTTTTGGGGCCCCAGTTGCCAAGCCCTGTGAAGTATGGAGTCACCCTTTCATTGCCATTACTTTCAGGTCCACTCTGACTCACAGTTGTAGAACTTGTTATAGAGTCTTACCTTTGGGTCAAATGGATCTGTTTTAAAAACCATTCTTATTCAATAGGAATACTTGATACCATATAACTGTGTGCAAATTATTTGTATTAGATAAAAATACTTGATACCAAATAATTGTGTGGAAATTATTTGTATTAGATAGGAATACTTGATACCATATAATTGTGTGTAAATTATTTGTATTCGATAGGAATACTTGATACCATATAACTGTGTGCAAAGTATTTGTATTAGATAAGAATACTTGATACCAAATAATTGTGTGGAAATTATTTGTATTAGATAGAAATACTTGATACCATATAATTGTGTGGAAATTATTTGTATTAGATAGGAATACTTGATACCATATAACAGTGTGCAAATTATTTGTATTAGATAGGAATACTTGATACCATATAATTGTATGCAAATTATTTGTATTAAGAATAGTTACTTGAAATAATTGTTTACAAAGGATTATTATAAGTTACTTAGTTTCTTGCAAATTATTGGTATAAGATCAGAATACTTGAAATTATATAATTGTCTAAATTATTTGTATCAGAATACTTTATCAAATTTATAATTTTGTATAAATCATCAAATAAAAATTCTAGAAACCATAAAACTGTACAAATTATTTTTATTAGAAAAGAATACTTGATATCATATAACTATGGGCAAATTATTAGTATTAGATAGGAATACTTGATATCGTATAACTGTGCGCCAAAAAATGATTATAAATAAATAAAACAAATGTACAATTAATGCAACATTAAAAATGTAGAGATCATTACAATCAAAACTTTAGAAATTAATCAAATTTTGGATTTGAATAACCCACAAGGAGTTGATATACCATTAAATAATGAATCAAATTGTCAATCCTTTTCTAGCTTATGTTGTTTATGAAACATTTCACCAACTTTATTCTACACCCTTCCTTAGATGATATATCTTGCACTTCAAGTGCTTTTAATTTTATAAGTAGCAATAAATTTGTGGTGAACTTTACATAAAAGGCATGAATATTTTATGTTAATTTTCACCAGAATCTTCTTATCACAAAATCTCACTCAAATTGGCCTCATGCCAAACTGAGTTTTAGCAAATATCTTCAGTCAGAAGTCCACATTGGATTAACAACGAATTCTAAATACATACATACATACATACTTACATACTTACATTCTTACTAGCCACAAACATACATACCAAACATGAATACGTACATATATACATACAGGCATGCATGCATTCATACATATAGATATACATATTCATATACATACATACATACATACATACATACATACATACTTACATAAATACATACATATTTATGCATACACACATATTTATGCATATACAAACATATTTAGAAATATACATACATACGTACATACACACACACATACATACATACATATATATATATATATATATATATATATGCAAACATACTTATTTACATACATATATACATGCATACAAACAAATGGAATGACCATGGTATAATGGTTATCATCATAGGAAATGAACACAGTGATATGAGTTCAAATCCTGGTTGAACCTGATTGTATTTCACATAGTACTAGTACCATTACGGAAGGTATGAATCCAATTATTCTCCCTCTAGCTAAGGATAAAATAGTAGGGCAGACTGGGGTCTTTAGCCTTGGTTATGCAACCAGACTAGGAGAAGAAAAACTCTGAATTCAAACCTGTTAAACTCTGCTTAAAAATTGACCTTGTGTCACATCCTGCTCATGCTGGGGGGTTGGTAAATATATACATATGTACTTACTAACATACATATATACTTATATACATACATACTTTTAGTTATTGAAACCCTTACAAAAATATCTACTCTCTAACAAATCAAACCACCTAAAAGATATTTTATTCTTCCAATATTTATCAAAGTGGTGAGGAGAATTCCCATAGTGTAGTGGCTAATGCCCTGGACTGTGACATCCTAGCCAGCAAATTTGAACTCCAGTCAACCTATTACATTCACTTTTGTAGTAATACCCTTGGGAAAGGTATAAATCCTCTCATTCCCCTAGCAATGGATAAATAGTTCTTGTACAACGATAGAATTGGCATTAAGTCCAATGAATGCCATTAACCAAAGAAACCCAACCAAACTAATATACTTATTCTAGAATTTTCATTTTATGGACTGATCTTCATATTGAACAACATGTTCAAGAAAAAAATTTATTTCTAAACAAAAACAAAATGTCATTAAGTTAAAGTTCAAAGTATGCTCAAATATGAAATCAATCACTTGAAATGTAAAGCTAATTTGAATTCAGAGTTTTACTTTTTCCGAGACTGGTTGCCATGGTAAAGATAAAGAATCCAGACTGCCCTGCTATTTACTTATAGCTGGCGAGGGGGAGAAGAGATGGATTCTTACCTTGTGAAGGGAAATGCAAGCTGTCTTCTTCTGGATTTGAACTTGGCTAACCTAGTTCATTTCTTATGACAATAATTTATACCATATATACCTTATCAAGTAAGTAGATATACTTTAAGGAATACATGTCCTAGGTATGAAACTAAACTGCATCTGATGGTGAGGCTTCAGTCTTGAAGTTTTGGGGGATATGGAGAACTCCTTTACTGCAGTTACTCCCAGCTCCATTCTGTCCTGGAGTAGTAGTACCGGTAAGGATCCCATTGATGGGCCAAAAAGAACTGCTCAATCATTTACAAAGGATTATTATTTGAAAATATACAGTTGTGTAATTATTTGTATTAGATAAGAATACTTAATAGATAGAATTACTAATGTTAAATAGCAATATTTGAAACCATTTAACTGTGTGCTGATAAATGATTAACATTAAGTAGGGTTATTATTGTTTGAAAAGAATACTTGAACCCATTTAACAATGTAATTAAATGAGTTTTATTCATTTAAAAGGTTACCAACAAAATAGTCACTTAGAAATCCTATAAAAAAAAAATATATATATATATATATGATTTCTAAGTGAATATATATATATATACAAAAACTAACTTAAATCACGAGTCGGAATTCTCCTACTAAAGTTTCAGCTCAACAGATCATCAGGGAGTTTAGCACCGACCATATATATATATATATATATATATATATATATGCTCCCCTACCCCTGTAGGGTTGAGCTCTCTAGCGAGGGAAGTAAATGTTTGCCACAAGTGTAATGCAAAGCTCTTCATATAAATTGAGCTCTCGGTAACCATTAAGTTGATATATGTAAACAAAAACAAATGTGATACATAACCGTTTAAATTTCCTTTGCTTGCGCTAGTTTCCTCGTGGCTGAGTGGTAGAATCTTGAATTGGCATTTGAGTCAACCGGGTTCCGATCCCAGCTTCAGGAATCTAGCCTGTCTAGCCATACTGAAGAGTTCTGATAGAACGAAACAGGTCTGTCTGTGGATGACAATATATATGTTCCCTTACCCCTGTAGGGTTGAGCTCTCTAGCGAGGGAAGTAAATGGTTGCCACTAGCATAATGCCAGGCTCTTCATATGAATCAAGCTATCAGTAGCCATTAAGTGGATATATGTAAACAAAAACAAATGTGATACATAAGCATTTAAATTTCCTTTGCTTGCACTGGTTTCCTCATGGCTGAGTGGTAGAATCTTGGATTGGCGTTTGAGTCAACCGGGTTTCGATCCCAGCTTTTGGGAATCTAGCCTGTCTAGTCACACTGAAGAGTTCTGATAGAACGAAACAGGTCTGTGGATGACACTATATATATAATATATATATATATATATATATATATATATAAACAGGTTTTGGCATTAAATAGACCACAAGGGTTGATCTGCCATCAAACATCAACCAAGCTGATTTGATAATTGCATATATCTCATTGGATAATCATTTGATTAATGCATATATCTCATTGGATAATCACTAGGTGGATATAAGCATGGTCATTTGATTTGAAATTGTATTTAAATTCTGAAGTGACATTTTACTTGAGCTTGGTTTGATATTTCAAATTGTCATTAACTTAATAATTTGCATCTCTAGTTTTTGGATTGATCCTTTTTTAGAAAGACACTTAACAATAATGGCCACTCTTTGTCTGTGTTGTTTTCAAAATGGCTGCCATGTTTAATTCTGAAATCAAAACAACAAGGAAAATAAAAGAAATTATTTTCTTCTGATTATCAGGAGAAAAAAAAAATGGATGAAAATTCCGGTTAATGACTATTAAATAAACATGCAAACATTTTTATGGGAATATTGAGACAGCAATAAAGGAAAGTTAAATTAAATAAGATTTTTTTTTTAATGGTAATAAAAATATCAAAGTGATTTTTACAGGGGCAAAAAGTTCAAGAGATAATTTTTGAATAAAAAAAATATTCAGTCATTTTTTTCAAAGCTTTTATTTTGTTGACCTCAATGTTACCATTAACTAGTCCCTAACTAGAAAGTTGGAGAATTGAAAAATTATTTTGCTTAATTTTACTATTTACAGTGTATGTTAGTTTATATAAGGGGTTTTCAAAAGTTCCTTGGAGACTTTCTGGAAAACTTGACACTGAAAACAATGGTGGCCAAATGATTAGCTCCACAGAAAACAAAATTACACTCTGATTTCAAGTTTCAGCCATAGATTAGGACTGAACCCACTTTTCCATCCTGTCAGCAGTGTTAAGAATATCCTTTGCTGAAGAGTAAGACCCTCCTAAAAAAGGTTACCCTGGGTATGACACTAAACCGCATTTAATGGTGTGACTTCAGTTCTAGAGCTCTAGGAAGTGTTATATACTCCTTTATTATTGTTACTCACAGATCTGGTCTGACTTGGAGTGGTACTCCCTGTCAGGGTCTTGTATTAGGATCAAACAAATGTGTTTAAAAATTATTCATCTACAATAGGAATGTATGTGAAAAAAACTAACTCTTTAGAAACAATTGCACAAAATATGTAAATACAAACAATAGATGTGATTCACTAACCTCTCATAATAAAGACATTAAAATCAATCATATCTATCGATCTATCAATCTATATATATATATATATATATAAATGAATTTTTCAGAATCAAGTTGTCTTACCGAAAAATTTATGAGACTTGTTTCTCTACTGTTGAATCTCTATTGCCAGCATGATTCCCAATTCCACAGTGCATTCTGCGTCATAATGAGGAGTGAGATTGTGCAGGTCTTGTAGTGCCATTTCTTCTCTCATTTTTATCATATAAAATCAATGAAATTTTACAGTGGATTTCCATTTCTGGAAACAAAACATCTATGGGGACGAAAGTCTGAAAAGCAAAGTGTTTGGGGAATGAGAGTTATCTTATGCTTTCATCATGATGCAGGGATTGAACAATCATCCACAAAAATATATTTGATGACATTAGAAAAACCTTTGGAAAATTTTTTTTTCTTAATTTGAAATATAATCTGATTGTATGGAATGCAACACTGTCAATTTTTAATTGAAGTACAGCCAGTTTGAATTCAGAGTTTTCTTTTCCCTCAACTAATTTCCTTGAGGCTAGAGAACCCAGGCTGCCCTGCTCATTACTCAAAACTGTTCAAGAAAATTCATGTCTTTTCAAAGGGCATAAAACATAAAGCGAAATGCCCACAGCTTCATCAATGATTTGAAATTATATATAAATCCAATCAAAATCAAAATCACACAATTATAATATCATTAAAGTAAAGGATGCTGATTCCACTTCCTTTCGTAATAACTATTGCACAAAACAAAGTTCCTTGATGTTCATTCAAGTATAAACAATTCTAATACTGAATAAAATGGTGTGACACAATTTCTCAAGAAAAAGCAATGTGACTGCTAGATAGAATTCCATTGTCAATATTGTATGGAAAACAAGAAGCTACCTATGCCTTCTTCACACCACCAATGTATGTGTTTGTTTGTTTGTTTGGGTTTTATGGTATATTAACCTTTGTGGGTTATTTAATGCCAAATCCATTTTTATACAAATAAACAGTTCTATTTTTACAAAAATCAGTTTAGCATAAGTACACAGTTTAATTGTCAAAAACGTTTCTATTTAAAGCTATTCAGTTTAGTCAAACAGTTCTATTTCAAACAATTCAGTTTAGCATAAGTACAGTTTCAATGTCAAAAACAGTTCTATTTCAAGCAATTCAGTTTAGCATAAGTATGCAGTGTAAATGTCAAAACAGTTCTACGTAAAATAATTCAGTTTTCCATAAGTACCAATTTAGTTTGATTTGACCTAGAGATAGGACCCTATCAGGTGCTTCCACTCCAGGCCAACAGTGGACCTGGGAGCAATTGCAATGAAGGGGTATCCCGCATTCCCCAAAGGTCTAGCATTACTGGAACCTCACCATCAGATTGTTTAGTGTCATATATCTGGACACTTGTTAATAGGGTCTTACCTCTCTGCAGAGAAGCAGTTGGTGTATTCTACAGCTTTAACTGGGCAACAATATATGTGTGTTTTATGGCATTTTGCTACTATAATAGTTTGGAACATCATACAAAACATTTGGTCCTTCTTTATTTGATGCCACTCAGTTTTTTCCTTTGCAGTGGTCCTTAGCTCCTTCAAACACTTAGTAGATCTTAGTATTCCCTGTTCTGCATTTTGAAGGTCCACCTGCAGCTTATCAAACAAGTTTATGCAGAAGTGGCCATTTCATGCCTGGTCATTGTTGAACTATAAAATTGAAAATTCCAGGGATTTTTGTGCTGCTGTTTCTATGGGTATTCATTGCACGTGACCAAAGATAGACCATCATAGTTGCTTTGCCCTTTTTGATAGTGGAATGGTTTTGCACATCTTGAACAGAGCCTTGCTGGAAATTAAACTGTTTGGCCATCAGCATCCAGTGGTAGTTATTTGATGCTTGCAATGGCAGGTATCAAGCTTATTCAGAGCTGCCTTTGGAACTGTCTTGCTGCTGCAGTGGTTCATCATCAAAGACACACATGTTGTCCAAAGAAAAAGCAAGGTCTTTTACAATTTGGCATTTGGAGGTGCCTGTGGTGTAATTGTTATCGTCGTAGGAAATGAACACGGCGACACGAGTTCAAATCCTGGTTGAACCTGATTGTATTTCACATAGCACTAATACTAATGGGAAAGGTATGAATCCAATTATTCTCCCTCCAGCTATGGGTAAATAGTAGGACAGACTAGGTTCTTCAGCCTTAGTTAGGCAACTAGTCTAGGAGAAGGAAAACTCTGAATTCAAACCTGTTAAACTCCGCTTAAAAGTTGACCTTGTGTCATATCCTGCCCGAGCAGAGGGGTTGGTAAATAGGATTAATTGCCAGAATGAGGTTGACCGTTTTGAAAACTCCAGCTCTTTTTTAAACCCTCCGACAATGGAAAGTTACCGTGTTACACTCGCTATCATCATCATCACCACCATCATCATCATCATCATCAAGTCACACTGATAGCACAGAGATCCTTGACTCTCTCTCACCATCCATCTCTATCATCCATTGCTCCTGGTCAGTCCTCTAGACGGCATCCCATGTCCACACAGAGCTGACAAAAAGGAGTTTGGATTCCACGTTTTTTTTTCACTTAGGCAAGCTGCCTTACAAAACTTGAAAGCCTGTCTGCCCTACTATTTTAGCTCAAGCAGAAGGAAGAAGAAACAGATACATACCTTTCCCAAGAAAATCTTTCTCTCAGTATATATATATATACATATATATATATATATACATGCATATATATGTATATGTATATATACGCATATATATAACCCAAGAAATATTATCATTGTGAATAGTAGAAATTTGTTACTTGATGTTTCATATGGTGTGTACAATCAACTGACTGAATTTACATTTGATGTTTGTGCAACATATGGTAACTCGTGGTGTTTAAACATCTAGAATGCTGTTAAGATATTTAGAGTTTATCTAGATACGTCTGAATCAATCTGAGAAAAAATAATGAAACAAATTCAGATACTTTTTTTATAACAGTGTGTGGTGTAACACAGGATTATGTAAGTGCGAAAGCTTCCATTCTCATCAGACCAAACTTCATGTGAGTTTTTCTTGTTTCCTAAACTGAAGATTCATCTCAGTGGTAACCAGAAGATATTAAAAGAGGAGTTTTAAAGATGCTTCAACCAATAGAAAACCACTGGAATAGGTGTGAAGAATTTGAAAAAAATCAATGTTTCCTTCATAGTTCATTTCTGTCTGGGCAAATATAACTTCATTCGTGATAGATTTTGACACACCTTGTATGAGTATATTCATATTAATTGACATGTGTGTCAGTGTATTTTGGGAAGTGTATGCACTTTCATTTATATAAATGTATATATCTGCTCTTTCATTTTTCTGTGTGTATGTGTGTGAATGTGTAGGGGGTTATGGGGGTGCTGTTCATGAATTCCTACATAATTGCTGATGGGTATCAAATCGTTTATCCTTCTTTATTACCCCTCATCAAACACCTTATTACTTGGTTATACGTCATTCAAAGCTGCCATTGAAAATTCAAATAAAAATTTTATTTTACTGTAGGGAGAAACCATTTCCTTTTTGATAAACTTATCAACAATTTTCCTTTTAAAAATTTCCACTGAACTTTTCTTTCCTTTTTTAAATGAGTCTTTTGATTTCTCTTTCCTGTTCTCTCTCTCTCACTCTCTCTCAATCTATCTTTCTCTCTCTATCTCTCTCTCACACCTCTCTCTCTCTCTCTCTCTCTGTCATTTTGCATGGTTTTCTTGTCTCCTTTTGTTTTATTCATTCTCTCTCTCTCTCTATCTATCTATTTCTCTTTCTCTCTCTCTCTCTCTCTCACTCTCTTTGTCATTTTTCCTGGTTCTCTTGTCTCCTTTTGTTTTATTTATTCTCTCTCTCTATCTCTCTCTTTATCTCTTTCTCTTTGTCATTTGCATGGTTCTCTTGTCTCTTTTTGTTTTATTCATTCTTTCTCTCTCTATCTCTCTCTGTATCTATCTCTCTTTCTCTATCAATTTCTCTCACTCTATGAATTTCTTTCATTCTTTCTCTCTCTCTCTCTCTCTCTCTCTCTCTCTCTCTCTCTCACTCTCCTCTTTTTTTCTCAATCATTCTCTTTTTTCCTTTATATGACAGTTTGGTTTTGATCTTCTTCCTCTCTAGATCCTTCTCACTCTCATTCACACACTCACGGAAATACACACACACACACACACAATTACTCTCTTTCCCGTTTTTCTTTTTCTCTCCATTTGCTTTCAATCTTCTCAATAGCCACTTATCATTCTCCCTTTCACACACACACACACACACACACACACACACACATACACACACACACACACACACACAAACACATACACACACACACACACACACAGAAACACATACACACACACACACATACACACACACACACACACACAAACACATACACACACACACACACACACACACACATACACACACACACACACACACACACACACACAATCACCAATACAAACACTTCTTTTTCTTTTCCTCTTCTTTTTCTTTCTACTCCACTTTTTCTTTTTTGTCTTTATTTACCTTTGATCATCTCTCTAGCTCTCATTCTCTCTTATACTCCCACACCCACTTTGTCTCTCTTTCCCTTTCTTTATCTTTCTTTTTTCTCTATCATCCTCTTTTTCCCTTTTTTTTTCTCTTTTCTATTCTCTTTTCCCATGCCCACTTCATCAACTTGTCCACTTCCCTCTCTCTCTCTCTCTCTCTCTCTCTCTCTCTCTCCATCAATCTTACACTCTCTCTCTCTCTCTTATACTAATTGACTCACCCTTTCTCTAAATTTCTCATCCTTTATCTCTGTCTTTGTCAATGTACTTTTCAGTTGATGAGACGCTACTTCCTAGGTAGGTGAATTTGTCTACTAGTTTCAGAGGGGTTCCATCTAGTGTGGAGATGTCGCCTGTTTGATTATAGCTATCAATAGGCTATCAATCATATGGAAATCAGACCTGACCGATAAAATGAAACGCAGTTTCTTCCAGGCAGTGGTCGTATCAATACTGCTGTATGGATGCACTACTTGGATGCTAACTAAATGGCTGGAGAAGAAGCTAGACAGCAATTACACAAGAATGCTGCGAGCAATATTGAACAAATCCTGGCGGCAACACCCCACCAGGCACCAACTATATGGCCCTATCATTCATCGCTTCCGGCAGGTCTTCAGGGATACACCTCATATCTACACAGAGCTGCTGTATGCAGGTTCGAGCTGGACGCCCTGCCTTTGCTCAGCCATGTGAAGGAGTCCACAGTGGTACATCACTTATGAGCTCATCCCTACTTCTCCAGCAGTGTCCTGCATGTCTGGTTCATCTAATTTTGATAGTTTTCATGATTGGTGGTTGGTGGCCATATAGCTGCTGCTTTATAGGGTGTTGCCTCCAGGACTTGTTCAATATTGCTCGCAGTAAAATGAAATGCAGTTTCTTCCAAGCGATGGTCATGTCGATACTGTGATATGGATGCACTACATGAATGCTAACTAAACAGTTGGAGAAAAAGCTTGATGGAATCTACAACAAAAAAAATAAATAAATAAAAAGTTAATTTATATATAAACCAAAGATCCCAAGATTTTATTTTCTAGTGGAAAATTATATAATCAAAACAAAGATTATTAAGCATTATTTATTACTAAATATTCATTATCATATCCAACAGCATTGAAATATGATAACTAAGATAATAAAGCTATCTTAAGATAGCTTTTATATATATTTATGTTATTTTCTTTTGTGATAGAGTTCCAATATATGTCATTTGATCATATAATAAAATCCTATTATCTTTGGTTTGAAAGAAAATTATCATTTTATAAAAAAATGGTCAGGAGACTACTTATTATGGGAAATATATACATTTACCAACACTTCTACACAGATGGGATGTGACATAAGGTCAATTTTTACACGTAGTTTAACAGGTTTGAAACTAAAATTTTCCTTCTCCAAGACTGTTTACCTAACCAAGGCTAAAGAACCCATATGCACCTCCAACTGTGCTCCATTGAAATATTGACCTTCTGTTGCATTTTATTCATGGCGGTGGGATTGGGCAAATACATTCTTACCTTTTTGTGATTCCAAACAACATCAGATGTCTCCTTAAATTATGATTGCTATCATGTGGAATTAACTGCTTTTTCTGTCCTTTTTAAGATCATGTCACTGGATCTTCATAAGTTAAGCTTTGTAGCCCTCGGGCAGAAAAGGTCAACGACAATTACTTCTTATAATCCTCATTACTCAAGCCCATCTTTATAACTACTGAGATCTTTGAGACAAATGAGAAATTAAATTAGGGTTTTAAATGGGCAATTAATGCTGCATCTATAAAAATGCGATATGCATTTGTTTATTTCAATGGCACTTTGATTAGAAACACCTGCAGCTTTTCGAATCTGGTGCCAACTGGTCTTAAAATGACTTTAGACAAAGAAATCGATTTGTCTAATGACTGAATTGATTGCATTTGGCATATGAGCAAAATTTAAACACTGGAAACGATGCAAAAAAGTTTGTGGGTTTTAGTTGCACATTCATCAAATAAGTTTTTGGGATTTCCATTATTCCGCCAAAAACACTTGTTGCTCTGAATACCTAATTATTCAATTAAAAATAATTCCAAAGATACATTTTCATTACATATTTAATTCTAGACCATAACTGTTTAACTGACTTTGGCATAAAATAACCCTACAAGGGTTGATATACAACAAAACCAACCAATTTACCAGACACATACACACATGAGTATATATATTTATCTGGAGATGCCTGAGGTGTAATGATGGAGGTGCCCGTGGTGTAATAGTTATCGTTGTAGGAATTGGACACGGCGACACGAGTTCAAATCCTGAACGAGGCTGATTACATTTCACATAGCACTAATACCCTTGGGAAAGGTATGAATCCAATTATTCTCCCACCAGCTATGGGTAAATAGTAGGACAGACTGGGTTCTTCAGCCTTGGTGAGGCAGCTAGTCTAGGAAAAGGAAAACACTGAATTCAAACCTGTAAAACTCCGCTTAAAAATTGACCTTGTGTCATATCCTGCCCGTGTGGAGGGGTCGGTAAATAGGATGCCTGAGGTGTAATGATTATTGTCGTAGGAAATGGAGTTGGTAACATAAGTTTAATCCTTGATGAGGCTGATTGCATTTCACATAACACTAATACCCTTGGGAAAGATATAAATCCAATTATTCTTCCTCCAGCAACGGTGAAATAGCTTGCAAAACTGCCTTACTTTGGCAGCCAGTTAAACTCTGTTTAAAAATTGACCTCATGTCAAATCCTACGTGCACAGAAGGGTTGATAAATACTTACAACTGGTTTCAATTTGATAAAATTTGATAAATACTTACAACTGGTTTCAATTTGCCAAGATTATTTTCTCAAAAAGTTTCACACATAATAACATAAATATAACTTTTCGTCTTATTCACATAAGGAACAATCCACAAAACAAGGAACATAAGTAAGTATAAGATTGATAAAAAGTTAGACAAGTGAAATTTAATAATGTTTATGTCTTGTGAATTCACAATATTAATTCCTCTACTTAAAAAATAAAAATATGTACATCTATTCCCTTGCCTCTGAAGTATAATAATTACGCGGATGCGTATTTCTGAGCTTCTTGGGAAGACGTGGCCCTGGGGGTGACTGTGTCCTCTGGAAAGAGTACGGATGTAACTTGCAAGACACATTTAGGTTATTTGGCCACGCAATTACCAGGACTAGTTCATTTGGCGTAACTTCTGTGCGATATGCACTGTTGGTTCAGTTGTAGAGTTTCGGCACTGCAATCTGTGGTCGCTGGTTCGATCGCCAGTGGTGAGGATTGCGTTATACACTGGTGATTAGGTCAAAACAGCTGTCCAGAGTACCCGTATTTTCGTGCGTAGATGTTCGGCTGATTTTTTGGTCATGGTAATTCAATTCTCAATATTAATTCCTCTACATAAAAATATGTACTCATGTCTTCTTTTGAAGAATAGAGATCTATTCCAACAAAAATATTTTATTGAAGCAACTCGTCTCTAAGAAGAAATTTCCGCCTTAGTCGTTTTTTACATCATTTCTTTCACTCTACCTACATTAACATTCAGATGCTGACACTCACATGATTAGATGAATTCAAAATCTCTACCAGATATTCACGGTCAGTCTTTTAAAGAACTGTAGACAATCTGGGCAGTCGCGTCTTCCAAACGAGGCGTTGAAATGTATTCGTCGTTTTTGGTGGGTGATAAGTCCTAAATCAGCTTGTTGGTTTTCTATTACAACTGGTTTAGTCTTCTTAATCTTCAAAACACGTCCCCCAATACCAATTATTGTCTATGTATGAATTACGCCCTGAAAATCACAAAGTCGAACTCCCCTGATTGGTCAGTTCATTGGTCAATCAACAGAGGCCTGTCACGAGAAAAAAGTGGGATCTAGAACGATTCTTTCTTCTTTTTCACTGGTCTGAGTCACATGCATTTTTTCTTTCTCAGCAAAAACCACCCTGACCCTTTTTGAAATATGAGGTGACTTTTAACTACAAAGTCGGATCTCTGAGAGAGCATTTTTCTGCTCATTATGAACTAATTACGGTGATGGTTGATTGTATTAATTTTTTCATTGTCTCGTTTGGTCAGGTTGAGAGTTTTTTCAGTTAGTTGTTAAGTATGAGTGAAAACGTAAGTCAAAATGAAAAGTTCAAGCGTGTGCTCCAGCGACCAGGATAGGAGACCCGCCATCTCTACACAGGAAGACCAAATGTAAACAAAATATACTGATGTCTTGTCACAAGTTTGATTGAGGAAATGAAAAACATGGTAAAAAATTGTCGAAACGTGTGAGATGACACAACTTTATGAGATGACATCACACTAACGACATCCTGAATTTATATATATAAAAGTTAGAGAATGCTGAAAAAGTCAGTTGGAGTTGAATTGAGGCAGTAATCGTTTTGGAGTCGGTTGTCCGAGTTAAGATTCACAGAGCCCTTTGGGGCAATAACGGGGTTGGGGTGATTCTGTGTAGCAGCAAGTATGTCTCTGCTTACGGACCCTTACAAGCTCTCGCTCTCTCTCTCTCTCTCTCTCTCTCTCTCTCTCTCTCTGTTGTACTTCGATACCTGCATAACAATGAACAGCATATGTGGATAATAAAGTGAGTAAAGTTGGCGACGTTTGTTGTGGGTGACCTGAATGCTCTCTTTTCAATAGCAACTATACCAAGATGTAGGAGAAGGCGCTACTCCATTCCCTGTATTTCTCTACTTTACCCTTGATCCTTACTTTATAATGCGGAGTGTTCTTTTAGTCTTTGTTATGCCTCGACCAGGGATTGGAACCCCCGACTTCCAGACCATTGACGAACACTCTACTCATTAGGCCAATAGCCCAGTAGTGACAATTTCTATAAATATATTGGGCATATTATGGTTACACCAATTGTTAATTGTTGATGGAGAGTTATTCTTGTTTTTGAGTCGACAACAGACATTGTTCCAATGAATCATCCCGACCATCAGAAGTTCCGGATGGATCGTGCCATTCCCCATCTGTAGATCTTTTACACACAACGTGGGCACAGATGGGATTGATAAATAAACTACCTGGA